>OX411743.1:33094579-34294579 GCA_948252205.1 Orthosia incerta
TTGTAGCAATCAGGAAATACAGACTCGGCCAGAGAATTCCACTCTTTAGATGTATGCATAATAAAAGTATTCTCATAACATTTGGTGCGTATGGGTGGGATGTTCGCGAATACAAAATTTGTCAATAAAATAATAATCTACTGGTTAAATTAGGAATTGAATTAAAATTGTGCAATAATAAAATTTAAATTAGATTTCAATATTGATATCAGTACTATCGGTTGATGGTGTCGCAGCTTTGGGGATTTTAGAAAGTTTGTTTGAGAGTTTTCCGTTCAAAAGAAGTTGATAGGCTATCTGGTTGGCTGTTACGTGATTCGTGGGTATGAAAGGACGCCAGTGAGCTTTCGGAGAGTGGACCTTGCTTTTTTACTATTTTTGGTCATATCTATTATGTCTACTGAGTTCATCCACTTTTCTTTGCGAATTTCGCTGACTTGAAGAGTTCTTCACCAGCTGCAATAGTCTCTTCTGCAAAAGGGTCATTTGCGTACAAATGCTGGTAGGATTCTAATAATCTAGAAGGATAAATAAGACTCAGGGTTCAGACCAGTTTTGTAAGCGGCACCCTTTGAGAATTAATTTTCGAGGAGTAGTCCGGAGAGCTTCGACAAATGTTAGAATTTACCTTCTGATATAATTTAGTAGAAATCTTTCTATATAAAAAATATATCCAACCTCTGAGTTTCGATCTAGTAAAAATGTCATAGATTTTTAAAACAAAGGCTTACCCAGCAGGTGGCAGGATAAGGGTAAGAAGTCACGCGACTATTTATGCAAGTTTGAACATCTTATTACAAGTAAGATATCACAATCGGTACCATTACCATTAAAGATAACGTTGAGGACAAAAAGGCTTGGGACTGAGCTGCTCCAATTAAAAATTAATTTTGATTTTTTAAATTTTTTCACCGTGATTTTTGTTATATTTATATATTTTTTTTGGTTTTCTTGCAATGACAAGAATATTTACTTTTAAAGTATTATATTATTTCATTTTAATTATTGTGAATGTGAAGACTATGTGGACCATTCTTTATTCTTTTTGTTTTTAATTTATCTTAGTTTTTAATCGTGGTCTGGCAGTTTGAGTAGTTTATGCGGCCTACCCGAATGTCCTTTCTATGGTATTGTTCGTCGAATCGTTGAGATCTTTAAATTCTGTGTTGAGCAGCTCGGTTATTGACAAATGCGTTCACTGACTGGACAGGTCCTGTCCTCGCTGGTTCTCAATCTCGCTGGTTCTTTCCTCAAAAGACCATTTCAGACATCAATCTACATGGTCTTCACATGATCTAACCAAGATTTTTGTCTGGACTTTAAAAGAGACTGTGACCTCTGAGTTTGTTTCGGCCTTTCTTCTCAGAGTAGTCAGATAGGAAACGCCAACCTCATCTAGTTATTAAAATATGATCAACATGTAAAAGTGTTTGTACAAACCAACTTACAGAAATAAAATCATTTATCATTGTCATTTACGAGCGATAGGGCTATCGCTCGTAAATGACAACACAAACATGTTGGACCTTTGTTTTTTTTTTTTTTTTTCGTGGAGAAATGCTCATGCATACTGCACTCAGCCGCGATATCGTATGGGACCTGGAAATCTCCATAAGACATCGCGGCCCGCCTCAGTTGCGATGTCGCCTGTTACCAAGCGGCACCGCAACCTACTAGTTGGCCGCTACGTCGTCGGCTTAATCGGCAAAAGCCCTGACGAGCGGCCCCTCCTCGGGTTCCTCTTCACTTCACCGTGAGTGACCAAGCCACGGTTACTGAGTCCCCCCGCCTCGACAAAGCGGGAACCCACCGGGGTGGAAACATTTTGGACCTCAGTTTCTATCACATATTTTCTGCTTCACAATAATGTACACACCATGCAACGGTTATCTATGTATTTTTTTAACAGACATGTCTAACTTTCAGTTATACAGGATGAAAATTTTAGTGATTGTTTTGCCGCGGCAGAACTATTTGCCATAAGTAGTACTATCGAAGCATAGATTTAACGAAATGTTTTTGTTTAAAAATGATTAATCGACTATATTACCAAGATGGAATAATGTCGCTGCGGGAAAACAACCATTACAATTTTAGCGTTTATAACTGCCTCGTTGGTGTAGAGGTCGCAAAAGCTTCGGTTGACCATGAAGTTTCTGGGTTCGATTCCGGGGTCGGACAAAGTGTTATTGGGTTTTTCTATCTGGAGTTGAGAGACAGCCCGGAGTCTGGCTTTGTGACCGGTTGTTGGCAATATGAATTATTCCTTGGCTCGCTCGCCCAAGGAATATGGGACCCCTTCGAGGTCGGGTCATTCACGTGGCCAGTACACTGGACAATGACTTCGCGGTCGTTATGTCATAGATTTTTATTTGTATTTTGAACCGTATGAACATTTACGACGACGACGCACAATATAACAAATTCGCGCATTTTTTTCGTGGGTGCACGGTGGCCAGTTCACAGGCCATCTTGACCCGACTGTCAAGTTAACTAATCAATTTGTAAGAGCCGTCGTCGAGCTTGCATGGTGGAGGAAGAGACAGCGGCACACCTGCTCCTAAGCTGCCCTGTAATCGCTGGCTACAGGGCCAAATACTTCGGCGACCCAGGTACCCTGCAGGAGATAGTCGGCAGCACCAGGGCGCTGCTGGCCTTTCTCGAGGAGTTGGGGTGGATCGAATGATGTGACGGAATCCCACCCGTACGCAAAATACACGCTTGGTCGTGGAGTTGCGGAAACAGCCCGTCGAAACTAAACTAAGAGCCGGCGTCGTCCTATAAAGGGTTAATTATACGTTGTGAAATGTGTGTACTATAAGGTTCACCTCTGCCTCCTAAGTTTTCGGGAAAAAAAATTTTTACAACCAAAAACTAAAAAAAAAACTTTTTTAACCTGGGAGTCTTTAAGTCAAGAGTGAATAGGTTTCTTCTAGGTAAGCGCGCTACATCGTCGACTACATCATCACTTACCATCAGGTGAGATAGTGGTCAAGCGCGAGCCTATCAATAATAAAAATAGTCGGTAGTATTTTATTGTAAAAAGACTTTTTATTTATCACTTTTTAGTTGAACGTACCTAATAGGCAAGTAATTAAGAATGTTTGTGTTTACCCGAATATCATGAAACTGAACATAATTGGTGAAATGTGAGTGTACCAAGGTGAATTTACACATCTGCGTACCTTTTTAACCGACTTACCAAAAAGGAGGCGGTTCTATGTTCGACATTATGTATGTTTTTTTTTTTTTTTGCGTTTGTTCACCAATATTTCCGTCAATTGTGGACCGATTTCGAAAATTCTTTTTTTGATTGAAAGAGCGTATTTCGAAATTGGTCCCATTTTAATTTGTTGAAGATCTGATGAAGAACTTCGGATATATACAACAGAACTCTTCAATAAATGGTGGTCAATAAAGGTGTCTATATAGCATACAAATTGGTACCTACGAAAGATGAAAGACACCGACTTCCAAAAATAAAGTTATTTTTCACTTTGTAGTTTTTTATTTGGAAGTCGGTAGTATTTTTTTGCAAAAAAGTTTTTTTTAATAAAGCGTACTGACGTGATGTTATGTTATGAAATGGTATAAACAATAAACAGACATGCGATTGCAGCAAACCTGAGAGATTTGCCGTTTTTAACACGCTTTTATTAGCTTGGTATGTATGTATCTATGTATCTATGTATCAATGTATCAATGTAACAATGTATCAATGTAACGGAATCTTTGAACGTGATTTTCACCCACTTCAAAACGATGGATTGATTTGAAACTTTGCACACTTATCAAGGACCGATGACAATGCAATAATTTAAACAGTTTGTCCCATTATCCTTACCAATAAAGCGTGTTTTTTAGTTTTTAGAACTACAATTTATTTAATAAAGAGTTCTGTTGTATATCTCTGTAGTTCTTCATCAGATCTTCACCAAATTAAAATGGAACCAATTTCGGACCATACTCTTAATCTCTAATATTTTCAAAATCGATCCACAATTGACGGAGATATGGGAGAACATACATAAAAAAAGAAACATACATAAAATCGAACATAGAACCTCCTCCTTTTTGTTAAGTAGGTTAAAAACAGGCACGCAGTTATGTTATGTCAGTAATATTAAGTGGCCCAGGCATCAAGTTCAATAAAATCCATCCAAATCAATCATGTAAGTATGCTGTAATGCAACACACATCACACGATTCCGCTACACCAGCACGTTTGCCTTTGAGCTTGTCCTAAAGTTCACGTGAAGTATACAGTTAAGGGCCTACATACGCTTTAGTGCCGTAAAACGGTAACTTTCTACAGCATACTCCTTAGTAACGGCTAGGTTAAAAGGTTTGAAAAATCCGCCACCCCGGGTTGCAGCTAAGCTAACGGATGCAGGGCGAAGGGCGAATATTCTGCGCCTTAAAACAGAATCGTCTCACTAGGGAGGATACCCGAAATAAAACCGAGCACATCCGAAGGCTCTAAGGCGGCAGCCCCGCTATCGGATTAAGGCACAGTGGGCTAATCACCCGCTTGCCCGACAATAATTACCATCGGAGGAACATTATTCATTCATGGCGACCACCATAAGTACACGTGAAACTCACCCGATGGGGTCACCAAGAACCAAATTGACAACCTCGCCAATAGTTCCAAATGGCGGTCTTCACTGCTCGATGTCCGCAACCGCAGGGGCGCCGATATTGATAGCGACCACCATCTGGTAGTTGCTGAAGTCCGGCTCAAGGTTGCAGTAGCCCGTGCGGCTGGAGGACCTGGCAAGATTGGAAGAAGGTTCGAGGTGAGCAAACTGCACGACTCAGACACGCGTAAAAGTTTTCAGTGGGAATTGCGCAATCGCTTTTCTGTACTCGATGCTGCTACGGACTCATTAGACGAGGAGTGAAACCGCATCAAAGTGGCCTATACAGAGACCAGCTCCGTCGTTCTAGGGCACAAATCAACTCACTCTCGGGAGGACTGGATGTCACAACGCACGTGGAACCTGATCGAAGATAGAAGGAATCCAAATCTGAGACTGCTTGAGCCCAATAACGACGTCATACGAGCAGACCTTAACACGCAGTACCGTCAGAAACGCCAGGAAATCTATCGCAGTACCCGCAAAGATAGGAGACGGTGATCTGATGGTATTGCTGATCGTGCTCAACAAGCTGCAAACTCCGGCAACTTGAAAGAGTTGTACAATGCTACCAAAACCTTGGCAGGTAACAGCAAGTCGAAGAAGAAGCCGCTAAAGTCCAAAGATGGTCAGCTCATTGTGACATCGGAAGGGCAGCTACTTCGCTGGCGTGAGCACTTTGAAGTGGTCTTTCGTTTGTCAGCTACATCGACGCCTGACGCGCTGCAAGTCAGTTCCCCACCATCCCAGCTCCTAAACATTAACACGGAACCACTGTCAGCCTCTGAGGTTGCGGAGGCATTCCGTTCTTTGAAGACAGGCAAAGCACCAGGACTCGACCTGATAACTGCGGAAATGCTACAAGCCGACTTACCCACCGCAGTCGACGTCCTGACACCGCTCATTGAAAAGATCTGGATCGCCGAAGAACTCCCGCACGAATGGAACAAAGGTCTTCTTATAACTGTTCCTAAGAAAGGTGATCTTAGCCAGTGCGATAACTGGAGAGGTATAACGTTGCTCTCGATTCCCTCTAAGGTTTTTTGCAAGATCATCCTGGATAGATTGTCGAAGGCCGTGGATCCTCTTCTACGCAAGGAGCAGGCTGGTTTCCGCTCGAACCGCTCCTGTACGGACCAGATCAACACTCTCCGTATCATACTGGAACAGTCATCAGAATGGCAGAAGGAGATTTATCTAACCTTTGTAGACTTCGAAAAGGCCTTTGATACGCTGAAGTGGACTAGTACCTGGTCCCGCCTACTGGACATTGGAGTGCCGCCGAAAATAGTCCGTCTGTTGCAGAGTATTTACAAGAAATACTCCTGTAAGGTTACTCATAACGGCCTCATATCGGATGACATAACAGTGCATGCGGGTGTCCGCCAAGGCTGCCTCCTGTCGCCGCTCCTCTTCCTAGTCGTTCTTGATGGAATTATGCTTCGCATCTATGATAACAGGCGCCGCGGCATAGAGTGGGGATTATCCAACGTCTTGGAAGACTTGGATTACGCCGATGACCTATGCCTGCTGAGTCATACACACGCCGATATGCAAGCAAAGTTAAACGATCTACGTCAGGAAGCGGCAAAAACGGGGCTCAAAATAAACATCCGGAAGACCCAAGAAATGAGATCTGGTGTGAAGAATCACTCACCGTTGCTGATTGGCAAGGAGGCAGTGGAACGCGTCCACAATTTTACTTACCTTGGGAGTGTCGTGTCAGAGACTGGGGGTAGTGAAGAGGACATCGCTTTACGGATCGCCAAAGCCCGAGCAACCTTCGCGCAGCTGAGACCTGTTTGGCAATCGCGGAAACTGACCCGAAGGATTAAACTCAAAATCTTCGGGTCCAATGTCAAATCCGTGCTGCTATGAGACCATCTCCAATGTAGAGCTGTTGGAGAAATGCCACGAGAGCCCGATCGACCGCCAGATCAAGCGTCGCAAGTGGAGATGGATTGGCCACACGCTCCGTAGGGGTCCCGACCACATACACAGGCAAGCTTTGGACTGGAATCCCCAAGGGAAAAGAAAACGTGGCCGTTCCCGTCAAACCTGGCGTCGCACCGTGTTGGCAGAAGCGACGAGCATCGGTGTGACATGGAGCGAGGTGAAGCGTGAAGCTCAAGACCGATCGCGTTGGAGGACATCTGTGGACGCCCTCTGCCCCATCTAGGGGTTATAGGACATTAAGTCAAGTAAGTCAACATAGCATATGTAAATCAAATAATATTTTGCAAACAAAACTGATGAAAAGGAGGTTCAATATTAATATTTTGGCATCGAGTGGGCGCACGGCCAGTACTGCGTTAACATTGGGGCGTATATAGCGCCTTAAGTCAATCCCGTAGGTTATCACATTAGGTTCTAGCTCAACCTTGAACCATCGTGTAACTGTTACTGTATCTAATCTCCTTGAAAAGGGTCTGGCATGGGTTTAGGAATAGCCTAGCATAGGTAAAGATAAAATTAGGCACGTCTGTGTTCGCACCTGGGGCCGTACCATGGGCTGTTGGGGCAAGGTTTTTTATTTCATTTCCATTGTGCGTATGGGAACAGATAATATAATACTAACATACATATGCCTCATCCCATACAAAGAAACCGTGCCGACCTTACCAGCGTTTTTCGTCTGAATATTTTTATAAGTACTTCTATCGCATTCGGTTCCGGTCCACGGCTATAGATGGTGTTAGCAACGACTTGCAAATAAAAGAGTCTCTCGGTTCGTGAATATTATTTTCTTTAAGTACAGTGACGACTTGTTTTATAGTATTTTTTCGCAGGTTTTTAGAGTTTCATTGTATCAAAATGTGTTACAATACAAATTAAAAAAATCAAAAATTGCATGCCTCAGAAATTTAAAAATCTATGAGAATCAATTTTAAGATGCCATAATTTTGTGCTCAGGACAGTTGATTAAAAAAGAACATAAATTTTTTATGACCAATCTAGAAAATGTTAATTTTACACACAATGTAATAACAAGTCAATGCATATCGCGCCATCTAGTGACATTTATTTGAACCAAATTTTCTTTGTTAGTGCTGGGACCCCGTGGTATGCGACAGAATTATACAAGTCGTAGGTAAAACAACCAAACCTTAAGGCTACACTAGTCGACGGCACGAACTATTTTGTGCGCGGGGTTAAAATGCATTTTATGTCAACCGTCAACTCATGCGAATGAGATAGATGCTGTGTGAGCAGTAAGAAGCTAGTTCGCGTACGAATTAGCACTTTTGCAAGTTGTTAGCGAAATGGATGATGATTTAGGACGAAAACGAGCGCTCGCAATTTTATAAACAGACCTTTGGGAGTCTAGATAACATGAAAAAACGACTAAATGTATATTTTCAAAATATAATTATTTGCATTTTTGAACTACAAATCTATCCCTGTATGGTGGTCGTTTTGCAATTTTCCTTCTACTTATGGTATTTATTGCAGCCCAAAAATGCGTTAAAATAATTCTTGAAATATGGAACTTTCGACGCTCATAACTTTCAAACATTTTTCTTTTTTACTTTTTTGCTTCCATACAGGGCTAGACAATGATGAGACAAATTGATATCATTTTTTATTTTGAACGTACATCGTCAAACGGTAGAGTAATCCCTAGACTACGTTTATATGGAAGAATTTTCGACTAGTGTAACTTTAAATGGGTTGGTCCAGACTTTTTGACTCTCGAAACGTCCATAAGATAGAACAAGCAGACCATTTTTACGAATTTTTTACGACTTTTCGTCTTCTTAATCTTAATGAGCTACGATTTAAAATCTCATTAGATAATATTACGTCGGTCTTTCATCAAATAAACTCTAGAGATAAAGTTATCTTTGATATAAATACCGTGCATATTATTGATATCAACCAGTCTAACTTTAGATAACCCTGTTAGTTATCACGCTTGACCATAAATTGAGTTACAAGTTGGCTGTAAACTTAAATTGGATGCTATCGAACCAATAATATCATATATTAGCTTCAGACAGTGGCTACGTTCGCCAGAATGTCGGCCATTATTTAACCTTTAATGTACACATACATACAAAACTGACAAGAAGAAGAAGGATCAGAAAATAGATACAAAGGTATACTTATTTCTTAAAGAAATCTCTGCCAGCATACCTGCGAGGGGAGAGTTAAAAAAATGTATGTAGGTATCGCAGCCATCTGGTTGAATTACCCAGCTAATTGGACGCCTAGGCTGCTCATTAAACGCTGGCATCTCATATACATGCATACTAATAAAATAAATATTACAATAATAAATACTAAATAAACTGCCAAGCAATGAAAAAGTTCCACCCACAAAATACCGACAAACACCTTAATATCTCCTAAGGCATAGAACCTAGCTTCATAAATTAAAAAGTATAATGAAATCTATTTTATTATGCAAACTTAAACTCTTTTAAATACTGGTATTTTTGAAGCCATGGATAAAAAAGTAGAAAAACAAAATTATGGGGTTTGAAAATTTCGGAATACTTTTGTATCGTTTTTTGTTTTGCTTTTGATTTCATCCTTGTTTTCGCCGTTGTGAAAGAATTCTTAAATTGTAAAGTCTTACGGCTCTCGTACCCATACATCATGCCTCTATCACCCGAGGATTGTACGAGAAACATCACTATGGTGATGTCAGTGTGATACCAGCCAAAGAAATACGGCCAGAATAATGGGCGTGACAAATACTACTGTCCGACGAGTGATCCAAAGGTTTAGGGAGACTGGATTAAACCTGAGAAGACCTACTGTGAGTACCTGTACTGGCAAGCCAAGGTGCACAACAGTCCGAGAAGATCGTTTCATTGCGGCAGCCATGTTAAGAAATCGACATCAGACGGGAGTTGCGGTTCAACAACAACTTCTGCAAGTTCGAAGGGAGCCAATAAGCGAGTGGACAGTCAGGAGACGTCTTGCCGAAAGAGGATTGAAGCCTTACAGGCCAGGAAATGACCCAAAACTGGAACGGCATCATAAAGTGGCCCGATTGCGATACGCCCGCGAGCATACAAAATGGGGTGAGGACGAATGGGGCAGAGTGATGTTCTCTGATGAGTCAAGATTTATGCTGTACCATCATGATGGGAGGAAAAGAGCACACCGACGACCGTTTTGCACAAGCATGTTTTGAAGAAAAAGTGTCACACGGCGGAGGTACCGTTCACGTGTGGGCTGGTATCTCTGCAGAGGGTCGAACAGCGTTAGTTCCAATCGAGAACGGGAACCTAACTGGTGTGAGATACATCAATGAGATTCTCAATGAACAAGCTGGTCCGTTTTGGGCCAATATGGGCGACAATGCAATGCTCATGCATGATAATGCACGGGCCTACACTGCTCAAGTTGTAAATGAGTATCTTCAGGACGTAGGAATCCACAAAATGGAGTGGCCAGCAAGGTGCCCCGATTTGAATCCTTTTGAGCATGCTTGGGACGAGCTTGACGACGTGTGAGAAAACGAGTTCCACCTCTAATTACTCTTCGTGATTTGAATTACGCGCTCATCGAAGAATGGGGAACATTCCTCAGCATATGCTGAGGAATCTGGTATTCAGCATGCCCAATCGCGTAGAAGCTGTATTGAGAGCACATGGAGGAAACACCAAGTACTGAGTTATCAAAACCTACGTTTACACCTAAAAAAACCCCTACTTAGAGATTTGGTTTTATTTGCCAAATGGCCCCAATTTTTTAAAACATTTAATTTAAAATTTGAACACAATATTTACGTTTTTAGTTGGTAATATTCTGATGCGCTGTTAAATGTACTTCAATATTGCAGACGGCGTCATTAAGCTAGCCTTTCCCGTTTAGGAGTAATTTGGTGCTATGTCACTGGAACTTTTTCATTGCTCGCGAGTGTAATATCATGAATGAATAATAATACATATGCAACTAAGACGGAATGGAAAGATGGTGTTCTATCACTCTTTTTTAGGGTTCCGTACCCAAAGGGTAAAAACGGGACCCTATTACTAATACTCAAAACAGAAAAAAATAAATATTTAAGTGGAGCTACCATACAACAAACGTGTTTTTTGCGGTTTTTTTAAAAACTACAAGAGTTTGACAGACCCTAATGTCATATATATAATTATCCCAAGGGATCATATTCTCGGGATATAAAGTATCCTATGTCTTTCTCCATAGTCCAATCTATCTCTATACCAAAATTAGTTTTACGGTTTAGGTGTAAAAGTGAAACAAACAGGCAGACAGCTACTTTCGCATATAAAATATTAGTATGGAACAAGTACTCGTAAGGTCGGAGAAAATAAGTTTCAACAATTTTCAAAGTCTTCTATGTTAAGGATTCTTAAAATAAACTTTGTTAATTTACAGCATGACCCCCAGTAACACGTATGTACAGGGGTAGAAACATGGTGATTATGATAGTAGCCAAAATGGAATGGACTGGACGGGCCTATGTCTAGCTGTGTAATGATAATGATTTGAATTAATTATTGCAGCCTACCTTTTTTTATTAAGAACTAGCTGACCTCCGGGGCTTCGCTCCCGTCAACTGGCTACCCTGCCTACCCTGTCTAACTTGCCTACGCTGCCTATCCTGCCTACTCTGCCTACCCTGCCTACACTGCCTACCCTGCCTACCCTATCTACTCTGCCTACCCTGCCTACCCTATCTACTCTGCCTACCCTGCCTACCCTACCTACCTTGAAATGTATGTATTAAGAACTAGCTGACCCCCGGGGCTTCGCTCCCGTCAACTGGCTACCCTGCCTAACTTGCCTACGCTGCCTATCCTGCCTACTCTGCCTACCCTGCCTACTCAACCTACCCTGCCTACCCTGCCTACTCTGCCTATCCTGCCTACGCTGCCTATCCTGCCTACTCTGCCTACCCTGCCTACTCAACCTACCCTGCCTACCCTGCCTACTCTGCCTATCCTGCCTACCCTGCCTACCCTGCCTACCCTGCCTAACTTGCCTACCCTGCCTACCCTGCCTACCCTACCTACCCAACCTATTTTTTTTATCTATTATCAATAGTTTTCTCAGCGCACGCCAAAGAATGAATTTTATAGGGAACATTAGCAAAATGTTATGCCTTGGGTTACATTATTGCAATTTTCATAAGGATATCTATTTTTTTGAAAATATGTTGTAGCCTATGACACTCAGGAATATTGTAGCTTTCTACTGGTGAAAGAATTTTCAAAATCGGTTCAGGGGGGTGACCATAAGCTCTTAGAGCGGTATAAATTTGATATCGAGTAAGTGACAGATGTATACAAGTCATATACATCTGCCCCTTATGCGATCTCAAATTGATACCGCTCTAAGAGCTTATAGTCACCCCCAGTAGATCCAGAGATTACCCCTTACAACGTCACAAACTCACAAACTCTTTATAATATTAGTATAGATAGGCTCGTTACTGACCACCATCTCACCTGATGGTAAGCGATGATGTGGTCGACGATGAATCAAGCTTGCCTAGAAGTAACCTATTTATACTTGACTTCAGAACCCCTAGGTTGTAGCTATCGGGAAACACAGACTCCGGCAGGGAATTTCATTCCTTAGCTGTACACACAATTAAAGTATTTCCTTAAGGGTACACTAGTCGACGGCACGAACTATTTTGTGCGCGGGGTTAAAATGTATTTTATATCAACCGACAACACGTGCGGAAGAGATAGATGCTGTGATGCGCAGTAGGAAGCTAGTTCGCGTAAGAATACACACTTTTGCAAATTTGTAGCGAAATGGATAATGATTTAGGACGAAACCGAGCGCGCGAAATTTTATAAACAGACCTTTGGCAGTCTAGATATCATGAAAAAACGACTTAATCTATCTGTTCAAAATGAAATTATTTGCATTGTTGAACTACTAATCTATCCCTGTATGGAGGCCGTTTTGCAATTTTCTGTCTTCTTATAGTATTTATTTGCGCCCAAAAATGCGTTAAAATTTGTGTCATATCTCATAACTTTCAAATATTATCTTTTTTGCTTCATACAGAGCTAGATGATGATGAGACAAATTGATATCACTTTTTATTTTGAACGTACATTGTCAAACAGTGGAATAATCCCTAGACTACGTTTGTATGGAAGAATTTTCGACTAGTGTAACCTTAAAGCTATATAGGCGTATAGGTGGGATGTCCACCATGTACCGATGGCGCACTACCGTACGTCTTGTTGTACGATGATGGAAAGGGCCAGGCGGAATCATAATGTGCAGGTCCAATGTTAACCATAAGCCAGGTAGTTTTTTTTCCGCAGTTTCGCTCCTGTGCTTTTTCCTGCAGCTTCGCTCCTGTGGCAACTTTTCCTCTTAAAACATTAGTGTAGATTAAAACCCGTAAACATAATCTTGTTAATTCTTATATCTATCATCTATTACATAATATTTACTAACAACGTGTACGTTGCGACACGATTGCTATAATTGATTGCACTTCTTTTAATTATTGATATTGGAGTGGATACATAGCAAATTGACATTGACCGAACGACGCGTGCAGAGTTGCGTTGTTTGTTTATTTAGGCGTTTTATTATACCAGCAGGAAAAATACCAATTCCCATGAAGATTGGTTCCTAGGTATATATAGGTACAGTTGACGGTTGAGTCATTATAAAATCAGTTAAAACTGGCATCTTGTTCAAGACACTCTAAGGATCATTTGTCAAATTGTGAAAAGTAGTTTAGAAGTTATGGGGGCATAGATAATAATACATTTTCGTCGTATATGTTCATCCCATGTCTGGTATTAAAATGTATGGAATTAAGTTCTTGTTAAACTGAAATACTTAAATATTCTTGCCAGGTGTTCCGTGGGAAGAAGCACACATGAACAAGTATTAATAATCGGAAATTATGAATTCAGAGATTTAGCAAGAATTTCATAATCTACGGATTTAAGATCAGACAGTTAAGCTTTTTAAGAGCCATCCTAATCTCGTATCTTCTTCTTCGAATCTCGTATAGGCTGACGTATGTCTTCCAATTTAGTTCTTGGGTATTTTGCTAGTTTTGCGATGGCTTTACTGGTTAACGCGATGATAATGATAAGTAGAGATGTATGGAAGAAAAACAAATTGGGGCGACCCAAAAAAAAATGGTTTAATTAAAGGATGATGGTCATATTTGAAGGATGCCCCTCCAAGTTAAAGGGGAAAATCTACAACTCCGTGATAAGACCTCACATATATCAGAAGGTTGGGCTATGGGAAAGACGGATGAAAAGAGACTGCATATAGCAGAAATGAGAATGTTGAGATGGATGTGCGGGGTGACGAGAATGGATAAAATGACAAATAAGTATATTAGAGGAAGTTTGAAAGTGGCGCAAATGACAGAAACGTTGGAAGGGAAACGTTTGTTTGGTACGATTAAGTGATGAAGAGGGATGAAACGCATGTTAAATAAATGTGGCTGGATGCAGAGGAAAGGGAAGGCCAAAGTAAAGATGTGGACTGTGTGAGAAGTGATGTGAATGAAAAGCGAATCAGTGATAGCGTGAAAGGGGACGGTATGGAAGAAGATGTTGCGCCGACTCCAAGTAACTAAGTATCAAGGGACAAGGGCATAAAGATGAAGATGGATGATGATCTTATTTTATTACTTCCAGATGTCAAATGAAGCGATAGCCATAGGCGAAGCAGTGCTTCTGAAGCAGGCTCGCGAAAAGTTTGTTGAAACGTTTGGTCGTTCACCCCAAGCCGCAACCTGTGCTCCGGGACGAGTCAACCTTATAGGAGAACACATTGATTACTGCGAAGGATACGTTTTACCTGTGGTAAGAAACATTATATAACATTATGCGTATATGCCGTGAAGGGTGAGGCATGTGCTGAATTGGTCCCTGGGGAGGTCACGGCGTACAGTGTGTTCTGGTGCGCCGGTGATGGGGGGTACTCCCCCAAGGAGGGTTCGGTGACGGACAGCCGCGGCGGGTTCGCGGTGAGTGCTAACGCGTGCCCGTGTTCCAGCCATAAGCGGCACTGGAGGACACCGTGGAGTTTTAGTGGGTTAGAGTCCTACATAACTGCACTATCGCCCCGTGGTAGTGCATTATGAATGAGCATTTCTCCAAGCAAAAAAGAAAAAAAAGGGGTGTACCTTTTTTGATTTGTGTTGTTCCTTATGGATACCTACCGTCTGTGGCGAATAAAGGCTTAAGTTGGACTCCAACCGACTGAAACCCCATAGTTCCTGCCGCTACCATACATCTGGGTCCGGGACCCAATTAAATTCTCGCGCACCCCTAATAGTATCAGTCTAATGTGTACCAAGAGTACTGCTACATTTCGCCAGTTAATACTTACTTTTTTATCTATACTAATAATAAAATAATAATTATTAATAATATATATTATTTATTTATATATTATTTCAATATTATTAAGTTGAAGAATTTGTTTGTTTGTTTGAACGCGCTAATCTCAGGAACTACTAGTTGGAATTGATGGGTAGTCCATTTATCGAGGAAGGTTATAGGCTATATAACATCACGCTACGACCAATAGGAGCGGAGCAGGAATGAAAAATATTGCAAAAACGGGCAAAAAAAATCCTTTTTGAGAGCTTCCGTTGCGTGCGCTGCGTAAACGGTTAAAGTTACGTAACCAGTTGACGGGAGCGAAGCCGCGGGGGACAGCTAGTTTATTGTACGTTGCCTAACACTAGGAATTTCTTCCTGTAATGTTTCATTTTCATGTAATCCCCATTCCACGAGCCTATATTGCAATGAGCAGTGGTATCGGCCCCGACTTACGAAAAACCGCAGCCTAATTGCGTAAGTGAATTCGGCAAGGCGAAAGATTTGATACCATCAATCGACCACGTGCAATATGAAATACTCGTTGTGAATTTCCGTCTATGTGATTGGTCGATTGATGGGGTTAAATCCTTTACATTGCCGAATTCTATTACGTAATTAGGCTGCCGGCAACCGATTCGCATGTTAAATTACAGCTCAGTCCCTCTCACAGAAAGGAGGCCTCGCGTCCCAGCAGTGGATCATTATAAATACTGATTATGCTATCAGTGGGGCACAACGCCCTGGTAATGACCAGTGTCCATTGTCCAGCAGGGGTCAACGATTAACTGATTGACCTAATTTACTCGTCATTATTTCAAACAAGCTGTGCCCGCGGCTTCGCTCCCGTCAACTGGCTACCTACTTACCCTATCCTACCCTACCTATCTACCCTACCCAACCTTACCTACTATACCGTACCTACCTAACTGCCTTACCTACCCTACCCTACCTACATACCCTTCCCTACCATACCTACCCTACCTACCCTGCCCTACCCTAACTATCTACCTACCCTACCTACCTACCTATTTTTTTAGTTTTCAAACCTTCCCTGTATTCTATCATGTACCAGAGATGGCGCTGTGTTCGCAAAACGTATGGAAAAATTCTTTAATTTTTCCTGTGTTATAATATTTATTCTGTTATTCGAGACGGAGATAAATCGAATAAATTGGGATTTATGTAAATCAGTCCAGCCGTTCTCGTGTTATAATGGTGTAACCAACCCGACTTTGGGATCATTTCCAATGGTACAACTAATTCGCAGAATCCAAATTATTTTAAAATTCGAATGTGAATGTGAATTTAATGGCCTTTTTTCACTGTGGCATTGTGAGGGAATATCTTTACAGATATACATTGTTCGGCGAGCTGTATAAATGATGTTTATTTTAAATGAAAACGGGATCGTTTCGGGGCTCAGAACAATGGAGTCAGGTTACCGTGTCATTTTACATGTATCCTTTGAAAACTGTGAAATTATTTAGACTAGAGGCCAAATTCTGTATTTTATTAGCTCACTGAAGACAACGACTAACGCCAACGACCTTAAGAAAACAAAACGCGCACTCGTTTCACCCCCGCGCGACCCAAAATTTAGTAGTTTTTTGTACTTTCCTTATTATTCTATGACTTTAAAAAAAGCCTCAGATCAAAATGTAGATAATTAAATTGTCTTTGAGATGGTGTCTATTTCATTAATACGCCCAGCGGTTTTGGTGCGATTGTCGTGTTTTTGTCCGTTTTAGACATAACTTTACAAATGAATTACACCATGTTATACGAATAAAACTCAAAATATTCTTAGATCAAATTTTATTAAGTAAATGGTCTAATCTAACATATATTTTTTCCAATAATTTACAACAAGCCGTTTAGACGTGATTCTCATTTTAAAAGCAGCTACTCAAGGGTATCTGCACCTTAAATGTGGGTGGGGACCTAAGCCTGTAAATCCGCTTCAACTGTTTAGTTACCACGATCAAGATACATAATATTTTTAGCCCAGACATACTTAGGTATCTATTATCATTTTTCACTTACAAGAATCTAAGGAGTGAATGCCATCCTTTGTAAATAAAACAAGAATCAACTCTCGTTGCAAGAACTTGCTTAGTTTGAGAGGACAACAGTAATGAGCCACTAACTTAGAAGCTATTCTTCAAAGAATTTTTTTAGTAAATTATTTACCCCAGTACGTACCAGCATGAACTCACGCCTTTTTCTTCCATGGTGATAGACAGACTACTGACAACAAATAACATTCTTTCAAAACAGGAATCCATAATCTTTGAACCTTATGACATCTGTAATAAATTCGTGACGCCTTTGTTGCGTCTGTCTACTTTGTAACGTAAACTCCGTCACGTTCGTCGTAAGAGCTATGTACGACAGGTAGGTCACGCGTGTGTGCGAATTCATCCGATTTAATCGGAACCACCCTTTCGGGACACTGGGCTACTGTACCTGTGGTTTGGGGATTTGATGTTTGAATAATATGGAGTACGTCCGATTCGACCGGTCGATGTGGCGATACCTGAGGAAGGCTTGGGCTGTGCTTGGCTTGGGGAATTTTCAGCAGTGGAAGTCTTTCGACTGAAATGATAATGTACATCATCCGCTAGAGATGAACGAGGTAGCTAGCGATTACTTGTCCTAGCCTGGCTTAGCGCAGCTCGAGTGACAATGAAATTGAAGTTTCTAATTTAAAAAGCACGACATTTGTTCGAGGGATTTGCGTGAGGACAACGTGCAAGGGATATGTGCGAGGGAATGCGAGTTCCCGCGCTCAGAGGAAAAGCTATATATAGTACAGCCTAAGCACACTCGTACTGTTTTGGAGGAAAAAGTCACACGTTTTCACTGCACCGCTACACATTCTTTAATCACCTAGCTATCTCTCATATCTCTGGTGATAACGCATCTTAAGTGTGCCCTAAGGGTTGAATAATCTTTTGTGAAAGACGTCCTCAATACCTTTTAAAATAAAGACAGAAAAGCAATTCAACAATAGTCAATAGGTGTAGCCAACGACTCAAGAAACTCTAAGAAACCAGACTTTGCCAACTAATTGGTACTTAATATCCGTTAAACAACCCTTTAACTAATTTATTATGAATGAGAATCTTCGATGGTAACTCGATAATATCGTGATCGGATAGATATCGTCTGTGGATATCGATCTTATTAGTCTACGCCTTTTGTAATTACTTACGCATTAAATGTCAATGGTGGGTTACACCACTGTTTAGTTGGAGTTTAACTGATAAATAGTACTCAAAACTGGCGTGCGTGTACCAGATCCGACCAGTCGTAAATTCGGGGCTCTGTAGTTTCTACCGTCCTCCATAGATAATTATTAATATAACTGATTTTTGGGTTGTGAGGGTCAGATGAGTCGCTCCATCCTGTCACACTGGAAGCCGAGTTTAAAATTGTTCAGAAAAAATTACGTGGATGAATGGATTTTAGAATTAGTGTGTCTGTAAAATTAGGCTGTTTTACATACCTACGTATTTTGCATTCCATTTACATTAGTATAATTCCCTTATAAATGCAGAACGTGAAAGCCTGTAACTAAACATTTTAATGAGTTTCAAAAAGCTTTAGTTTTAATGAGTTTCATTGGTTACTTTGCATTTTGGAGTCCAAGAAGCCTTAAACTCTTGTTAACTTTAATTTGAACTTAACCAACCGTGCAACCAGCCGTATCTGCTTATTGAAAAAGTCAACAAATTCGGTGAAAATGTAATTTGAATTGTGTTGTAATAAAGATAAATCACCAATTACGTTACAGTTGAACTGGACTCAGCTGGTATATCTTTTACAATACCTATCTTTAGCGACAGGGATCAAAATCTTGACAAGATTTATGAAGTTTAATTTCAAAATATTTATCGTATTCCCGATATGCCTTGTAGCTGTAGCTGCATATTTTTCACTGATTTTACAGGTCACATTGTTACCTAATGAGATGAAGGCCTCCTATGTTTAGTAAAACTATTTGAAATTAAATTAAATATGTGAAACGAGTATTGGTTTGATTATGACTTGCACAATATTTAAAAATAAAAAGAAAAAAAAGTGAATTTAATAATGCGTCAACGTAAAATCTGCTTTCTCATTTCTGTAAAAAAAATTGCCCTATTTTAGATCGCAGGAGTATTTGCGGTCGCTATCATATGGTGCTACTGCCCAAAATAAGAAAAAATACTTTCTTCCACCAGGCATTACCCTTCGTGACCCTCATAGTGGGTGGCCTGAACAACACCAGTGAATGTCGTCTGCTGTCAGTCCTGGGTACCGGCGAAGAGGTGAAGACCAGCTTCCTTGCACCGACACCCTCAGCCCCTTTGAAGCCAGGACAACCCGCCTGGGCCAACTATGTGAAGGGTGTGGTGGCAAATTTCCCTGGTGAGTACACTTTTTGCGTCATACAGGCTAGTTCTTTTAGTTGTTGGAAATCTTTCAGAGGATGAAAGTACTCATGAATATGTACATTCATTATCAGACCAATAATGATATCACGTAAAAATCTGCTGCTCTCAACATTTTGTCGAGAAAATAGGTGCTTAAATTTTCTGATCAGCATTTTTCTTTTGTCATACCTATTTCAGAGCTGATCACATAGTAAAAGTTGTATGACAAAACTCATACATCATAATATTTTCTCATTATATTTTCTTTTTTACTATAAGATCTGAAATAACTAGGCACCCCAGTAAGACTGCTAACGAGTTCAAAGCCAGCCTGTATTTTAAACGTCATTTCAAAAAGGAGGAGGTTCTATGTTCCTCAGTATGAATGTATTCTTTTTTGTTCTCTTCCTACTCCGTCAATTATGGACCGATATTGTTTTTTTTTTGTTTGAAAGCGTATGTACTCTCTAGGTGGTCTCATCACCCAGGTCACCAAGTCAGGATCTGATGAAGAAATTCCATAGAAATCGAGGGAACTCCTCAAATAAATGTCTGAATGTAATGTTTTATTTTGGGGTGTCTCAAAAGACGCCCCAAAATAAAGTTATTTTTCGTTTTGTTTTGAAAGTCGGCTTAATTTTAGTTCAAAAGATTTTTTGTCTCTATAATGTCTATTGTGCTGAAAACAACACACAACGCTGCGGTATGCGGTGCCAAACACATAATCGTACGCAAAACTTCTAGAATGTTATTACGTTCATTCGCAGTATGCGTCAGTGGTGAGGACAATTATGGGTCTGGCACCGCATACCGCAGCGTAGTGCGTTCCGATCAAGAGACCAAAGCTTAGGGTGTAGGTATCTGTTAGAATTTGCGGGAGGCCTTTGCCCAGCTGTGCGACAGCAATGGTTAAATAAAAAAGTTTCTTCTTCTCATGCAGGTGTCGGCATTAATTAGAAACAACAGATGCCGTGATAAAATGGTCGGCAGTCAGTAAGGGGTTAGCGGAACTGACTGACAAGGGTGATCGTACAATTTAATCAAGTCTACTCGTGCAGGCTGTTTTGGTTTACCACAAAACGGGTGCGAATGTACAGATATTTATCTTTTGCTCAATCTTTTATTTATGCTTCAATGACTTTTTAACTTTGCTCAGTTTGAAAGAGTTTCTATTCAGAATACTTGGAAAGATTGGAAACTATATAGTTTCTTTGCAAGCTAGATAAAATAGAACTCATTCAAATAATGGAGGTTGTTGCTTATTGAGAAACACAATTCTTATTAAAAATCAATCGTTATCAATTCATATAATAAACCTGTAGAAAAGTCGTTTTTGTACATTGAAAATATTTTCAAAAAAAAAAATGCCATGATGTTAAAGGATAACGAACAGAACCCATTGCCAGCATTTTTGGAATTTTTGTCTGTTTATCTGTGCACGCATCATACAAAATGTAACTTAGTTTTTGTTTCATCGCAATCTGTTCACTCTATCAAAAGTAAGTAAAATTTAAAGTGTTAAGAAAAAAAAATATCACAACACACGCAATTCAGATACTCGGACAGTCGAAATCCATATTCGATAGATAGTGTTGTGCATTTGACGTCATTTTCTGAAAGGCAGTGCTAAGATTCTCCGCAAAAGAATGACCCTAGAAAAAAAATGGTAGGTAGGTAGAGTAGGTATGAAGGTAAGTAGGGTAGGGTAGGCAGTTGACGGGAGCGAAGCCGCGGGCACAGCTAGTTGTCAAATATCGTTTGCTAAAAACTAACTTTTTAGGATTCCGTATGCAAAGGGTAAAAACGGGACCCTATTACTAAGTTTTTAATGTGTAACTGTTGGATATTAAATAAAAAAAATGTAATATAATTTTTCGCCAGAAAATAATAATAAATTAGCTATTGGATGGACACACAGAGATGAAAAAGACAAAAGCCCTTCCGTACACAAAAGGCACCTAGCCTAGCACACAGAAAACGTACCTAAATGCGAATAATTTTCGAATTGTTTACACACGTTTTGCACAAAATGTTTTTGTCTTTTAAGGTTTTTTTCACATATTTGTGTGAAGCAAGCACAAGCAAAATACTATTAGGATAGTTATGTTTGGAAAAGGAAAGTTATGTTAACTTCGCGCTTATGTGGTAGCGCCACTTTGATACTGTTCTGGTACAGTAAAGATTTTAAAAATAAATTGTAGTTCTAAAAACTAAAAAACACGCTTTAATGGTAAATTAAACTAAAAAGTCGCTAATCCTGAAGATCTTGGTAAGGCTAATGGAACAAACTATTTAAACGCGCACGGTAGAATGACTTTCAAAAGTGCCGCTTATTGGCCTAGTTGATATATTTGACTTTGACTTTGATTAAATTATTGCATTGTCATTGGTCCTTGATAAATGTGCAATCCGACGTTTTGAAGGGGGTGAAAATCACGTTTAAGGATTCCGTTACATTTATACATAGATACATAAATACCAAGCTAATAAAAGCGTGTTAATAAACCTTTGCGGCTTGAGTCCGTCACCGACAACAAGCAGCAGCGGCAGGCGACATGTGTTTTTCGGTTTCTTAAAGATACCTACCGATAGTGTCGCTGTCGCTTGTCGCCTGTCGTTGTAGCATATCACCTGTCGTTGTTGGTTATCGCCTGTCGTTGTAGCTTGTCGCCGGAGACAGATTTAATCTTACGTAGTTTTCTTATTTTCGAGTTGATGGAAATCTCTTGAAATACTTTCGACCCAATAGGTGGCCATGTTCATTGCACTGGCGTACATTCCTCCAGGTCCTCTAAAGTGCAGGTGTATGAGGACTTGGGCATATGGGTCATATTGCCAAGTCCTGCAAGAAGGTGTTGCGTGGGGCTCGATTCGACCACATTGGCCGAATGGGGGCCAAACTTGCTTCTTACCCAGCAGGTAGTAAAGCGTTCTGGTCCCTGGCTAAGTCGGTCGAGTCGAACTTCTGCCGTCCCTCACTACCACCACTGCTGAAACCCGATGGGTCACTGGCTCACACCGCTGAGGAGAAGGCAAATTTGTTTGCCTCCCTTTTTGCGGAATCTTCGCGTCTGAATCCTGGTGATTCGCGGCCCCCTCCTTCTCCTGATGGGTGTGAGACGAGTATGTCGGACATTCGCATCCATCAAAAGGACGTCCGTAGGGTGCTGCGCAACCTCGACGTGAACAAGGCTAGCGGCCCTGACGGCATACCAGCTATAGTTCTTAGAACCTGTGCGCCTGAACTGTCTCCGATCTTGACACGCCTATTCCGCCTTTCATATGAGACTGGAACAGTGCCGAATGCTTGGAAGCAAGCCAACGTACAGCCCGTGCCCAAGAAGGGCAGTAGAGCTGACCCGGCCAACTACAGACCCATCTCTGTAACGTCCATACTCTGTAAGAGTATGGAGCGTGTACTCAACACTAAGCTCCTGGCATACCTAGAAACTAACGATATCCTTAGCGACCGCCAATACGGCTTTCGCCGAAATCGGTCTACTGGGGATCTTCTAGCGTATGCCATTCACATATGGAGTGAGGCCATCGAGAGGCATGGGGAAGCGCTTGCCGTCTCCCTCGACATCTCGAAGGCTTTCGATAGGGTCTGGCACGAAAGCCTTATTGGTAAGCTTCCTTCATTCGGTTTGCCCGGTGGTCTGTGTGATTGGATTGCAGACTTCCTGAGAGATCGGTCCATTCGAGTGGTTATCGATGGCTGCTCGTCGGACCAATTGGATATTAATGCCGGGGTCCCTCAGGGGTCCGTACTCTCAGCAACATTGTTCTTGTTGCACATTAACGATCTGCTGAAGCCCGGCACCTTTGGGTATGCAGACGACAGCACTGTTGCTGAGAGATACTTGTCCAACGCGCGTGCTACCGGGCCTCAGGTCCGGTCTCTCCGGGAGGCCATGGTGGAGCGCTTGAACTTGTCCTTGCAGGCAGTTTCCGAATGGGGCGATGCCAATCTGGTCAGGTTTAATGCTGCTAAAACCCAGGCGTGTCTTTTTTCCGCTAAAAGGAGCCAATTCCACCCGGCTCCTACTTTCCGTGATGTAACCGTGCCAATAACGAACCATCTTGAGCTTCTTGGCGTTACGTTGACATCGACTCTCAATTTTGGGCCATACATTGAGGCAAAGGCTCAGCTGGCTGCCAAAAAGTTGGGGATCCTTGCGAAGGTGAGAAGGTACTTCACGCCGGAACAGCTGCTCAACTTGTATCAAGCGCAAGTTCGATCGTGCATGGAGTACTGTTCTCATCTCTGGGATGGATCTGCCAAATACCAGCTTGATGCACTAGAGTCGATCGAAAAGCGGGCCAAGAAACTCATCGGTAATGAGGCACTGGTCAAGTCAAAGCTCCAGAGCCTTGAACATCGTCGCCGAGTTGCCAGTTTGTCGGTATTTTATCGGTTACATTTCGGGGAGTGTGCGATGGAATTACATGATTTAATTCCGCCCAGCCCGTTCCATCATCGGACTACCAGACGTACGGCGATGCGTCATCGGTACATGGTGGACATCCCACCCATACGCACAAAACGTTTTGGGGACACTTTTATTATGCGTACAGCTAAAGAGTGGAATTCCCTGCCGGAATCTGTGTTTCCCGATAGCTACAATCTAGGGGTCTTTAAGTCAAGAGTGAATAGGTTTCTTCTAGGCAAGCGTGCTCTATCGTCGACCACATCATCGCTTACCATCAGGTGAGATAGTGGTCAAGCGCAAGCCTATAGATAATAAAAAAAAAAAAAAAAATATTCTTAGCATAGGTAGGAGCCGTGAGGATTTATCCTCATTCAGTGGTATCACAGCTTTCCTCCGTTCCAGGTGAAGTGAGCGGCTTCGATGCAGTCATCGTGACAGATGTGCCGATGGGTGCTGGTCTCTCTAGCAGTGCAGCTATAGAAGTCGCCACCTTCACTCTTCTTGAAGCACTCACTGGTAGAAGTGTGGGGTAAGTGTCATGTTGGTTTGTAGAACCATAAATTATGATGAATAACAAAATTTTGTTTTGTTATTTGTTTGTTTAAACTAAAAGTGACATTATTATTATCATCTCTTATTATTATTTGTGTTTTGCCACTCGAGATAATAATAATGTAAGTTTAAGTTTCTAACCTAACCTAACCTACTATGTAATTTTAAAATGTATTGTTGTTGTAGTTTTTTTTTTTTTTTTTAAATAAACGTTTCTCCACACTAGGAATTTCTCCCTGTATCGTGGGTGCGTTTACAAACATATAAACTCACATTCACAACACCCAGAGCCGGAACAGCTATCTGTAGGTCATACAGATAGTTGTTCCGTGCGGGAGTCGAACCCGCGACACGCAGCGCAGCAGTCAATCGCTCAACCACTGCGCCAACCGTGCGCCCAACATTGTATAAACGACCCGCAGATGATACAGAATGATGATAAATATACAAGTCATATACATCTGTCACACATACTCAAAATGATCTTACTCTAAGAGCTTATGGTAACCCCCAGGTTTTCTCTTTTTGGCTTCGCCGTAATCGGATAGTGACTTCTTGTGAAAATCTTTATTTATGAACTCTGAATTTAAAATATCATATTTTAAATTCAGAGTTGGTGCATAGACAATTAATAAAATAATTAAAGTAATCTATATGGTAAAGTTTCCTAACCCGAGTTATTTTTTACTTTAGAGGTGAAAGTAAATTAAGTCTGCAATTAAGAACAGTGTCTTTTCAATGTTTTAAAGTGTTGCATTTCAAATTAAGAATGTTTTTGTAAATAATCTTTAAGTTTTTATAAAAGTTTAAAAAGTATTTTGGGTGCTTTATTCTTTGGCTTATTGATGCCATTGTTTTTGTAGATAAAAATGACAAATATGACTGTGTTATTTTTTGAGAGCATTTACAGAGCAGCAGTATCCTTGTTCCTATGCGCCTAGGACATACATATAAGTGAAGAAGACATTTTTGTATAGTCATTCCATAGCAAGAATTTACAGTAGCTATTGTGCAGCCTTTTTTTTGCTTGGAGAATTGCTCATGCATACTGCGCTACCACGAGATAGTGCAGTTATGTAGGACTCCAACCCACTAAACCTCTTCCTCCTTCTCCGTGCCGCTTATGGCGGGAATACGTAATCCGATAAGTGTGTGAGCGTGTGTGCGTCTCGTGTTCGGATAAGAGCTAACTTATCCGCGAAACTGCCGCGACTGTCTGTCACCGGACTCTCCTCTGGGGACTACCCCCCATCACCGGCGCACCAGACCACATTGCACGCCGTGACCACCCCAGAGATCAAACCAGTACATGGGCGCCAGATGATGAGAGATAGATTTATCCCGGGAATATGTTCCATTGGGATAATTTTCGACGTTCACGCGGGCGAAGCCGCTGGCAGAAGCTAGTAAGCTAGATTTCAGTAAATTTTCATCAAAATCCGTTTAGTAGTTTTTGTCTTTGAAAGAGTAACAAACATTCATCCATCCATACTCACAAAATGACGTTCAGAATGGTAGGATTGATAAGTTATTATTTCCATTTGAATGTAAGGAGGAGGTCGTGGCTAAATAATAACAGCCGCACTGGTCGATCATCAAGGTTAAGCAACGCTTGACGAGGTCGGTCCGTGGATGGGTGACCATTTCCACATACTGAGTTTCCTCCGTGCCTCGGAAAGCACGTTAAGCCGTTGATCCCGGCTGTCATTTGAAGATCTTTGACAGTCGTTACGAGTAGTCAGAAGCTTGAGATCTGACACCAGTCTTGCCAAGGGCTTCCGTATAACCCAGTTACTGGGTTGTGGAGGTTAGATAGGCAGTCGCTCCATGTTTAACACAGGTACTCAGCTAAATCCGGTAAGACTGGAAGCCGACTCCAATATAGTTGGGAAAAGGCTAGGCAGATTGATTTCCATTTGAATGTAAGGGCATTGCCCTGAAGATCCCCAACCATGCTATCTGTGAACTGATAAAACAAAACAAGTACATGGTAATTCGTTTGAAAACACGGTCCAGTGGTTTCATTAAGGCGGTCTGCAATTAAACAGGGTGCACGATAGATTGACTTTAAACAAATAAGAATATATTGTGTTTACTTGTTCGAATATGGCTGTGATCTATGCAAAAGCGGTAGCGGGGCGACGCGACAGTCCTGTAACAGGACAAGTTTTTCAGATCACATTTTGACTTTACTTTGCTAAGTTGGTTATAGTGTTGCATACGAATATAAACCTAAAGCTTAATTAAGTACTGGTATACAGTTCTTTTTTTAAAAAGTGAACTATTTCCTTATCCTACAGCGTAGAAGAAAGGAAAATAAAGTGGTCGTAAAGATGAATTATTTTTCTTTGCTTTCTGGACAAACTCTTCACGGTGAAAATACCATCTTGCACTTCGCCATGTAAAATACGAAACAGGAATACTACGCAATAACTTAGCTGAGATTTGTCTGAAAATGAATTCGCTCTCATCGACAAGATCCCACGGTCACGATTCAAGCTAATGCGTATCTGTCAAATAAATTAACCGCACAGTTAAGGCGCAGATACCCTTCAGTAGCCGATTTTAAAATGAGAATCACGTCTAAAAGGCTAGTTCATCACATAAAAAAAATATAAATTTTATCTAAGACCATGTTCTTTATAATTTGATCTAAGAAAATTTTGAGTTTTATTCGTATAACATAGTGAAACTAATTTGTAAAGTTATGTCTAACACGGTCAAAAACACGAAAATCGCACCGAAACTGCCGGGCGTATTTTGATAAAATTGTCACCATCTCAAAGACTATCTACATTTTCATCAGATTTTTTTTTTAAGTCTAATAATAATAAGGGAAGTACAAAAATCTACTGAATTTTAGGTCGCGCGGGTGTGAAACGATTGGGCGTTTTGTTCCGCCAAGGTCGTTGGCGACTGTCGTTGCCTTAAGATGGCTAACCTCATTCA
This sequence comes from Orthosia incerta, assembly GCA_948252205.1. Lineage (NCBI taxonomy): Eukaryota > Metazoa > Arthropoda > Insecta > Lepidoptera > Noctuidae > Orthosia > Orthosia incerta. Next base: position 33,121,885 of record OX411743.1, read on the forward strand.
CTTCCTACTCAGTCCAAGAATTGACAGTATTAAATGCCTGAGTTGGCCTGCCACTTGAGACTTCTCAGGAAGGCACTTGTTAGCTCTCAGTTTGGCTATTCTTGTCATTCGACCGATAAGTTTATGTCATGCTGTTTTTGACACCCCGCTCTGCTCCGCTTATATCAGGGGGCACAGGCTAAAGTTTTATAGGTATTCACCACACGCAGCAGATGAACCGCAACAGAAGGGGTAATCAAACGGCGGCGATTAGATTTGTCACATGAACTCGCGTGAACCCGTTATACATAATGTTCTTAGTAAACTACTATTTTTACATTTATCGGTTTTATGAATAAGTTGTGATCGACGACTGTGAGAGTGAATAAAGATAGTTGGGTGTAGACTAGGCAGATTATGATAATAGGTCGGTGTTACGTTGACATCGACCCTCAACTTCGGTCCATTCATTGAGGCGAAAGCTCAGTTAGCTGCAAAAAAGGGGATTCTTGCTAAGGTGAGACGGTACTTCACGACTGAACAGCTGCTCAACTTGTATAAAGCGCAAGTTCGGTCATGCATGGAGTACTGCTCTCACCTCTGGGATGGACCTGCCAAATACCAGCTTGATGCACTTGAGTCGATCGACAGACGGGCCAAAAGGCTTATTGGCAACGATGCACTGGTCGCCTCAAAGCTCCAGAGCCTCGAATATCGACGCCGAGTTGCCAGCCTGTCGGTGTTTTATCGGTTACATTTTGGGGAGTGTGTAACGGAACTGCACAATTTGATTCCGCCTAGCACTTTCCATCATCAGACTACAAGACGTACGGCCATGCGCCATCGGTACATGGTGGACATCCCTCCCATACGCACAAAGCGTTTTGCTAATACTTTCATTGTACGCACAGCTAAGGACTGGAATTCCCTTCCGGTGTCTTTATTCCCTGATAGCTACAACCTTGGGGTATTTAAGTCAAGAGTGAATAGGTTTCTTCTAGGCAAGCGTGCTTCACCGTAGACCACGTCATCGCTTAACATCAGGCGAGATAGTGGTCAAACGCGAGCCTATAGATAATAAAAAAAGACACTAAAAAAAGAAGGATGATCGTTTGTACGTAAAGATCTCTGTCATTATGTTACACTAAACTTCTGAACTGTCTTACTGTGTGCAGTGGCCGAGCTGCTGCGCTACGTGTTGAGGGTTCGATTCCCGCACGAGACAAAATATTTGTTTGGCCTACAGATAGTTGTTCCGTGTCTGGCTGTATGTGTATATGGGTTTAAGTGTTTGGTGTTCCCGCCATAAGCGGCACTGGATGACACCGTGGAGTATTAGTGGGTTAGAGTCCCACATATCTGTATTATGCAAAAAAGAAAAAAAGTTGCGTTCCTACGATACTGGAGTAATTCCTATCGTTGTGCAACTACTAGAAGTAGGCCACGTCGCAATAAAAATAAGGTTGTTTTATAAGACATATTTTCTTCTACAGGTTAGTGGAAAAAGCAAAATTATGTCAGAAAGCGGAGCACGAGTTCCCAGGAATGCCGTGCGGCATCATGGACCAGTACATCGTCACCATGGGCAGAAAGGACCATGCCTTACTCATTGACTGCAGGTTAGTGTCATAAATAAAGCTAATTCATTTTTAACCGACGAAAAAAAAGGAGGAGATTCTCAATTCGACATGTTTTTTAATTTATTTATTGATAGGCTCGCGTTTGAAAACTATCTCGCCTGATGCTAAGCGATGATGTGGTCGACGGTGAAGCACGCTTGCCTAGAAGTAACCTATTAACTCTTTTTTTATTTTTTTATTTGTTAACGCTTTGCACGTATGGGTGGGATGTCCACCATGTACCGGTGTCGCACCGCCGTACGTCTTGTTGTCCGGTGATGGAAATGGCGGAATCAAATTGTGCAGTTCTATCGCACACTCCCCGAAATGCAACCGATATAAAACCGACAGACTGGCCACTCGGCGTCGATGTTCGAGACTCTGGAGCCCTGAGGCGACCAGTGCATCGTGGCCGATAAGCCTCTTGGCCCGTTTGTCAAACGATTCAAGTGCATCAAGTTGATATTTGGCAGATCTGTCTCAGAGGTGAGAGCAGTACTCCATGCATGACCGAACTTGCGCTTTATACAATTTGAACAGCTGTTCAGGCGTGAAGAATCGAATCTCATGACGATTCCAATAAGCCCAAACACGACTAGGATTTATTTCGGAATTCCAGTGGTCTTCTTTTTTTTTGTGGTCTTCTAAATCAGTTTCACTTCACCAAATGATGTTTTCTGAGTGCAAATGATTGCATTATTGATGAAAATACCAAAATCGCTATATGTATGCATATAATGTTTGAGGAGTTTCTCAAAAAAAAAGACTCATCAAAATCAGTTCATAAACGACGAAGTTATCCGCGAACACACATAAAAATATATATATATATATACGGTCGAATTGAGAAACCTCCTCCTTTTTGGGAAATCGGTTAAAAACCCGACGGCTTAAAAATGCAGCGATTCGCGGCGTATTCCGAGCAACCAATCTGTTTGATTCTACCTGTAACCATCTAAATATAAATCTTTAGATCCCTATTAAAAGTTAGTTAATTCATAGAACATAGGCAATTAAAACGGGTACGTCGTTCCCTCGTGAAAACACTTAAGCTTCCAGGTGGATTCCTTCTTGACTAAATGTTCCGGGAATTCGTTGAAGCTACTGCGAAGTATTTTGTGTTTATTGAAGATAATGAAACATCAACAAGAAACCGTCTTTACGATCGTGTTTTATTTTCAAAGTTTCGTTTTACAAGACTCTACATTTTGCTAATGAATAAAAAATATAGTTTCCAATTATATCTAGCTAATTGTAATTAGACTGCGCAAGGCCTTTTAAGAATTCATTGAACTCCGTTTGCTCTCTGCGGAGTATTATATAGGGTTCTGTTTACTTATAAGTTTCTAAGATATTTTACGTCACCTCCATTTTAAAAACTTCGACTTTTTTTTTAATTATTGATAGGCTTGGGTTTGACGACTATGTCACCTGAACCTGATGGTAAGCGATGATGTGGTTGACGATAGCTAGCCTAGATATAAGCTATTCACTCTTGACATAAAGACTTGAGGTTGTATCTATCAGGAAAAACAGACTCCGGCAGGGAATGCCACTTCTTAGCTGTACGCACAATAAAAGTTCCCAAAACGCTTTGTGTGTATGGTTCAACATTATATGTCCTCGCCAAACTTCTTGGCTACCCTGAAATTGGCTACAATGGCTGCGCGTATATCTCTTAAAAATAGCACCGTTTTAAACACCTTGCACATTTGAAAGCCAATTTCAGGGTGGCCCAGAAGTTTGGCGAGGACTATACCGATGACGCATCACCGTTCGCCTTGTAGTCATTATTACCTATTTCTAAAAATAAATGAAAAATTTGGCGCCAAACAAACAAACATGCAGATTAATTACCTAAAGCGTAGAATGTTTGTAGTTAGGTTGATCCACGAGGGCCGATGCCTGTCTGGGTCATGGATAAGTCGAAATAGAGTTACCGCGGCCCTGGCTCGCACGGGTGGGTTTTAGTCAGTAAAAGTCTGATACGCCCTTCCGCTTCACCCAGAGCAGGTTGATTTTCGTTGATATTTTGTTTGGCGCCGCCTCAAAATGCTAGACTAAAAGATTTTTGTTTTTTTTTCCTTTTTGGTTCGTTATTTCGTCGGTATTTTTTTTTTGTTCAAAGGGCTAGTTTTTACAAACTTAAAAAAAGGAGGTAATCAATTCGACACGAATATATGTAATATTGTTGGAACTGCACAATATTCACTTATGTTATTCTAAACATAAGTGAATATTGTGCAGTGTGTAACATGTGGGCTTCACACGTGTGCCAAATTTTATGTTTGTTTGTATGTATGTATGTTTGTCCACGCATTTCTCCAAAACTACTTATTGGATCGTGATCATTACTTTTGTGTTGGATTGAGTATCTCTCAACTTAGGGCATAGTGCAAGTTTCATCAAAATCGGTCCAGCAGTTTTCAAGATATGGAGCATACAACCGAACTTGTACCGACAAACAGCACGAATATGTAAATTGAGTTATTATGTGTATTTTGTCTATCCTTTAGGTACCGTACTAAAGAAATTAATATTTTTTTGTGATGGTGTACTAAAACTAAAAAGAGAGAAATAAAAACTTTTTCGTAAAATTTATTACCTCCTGGTAATAACCGTAGGTCGGTAAAAAAATAAACCGACTTCAAAAGCATAACACTGATAAGTGCAAAATAACTTTGGTTCCGGAAGTCGATGTCGAAAAATAAGAAAAACAAGAAGTACCAAAAAATTTTTGAAAAATTTATGCGTAAAATACATGTCGAATTGAAAACTTTCTCCTTTTTTTCCGTCGGCTAAATAAGGAAATCACTAAGTATTCATGTACGCCGAAATTACAGACAATAAAACTAATCGGACACAAATCTAGGTCACGTGCGACCTGGAGATCACACCAAGGACCCCACATTCAAAAGTCGCACTTGCGACCACAAGTCCGAAAATCACTGCCTCGTTTGTGTAAATTTTCCTACAGCATAACTGTTAAATGTCAAACCAAACACCAATAATGTTTACACGAGGTTTACTCTAAACCTCGATAGATGGCGCTGTACTACTTTCTGAATCGCGCTATTAGGATTCTCCGGCCGTAGCGTATAAGCTCCGACGATGTTTTACTTTTTCGAACGATTACAATTACTTCAGTACATGTGACTTAATTGTGGTTTTATTTCTACTTAATTTAGTTATTCCTATCAGTTATCAGTGCAAGTTGTGTTGTTCCATCTCGGTTAATGTCAAGCAAATCTTGATATTAAACAATAACACAAAATCTGTCCCACCAGGTCTTTAGAAGCCGAACAGATCCCCATGCAGCTGGGAGACCTAGCTATCCTTGTCACCAACTCGAACGTCAAACACCAGCTAACTGGCAGCGAGTATCCTACAAGACGAGCGCAGTGCCAGGAGGCCGCTGACCGACTGGGCCTATCCTCGCTGCGAGGGGCTAAGATTGAGGACTTGGCAAGTAAGTTAAGAACTTCTATATTGTAGTTATAGAGCTCTAAATGTGTGCTGTACTAGGAGACTACTCAGAGGGGCCTAGATTGAGAACTTTTAGTCGTGATCGTCGTCTAGGGAAATTGATTAGGCACTCTATGTTTTATAAATATAAGTATTGAGTTTCCAACGGGTTCCCTCTATCTGGCAGAATCATGATACCCCGAAATTTATTTGGCATAACACACTTGGCATAATCTTCTTTAAACGAATATTCTTAAGGCGTAAAAGTTACTTAATATATTATTATTGTTTGGCCGAATGTTTGTATGTCCGAATTTACAATGGCTTACTTTAAAGATGGCAGAATTTTATTTAGCATAATTTCACTTGGCATATTATGAAGATGGTAGAAATTCGTCTGGAATAATTTTATTAGGCATTTCTATAAAATAGAATTTTTAACCTAAAATAAATTTAAATAATGTCTTAAAAAGTCAATATGTTGTGTTACAAAACTTAGTGACAGAAACGAATCGCTGCAAAACCGACTCCACGTAGTCTTGTCTGCCCTACCCCTAGAGTGTAATTAAAGCCCGCGTAGGCGCGTAGGCGCGAGGCAGCCTGCGGGCTGGCTGCGGTGGTGAGCGTTAAAACTATCTGCGACGATAAGCTCGCGTGGGACCGCCGGAGCCCCGCAGCGCCGGTGCCGTGACAGAAACCATGCCTGCTGCAATCTGCATGCTCACTTGCATGCTTGCTGCATGCATGGTGTATGCTTGTTTGCATGCTGCATGCTTGCTGCATGCATGGTGCATGCTTGATACAGCGAATTAAAACACAAAAATATGGTGTTAAATCAATCCTTTATTATGGTAAGAAATACAAAATTACTCTAACTATGAATTTTCTGTAATGTGATAGATGAGAATTCCAATTAATATGGATATGAAATGTATACCAAAAGACGATTCTGACTGTGAACTTTCTGCGATGTGATGGTTCTGCCTTTTAATGACTATCGATATGAAATTGATGCCTAAAGATGATTCTGACTTACAAAATTATGAGTTTTGAATGCATGATAAATGAGTGAATGCCAAACGCTTTTCTGCGAAATGATGTTTATGCTATCCGTTGTTATGCATAATATTATTATGACATAAAAAGTTCTGCTGTAAAAGGTAAACCCGTATCCAACATCATGCTCTGGTGGTGAAAGAGATATTTTATTAGCGATATACATGTCGAAAAGTCACTATGTAAGGAATTGACTACGTGACGTTTTGATAGTGCAAGCCGATTCCATAATTTTTTGAAATTTTTCTTTTTTTTACAGGTATTATTGTTTATTCAAACAGAAAATGCATGGAAAAAGTTACGATACTCAGATTGTCGGTATATTAAACAGGCTTTGATGGTAAGCGCTGACGTGGTAGACGATGGACTGAACCCATTAGTCGTATCTTCTTGACCTCTTGTAGTACAAGCGCATAAATGGCGGATAGATCGTAATGCTGTAAAAAGTTTAGTCAATCAACAGGTGGAAGCGTGTTGCACAGCCGTACCGTAAGCTGGGCTGTGATATTATTGTCATACTGCACCTTAGGAGTTACTTGCATGAAATGGGTCACTAATTCGCATATTTCTGAATATGACAAAAGGCGACTAAGGAAAAGGTTACGAAGATTAGCTCTATCTATTAAAACTTTTCTCGCTATATTGGTCTACGAAGTGTATTAGCCCAAAACCTATGTTTAGCAGTAAACTTAGCCGACAATTAGTTTGCTGAGGCAAGCTAAATTAAAAGAAATTGGGTACTATATTTTAAATGAAAATGTATTTAGTGGTACTTTTAATTTGTCTCTAAATTCGTTTACACTGCCCTAACATTGCAGTAATTATTTATCTTAACTTATCAATGCCCATATTACACAATTTCGCGCACAAAAAGTCATTAATCACAGATTGTTTACGACCTACCGAAAGGTCCGAGCAGCTGTTTACTTGCCGCCATCTTCGTTTCCACCGCCATATTGCGAACTTGACAGTGAACTTGCGTTGACCTTTGTTGAGTAAGATCGCAGCTGTTTAGAAAAGATCCCCGAGTGGAAAGGTACCGGGAACTGTGTGAATGTTGCTCTCGCTTTGCACACAATTATAAAAAGCACTCCAGTTAGTCATTATTTGAAATGCGTTTATCGTTTTAATTTAGTTCTAGTTATGAAAATGTGGAAGTCTTTCAGTTAGTGAACTTTGAATCGGTGAGTTTATAATTTAGGTGGCTAAAGAAAAGATGGATGGAATGGATGGTTTAGCGTCATATTCGAGAAGAGTGAGTCAGTGATATCGTGACGTTTGACAGGACAGAATGAAAGAAGAAAACGTGTTGCGCGGACCCTTAGTATAGTTGCCGGCAAGTATGTTGGCAAGAGTATTTAGATGTTGACATGTTTTTTTTTAGGTCTCTTTGGTTACCAAGCGGGACTCGGGGAACGTTTAGCACACGGAACAGTAGCACAGTTCCGAGCGCGTGATTGGTTCGTCAGTTGACACAAGGATCGAATGACCAATCGCGTCACATCCACGTTCCGTTCGCTCTATATGGTGGTTTGTCAGTACCCCCACTACGTCAAAACCCTGCCAAGTTAGATACCGGTGACTATAACACAAGACAACAACAAGAAAATGATTAGGATCAATTCAAAGTTGGTTAATCATAATTTGCATAATTATAAGCAAAATATAATTATGTAGCAGAAACGCTTCAATCAATGGAACTTCTTAATACTTTGATCAACCCTTTGTTTTCCACAGAATTCAATGAAAGTTACGAAAAGCTAATCAATTTTAGATTTTTCCATAATACAATTACTTTAGTATTTAAGTGAGTTAAGTCATCTGTTTGATCATTGTGTTTTGATAAATTTATTTATTAGAAAGGCATCAGGTGCAGTTGGACGGAGTCACTTAGAATAAGATGGTGCTTGTTTTTAAGTAATAATGTTTAAAGTTCTTGTTCAGTTTTATTTTAGAAACTTGTTGTTACTTATTTAATTCTATGAACATGGAAAATAACTACTGAAAGAGTGTTAAATTAATTTATCCTCACACTGGAACGCCTTTACAAACTCTTATTAACTATAAGTTTAGGTTTCTTCACGATGTTTTCCTTCACCGTCGTCAGCAATATCCAAGATACATTTAGAAATTACAAATGAATTGAAAAAGTCACATTGGTACTTGCCCGGATTCGAACTCAAGACCCCAAGCACGAGAGGCGGGGTCTTAGCCATTGGGCTACCACGATAGGTACAGAGATAGATAGGTAGTGCACTACCGAGACCCTGACCTAGAGTTGTGCTTGTTCCTAAGGTCAACCAAAATTGCTTAGTGTTCCCACTGGTGGGACAGGCATCCTCTCCGCCAGAGGGAGTGGAAACAACCACGGGAACCCAGTCTGAATGTGTAGACGTCTTCGAATGTTTACATGATTCGTACCGCTTGAGAGCAGTTGCAAATAAATAAATTACACAAATAAATGTGCCTGTCTCAGTTTGAATATACGACCTAGTATAATTTTTGGCCTTCAGCACAACTGCTAACAGTTATGTGCCTAATTCTCGATGTTTTTATTAGATGCACTTGTTAGTATTGGAAGTACGTGTGACGTCATTTAATCATGAACTTTCACTTTTTAAGCACAATGTTTTGCTACAAAATACAAACTGTCATATTTATTAAGCATCTACCGTCAAATGTCTAAGTACCTACCTAAATTAAATTATTATTGTGTTGTCAAATACCTACAATTGTTAGAGTACCCACCTGAGTAAATATTGTTGTGTGTACAGGAAATAACTCTAAACTTACATATAAACCATAGTGATGATATTCCAATAAAATACTACGTAATTTATAATGATCATTGTGATGTATCCAGGATTTTATATTGCCATTTTAATATTATAAGTCCTTTGAGACAATTAGTACAAGACTGTCAGTTAGTATCAATATTCTTTCGAATATTGATTAAGAATGACTAAATAGGCGATATTCAATTCCTTAATTGTCTTGATAAGTTTTAAAAAGGTTTCATTACTCAAGAATTGATTGACCTAATTGTGAAATTATTTATAGAAATGTAGAAAATGGTGGGGACATTTGACAGTTCGACTCGTTACTATAAATAGTGTGTAATTCGTAAGATTGACACACTTTGTTGGGAACTACAAGCCAGTACAGACCACTTGTTATGTTGTGATAGTGATATTATTTCCTGAATTGTTATATTTTGTGAAATATGGACTACACAAGCTTCACGTAAGTTATTTGATATTATAACTTGATTAATGGCTGTGTTGAAATTCTATTTCATATTGTGGCCCTTATTCATAATGATTATAAATTGATTTAAGGGCTAGTCATGTTCTTTGCCTTATCCTTTTTGTTTTGATTATGTAACATTGTGAAATGTTACAAGATTCATCATATAATGGCCATAATAAAATAAGATCTTTATTGTGATAAACGATATTTATATGGCTGTAAAATATATAAAGATAAATACTTTTACAACCATAGTTGCTTCCGTGGAGTTTCTTGCCCTTCTTTTCCACGAGAACTAGTTTAGCGATCGGGCGGTAAGCTCTCTGAGCCTCAATATGAATTAATTGACAAGTCTAATTGAAATAAATACCTAGTCTTGTCTTTCTGTGCTTTTATTCATAAAACCTTTCCATTATACATCACATACACAGTAAATAACCAGCGACCATCTTGACATTCCAAGCTTGCTATATTCGTAAATATCGATACTTTTATATGGGGTTCCTCCTTAAATCTAACACACTCATCACGTCTGCGGCGTTTTGCTAACTAATTTAATCTATTACTTGTAAAATCTCCTTGAGGAGCATAGCTGAAAAACATCTGGCAAAGCACAAACAAGTCTAATGTGCTTTCGTTGACTTGTAGAAGAACTATGACAGTATGTGGAGGGATGAACTGTGGTCGACGCTATCCGGATACGGTGAGGACTGGCGCTTGGTACGGGCTCTGAAATCTCTATACAGGAATTCCAGTGCTTGTGTTAGGAATAATGGTTTTCCATCTCAAGGGGTGTTAGACAGGGCTGTGTAGCGTTCAATTTGTACATGGATAGTTGTCTGATAGGTTTGAAAGAGCATGAGTGCGGATTCAGGATGAATGAATTGCCTGTCAAATGCCTTCTCTATGCAGATGATCAAATTTACTTGCATCGTCATCAGAACGGTTGCAAGACATGGTGACTGTGAGGAATGAAGCTTTTCAGTTAAAAGGGATGAGTATAAATGTGATCAAGACTAAGGTAATGGTGTTTGAAAGAGACGACGATGTATCGGAGTGTGAAGTTAAAATAAATGATAAGAGTGTGGAGCAAGTGAACGAGATTGTATATTTGGGAAGTATGTTCACAAGGGATGGAAAGATTGAAGAGGATGTGGAAAGGAGAGTGAATGCAGGGAATAAAGTGAATGGTGCTTACATGCGGTTGTGACCAGCAAGTCGATGTCTCCGGAAGCTCGACTCGCTGTTCACAACAGCGTGCTGGTGCCTACACTTATGTATGGAAGTGTATTGCAAAAAAGACATGATAGCAGGATTAATGCAGTAGAAATGCGTTCCTTGCGAAGTATGTGTGGTGTAACTTTAAATGATAGATTGAGGCATGAGGTAATAAGACAACATTGTGGTTTAAAAGAAGATGTAGTGACGAAAATTGAAAAGAGTACGTTAAGATGGTTTGGCCATGTTGAGAGGATGAATGAAAGGCGACTAACGAAAGGTATTTACAAGGCAGGCGTGAATGTAAACGCCGGGAGGGGACGCCCTAGAAAGATATACATAGACCTTATACGTGATGTTCTTCAGGAAGGCCAGGTGCGCAGTACTCATAACCGGCTTGTGTGTGTATGTTTAGATGTATGAATGTAAGAGAAGCAAAAGAAGTATGTAACGAACGTAGCAGGTGGCGTTCTGTAGAGTCTGCCTACCCCCATGGGAAAAAGGCGTGAGTTTATGTATGTATGTATATACCATTTCTAGCTAGATTTAGATATGCAAATAACTTTGCTTCCACTTTATGGCAAATTAGATCTCAGATCATACTTAGATTATAATTTTAGGTTGCCTAATCTAGGTCGCAACCTAAATCCTTGTTAAACCGCGACCTATGACGGGAGCACTAATTAGGAGTCAACCTATTGTGAAGCTTAGCATTCAGTAACAGGGGCGGCTGTACTTTAAGTTCACTCGTGCGCTGAACTGCCAGATTTTAATAGGTTTAGAAAAAAAAAATGTTTAATAATATCTGATTAACGATCTATTCCAGATTGACGATTTCCAGCCTCCCGAACAAGCCGGATTCCGAAAAGGCTTTAGCACCGTAGACCACATACATACGCTGCGGCAGGTTATACAGAAGACCGAAGAGTATAACCTGCCTCTCTGTTTAGCGTTTGTGGACTACGAGAAAGCCTTCGATTCGATCGAGACTTGGGCTGTACTGCAGTCTCTCCAACGGTGCCAGATCGACTACCGGTACATTGAAGTGTTGAAGTGTTTGTACAAGAACGCCACTATGTCAGTCCGTCTTCAGGATCATACCTCGAAACCAATTCTTCTCCGGCGCGGCGTGAGACAAGGAGACGTCATTTCTCCGAAACTGTTCACTGCTGTGCTGGAGGATGTCTTCAAGGTTCTGGATTGGAAAGGGCTTGGCATCAACGTTAATGGCGAGTACATCACTCACCTTCGGTTTGTGGTCGACATAGTGGTCATGGCTGAGACCATGGAGAGTCTCAGTAAAATGCTCGATGACCTCAGTAGAGCTTCCGAAAGAGTGGGTCTTAAAATGAACATGGACAAAACCAAGGTCATGGTGAATGCCCATGTTACACGCACTCCTATCAAGGTTGGGGACTCTACACTCGAAGTTGTAGGCGACTATGTCTACCTGGGACAAACGATCAAATTGGGTGGGGCCAACTTCGAGAAAGAGGTCAACCGTCGAATCCGACTCGGCTGGGCAGCGTTCGGGAAGTTGCGCGGTATCTTCTCGTCCAACTTACCACAGTGTCTCAAAACGAAAGTCTATGACCAGTGTGTGTTGCCAGTTACGACATATGGCTCTGAGACGTGGTCGCTTACAATGGGCCTTATCAGGAAGCTTACAGTCACTCAAAGTGTAATGGAGAGGGCTATGCTCGGAGTTTCCTTGCGTGATCGAATCAGAAATGTGGAGATCCGCAAGAGAACCAGGGTTACCGACATAGCCCGAAGAATTGCCAAACTTAAGTGGCAGTGGGCAGGGCACATTGCTCACAGAATGGATGGCCGATGGGGCCGATAAGTTCTGGAATGGCGACCGCGAACCGTAAGACGATACGTTGGAAGGCCTCCCACTAGGTGGACCGATGACCTGGTTAAGGTTGCGGGAAGGCGCTGGATGCGAGACGCACGGGATCGGTCAATGTGGCGACGCCTGGGGGAGGCCTATATCCAGCAGTGGACGTCTTTCGGCTGAAATGATAATGATGATGATGAACGATCTATTCAATATTCACGAAATTATGACAAACCAATTTAAGCTCTTTGTTAAAGTAATAAGACGTATATTGCTGTAAAAAATATTCTCCGTGCGGTAGGCTAAAGCGCACGGCGAGAGTTCATACATCTTCTACGAGAAACAAACGAAAACGCCTGGCGCGTGAGACAGAGATAGTTCAATAGAAAATGTACGGCAAAATATGACCACTCTCGAGCGCCGCACCAGCGAACCGAAGATTACCGAGAGCGGGCGAGGTTTGACGAACGGAATTTATCTTCGGGTCGAGTACCAACATTACAAGTTGTACAACGACGTAACTAGATGGCGTTGGCGTCGAATTAGAAGTCGCTAGCGAGATGGTTTGCCGATTTACATAGGCTCCTGTGAATTTTAGTAAACCTTGCACAGTTACCCAGTGAGACTGCCAAGTACACTACTACTTCTATGATCCACCAGCCGCCACTGTTCAGTAAGGAATAGCTGATTGGATGCATGTATAATTATTTATTTTAGGAATGATACTGTGTAATTATTACTAGAACAATGGAAATTGTTAACCAAATACTAACAAATATAATCGTATCTATTATAAATTAGTATAAGTAACCAATATTGAAATCTAATTACCGACTTTAAAAAAAAACGGAGGTAATCAATTCGACGCGTATGTATGTAATATTGTTGGAATTGCACAATATTCACATATGTTGCTCTGTATGGGCTTCTAAACACGTGTGCCAAATTTCATAAGTGTATGTATGTATATTTGTATGTATGTTTGTTCACGCATTTCTCCGCAACTATTTATCGGATCTTGATTATTCTTTTTTTTGTTGGATTACGTATCTCTCAACTTAGGGAACAGAGCAAGTTTCATCAAAATCAGTTCTGCAGCTTTCAAGATATGCAACATACAACCGAGCTCCTTAGCGACAAACAAAACGAATGTGTAAATTTACTTATTATGGGTATTTTCTCAATCTGTCAGTACCTTACTATAGAACTTGCTCACTTTTTAGTGATATGGTACTAAAACTAAAAGGAGAAAAATAAAATCATTTTTTACAAAAAATTAAATTATCCACCTTCTAAAGCAAGACACAATTTTTTTTTTTTTTAAATAAACGTTGCCCCACACTAGGAATTTCTTCCTGTATCGTGGGTGCGTTTACAAACAATTATTACAAGAGGTACCAAAAACACCAACTTCCTATTTTATTTTACTAACTGGATTGCAGACTAAGAGCTAGGTTACTTTAGCTTAGCTTGCATCACCATAGTTTGTGTAGGTACAAGGTACAACCGCGTTTCTATGACCCCATAAAGCCTGCAAAAAATGAGCGATACATAAAACATGACCGTAATAGGGTATATATTTCTTGTACCAGATCTCGTACTTTAACATTTTACGTCACGCTTGCCTAGAAGTAACCCATTCACTCTTGACTTAAAGACCCCGAGGGCTGTAGTTATCTGGCAAGACAGACTCCGGCAGAGAATTCCACTCCTTAGCTGTACGCATAATGAAAGTATTTCGAAAACATTTAGTGCGTATGGGTGGTATGTCCACCATGTACCGATGGCGCATTGCCGTACGTCTTGTAGTCCGATGATGAAACGAGCTAGGCGGCATTCCATCCATAGGCGGAGATCATGTAATTCCATCGCACACTACCCGAAATGCAACCGACAGAAACATACCAGTTACAGTTAACCAATTGAGCTGCAAACACGTTTAGTTCGGATGGACAATTCGTGGTCAACTGTGTGATATCATTCTTTATACAATATGGCAGACTCCCAAAGATGGTACAATAAATATTTTTTATTCACCCCCATGATAAAATATGAGTATCAAATGAAAGTGTTTGCTGAGAGGAATACGAAAAATTGTTATTAGAGAGTTGGCCCCATAGTGGCAGTTATTTATGTTCATGAGTTCTTTTACCCCCTTAAATCTTGGCAATTAATTAAAAGGAACCCTGTATTTGTATTTTTTGCAGAACTAGCTCAACAGAACTGTGAGGAGGTGGTGCTGAGAAGAGCGAAGCACGTCATAGCGGAGATCAGCAGAACAGAGGAAGTGGCCAGGGTCATGAAACAGAAGGACTTTAAACGAGTAAGTTTTGACATAAAAAAAGACTCTTTGTGAAACCAGACTGTTGTTATAAATAGCTTTTTTCTGCGTCTTCGGTCAGCACAGGAACCATAATTTTTATTGGTATAAAACAAGACAATTAAAAAAAACGATTCGATGGAAATTCTTTATATATTTTGGGCGCAGTAGGTAGCCACACCGTTTGCGGCATCGGTGACAAGCATACGGTCTATAAAACCCCATTTTGCAAAATTGTGTTTGCAGCGGCCTACTTGGGTACGCAAACGATTGAGTGCTTTCCATATAGGTCACTGCAGTGCACGTCCAGGTGGCAAGTGTTCCTGGGGCATCAAGAAGTCGGGTGGTGGTAGGTGAAATTCTTTCCACAGCTTGCTTCTTACTATAGCCGGTAGGTCTTGGATGACCCGTGTGCATCAAAGAAAACTCTTCCTCTTAAGTCTACCCGGGGTTGTAGTGGAATCATAGAGGGGATGTCGGGGATTGGATTCCTGGTATTTTCTCAAGCGCGCATGTTATTGGTAGACCGACACTTGAATGAATGTGAATGTGAATGGCACGAGATTTGTCGTTCTGACGGTGTTTGGGGTAACCTAAGTTCAGCAGCTGATGTCTTTCGGCTGAATGATGATCCGATTATAAGCATAGCCATCAATCATTTTGTAGATAGAATAGTAACATGATAAGCAATTTTTGGGCTGAGATGGTGTTCATAGCCATTTTTTATGATTGTTTTCTACCACATCTGTCATTAAGAAGCCCAAAAATTTTGATACATCATGGTCAAGTACTTTAGTTTTTCCTCAATTGATAAATTGTGTCTCCCTTTCCACCGTCAGGTCGGCGAACTATTCTACCAGTCTCACGCTTCTCTCAGTCGACTGATGGAGGTCTCCTGCCCCGAGCTGGACCAGATCGTGGAGATCATCAGGGATGCACCAGGAGTGTACGGAGCGAGGATGACTGGCGGGGGCTTTGGAGGATGCGTTGTTACCCTGGTAAGGATTAAACTATTACTTTATGAGCGACCTATGAGTAGATACGTACACACCTAATTAGTGATGTGTTGCAAAAGGTCAGCACCTCTAGCAAAGTTGACAATCTACATATTCTAATAGCTTTATCGATATAAAGCTATTAGAAAACGAATCAATGTATGAGAATGACTCGTCACGAGGTCAGACCAAAAGAATAGAAGGCATTAATGATTGTAAAAAGAGATTCAATACAAAACGTTTGTAACTTGGCTAGGGGACAGAAGCGTTTATCTTCCAACTGAGGTGTGCGTGTATGCCTAGGTCAGAAAAGTTAGTATAAAATGTTTAAGTGCCGCGAATGCACTCTTAATTGCTACCGGCAAAGGCGGGAAATGAACGTCGAAACTTAAGCGCTGAAAGAAATACAATTAAAACTGTCGTAATGATTGCAATAGTAGAGCTCAGTAAAGCTTCCGAAGGAGTGGGTCTTAAAATGAACATGGAAAAAACCAAGGTCATGTTGAATGCCCATGTAACACCCACCCCTATCAAGATAGGGGACTCTACACTCGCAAGTTGTAGATGGCTATGTCTACCTGGGACAACGGTCCAGTTAAGTAGGTCTAACTTTGAGAAAGAGGTCAACCGTCGAATTCGACTCGGCTGGGCAGCGTTTGGGCAGCTGAGCGATATCTTCTCTTCCAACTTACACAGTATCTCAAGACGAAAGTCTATGATCAGTGTGTGATGCCAGTGATTACAAACGGGACCTGAATGGAGTCGCTCACAGTGGGCCTCATCAGAAGGATTAATTTCACCCTAAGGGCAATGGAGTGGGCTATGCTCGGAGTATCCTTGCGTGATCGAAGCAGAAATGAAGACATCCGCAATAGAACCAAGGTTACTGACATAGCCCGAAGAATTGCCGTGACCGTGAACCGAAAGACGTTGCGTTGAAAGTTATAGGCCTCCCACAAGGTGGAACAATGATCTGGTGAGGGTTCCGCTGGAAGCGAGATGCACGGGATCCGTCAATGTGGTGACACTTGGGGGCCTTTGTTCAGCAGTGGACGTCTTTTAGCTGAAATGATGATGATGATGAATGATTGCAACTAGAATACTCCCTTCTAAAAAGCTGGGCCAGTACCCAGTGGTGAAGTGTGGGGATAAGTATAAAAGCTTTCAGATGTCCAAAAAAAACTCTGCCGGATTACCCTAACATTAGTTACTGAATGCCCAGTGTTAGCCAGACAGTATGAAAGGGATCTAAGCCATCAGTTTAAAGTACTTAATAGTGTAACATGGAAATCAAGATATTATATTGTTGAGGAACATTTTCCTACAATTTGCCCCGCTATTTGTGGAACGGTGTGGTTCCAAGTAATACTACTTTTAACACAACCTGATACATTAATTCGGTACCTACCGATACTTAATTTATCAGTAAAGTTACTAAAGGGTGTGGGAGTCGTGTTCAAATCGGACCAACAAATTTCCGACCACGCACTATTTATGATAAGTTACCTGTAATAATACCAGTTTGTAACTATTATTCTGCAGGTCAATGGCCTTTTCTCAAAGTAGACACGAGCATTAATCACTAGATACGCTTGCTCATGGCGGGTTGGTGAATCACGTGAATACGTCATACTACATATACAGGTAGGTTTTCAAGTGGGCCTGGATAGGTAAATACGAAACTATGTGGAATAGCAAAAAACACTGAAGGTAGTCTCGAAACCGATTTTGATAAGAACTAAAATTGCATCATTCGTTTTTATGAAAAATCAATATTCCTAGCTACCGGGATCGATGCCTGACCACTTGGAAATCGCACCCTATATAGCGTATAAGCCCAGGCATCCTTTCCCGGTTACCAATTCAAACCCATTGAGATAATATGTAGTGCGTAGTACATTATTACCTCAATGTTCAAACCTAGAAAGTACATACATGTTAGGGGTGGTGCTGCAGGAACTACTGGCAGGTATGACGCAACAGAAAAACGGGATGATTAAGCAAACTCGTTTATTAATTTTCACAAAAAGGCAAGATGGCCGTTGCACAAAAATTACAAAATTGAACGTACGCATAGAACATTTTGTTTTCCTTTTTTCATCTGCTATCAGTCATCCCTGACTATGATCAGATGTGTGGCAAAATACATAAAATTTTACAGAATCAGCACAATATTAGCTTTTTTGAGTCTCTTAGTATGATTTGGCAACAATAGTGATCGTGAAAAAGGATTGGGATGGTTGGTTAATCTATCTTTGTATTTCTCTAGATAGCGCTTCGGTTCTTCTAGGATTGTTGGGATTTCCAGGTGCTCATGTATTTCTGAGTTGCGAGCATACCAGGGCGCTGCAGCTAGGACCCTCAGGATACTGTTTTGACTCCTTTGAATGCACATGATGTTTGATTTGCTTGCGGAAGACCATATTTGAATCCCATATGTCCATATTGGTTTTATGATGGAACAATAAACTCTAAGTTTGTTACTCAGGGTGAGTGAAGATTGTCTACCAAGCAACCAGAGCAAGTTCTTGAATCGGACGTTTATTTCTATTCTTTTTTTCTTTAGGTGATCCTTCCATGTCAACCTACGATCCAAGTAGAATCCCAGGTACTTCACGCATGAGGACTGTGGTAGAGTGTCCTGACCCAATGTGACCGAGGCGCAATTTCCATGTCTAAGTGCAAAGGTGATGTGATGCGATTTTGGTGCACTTGCCTTTATACGCCATTTGTTTAGCCAGTCATGGGTCCTGTCAAGTTGATTTTGCAGTATGCTGCTTGCTATGTTTGCATCCTGATTACAGGCCAGGAATGCGGCATCATCAGCGTAGGTTACTACAAATACGTCAGGGCATTGAGGGAGGTCGCTAGTAAATATATTGTATAAAACCGGACCCAGGACGGAGCCCTGGGTCCGGTTTTATACCCTGCAAGGCACCTGGTGAGAGAGGATCTAGCGTCTCGTACCTTTACTTGGAATTGCCTATCACTAAGGTATGATTTCATCAGCAAGTAGAATGAATGGGACAAGAGCAACTTTATCTTGCACAATAGTCCTTTATGCCATACTCGACCAAAGGCTTGTTGAACGTCAAGGAAGGCTGCCGAGCAATACTTCTTCTTTTTTAGGCATTGTCTTATGGTGCGGTAGACTCAATGTACCTCTTCTACGGTGGAGTGTTGCTCGTGAAATCCGAATTGGTGATCAGGTACTACTTGGTTCTTTTTCTTTCTTGGTTCTTTTAGGTGAGGTTTCAGCCCGTTCAAGACAACCCTTTCCCATAGCTTCGATAGTACCGGAGTCAGGCTAATAGAGCGGTAAGATGAAACTTCACTTGCCGGCTTTCCAGGCTTAGGGATCATTACGATTTGAGATATTTTCCAGAGAGCAGGGACATAAGAGTATCTGAGAGAGGCATTAATAAGGATAGTAAGAAAGACTAATCCCTTTCTTGGCAGCTCCTTAAGAATTTTCGGAGTAATCAGATCGAATCTTTTTGGATTTCATCGTAGATATCAATGAGGGGCACAAAGTTGCAAGTCCCGGTTCAAAATCAAAATCAATTTATTTTATTTTACATAGGCCTACATGGGCACTTATAAAACGTCGACAAAAGGTGCACAGTTCGGGTTAGTCGTTTCCTATGGAGAAGAACCGGCAAGAAACTCCGTGGTTACTCTTTTAAAAATTTGTTTGTGTTTACAATATTTCGATGTTACAGAATTAGTACTTGGATATGGGGGGACAACGTAGGCCCGACAAAAGTCGTACAAAAATTTAAAAACAAACAAAAACAAGGTTGAGAATGGCATCTATTTCAGGATTATCAGGAACTGCAGATTCATTCAGCTTGAAGACATTGGCAAGGTGAGTGGCGAAAGCTTCACACTTTTCTTGATCTGAACGAGCCCATGAATTATCTGATCTGATGGGGGGGAAGCGAGGTTGTGCTAGATTCTAGTTGCTTTCCAAAGGGAGTGAATTTCTTTAGTTTCAGGGGTTATTCTCTTTAGCCTGTGTTGAAGAGCATCGTTCTTAGTTTTCTGAAGAAGGTCTTTCGAGTTCCTTAATGGCACGGTTAAGACGGGTATTGTCCCGTTCATTATGTGATGACTGCCATAATCTGCGAAATCGTCTCTTCTCAGCGATTTTTCTTCGGACTTCGGTCGGGGTAGGTGTACTTTGCGCAGAATATTTTAACTCAGGGATGCTGATCCACGCTGCCATTTGTAAAAGATTGGTGAAGTACAAGCACGCGTCGTCTACGTCTTCAGGGGACTTCAGAGGCACGTTGAGGTTAATGTTGTCTTCAAGGTACTCTTTAAAGTTATCCCAATCGGTTTTGCTGTTGTAGAGCATGTCGTTATTTGGGTTACATTTTGCAGTCGTTTTACTCAATCTTAATATGATTGGGGTGTGGTCTGAAGACCCGTCTAGGCTGGATTCTATTTGGATCAATTTCTAGTATATGTTTTTTTGTGACAAAGAAGTCAAGGAGGGCAGGTATCTTGTTAACATCCGTAGGCCAGTATGTAGGTTCACCTATGGACACAGTTGACATGTTATTTGCATCAATACTTTTTTGAGTACACGGCCCCTGGTTACGGTGAGTCTAGAACCCCAATCCGTATGTTTGGCGTTCCAGTCACCACCTGCTATAAATCTGTTGCCTTGCCTCTTAAATAACTCGGTAAACATTTCCTCATTGATTTTGTGTCTAAATCAAATCAAATCAAATATATTTATTTGTTCACACAGGTAATAAAATACAGATGTTGCGTTTAAGATGAAAATAGAGCGCTGTGTCATGCCAAGAGGCGTACAAATATTAGGTGTATGTACCTGGAGATTTACAAATCAAATGTCTAGGAGGGCAATATACCGCAGATATGTCAATAAGACCTGAACCATCTTCTACTCTTATAGCCGTGGATTGTAGGTGTTCTGTCACAAAAGGATCCAGTAGACAGTGTTTGATGGTGTTTTTTATTACGATAGCATATCACTTCTTACGGTTGTGTGTGATTCTGATATTAGGCATATGTCGATCTTGTTTTCTTTTAGGAAAACTTCTAGCTCATTTGTTTTGGGTGCAATGCCATTAATGTTCCATGCTGCTAGGAAAAGGTAAGTCATTTTGAAAGTTTGGTGACGAGGCTGGTGATTAGACCCACTATGGAGCCTATTTGTTGGATTAAGAGGTCCATCTTTTCGCTCAACACATGAATATTAATGGAATACAAGTTCTTTTTTTATAGAGACCTATGCTTTGGAATGAAAAAAATTCATCTACCGACCAAATCTATGAAAGATCAAAATCAAGCTTGAATTCGAAATAAAAAAAACATATTGGTACTTGTCGATAAACCCACGACGTTAAGTATGAGAGGCAAGGCCGAAGACCCAACTGGGTCAGGCCTAATATGCACTAGCGCTTTTTAAACGCGCGTTAAAAAAGCGTTTAAATAGAACAAAGGCGTTGGGTACTAAACGGAATAGACCATATGAAACTTCTCATTATTATTCACACGAGCGCTAAAAAAGCGCTGGCCCTGCGTTAAGTTTGCCGCGCGCTCCGTCATCGGTCGGATGTGTTTGTTTTGTTTAGGTCCGCGTAGTACGCTAACGGAACGTCGAAACGATGTCGTGGGTTGTAGATCCCGAAGTGCAGATCACAGAAGTGGAGTCTCGTCCACTTCTATGTATCGGCAAACGCACGTTGGTATCTTGAAGTGTTATCGAGGCCCCTCTATTTCCAACAATTCGTCAAATGTTAACAATAATAGACATTCGACAATAGTTAAATAAAATCTCAGGATATTGCCTCAAATCTTCGTACAGTGTCACAAGCTGCCCTTTTAAGTATCTCTGTTCATTCAAAGGAGGTACCCAGTATGCATTTTGTTTTCTTTTTCGTCTTCTAGCAATACAAATTGCTAGCTATTGCTAGTAATTTAACAGTAACCATTTCCACGTCTTCCGAAGCGTTCGTACGAACAATTATATCGAGAACGTTAAAAAGTCGCTAGCGCAACGATTTTTTAACTCACGTGCGAATATGGAATAACTGCCAGACAATGAGACATAATAGAAAATGTATTGTTTGTAGGTCACCTGGCAATTACGTCTTATTCACGTCTTTTTCCCACAGGTGTAAGCAGACACTGCTACGATACTTACATACTCCTTTAGCTCTGTGTACGTTCATAGATTTGGTCAGTATTGACGGTAATACCTTCTTTTGATTCAGGTAAAGAAAAATGAAGTAGAAAACTTAAAGAAAAGGATACTGTCCCAGTACAAAGGCACCCCCGTTTTCTTCTTGAGTCAACCCAGCGATGGCGCGAGATTGTTGAAGTTGTAATAAATAAATTAATGTTGTTGTTATGTTTTTTTTATTACATTTCGTTGTTTTATTTTCAACACAAACATCCTTGCCTTGAAGCGCTGCGATTGGCGTTTGAGTTTAAATAGTCAAATTGTTTGTTAGTTAGGTTCGCAGAAGGTAATTTCGGGAATATAGAAAGAAAGAATGAAACAATATTTATTTGTGACCCGCACAGGGGAAACGAGCGAAAAGGGATGAAAAATAAAACATAAAATATATACCCGTCTGGGTGTTATAGAATAATACATTTTCCAAGAAAAATGCACGCTGTGGGGTAGAAACCCCTACGGGACAGAAGCCGCGGGTATAATGTGGACCTGGAAAAATCAACCCACGTTATTTACATTCTTTGAAGATGACAAGTAGAATATTTGTTTCATTCATAAATAAGTTTTCGAAGAAACAAATAATTCACGACTTTGATTTAAAAAATATACATATAGACTTTTTGTGACATTGGAGACATTTCATTGACGATGTCAAAGTCACTAAATCGCTTCCCGGGTTGTCTTTGACATTTCATGATAGATTGGATACAATTTACAATTTCCAGAATTCACAGAAATTACGAGAAGTCGATTTTTTCATTTAATGCTGATCAATACAATATTAAAGAGAACTATTTTAAACCTTAACGTAACTTTATGTTAAGGTTACACTAGTCGATCGTTCTTCCATACAATAGTAGTCTGGCGATTACTCCACTGTTTGACGATGTACGTTCAAAATAAAAGAATATATCAATTTGTCTCATCATTATCTAGCCCTTTAGAGAAACAAAAAAGTAAAATAAATATATTTGCAAACCATCGGGCAGTCAGGATGTATTCCCTTAGGTTAAGACATCGTGTGTGGGCAGGTAGGTGGGTCAATCGTAAAAATGAAATCACACAAACTATTCGATACTTTGAGTATATTCAAATAGACACAGTTACACTCTTGATTACTAATACTACCGATCGACATTTATTCTACGACGTCTTAGCTCTATGGCTGTCAGTACTCAACTGCTCTATTTCGCACCACGCAAGCGCCTACAAAAGCGCGCCAATGTGTAGTTGCTCCTGATTGCCGCCAGGGGCGCGCCCGTGACCTGCTCCGACGTCCGCACCATTGACCAAACCCGACATATATGAAAGTTATGAGCGTTTAAAGTTCCATATTTCAACACTAATTTTAACGCATCTTTGGGCGGAAATAAATACCTTTAGAAGATGGAAAATTTAAAAACGGCTACCTTAGTAGTCCAACAATGCAAATAATTTTATTTTGAAAATATACATTTACTCGTTTTTTCATGATATCTAGACTCCCAAAGGTCTCTTTATAAAATTTCGCGCGGTCGGTTTCAAAAGTATGTATTCATACGCGAACTAGCTTCTTACTGCTCATCACAGCATCTATCGCTTTCGGACGTATTGTCGGATGCATGCATTTTATCCCCGCGCACAAAATAGTTCGTGCCGTCGACTATGAAGTCCTCTTTTTTTCCGACTTCAAAAAAAAGGAGGTAATCAATTCGATAGGTATAATAATCTTTATTATGATAACACACAGGATTCATGATACATAATAGCAGTTGTACGAAATAAACATAAGGTATCTACATAAATCTACTCAGATCAAGTACCCCTGCCTCCTAAACTAGGTAGTCCTGTATCTAAGAGACAGTGATTAGGCCATACAGGGCAGTTAGTCATGTAGGTATAGCTGCAGCCAAGATGTATATCGAGACGGTGGTTAATTACAATTTATAATTGATAATTGTGCCGGTGAGTAAATGTGTTTGAGTGTAATAATATGTGTGAGTGAGTGCGCCTATGTAAGTCTATGTGTAGTGTATGAATGATGATTTGGTGAGTAAGGATAGGGTGATCGTGTATTGAGTGTGAGTCGGTTAGTGTAATGATTTTAGGGATTATTCTATGAATGTAAGTAAAGACTCCGTGAATGATTAGTCTTTTAGTAATAGCCATTCAGTCAGTTTTATTTTGAGGTTATGGGGGTTTAGATACATTATTTGTACCTGCTTATGGATTTTTCCGTACAGATAGGTACCAAGAATGTAAAATTGATGCAGAGCGAAAGTGGTTCTGTGCTGCGTACTGAGTAAAATTTGAGTGCGTTTGTGCCGGTCCTGAGGTGGGAGGCACTTATGTGTCTTTAGTATTGCCTTGAACACAAAGAGCTGCCGCACTGTTAGTACTTTACAGTCGGCGTAGAGGTCAGATGTTGGATACCTAAAAGGCTTTTTGGTCATTACTTTTAGTATTGCTCTTTGTGCTCTTTCTATTCTGAGAAAAATGGTTTTAGCTGCTCCACCCCATGCAGATATACAGTACCCGAGTACAGATTGGCAGAGGGAGGGATATGGTTTCCTCATCACTCAGGTAATTACCTATCTTGACGCACTGTTTACGGTTTGTAAGGTAACTTCGAAATATATCCAGAGTAATACCCCGCACCCCTATGGCTTCCAGTTTTGAGATGAGGTAGGGGACAGAAACTGTATCAAACGCCTTTGAAAGGTCCAGAACGATTCCAAGGCATTTGGTTTTACTGTCCAAGTTTGCAGCAATCGATTTCGTAAGTTCCAATACAGCATCCTCTGTTGACAGCTTTGGCCTGACGCCGAACTGGTTGTCGGCGATAACATTGAATTTGTCAAGGAAGCGCCTTAGATGGCTGTTTAGAATCCTTTCTAGGACCTTAGAAAGAGCTGGGAGTACCGAAATAGGCCTGTAGTTGGTGACGCAGCTTCTGTCCCCGCCCTTGTATATCGGGTGAACAATAGCCTTTTTCAAGGCATCAGGGAATACGCCTGTTTTAAGGCATAGGTTACAGAGGTAAGTTATGGGTGTCATATATGTCGAGAAGATTTCAAAAGCTGAGGTGACAGGCCATCCCAGCTCACGGCACTCTTGTCGCGTAGCTGGAGAATGAGGGACTCAACCTCAGATTCACAAACGTCTAACATACCAAGGGAATTAACCTGCGAGGATAGGGGGCTGTTGTAGTATGGTTGGGAGTGGTGGGTAATTGGAGTGTTAGTGCTAGTGGCATGATGCTGTGATTTGATTTTATCTACTAGGTTGCTTCCTATGGAAGTAAAGAAGTGACACACCTCGTTAATTGAAGACATGTGATCACCTTTCAATTCCAGCAACTCGGAGGGACTTATCTGCGGTTTATGTCTATTTGTGATGGTGTTAATTGTTTGCCACAGTTTACGGGGACAATTTTTGGCTTCTTTTAGCTCATTTGATTCATAAGAGGTTTTTAGTTTCCTAAGTAAATCATTGCAGAAGTTGCGGTATCGAGTGTAGAGTGTGAGAGAGTGTACGACTGAAGTAACAGTATTAATAAATATGGTTGTTGAGGTGTTGACGTCTTCAGTGTTATACACTCCAGAAAAGTCTACATTTTCGAGATCAAAAATTATGGCTGCATAATTTAAGTGGGTGACTTTGTGGGATGTTTTTTTCGGAGGGTTGTAGTTAGCAATATTCAGGAGGGTAGGTTTATGGTCTGTGATATGCGATTCTAGGATGAGAGAGGTAGATGATAGGTTGGACTTAAGGAAGATGTGGTCTAAACATCGTTCTAAGCGAGTGGGGATGAGATGAGTGGGCAGAAGGCCGTGAGAGGCGTTTAGTGATAGGTACTCGAGCGTTCTGTCATTTCTGTTGGTAGGACTCAGATCCAAATTCAGGTCACCCAAAAGAGCGATGTTAGGGTAGCGAGAGATACTATTATATAGATTGTCCAGATTAGTTAAAAAGGAGTTAAAGTTACTCTTGGAGTTAAGTGATGGTGAACGATATATTGCAATTACTGCCAATTCGTTGTTACATATTTCACACACCAGACAATTTCCCCCTTCAAATTTTGGTTCCCGCACAGTACACTGCAAACCCGATCTGGTGTATATAAAAAATCCCGTCATTTTGGTTGCAATTAGAGATGGTACAGTGAGCCTGAAACCCGTCCAGAACTGGCAAACAGGCAAACTTACTGAGCCAGCATTCGGTAAGAATCACAACGTCATAAGAAATTTTTGTTTGATTTATTAGAAGCTGGATATGGTCAAAGTTTTTACTGACACTACGGATATTATCATGCAGTAAGTTAAAATTACCAAGAGCTGATGGGACAACGTACCGCGGACAGTCTCAGGTAGGCAGTTGAAGGTGGTACCTATACACGCAGATGCATCAATTTCTTGTATGATGTCATTAATGTTCGCCATTTTTATTAGTATTTAAACAGCTAGACAGGCAAGTAAAGAAAAACGGCTTGTAGATGATAACAAGAGTACGGAGTTGGAGCCTTACACTTACATAGAACTTTAAGTATGCAACGAGGGAAAAGTGTGACGGTGTGTATTTAGAGAAGTTTGTGTTTGTTATTAGGTTCACCTAGTGGAAATCTAAAATTTAAGGACGCTATTACATTTTTCTACAAATTACAGTGTTTTTCAGGTACAATTTTAATGTATATGCAATCACAGATGTGAAGATATCATGGTCTTAATTTAAAGATAATATATTCAACTCCAGATTGGCATCAGAAAAATTGTATGACATCATACAAAATTTTCGCACAAATACGTTTTTCCCATCACAATAATCGCAAAAACATTAAAAAAGTAGGGTCCGAATAGGTCCCAGTTTAGGTAAATTTACAGCATATTTTATCTTCAAAATTATAAGAAATTGCGATATATATAGTCCTTTGCAGGTTCAGCTAATTATTTTTTACCTAAATCATTCTATTTTTTAATTCTTAGCTAAAATAAAAACACTTGCCGACTTCTTCATACATTTTGCTCTAAGGGTTCATCATTCCGCGCTCAGAAGCGCTCGTGGAAGGACCGGCGTATCGCTCTGTCGCAAAAAATAAATACGATAAAAGTAACAGAAAGATTGTAGTGTGCATGCGTGTGAGTACCGCCACGCGTCGTTTGTCGTGATCAAAAGGAGTTGATATTTTATCGTACCGAAATAAAAGTATGTTTGAGTTGCCTATTATTATGAATGTGATTTAGAAATTATGTTGGGTAAGATCGGGATTTGGATAGGTGGTGTTAAGCAGTTGTTGACAAGGTTGAGAAATGGATAGGTGGGTTTAAGCAGCTCTTAGTAAGGTTAAGATTTGGATGGTTAAGGTCAAGCTGTCGGCGGTGAAGTTTAGAAGTGGATGGGTGGGAGAAGGGGTTATGATTTTAATCGATTTGTATGTAGGTATGTATGTATGACGAATAAGGGGCCAAAACCAAAACTAAAGATGGCGCCGAAAAAAAATAGACAAATTTTCGTCATGGGTGTCATTTTCATGGATTTTGGGGTCGCTGAGATCGAATATGGGGTCAAAACCAATATACAAGATGGCGCTGATAAAAAAATGACAACTTTTCGTCATGGATGTCATTTTCATGGTTTTTGGGGTGGCTTAGATCGAATATGGGGTCAAAACCAAAACACAAGATGGCGCCGACGAAAATTTGACATATTTTTGTCATGGGTGTCATTTTCATGGTTTTTGGGGTCGCTTATATCGAAAATTTGGTCAAAACCAAAATACAAGATAGAGCCGATAAAAAAATGCCAACTTTTCGTCATGGATGTCATTTTCATGGTTTTTGGGGTGGCTTAGATCGAATACGGGGTCAAAACAAAAATACAAGATGGCGCCGACGTAAATTTGATATATTTTCGTCATGGGTGTCATTTTCATGGTTTTGGGGTCGCTTATATCGAATATGTGGTCAAAACCAAAATACAAGATAGAGCCGACGTAAATTTGACATGTTTTCGTCATGGGTGTCATTTTCATGATTTTTAGGGTTTTTTGAAATGAATATGAGGTTATAACCAAAACCCAAGATGCCGCCGATAAAAGTTGATTAATTTTCGTCATGGATGTCATTTTCATGGATTTTGGGGTCGCTTATATCCAATACGGGGTCAAACAAAAATACAAGATGGCGCCGACGAAAATTTGATATCTTTTCGTCATGGGTGTCATTTTCATGGTTTTTGGGTAATACATCATTAGCTGCTGTTCATTATGTAATGCGTCAAAAAAATTTGAATAATAATATTTTCTTCCAACTATGCTTTAATTTCATCACAATCACACTAAAAACTCAGTACAAAGCGAGTCTTTATTGCTCTAGAGCAATAAAAATGTATGAAATTTCATTATTGCACAGTTTATTTTTTTAATCGCACCAAAAGGTGCCAATCTCAATGGATTAGCTCTATTCAGCCAGCCGATATCAATACTTTTTTTTTTACGTACGTATTATTCGTTTCTATCCTACTTGTTCCAAATTTAAAAAATGATTGCTGCTAACTCTGATTTAAAAATGAAAGAAATTTAAAAAGTGATTTTCGACATCGCCGCGCCCGTGTCCGCGCCCATCTACTTCCCGTGATAACGACTTCATTGTAACAAATCAGCTAGGCCCATCTAATTCGTCTGATAATATTATTCAGTCCCAAGTTAAACAAACAAATATAAATTTGCCCAACAAAACTTAACCTTACGTTTAATAATTGCTCAAGTATAACTTTTAATTTCAATAATTAAACTTCTATTTTAACTGTTTGATATGAGTTTTTTTTATCTACTATTCCTATAGGTAAAAGTTGAAAGAAAAGCAGATTATGCACCTCGCCTTAAGTAATTTATATTGCCCTCGTGCCTGTTAGATTAGAGCCCTCGCTAACGCTCGGGCTCTAAATCATGCACTCGGTGCAATAATAAATTACTTTGTGCTCGATGCAATAATCTACTATTTATATGTTCCATGTAATGCAAAATGTTCAAGTCATTTTTTTATCCTAGTGACCGGCAATTATTTCTTTTTAGGTATCTACTTATATCACGTGGCGTTATTTTTTTAATACCTACTTATTACAACAAAGAGAAAAATATTGGGTATACTAAATACGATCACAGTAATCGCAGGTCATTTGCTGTTTGTTATTGAAGAGTTACATTTTCTATCTCCGAAGATCTTTATCAGATCCTAATATATTACACAATAAAACCTTCCCTGATAACACATACATTTATCGACGAAAACCCAATCAATATCGGATCAGTAGTTTTTAAGAAAATCGCAGATACATACGGGTCGAATAAATAGAGAACCTCCTTTTTTTGAAGTCTGTTGAAAATAATAACCTAGTTTTTACGACGAAGGTTTGTAACAGTTACCAAATGCATTTTCAAAGTGACAACTAATCTTCCTGAATCATCAATAAAATAAAAAAATTATATCAAGGACCAACATTATTTGAGTGATGTATAAAATCGAGCGCTCAGTAGTTTCAATGAGTGCTTACGCGTAATGTTGCTGTGTGCGACTAGATGCCTAAATTTGAGTTCGACGAAAATGTAACAGCGTCCTTAAGTGTAGTGTTAAGATAATTTTGTTTAGAAAATGTGGGAGACTGCACAATATGTTATAAACAAGAGGGTTGAGTGGGCGATATAGCCATTTAGTTTCAAGATCTTGAAGAGACTGACCAGAGGTAACCAGAATATGCTTGTCCCCTTCCAGCTTCCTCAGGAAAATATTGCCATTGGAAACCCAACAGAATCTGTACGCATTCTTTGAAGCAAACTCCCGTGCTTGATGGTAAAGTTTCCTTGCACTTGGTGGCAACTGCTCGGCGATATAAATAGGTAGCGGCTTGCCAGGCATTCCAACGTGAGAGGTATTAAATTGCTGGTATGTATGTAATATTGTTAGAATTGCACAATATTCACTGTTACTCTGTATAGGCTTCTAAATACGTGTGCCAAATTTCATAAAAGTATGTATGTATGTTAGTTGAAGTCGGTATTTATAAAGAAAAAAAAATAAGTACCAAACACACGGACTACCGAAAGGAAAGTTATTTTTCACTTTGTAGTGTTTTGTTCGGGATGTCGTTTTAATTTTTAGATTCTTCAAGTCCCAACGACGGTGAGATAACTAATTATACCTTGCATGCTACTATTAGTAGTTAAATCACCGACACATGGTCGTACTTTTGGAGGCCAAAAATGAAGCGGATGCACAAATTCTGCAAACGCTCGAGCTTATCAAGAAGTTCCTCAGTCACATCAAGGAAGCAGATATCAGCATATTCAAGAAGAGGAAGAAGAAGAGACTGAGCAAAAGTAACTTTAGTCAGGAAAGGCAGGAACTTCTGGAGACGCTTCAGAGATCGAAACGAGCAAAAAACCGATAATTTGATTCCGGTAATTTAAGCCCGCGGAGGGGTGAGGCGGCCCGCGAGCTTAGGAGCAGGTGGTGAGCGTTAAGGCGCAAGTATGCCCCAATGGCCTTGAGCATCCCGGTGGGTGAAGCTAAACTCACACACCGGCATGGCTCACGCACACATAGTGCGCACGGACTGTGATCATAGAATATACGCGGACGCAGATGCGTCTAGCTCGGTGGTATTTTGCCTACGATTCCGTAAATAAATAATACGTATAGTTTTTACTAGACATATTTTTTATTACATTAAGTATGTAGGTCAAGTCATACAAAATAGTTTAGATTAACCTCTTGATTACCGGAAACGCAGATTACGGCATTCAACCCGTTAAAACCTACTTCCATACAGATGTTTTAAGTTGTTATATTTGTAAATACATATATATACTAAGTAGGTAATTTAAAAATAATTATCTTAAAAAAACAACTCAAACTGGAATAGTTACAATAAAGCAAAAGTCAAATACATTTTTCTAGTTAAATCCGCTTTCAAATTATTTTTACCATGAGCGATTCAGTTTTAATAGTTACATTTTCATCCCACCCTCAAAACTTTAGAAATGATTTCGAGCATTTTGTTGAGAATAGAGTGCCTCATTTGCGTAGATTTAGACAGTGAATAGTTCCGTAGTCGTACAAATATTTACGGAGGAACAGGTACAGGATTGATTTTATCAACAGAAATTTTACCAAGTTTGTATTTCATAGAATTTCTCGAAAAATTGTAATAAGTATAGTTAGTTCTGTGGTTGTTACTAGAAACATCCCATGCCTCACAAACGAAACACATTAATCGCGGCAAATCAAATATCAGCATCTTTTAAATAATGGGTAACAAAGAAAAGTACCTCACATGTTGAAGTGCATTTTGTTGCATGCATCCATGAAAACAGGGGTGTGACGTATTATTGGATCCCATAATTAAAATATTATAATGTTTCTAAGTGACTTTTTTAAGTCAATGGTTGTGAGATATGGGTTGTTTTCGGTTACAACCCTAAAGATAACTTTGTTATTCACAATTTTATCGAGAAATTCAATGAAATACAAACTTATTTTTGTGATTGATAAAAACCAATAATATACATCTTTTTGCAATGTCAGGACTGTATGGAAGAAGAAAACGTGTTGCGCCTAATCCAAGTAACATGGGATAAGGGCAGGAAGATGATGATGTCAGTGGTAACAGTTTCCTTCCAGGTTACAAATCAAACACAGCTCATTCTAAAAATCAGTAAATTATAATTCTCTTTCTCATTTCAGCTCTGCTAAAACTCGTATAATATTATCCGTTTTTTGCTTCTTATTCTGGTCTTCATTTGAATATTCTTTGATTTCCTGTTACGTGCTTTGTTCTTGATTATCTGGTTCATTACCTGTTGTAAATTATGTCAATTTTAATACTTAATTGTTAGAAATTATTTAAACAAGGTCTTTTTCTCAAAAACTATGAGATTACGCACTATAAAACTTTTTGAAAGTTTTGTATTGGAAGAGTATTACACAAAAAATTTGATTCACCTAACAGCTTGAAAAGGTTATACACTTGCGATAAATCCGTTGCGTGGTTTGGAATAGCACCCTAATTGCATAAGTGAATTTGGCAAGGCAAAGGGTTTGTCCCCATGAAAGAGTATAACAAATTCTCTTTATATAATTAGGTATTGCCAAAAATTATTAGACGTTTTCATTGGTGAAGATCACGAAGATACTCTTTTTGAAAGAGTCCAATATTTTTTGGCAATAGTTTGTTATTTAAAGAGTATTTGTCTTTTTGAAAGAGTCCAATATTGTTTGGCAATACCTTGTTATTTAAAGAGTATTTGTTATACTCTTTCATGGGGTCAAATCCTTTGCCTTGCCGAATTCACTTACACAATTAGGCTGCAGGGCTACCAGACCAGATACGATCGCGGGCCAATACAATTCACTGAATAGATTGGAGGGCCGCTCAAACTAATGCCTAATAAAAGTTAATCATTTAAGTAATATCAAACTATTTAAAACATTTTAGTTCATTTATTTGAGATACCATAAAAGTAAAACAATGTAATTTTACCAAAATACCAAAACAAAATTGCGTAAATGTGGTAAATTAGAAAGAAGCCGCGGGCCGCACAAATGTTAGCCGCCGGCCACATGCGGACCGTGCTTTGGACAGCCCTGGTTTAGAAGAATTTAGCGGAAAAGCAGAAATGACGTCGACAGACTTTGTTTTGTACTATTTATAAATATGAATAAAACAAGTGACTATTTACCTACCGCTATCATGTTATTTCTACTACTAGTATACTATTAAAATTTACTTGAATAGAATTAAGAATTAGACGGATTATGGCCTTTCGATTTCTTTTGTTTTTTTTTTTAATTATTTCTAGATCGTAAAAACTTAATATCAATTATGACATAAAATTAGTAAACAGTCGTGGAAATGTGTAATTGTTTTTATGTAAGTACAATTATAAAGTACATTATATTTTACATCAGATAATAAAAAAGTTAAAGTAGTACTTTGACAATATTTAGGTATAATAAGTAATTAGGTAGGTACTCACAAAACAAGATGCATTTTCTTAGCCCTTAGTACTGCATTTTCTTGATTTACTTGGTCTTGGCATTACTATAAATTTACTCATATATATATGATGCACAATATAAACAGTCTAGAAATATAAAGCATCAATAAAGAGTACAGTCAGTACACGCGTACGCGCACGATCATGTTGGGTTCTCTGCGTCGAGCTAGTCTATGAACGCACACTAATACACAAACTTAGTAAACATTTGCACTAACACGTACGAATGCGCTTAGTCGGACGATAGCCCGGCGGAGCAGCGAGCGACACAGCCTTCCCGTGCCAATGCTAACGCGGTACTGGCTTCGACCCTGTAGAGAGCTAGAATATATACATTGGACCTTACTTTGCAAGACTTTCTTCGCAAAATTTTGATGGATTTAAAAAAGCAAAGTACAATCTAAAGAACCTTTTACCACCAATCTGTCAACCTTAAAATATTTTTAAATATCATAGCCGTTTTGGAGGAGTTTCCAAAAGTAGCGAAAAAATATCGTGTTGTTAATTATTTTTTTATAGCAAAACGATTAGTTACACGAAAAAACCTTGTGTACCAAATAATGTACATGAGTCAATAATAAATATATATTTTTTTCAAACCTTTTAACCTAGCCGTTACGAAGGAGTATGCTTTAGAAAGTAACCGTTTTACTGCACTAAAGCGCATGTAGGCCCTTAAAACCATCTGCGACGATAAGCTCGCGTGCGACCGCCGCCGGAGCCCCGCAGCGCCGGAGCCGTAACAGAAACCATGCCTGCTGCATGCTGCATGCTTGCTTTCATATTGCATGCTTGCTGCCTGCATGGTGTATGCTTGTTTGCATGTTGCATGCTTGCTGCATGTATGGTGTATGCTTGTTTGCATGTTGCATGCTTGCTGCATGCATGGTGTATGCTTGTATGCATCTTGCATGCTTGCTGCCTGCATGGTGTATGCTTGTTTGCATGTTGCATGCTTGCTGCATGTATGGTGTATGCTTGTTTGCATGTTGCATGCTTGCTGCATGTATGGTGTATGCTTGTTTGCATGTTGCATGCTTGCTGCATGCATGTTGCATGCTTGCTGCATGCATGTTGCATGCTTGCTGCATGCATGGTGTATGCTTGTATGCATCTTGCATGCTTGCTGCCTGCATGGTGCATGCTTGTTTGCATGTTGCATGCTTGCTGCATGCATGTTGTATGTTTGTTTGCATGTTTCATACAGGGAAAAAAAATGTTCAATAAATTTTATTATTATGGTAAAAAATACAAAATTATTCTAACTATGAATTTTCTGTAATGTGATATATGAGTATTTCAATTAATATGGATATAAAATGTATGTCAAAAGACGATTCTGACTGTGAACTCTCTGCGATATGATGGTTCTGCCTTTTTATGACTATCGATATAAAATTTATGCCTTAAGAATTTATGAATTCAAAATTCATAATTTTGTTACTCAGAATCATACATACATACATAAACTCACGCCTTTTTCCCATGGGGGTAGGCAGAAATTACAGAACGCCACCTGCTACGATCCTTACATACTTCTTTTGCTTCACTCACATTCATACATCTTGTCATACACACACGCCGGTTATGAGTACTGCGCACCTTGCCTTTCTGAAGAACATCACCTATAAGGTCTATGTATGTCTTCCTAGGGCGTCCCCTCCCGGCGTTTCCATTCACGTCTGCCTAGTAAATACCTTTCGTTAGTCGCCTATCATTCATCCTCTCAACATGGCCAAACCATCTTAACATACTCTTTTCAATTTTAGTCACTACATCTTCTTTTAAACCACAACGTTGTCTTATTACCTCATTCCTCAATCTATCATTTAAGGTTACACCACACATACTTCGCAAGGACCGCATTTCTACTGCATTAATCCTACTTTCATGTCTTTTTTGCCATACCCAACTTTCACTTCCATACATAAGTGTAGGCACCAGCACGCCGTTGTGAACGGCGAGTCGAGAATCTCAGAATCATCTGAGTAAAAAAATTATGAGTTTTGAATGTATGATAAATGAGTGTATGCCAAATGATTTTCTGCGAACTGAAGTTTATGCTTAAGGTCCCTTGATAGTGTGACGGTGGACAAGAAGGAATAGGCGAAGGAGTGATGAGCAAATAAAAGTTTTTTAGTAATTCATAATTAATTGTTTGCAAAATATAATTTCGTATCAGAAATGCTTCATTCAATGGAACTTCTTAATTCCTTAAACAATCCTTTGTTAACACATAATTCGGCGAAAGTTATGAAAAGCTAATCAATTTTAGATTTTTCGATAATCCAATTAGTTCAGTATTTAATTGAATTAGTTATCTGTTTATTAATTGTGTTTTGATAAATTTAAAGATATAAGAAAGGCATCAGGTGCAGTTGGACGGAGTTATTTAGAATAAGATGGTGCTTGCTGTTAAGTAATAATGTTTAAAGTCAGTTTTATTTTAGAAAATTGTACTTACTTATTTAATTCTATGAAAATGGAGAATAAACCCACTGAAAGACTGATAGAATAGATAATGCACAAATTGAGACATTGACCTAAAGTTGCGGCAATAAGCAGCCTACAACGTTCCCAATGCTGGGACTTAGGCCTCCTCTCTGCAAGAGTCAATGGGCTATAATCAACCGCGTGGACTCAGTGCGGCTTTGTAGATGTCTTCAAATTTTGGTTCTTTTTTTTTATTGTCTATAGGCTTGCGCTTGACCACTATCTCACCTGATGGTAATCGATGATGTGGTCGACGATGGAGCACGCTTGCATAGAAGAAACCCATTCACTCTTGACTTGAAAACCCCTAGATTGTTAGCTATCGGGAAACACAGATTCCGGCAGGGAATTCCACTCTTTAGCTGTACGCATAATAAAAGTGTCCCCAAAACGTTTAACCGGTTTTCTTACGATATTTTTCTTCACCCTTTTTGTGAGCAGTGGTAATTAAATAAATTACGCAAATGAAGGTGCCTGACTAGGTTTTAATCCGCGGCCAAAACAAATAGTGGCCTTTACCACCGCCGCTCATAGTTGCGTTCCTACTTATCGGTGATTCAATACGATCTTACACTGTCAAATAAAAAATGCAACTACGTCTGCGGCGCTTCACTAAATAATTTAAATTATTATTAGAAAATGTATACCCTTTCCAGCTAGGTTTAGTTAATGCAAATAACATTGCTTACACTAAATGAAAAATTAGTACTAAAATCAAACTAGATTATAACAATATTTTTGTATAACCCAGGTCGCGACCTAAATTCTTGTTAGACTGCGACGGAAGCGCTGATTAGAAGTCAACCTATTTTGAAGCTTAGCATTAAGTTAGAAATAGTTGATTGGATATATGTGTAATTATTTTGGGAAAAAGGCTAGGCTGATGATGATGATTTTGGAAATGATACTGTGTTATTGCTAGAAGAATAGAAAATGGTTCAGCTGAATAGCAAATATATTCTACTGCTGCTGCTGCCAGCAGTTCGACTGCGTAAATGGCGGCAATTATCGCAAGGTAACGTACTTTTAGGATAAGAAAGTATCAAGTGTCCAGGGGCCTATTTAATAAACGCAACAATAAAAGGTGACAGGCGACAATTTGTAATATTTTGTTTAATAAAGATTTTCACTGACAAATTTGTCATGGTGGATTTTGACATTTCGACTATCGCCTTCGCTGACATTGAATGGCACTGGTCTAAAGCCTCTTTTCACGGTTAAACCGCTAAACCGATTAAGATGAAATTTGGTATGGATATAGTTTGTGTACGTGGAGAGGACATAGCATAGATAATATTTTTATACCGCAAATAATCCTTAAGGGGGTGGGGGGGAGCAGGGGATTTCTCAAGTAAGGCGGCCCAAACAACTTCTTTTATTTATTTTTTTGCCCGGTAAATCATCCAATGACTTCTCCCGCTCTGGGTGAGGCGGGAGGGCGTGTCAGACTTTTACTGACTAAAACCCACCCGTGTTCCTTCAGTTGCTTGAGCCAGGGCCGCGGTAAACACCCCGGTGGGTTCCCGCTTTGTCGAGGCGGGGGGGCTCAGTAACCGTGGCTTGGTCACCCACGGTGAAGCGAAGAGGAACCCGAGGAGGGGCCGCTCGTCAGGGCTTTTGCCGACTAAGCCGACGACGTAACGGCCAACTAGTAGGTTGCGGTGCCGCTTGGTAACAGGCGACATCGCAACTGAGGCGGGCCGCGATGTCTTATGGAGATTCCCAGGTTCCATACGATATCGCAGCTGAGGGTTGGAGGCCGCGGCGGGAGAGGAGTGCCGGTATTGCGGTGCGCCGCTCTCCCTACCTTCCGCGGCCTAGACGGGGTCGCCACCGTCTGATGGCGGACGCGGTGGGGCCGCAGGGGAGGAGGAGTGTCGGTATAGCGTTAGCCGCTCTCCCTATCCCCTGCGGCCGCAAAATGGTAGATGGCGGGGCCATTGACCTCGACCCGTCACAATGGGACCAATGCCATACACGGGGTCGTCTGGCACCCATGTGCTGAATTGGTCCCTGGGGTGGTCACGGCGTACAGTGTGTTCTGGTGCGCCGGTGATGGGGGGTACCCCCCCGAGGAGGGTCCGGTGACGGACAGCCGCGGCGGGTTCGCGGTGAGTGCTAACGCGTGCCCGTGTTCCCGCCATAAGTGGCACTGGAGGACACCGTGTAGTTTTAGTGGGTTAGAGTCCCACATAACTGCACTATCTCCCCGTGGTAGTGCAGTATGCATGAGCATTTCTCCACGCAAAAAAAAGAAAAAAAAAATAAGGGCCGCGGTAACTCTTTTTCAAATTTATCCACGACCCTTTTTTTATTTTACTTACCCTTATTTTTTAGATGCAAAATGTTTTTAGGGAAAAAAAGTTTTTAATTCGTTTACCCAAAAGCGCGAGGAGTTCGAAAACCTGTACTACGGCTTGGTGGCTTCTGCACGCCAGCAGATCCGGCTCGAAGGACCAATGTTCGCGACGATAGGCGGTGAAGGAAATGAAATGAGAGTGGACTGTATAACAAGATAAATGTATATTTAAGAAGAGAAGAAGAAATTCTTTTACAACGGTCGGTTAAAAGGTAAACAAAGGAAATAAGATTATGCGCGAGCGCAGCCGTAAGGTCGTGGCGGTGTGTCGCTCGCTCGGCCGTCGGTCTGCATGTACCCCGCTGCCCCGAGTCCCTCATTCACTGCCGCTGGCGCGCGACGGTGTTGAGAGGAGCGGGTCTAGACAGGTTATTTTTAAGTATTTTGGTATATACTACCCGTAAGTTAATACTGCTAGTAGTATTGTAGCTCGCTGTAGATAGTTTGATGAATGTATTAAGTGCAGATATTTCATTTTCTAATATTTTTTATTCATTTCGCCTTCAGTGACTTATTTTTAATGGTTTTAATAATAAATAAGAAAGCACACAATCTCATAATTTTTTCAGTACGGTAATTATTCAAATTTATTAGGGAGTTTTTCACAGGCGAACACCATTGAGTGCCTGTACGAGCCTTTATCGACGTCGTCTAATAGACCGTCCCAACGTAATGCCGCTCGATTCTCGTTAAAATTGTTCGGCTCTCCGGGCTGCCATTTGTTGAACACATCTTCGAACCTCTCACCTGAAAGTGACAAATATATTCATTAGTATATAGTTACAGGAATGTAATTACGTTTGTCTAGTTCAGTAAATATCTTAATTATTATTATTATACTGAAAAAGGCAGCGGGCGCTGGCACTGGTATGAAATTCGTGCGGTTTGCATCCGGTCTTAGTAATCCATAACACGGTTTGTCTGTCTGTCTGTTACCTGACGCGCTAGACAAGTGACATTCTATCATCGAAAGTAACGCGGTCTGTCTGTTACCTGACGCCCTAGACAAGTGACATTCTATCATCGAAAGTAACGCGCTCTGTCTGTCTGTCTGTCACCTGACGCCCTAGACAAGTGGCATTCTATCATCGAAAGTAACGCGGTCTGTCTGTCTGTCTGTTACCTGACGCCCTAGACAAGTGACATTCTATCATCGAAAGTAACGCGGTCTGTCTGTCTGTTACCTGACGCGCTAGACAAGTGACATTCTATCATCGAAAGTAACGCGGTCTGTCTGTCTGTTACCTGACGCCCAAGACAAGTGACATTCTATCATCGAAAGTAACGCGGTCTGTCTGTCTGTCTGTCACCTGACGCCCTAGGCAAGTGGCATTCTATCATCGAAAGTAACGCGGTCTGTCTGTCTGTCTGTTACCTGACGCCCTAGACAAGTGACATTCTATCATCGAAAGTAACGCGGTCTGTCTGTCTGTTACCTGACGCCCTAGACAAGTGACATTCTATCATCGAAAGCGTGGCGATAGCGATTGCTCACCACGCCCTCCACGAGCTGCGGCCGGAGACTCTGCGTCAGCGGAGGCGCTCATGGGCGAAGTTTATCTCGCACCATTTTATAGGGGCGCCCCCATGGATCCCTGTTCAGAGTCCCCAGCAACTCCTCGCGAGCCAAGACTTTGGCCAGCTTGATCTCCACTCGGAGGGCAGTCTTTGCCACTCTGTACCCCTCGTACAGCTCCACCTCAATGGCTTCCGTATTTGGAGGACGGCCGGAGGTGAGAGCAGGCACCATACGTTCTGAAGTCACGGGAATGCGAGCCGTTAAGGTTAGTTGCCCCGTCTCGGCAGCCCTAAAAATAATTGGGGAGGGCCGAAGGATCCGCGCAGGTGAAACTTACGGAACCCAGACCCCTGAGGTGGTTCCGCTGCCATTTGGGCAACCACGTGGGAGCTCAATGCACCTCGGAGGTGGACAGCAGCAATCACTGCTTCCGCTGTGGTCAGCCCGGTCACAAGGCCGGCTCATGCAATGCCACGTCCCATTGCGTCGTATGTGCAGCAGCGGGCAAGCCGGCCGATCACCGGGCCCACGCACCTACAATATTATTACTACGTAGACTTAGTCACGGGCAAAAGCTAGTTAAATATAATATTCCCGACCAAATTGTGGTCGTGGCACCAATCTCTACGGTGCAACAGTCGGTGTGAATGTACTACCACGGAGCATTATTTTGGGCTTTAATCATTTTAATATATTGCCTGCCTGTAAGGCGACGACGATAGATGCCAACGACAAAAACGCACACTCGCTTTACACCCGCGCGACTTAAATATTTGTCGTTGTAAGTATTCGTTGTGTGTCGTTATATTTTTTTTGACTTAAAAACACCCGTTGACAGACGTAGATAATTATAGTCCATTTAAGAAAACACATTTAAATAATCCCATTTTTCAGCCCGTTCAATTGATTTTGACGTCTATTGCATTGGTTATATGACAAATGGCAGCTGTAATAATCAGTTAGTTTTGGTAACAGGTTAATGATTTTTATGCTATCCTTATATTTACAAACAAATGACACTATGTTATACAAATAAAATTCAAAATTTTCACAGAACAAAATAATTAAGAAAATGGTCTAGAATAAGTTTTTGTTATAATTTTCTACTATCCGTTTAGACGTGATGTTCATTTTAAAATCAGTAACAGAGGGCTATCTGCGCCTTAACAAACTGGTCTCTTACCGTGAATGGTAGTCCAGATGCGCTCCTTGCCCCAGGCTACTAGGCCTATCCAAAATCCATTACGTGGCGCCGCATTGGGTGTAGAGAACAAGTCTTTGACGATTTTGGCCTCTTCTTCGTTGTTCAGGATGACCAGGTGAGCCCCCTCAGAGGCACATATACTGTACGCACCGGTCCAAGTCTGATTTTCGAGATGAATCTTGTAACAGCTGCCTGTTTGATGATTGAGATGATATTCTGAAATATTTTAATAATCCAAATAAAATGCTTGTAAAGGATGGTGCAAAAGTCTCGCTGAGGTTGCGTTTGGGTTTGTTAATTTCTGATAATTCATCTCAGTTAATTGATAAAGGCCATGGCGATATTTTAATGTTCATAAAAATAAAACTAAAACCCGACTACGAAAATACGTCAATTTCATTCGGAGTTGCCGACAATTACTTAATACTTAGCTCAAGACCTGATTTTAATAAACGTTGAAATTTATTAAAATTTCATTTCTGTGGCGGCTAGGTTTTGTTACTTTCTGAACTAAGAATGATTTCTTCTTAGATTTCATATTCCACGTAGTAAGAAAGCAAAAAAAAATCGGATACCGTCACTTTTTTAGGGTTCCGAAGTCAACAAGGAACCCTTATTGTTTCGCTCTGTCCGAATTTCTGTCCGCAGCTATTAGCTCAAAGACTCAAAGTACTAAAAAGCTATAAGTTGGCATGGATATACATATTAATAATTCAGACAAAGTGGTAAAATGAAATCAAGTTCTATATCTAATTTCCTCCTATATACGTAAATTGGGGATGTTTTTTTTCTCGTCTATCCCATGGTGTGGATAGGCCATTCAAACATATTATGGGTTTGTTAAGACCATTTTTCGATTCAAAGATCCGTTTGCGTAAAATTAAGCTTTAAATTGCAAATTTATGTTAGAGTCAAGTGTCCCTGCCAGCAAAATGGTAGCTCTTGGCTATGTGAAAAAATGCACGGCAGTAGTAAATATAACGAAATTAAAAGGAAAACTATCACAAATAAGTTGGCTTTACAAGTTTACGAGTAATAGTCGACCAACTTATAAAATGTACTTGGAACAGTAAAATTTTTTGTTCAAATGCCATTGAAAAAATTACTTAAATAACGTTGTTAACTGTGTAAAATAGAAAATAAACATATGCTTATGAACCATGTAAAAATATATATCGCAAATAGGAGGGCTATCTCGGATAAACACTCGATCTTGTGGGCTTTCGTGGGTATATGCATGCTACAAAGCAGGTAACTTATGCCGATTTGGAGATAGTCCTTGTTCCAATCTTATCAAAGCAGCGAATTCGGCCACCTATTCGTTTCGCTTTCTCTCAACAAAACACACTTTCAAGTTTATAAAGCCACACTTTAGGCTACTTCTCAATTATTTATCTCACAACTCTGTTTTTCCACTTTTTGCAAACGCGCTCCCGCGCGTTCCTTTTTCTAACTCTTTTTCGACCAAATATGGCGGGCGACTTCGCTCAGGTCGCCATTATCCTTGGCTACCCTGCTTTCATTGGTTTAAGAACACCTCGGGCAAAGTTCACAGCTTTTAACATCCAATCAAAATCGAGTATTTTGACATAAGCCAAATAAAGTGTTGTCAATCGAATAAAATCGAACTGAGATTGAATCGTAGGCTAAATGTTGCCAATTAAACAAAACTGAATTAATAAGTTTAAATGCGTCATACTTCTTTGTTCTAGATTGTTATTAGTACCTAATATACCTTCCTCCTACACGGCCATTCTGACAGACAAACGGTCCCACGTTTGAGCGACGAGAGAAATCGTTACTCAATTTTAATAAAAAAAACAGACAGAGACAGAACAACAATAAAAAAATAAGTAATAGGTTAAGTTCGGCCGCTCCTGACCAAATAAAAAAAATAACGTGGTCGTGACATCTTCCTTCTACGTGAAACCTTCAATCAACACCCTATATTACCAGCCTATAACAAAAATCAAGTACTTCTTTACTCATGAAAACGGAATTCTCATAGCTTTCACACTGTTCATTTGTTTTCTCCATGTAAATCTAGGTCTCCACACCGTACACTGTACACAACCATCTTCGTACTATCGAAACAGCCACCTCACCGTTTAGACAACCATATTACCACATTCTAAACGGTTACCGAAGCACCAGAGGTACCAGGTTCCCAACAGGCGTCCATTCGGTCTCGAAGCACTAAGTGTGCCAGAAACCATCCAAACGCCCAACACAACATACCATGCCACATACACCAAACAACAGGTCACCGAGGCCCCAGAGGGACCAGACTCCCCCAGACACACAACAGGTCACCGAAGCCCCAGAGGGACCAGGCTCCCCCAGACAACCGGTCCTCTCGAAGCAACAAGACTGCCAGATACCCA
Organism: Orthosia incerta; assembly: GCA_948252205.1. Classification (NCBI taxonomy): domain Eukaryota; kingdom Metazoa; phylum Arthropoda; class Insecta; order Lepidoptera; family Noctuidae; genus Orthosia; species Orthosia incerta. The sequence continues at coordinate 33,164,831 of OX411743.1, forward strand.
TACCACATACACTAAACAACAGGTCACCGAAGCCCCAGAGGGACCAGGCTTCCCCAGACATACAACAGGTCACCGAAGCCCCAGAGGGACCAGGCTCCCCCCCTCACATATCCAGCAATGTTTCTTGGTCCCACAGCAATCGCTGTGGCTCCCGATGGTCAACCCTGTGACCATCCTGCAACCATAGTCATCCTGACCAGGCCTCGTAACCCACCTCGGTTACAGCAGTCATCTTTGACCACTCACCACGTAACCCATCTCGGTTACAGCAGTCATCTTTGACCACTCACCTCGTAACCCTCCTCGGTTACAGCAGTCATCTTTGACCACTCACACCTCGTAACCCTCCTTGGTTACAGCAGTCACCGCAGTGACTACTCATCACCGTACAGTCAGTCCTTTGACCGTACACACCTCACCGTACAGTCAGTCCTTTGACCGTACACACCGACCTCACCATTGCCAGATTGATTTGAATCAGTCTTCAACATAGTACATTCAGTTACGCCAATGGGTACTTTTTCTTTCAGCTTTTCTCTAACTCATCATAAACCAAACAAAGCCTTTAATTCAACACATAGTTGCCACCATTCAGAACTCCAATAACCATAAACAGCACCTTTAAACCATAACAAAATTTGTTATTTCATACTTTATTCTCAGTACAAAATACAACAGCAACCTCACATTCAGGATTTCTTACCCAGCCAAAAGCATTTTCAAGAACTCCATTTTATGTTCATGATTTCATACCAAACCCTCAGTGCGATAGGTATAATCTACCAACTAACTACCATCATCAAACATTACCAATTTTGCAAAATAAAAAGAAAATGAAATCATGCACCGCATGTCACCGACTTTACATCTGTGTTAACATTATCTTATCCAGCTTGGTCAGATAGCAAATAACACAAAATTACATTAGGTATGTTCACAATGACCAGCACAGAACATTCAAAAAGTTAGAACACCACAACCATTACTGACACTTTAAATTCCACATTTATTATTCAAGTTAGGTAGGTACTAGACTTCCTACATGACACCACACAATCACACAATTCACAAATTCACACCTTTATTTTAAAGAGATGTTACAATTATTAAAACTTTTGAACAATGTTCAATTACCGAGGCCAAGCATCGTTGAACAACGCAGAACAAGAAAACCATTCCAAGTTTCCTCAAAAAAATGACTCCTGTACCAAGTAAATAAAATAAAACCCAAGTGTCCACAATCCACAATAACTTAGTAAATACATTCGCAGAATTAACTCACTACACAGAATGCACTTTCAACTTAATTGCCGAATCAACTCTTGACACCGTCAGCTCTCTGACCCATGAAACTAAGAAACTGTTCTATGTAAATTAAAATGTTGCCAATTGAACATTTATCTCATCTCCAGCCACAACTTCAACATCTGCTAGACACCATCTAAATGTCTAGTTGCACTTTCATTCGCCGTAGTCAATTTAAATCATTATTTTTTGTAGGTATCGTTAGAATGACATGTTATTATTTGGTTAGTTCTCTACAATGCGGTATATAACAACTACAGACATTAACTTTACCTTTATTCAACCGTTGGTAGCAACAAAACTAAACGCCAACTCTCTAGGCTATAGTCACGTTAATCCTCGTGATATTTTCGGGTTTTAAGGTTGCAAATCGAGTCTAACAACAAACTATTTCACTAAACTTAAACACCGGTTTGAAAATAATCTTGATCACAATATAACTCTTAACTGAAAGTTATCGCAAGTCTTTGGAACAAAACAAAAGTTTAATCCTCACATTGACTCACACCTTGTATCGATTTATTAATAATCTAGTCTATAACTAGTAACTTATAAGTTAAAAATCATATCACAAGTTATTTGTTTTGTTTCGTCAAACTTTTTTCAATGTTGACACTTCTTAATGTCACTCTCTGATAGAGATGGGCAAGGGATGGCGATCTGTGAATGACGAATCGATTTAAAGCACAAAAAAAATATAAACAATTTTCCAAACGATATTTAGTACTGAATCGATTCAGCGAATCGATATTTCACCCTACAAAATCGAGATTAGATTTTGCTGTTATGATATGAACCAAAATATTATTTAAGAATAATTTAATGTATTACACAAACTTAAGTGAATTCAACGTGAACAAATATCTTTCCCTTATACCTGATACTTTAATTTAGTTGTGAAAACAACCCTGATCCGCCAAAGATGTTTAAAGATCGGCTATTATTACGATTTTCTTTTTGCGTTCCGTAACTGTATTCACACTTGCATTAAAAAATACCAACGCGAATAGTTAGAAAGTAAGTTAATTTCAAAGAAAAGCATATTCACAAATTCCCTTGGTGATCAAATCAACAACAACCTCAGTGGTAGTAATATTTACGGGAAATCTGAAGTGACACCTATTGATACCAAAAAAATAATGCATGGCTGAAATTGCTAGTCTTCAAACAAGTAAAAGAAAAACGGATTGCTAATATCTTCACTTCTCGATTTTCAGCAAACTAACAACCTATTTAATAATCTGTATGTACGCTTGTGACAGCACTAGTGGTCACAAAACCGTATATTGTTCTAACATCATGCAACATAACATAATGAAATTTGATTTCTTTGCGTTTTGTACTCACGTTTCAATGCTCCGGGTACATTTTAAAGATAATATTGCGAAAATCGTTTCGTTGTTTGTTTTGTTGGTGAACATAACGATTAAAATATTTGTAGCAAAATATTTCAAAGCTCGAACACAACATAGATTTAAATAGATGGTGTGACATGCACCAACTTCTCATTCTGTTTATGTAAAAATAATATGTTCGTTTTTAAATTGATCATAAAAAAATTCATGCACCTATTCAACAAGTTCCTCCAAGCAGCATATTATGGCAAAATGGGGTCCCGAAGCTAATTTCGATGATTATTGAAAGAAACACAGTATCAATACCATTACATAGATGGCGCTGTTTGAATTTTCTACTCTTTTAATGTAACTTACCTTACACATTTCCATGAAATAAAATAATGCAATAGTTATAAATTGCAATGAAAACAGCAATTAGTTATAAAACTTAGGTACTTCCAAACCACAATAGATCCCAATGGGTCGAAGTGTCCCGAGTTATTTCTCGGCCCCTCCATAAGATAAGATAGGTACTTCCAAACCCAATACATACTTCGGCTGCCACAAATGTATGCCGATGCACAGATAGTTGAATGCAGATCAAAGTCACATACCTTTAAGCCTGTACTCACGGGAAGGTCAGGCAGCAGCACTTAGTACACCAGGCACAAAAGCAAAATTTTGTCACTGACCATGCACTTGTCCAGACTCCTAGCTGCTTTCAGAAAATATCAAATTGATTGATCACCGCAGCGGCATGTATAACACCACAAAATTTCCTTATTCATAGCGCTGTAGGTTGCAGTTTGTGTGTTGCCTCTTGAATTGGAACCCGAGCTCCGCACTTGTTTCACCACACGCAGCTGGTCACAACAGGTCTTGTGGTATCCACAGCAATGTTTAAGGGCTCAGACGTCCCTGTTATCTGTTGCATGTTGTGCGAATGGCTGAAAAATTCATGTCTATAAGTGTTCCACAAGCATAATCATAATGATGTTTTGCTAAATCAAGCTGTAGCTTAGGATGTTTGCTATCTTGCATTGTATTTGCACAAGTCGTCTTAATCTCTTGCGAACTCCGCTGACGGTATGAAACTGACTGAGTTTCATTTAGCATCATAACGAAAATTGAATTTTATTTTAAATTTTAGCCACTTCACACCAAGCTAAACTAACAATATTGCGGCTAAACTTCACAAGACATTAGGTAGGTACTTATTATTATCAGAATACTTAAGTTTATACTTCCCTGAACATCACCACCACAGTTGCGTTTCTTCAGTATCTAGTCAGGATTGGGCATCGATGTCATCATCAACATTATCTGCAGCCCGACTTCGCACATTGTCTAGTATAGGCCACACTATACGGTTGAATTCGGGCAACATGAATTCCTGTCGCCAGTAGCCGACGAGTTGCGAAACGTCTCTATAAGTAGGTAGCTCGAGCTACTTCCATGTAGAGATGGGTCGTACTAGGTGAATCTTGGACTAGGTGCACCTAGTCCAAGTCCGTACAAATACTCGATCCAAATACCTGTTCCACCTAGTCCACCTAGTCCATGAAATACGCATACTTTATAGATGCTTAGTCTTGGCGTACCGCTGATGCGTGTAGATACGTACGTACGCAGTAATGAATTGTAATCTTTCCTTCATACTTTATACAGGCTTAGGACTGTCAACGAAAAGATTTATCTACATTGAAGATTGTTGGCGTAATTAAAAGATTTCTATTAATTTTTTCAAAGTACTTAATTAGTTTTGTTACTGTTTTTTTTTAAATACTACTTCCTTTGGGAAACATTTTTTTAAACAATAAACACATGAATTAATGTCGTAATAAAAAATAGATATATGTTCTTTAACAATTTATCAAAATTTCGTTACAAAAACCGATCACACTAAATAAGTCCGACAGTACGTGTTTGCGACGTCTAGTAGGTATCATTTCATTCATTCATTTATTTATTCATAAACAATATTCATTGTGTTTGAACATATTATCATTGAATTATTATTTATACACATTAAATTGTACAACCCAAAATTACAACAAAATGAACAACATAGTTCACTACTTAAAATTTAATAAATTCAATGTCAAAAGAAGGTATTCAAATTCAATATAATAAAGAAAGTCAAATAGTTATAAAAATTAAAAGTCACCCTAACATTTATCTAATACAACAAACAAAAAGAAAACAACGAAAATCACTGTCATAAAAGTTAATAAATTCAATGTCACATTCTGCAAAATCAAGAGGTATCAATACGTGAAGCGAGATCACATTCGCTCGAGTCCGTACTTGATACTAGACTGCATCATATAGTCTTAATTCGCATCGAGTATTGTCAAAGTACCTATTCTATAAAGTCTGCCTAGTCCCGACTAGTCTCGAGTATTGTCAAAGTACCTATTCTATAAAGTCTGCCTAGTCCCGACTAGTCTCGAGTATTGTCAAAGTACCTATTCTATAAAGTCTGCATAGTCCCGACTAGTCTCGAGTATTGTCAAAGTACCTATTCTATAAAGTCTGCCTAGTCTCGAGTCTCGAGTATTGACAGACAAGGATGGAAGGATTGCGGAATAGTGTAGTTAAAAAAGGACAGAATATATTCTAGCAAAACATAGTGCGCGTCGCGTTACTTTTATGCACTTTGAATTAGGGTTCAAATTCAAGTGACTGACACACGTATGATTTTGGCATACATTAATGAGCTATGACTATGATGCTATCTCACATCGCCGCGTCGTCGGTACTATGATTCGCGCGGGCCGCGGGTGCCGTGCACTGCGTAGGCACAGTGAGAGTGTGAGACTAGGTGGATCGAGTATTATAAAAGTTAGAATAGGTGCAGCCTAGTCTCATTAAATACCTAGTACCTGGATCTGTTCTAGTATATACGCTTCAACTCTACTTCCATGCCATTTTCTTGCGCACCAAAGAGAGCGCGCCAGCCATTACTCGTCTCATTTGGTCCATTCTCCATCATCGCTTTGTATTTGCACTGATCCCGGACTTCTGATATCGCAAATAGGAGGGCTATCTCGGATAAACACTCGATCTTGTGGGCTTTCGTGGGTATATGCATGCTACAAAGCAGGTAACTTATGCCGATTTGGAGATAGTCCTTGTTCCAATCTTATCAAAGCAGCGAATTCGGCCACCTATTCGTTTCGCTTTCTCTCAACAAAACACACTTTCAAGTTTATAAAGCCACACTTTAGGCTACTTCTCAATTATTTATCTCACAACTCTGTTTTTCCACTTTTTGCAAACGCGCTCCCGCGCGTTCCTTTTTCTAACTCTTTTTCGACCAAATATGGCGGGCGACTTCGCTCAGGTCGCCATTATCCTTGGCTACCCTGCTTTCATTGGTTTAAGAACACCTCGGGCAAAGTTCACAGCTTTTAACATCCAATCAAAATCGAGTATTTTGACATAAGCCAAATAAAGTGTTGTCAATCGAATAAAATCGAACTGAGATTGAATCGTAGGCTAAATGTTGCCAATTAAACAAAACTGAATTAATAAGTTTAAATGCGTCATACTTCTTTGTTCTAGATTGTTATTAGTACCTAATATACCTTCCTCCTACATATACAAAAATAAAATCATATTATGCTTAATAATAATGATTGCTAAATTGATAATGTTTAGGAACGAATAACGCATTGGAGTGGCCGGAGTCGTTGGCAGTACCCGCCCGTAGTACATACGGCGCATGCGCGCGGGGGACTCTATTTTGTGTTAGTGCAGAAGTATTTTCGAAGTTTTGTAATCTAAAGTCAAATAAGATTCGTTTGCTAGGCAAATTACTTATTTTCTTTTGTCAATATCCATCTATAAAGTCAATATTCGACCAGACTACATCACTAATTGAATAGCGTAAAACTTTCCAGAACGAATACCGCAGATTAGAGGTGAATACATACGAAATTTTTCAAATTCCGAAACAGAAATAAACAAGGAGCGTGCGCGCAAGGATCCAGGATCGAACCATACCATTCTCCGTGGCTCTAACGCGCGCTCGTAGCGGCTCCTTTCACAATTCGCACCCGCGGTGGTACTCAAATAGATAACATTTACTCTGTTCTCCTCTCTGGGACGGATTTGCCAAATACCATCTTGATGCAATATGGTCGATTGAAAAGCGGGCTAAGAAGCTCATCGGCGATGATGCACTGGTCGAGTCAAAGCTGGAACATCATCGCCGAGTTGCCAGCTTGTCGGTTTTTTATCGGTTACATTTCGGAGAGTGTGCGATGGAATTGCATGATATAATTCCGCCCAGCCCGTTCCATCATCGAACTAACAGACGTACGGCGATGCGTCATCGGTACATGGTGGACATCCCACCCATAAGCACAAAACGTTTTGGGGACACTTTTATTATGCGTCCAGCTAAGGAGTGCATTACCTGCCGGAGTCTGTGTTTCCCGATAGCTACAATCTAGGGGTCTTTAAGTCAAGAGTGAATGGGTTTTTGCTAGGCAAGCGTGCTTCACCGTCGACCTCATCATCGCTTACCATCAGGTGAGATAGTGGTCAAACGCAAGCCTATAGATAAAAAAAAACTAACTTTAGTTGCGAAGTTGGATTTTATAACTCCTTCTTCAGTTACCAGTTAGTCCTTCATTAGTTTAAGTCAAGAGTGAATAGGTTACTTCTAGGCAAGCGTGCTTCACCGTAGACCACATCATCGCTTACTATCAGGCGAGATACTCGTAGTGGTCAAACGCGAGAATACAGATCTTAAAAAATACATAATTCTATGTGGACCCGTTTTTAGACGTTGTGTGCCAGTGAAACCGTTTTAATGTTCATGTAACAACAACAAAACCCTCTTGTGACACGCACTTGGCAGTTTTTTTTATTTAATAGTACATCTGTCATATATAGGCATCGAGACGAGCTGAACAGACGTGTGAACATGACGTGGAGGAAATTTTAGAGTCATATATACTAAGAGATCTTAAAATCAAACCTTCCTCCTTTAAGACTGAAAAAGAAAATCCCGGATTCATGTTTGCTTCCATGTCTCACATACGCAAGCCAAACATGGGTTTATAATACATTCACAAAGAGAAAAATTCAAACTTGTCAGAGAAACATGGAAAGGAGTATTCTAAATCTGAAACTTAAAGATAAAATAAGAAAGGACAAAGGTCATAGATGCTCTATCACATTGTCTGAAATTAAAATGGAAATGGGCGGGCCATGTTGCACGTATGTCAAATGAAAAATGGACTGAGAAAGTGAATACCTGGAGTGGCTCTCAGATGACTGGTTTGCCACAGCTCAAGATAGAGAAAAGTTGAAAAAATTGAGAAGGCCTATACTCGTCGAGGTCCTCTCGAGCCTTCTATTAACAAAAAAATACTAATTGAGTAATTATTATGATTGAATATTCAAATGAAGTTTCTTGTGCGTTCTTCTCCATAACAAGCTACTTTTCCGAATGCATGGTAGAATCATTTTTTATTACTTGTAAATTTTGTTTAATAAAATTATAGCCTTTGCCACCTGGACCATAACAAAGAATTGACTCCTAAATCATCAAAATTGTCTTAGTAGTTTAGACGCTGCATACGTAAATACATTCAGACGTACCTGAATACTTACATACATAGACTGCTAAAATCATAACCCTTCCGTTTGGCTTGGCGTTAAAATTTATTTATTTATTTTAGTACATGGAGGACTTACAGCTAATAAACACAGACAAAAAAGGAAACCATAGTCAACAGAAAGCCAATTACAAATCCTCACGTACTCGTATAGACTTATAATAATAATTAATGGTGTGAGCATAAAAACAAAAAACTCACCGCTTTAATTAAAGAAAGAAGCAATATAAATACTTGGTTTGCAGTTATATGACTGATGATAAATATTTGCAAACAAACAATATAACCTACCGCTACTTGAAAAATTTGAGGCTTAAGCACTTTCTAGCCGAATTCACACTGATTGTGAATGGATCTAAATCCAATTCTTGCATATATCATTGAAATTTCTCCAAACAATATAACCTACCGCTACTTGAAAAAATTGAGGCTTAAGCACTTTCTAGCCGAATTCACACTGATTGTGAATGGATCTAAATCCAATCCTTGCATATATCATTGAAATTTCTCCTTACGCGCACAACATAACTGTTCTGCCTATAATTCGAAGAAGTATTAGGTACACGTATGGGTGGATTAAACCAAAATGATTTACATGGCACATTAAAACAAAACTTTGACAATAACTCGGGGTTATCAATGCTGTTATTTAGGATTTTCAACAACAATAAACAGTCGGCAATCTTACGTCGATCTACCCACTGGTAGATCACGCCGCCGCGCCGCCGCCACCGCCGCCGCCGCCTGGTCGATCGTGGTTCCACTGAAGCAGATGATACTTCTCACAGAGTCCACGTTAATTGGTTGGCTGATACGGAATCTTTTGATGAAAGCAAATATTTTTTATGAAACGTTTTCAATGCGGTTAATGTATGATAACGTGGATCAGCCATACGTGTACCACATACTCTAGCTGACTTCTTACAAAGGTGCAATAAAGTATTTTAAGTGCTTTAGCATCTGTAAAACATTTAGAGAGACGTGTTATAAGCCCAAGGAGTTTAGAAGCTTTTTTAACAATTGCATCAATGTATGTGTAAAAAAATATTATATACTTGAAGGACGCCCAAGTCACGAATAGTATTGCACCTCGGCAAGATCTGGCCCGCCAAATTATAGGTAGTGACTAGGACTGCACGTTCTCTAGTGTAACTGATCACCAAACACTTGGATGGGTTGAAGTCAAGTTATAGCCTGACAGTACTCCTCAAGCCGATACAAATCAGCCTGAAGTACTAGTCTATCTTCAAGCGTTGCAATAGTGGCAAAGATTTTCATGTCATCGCTAAGCATAGTAGTTTGTATGAATGGAGGCACTGATCGATGTCGTTGAGACAGACTACAAACAAAAAATGACCGAGCAACGAACCCTGAGGCACTCCGCTGGGCACGTTTATCCAACTAGACATATCATTATTGAGTACTACTGCTTGTGATCTTCTATCAACGCAAGAAGAGAACCAGCTCAAGAGGTCCCCACGGATGCCCTAACTTATCTTCTTTATCAGGGTATCGTGATCGATCCGATCAAATGCCTGTGTAAACACTAAACGCTATGCATAGCATCCATAATGAAATCATTAAACAAAATCACGTTAGAAGTGGTAGACCGTCCTTTTAAAAATCCGTCCTGAAAGGAGCTGAACGAGCTAGCAAGGGTGGGATATAACTGTTTATGGACAATCCTGTCTAATATTTCAGCTATAATGCACAACTTGGATATAGGTCTATAAATACTAATCTCTGTTTTAGCTCCCTTCTTATGTACGGGCGTAATAAAAGCAGATTGCCATACTTTGGGGACAAAACCCAAAAGAAAAAAAATTGATGATATGTTATCAGGGCCAGCACCTTTAGTCGGATAAAAGTTACTAAGTAAACGACAATTTGTAATATTTTGTTTAATAAAGATTTTCACTGACAAATTTGTCATGGTGGATTTTGACATTTCGACTATCGCCTTCGCTGACATTGAATGGCACTGGTCTAAAGCCTCTTTTCACGGTTAAACCGCTAAACCGATTAAGATGAAATTTGGTATGGATATAGTTTGTGTACGTGGAGAGGACATAGCATAGATAATATTTTTATACCGCAAATAATCCTTAAGGGGGTGGGGGGGAGCAGGGGATTTCTCAAGTAAGGCGGCCCAAACAACTTTTTTTATTTTTTTTTTTGCCCGGTAAATCATCCAATGACCACCCGTGTTCCTTCAGTTGCTTGAGCCAGGGCCGCGGTAAACACCCCGGTGGGTTCCCGCTTTGTCGAGGCGGGGGGGCTCAGTAACCGTGGCTTGGTCACCCACGGTGAAGTGAAGAGGAACCCGAGGAGGGGCCGCTCGTCAGGGCTTTTGCCGACTAAGCCGACGACGTAACGGCCAACTAGTAGGTTGCGGTGCCGCTTGGTAACAGGCGACATCGCAACTGAGGCGGGCCGCGATGTCTTATGGAGATTCCCAGGTTCCATACGATATCGCAGCTGAGGGTTGGAGGCCGCGGCGGGAGAGGAGTGCCGGTATTGCGGTGCGCCGCTCTCCCTACCTTCCGCGGCCTAGACGGGGTCGCCACCGTCTGATGGCGGACGCGGTGGGGCCGCAGGGGAGGAGGAGTGTCGGTATAGCGTTAGCCGCTCTCCCTATCCCCTGCGGCCGCAAAATGGTAGATGGCGGGGCCATTGACCTCGACCCGTCACAATGGGACCAATGCCATACACGGGGTCGTCTGGCACCCATGTGCTGAATTGGTCCCTGGGGTGGTCACGGCGTACAGTGTGTTCTGGTGCGCCGGTGATGGGGGGTACCCCCCCGAGGAGGGTCCGGTGACGGACAGCCGCGGCGGGTTCGCGGTGAGTGCTAACGCATGCCCGTGTTCCCGCCATAAGCGGCACTGGAGGACACCGTGTAGTTTTAGTGGGTTAGAGTCCCACATAACTGCACTATCTCCCCGTGGTAGTGTAGTATGCATGAGCATTTCTCCACGCAAAAAAAAGAAAAAAAAATAAGGGCCGCGGTAACTCTTTTTCAAATTTATCCACGAACCTTTTTTTATTTTACTTACCCTTATTTTTTAGATGCAAAATGTTTTTATGGAAAAAAAGTTTTTAATTCGTTTACCCAAAAGTGCGAGGAGTTCGAAAACCTGTACTACGGCTTGGTGGCTTCTGCACGCCAGCAGATCCGGCTCGAAGGACCAATGTTCGCGACGATAGGCGGTGAAGGAAATGAAATGAGAGTGGACTGTATAACAAGATAAATGTATATTTAAGAAGAGAAGAAGAAATTCTTTTACAACGGTCGGTTAAAAGGTAAACAAAGGAAATAAGATTATGCGCGAGCGCAGCCGTAAGGTGGTGGCGGTGTGTCGCTCGCTCGGCCGTCGGTCTGCATGTACCCCGCTGCCCCGAGTCCCTCATTCACTGCCGCTGGCGCGCGACGATGTTGAGAGGAGCGGGTCTAGACAGGTTATTTTTAAGTATTTTGGTATATACTACCCGTAAGTTAATAACTGCTAGTAGTATTGTAGCTCGCTGTAGATAGTTTGATGAATGTATTAAGTGCAGATATTTCATTTTCTAATATTTTTTATTCATTTCGCCTTCAGTGACTTATTTTTAATGGTTTTAATAATAAATAAGAAAGCACACAATCTCATAATTTTTTCAGTACGGTAATTATTCAAATTTATTAGGGAGTTTTTCACAGGCGAACACCATTGAGTGCCTGTACGAGCCTTTATCGACGTCGTCTAATAGACCGTCCCAACGTAATGCCGCTCGATTCTCGTTAAAATTGTTCGGCTCTCCGGGCTGCCATTTGTTGAACACATCTTCGAACCTCTCACCTGAAAGTGACAAATATATTCATTAGTATATAGTTACAGGAATGTAATTACGTTTGTCTAGTTCAGTAAATATCTTAATTATTATTATTATACTGAAAAAGGCAGCGGGCGCTGGCACTGGTATGAAATTCGTGCGGTTTGCATCCGGTCTTAGTAATCCATAACACGGTTTGTCTGTCTGTCTGTTACCTGACGCGCTAGACAAGTGACATTCTATCATCGAAAGTAACGCGGTCTGTCTGTTACCTGACGCCCTAGACAAGTGACATTCTATCATCGAAAGTAACGCGCTCTGTCTGTCTGTCTGTCACCTGACGCCCTAGACAAGTGGCATTCTATCATCGAAAGTAACGCGGTCTGTCTGTCTGTCTGTTACCTGACGCCCTAGACAAGTGACATTCTATCATCGAAAGTAACGCGGTCTGTCTGTCTGTTACCTGACGCGCTAGACAAGTGACATTCTATCATCGAAAGTAACGCGGTCTGTCTGTCTGTTACCTGACGCCCAAGACAAGTGACATTCTATCATCGAAAGTAACGCGGTCTGTCTGTCTGTCTGTCACCTGACGCCCTAGACAAGTGGCATGCTATCATCGAAAGTAACGCGGTCTGTCTGTCTGTCTGTTACCTGACGCCCTAGACAAGTGACATTCTATCATCGAAAGTAACGCGGTCTGTCTGTCTGTTACCTGACGCCCTAGACAAGTGACATTCTATCATCGAAAGCGTGGCGATAGCGATTGCTCACCACGCCCTCCACGAGCTGCGGCCGGAGACTCTGCGTCAGCGGAGGCGCTCATGGGCGAAGTTTATCTCGCACCATTTTATAGGGGCGCCCCCATGGATCCCTGTTCAGAGTCCCCAGCAACTCCTCGCGAGCCAAGACTTTGGCCAGCTTGATCTCCACTCGGAGGGCAGTCTTTGCCACTCTGTACCCCTCGTACAGCTCCACCTCAATGGCTTCCGTATTTGGAGGACGGCCGGAGGTGAGAGCAGGCACCATACGTTCTGAAGTCACGGGAATGCGAGCCGTTAAGGTTAGTTGCCCCGTCTCGGCAGCCCTAAAATAATTGGGGAGGGCCGAAGGATCCGCGCAGGTGAAACTTACGGAACCCAGACCCCTGAGGTGGTTCCGCTGCCATTTGGGCAACCACGTGGGAGCTCAATGCACCTCGGAGGTGGACAGCAGCAATCACTGCTTCCGCTGTGGTCAGCCCGGTCACAAGGCCGGCTCATGCAATGCCACGTCCCATTGCGTCGTATGTGCAGCAGCGGGCAAGCCGGCCGATCACCGGGCCCACGCACCTACAATATTATTACTACGTAGACTTAGTCACGGGCAAAAGCTAGTTAAATATAATATTCCCGACCGAATTGTGGTCGTGGCACCAATCTCTACGGTGCAACAGTCGGTGTGAATGTACTACCACGGAGCATTATTTTGGGCTTTAATCATTTTAATATATTGCCTGCCTGTAAGGCGACGACGATAGATGCCAACGACAAAAACGCACACTCGCTTTACACCCGCGCGACTTAAATATTTGTCGTTGTAAGTATTCGTTGTGTGTCGTTATATTTTTTTTGACTTAAAAACACCCGTTGACAGACGTAGATAATTATAGTCCATTTAAGAAAACACATTTAAATAATCCCATTTTTCAGCCCGTTCAATTGATTTTGACGTCTATTGCATTGGTTATATGACAAATGGCAGCTGTAATAATCAGTTAGTTTTGGTAACAGGTTAATGATTTTTATGCTATCCTTATATTTACAAACAAATGACACTATGTTATACAAATAAAATTCAAAATTTTCACAGAACAAAATAATACATTTTCTTAAAATGGTCTAGAAAAAGTTTTTGTTATAATTTTCTACTATCCGTTTAGACGTGATGTTCATTTTAAAATCAGTAACAGAGGGCTATCTGCGCCTTAACAAACTGGTCTCTTACCGTGAATGGTAGTCCAGATGCGCTCCTTGCCCCAGGCTACTAGGCCTATCCAATATCCATTATGTGGCGCCGCATTGGGTGTAGAGAACAAGTCTTTGACGATTTTGGCCTCTTCTTCGTTGTTCAGGATGACCAGGTGAGCCCCCTCAGAGGCACATATACTGTACGCACCGGTCCAAGTCTGATTTTCGAGATGAATCTTGTAACAGCTGCCTGTTTGATGATTGAGATGATATTCTGAAATATTTTAATAATCCAAATAAAATGCTTGTAAAGGATGGTGCAAAAGTCTCGCTGAGGTTGCGTTTGGGTTTGTTAATTTCTGATAATTCATCTCAGTTAATTGATAAAGGCCATGGCGATATTTTAATGTTCATAAAAATAAAACTAAAACCCGACTACGAAAATACGTCAATTTCATTCGGAGTTGCCGACAATTACTTAATACTTAGCTCAAGACCTGATTTTAATAAACGTTGAAATTTATTAAAATTTCATTTCTGTGGCGGCTAGGTTTTGTTACTTTCTGAACTAAGAATGATTTCTTCTTAGATTTCATATTCCACGTAGTAAGAAAGCAAAAAAAAATCGGATACCGTCACTTTTTTAGGGTTCCGAAGTCAACAAAGAACCCTTATTGTTTCGCTCTGTCCGAATTTCTGTCCGCAGCTATTAGCTCAAAGACTCAAAGTACTAAAAAGCTATAAGTTGGCATGGATATACATATTAATAATTCAGACAAAGTGGTAAAATGAAATCAAGTTCTATATCTAATTTCCTCCTATATACGTAAATTGGGGATGTTTTTTTTCTCGTCTATCCCATGGTGTGGATAGGCCATTCAAACATATTATGGGTTTGTTAAGACCATTTTTCGATTCAAAGATCCGTTTGCGTAAAATTAAGCTTTAAATTGCAAATTTATGTTAGAGTCAAGTGTCCCTGCCAGCAAAATGGTAGCTCTTGGCTATGTGAAAAAATGCACGGCAGTGTAAATATAACGAAATTAAAAGGAAAACTATCACAAATAAGTTGGCTTTACAAGTTTACGAGTAATAGTCGACCAACTTATAAAATGTACTTGGAACAGTAAAATTTTTTGTTCAAATGCCATTGAAAAAATTACTTAAATAACGTTGTTAACTGTGTAAAATAGAAAATAAACATATGCTTATGAACCATGTAAAAATATACAAAAATAAAATCATATTATGCTTAATAATAATGATTGCTAAATTGATAATGTTTAGGAACGAATAACGCATTGGAGTGGCCGGAGTCGTTGGCAGTACCCGCCCGTAGTACATACGGCGCATGCGCGCGGGGGACTCTATTTTGTGTTAGTGCAGAAGTATTTTCGAAGTTTTGTAATCTAAAGTCAAATAAGATTCGATTGCTAGGCAAATTACTTATTTTCTTTTGTCAATATCCATCTATAAAGTCAATATTCGACCAGACTACATCACTAATTGAATAGCGTAAAACTTTCCAGAACGAATACCGCAGATTAGAGGTGAATACATACGAAATTTTTCAAGTTCCGAAACAGAAATAAACAAGGAGCGTGCGCGCAAGGATCCAGGATCGAACCATACCATTCTCCGTGGCTCTAACGCGCGCTCGTAGCGGCTCCTTTCACAATTCGCACCCGCGGTGGTACTCAAATAGATAACATTTACTCTGTTCTCCTCTCTGGGACGGATTTGCCAAATACCATCTTGATGCAATATGGTCGATTGAAAAGCGGGCTAAGAAGCTCATCGGCGATGATGCACTGGTCAAGTCAAAGCTGGAACATCGTCGCCGAGTTGCCAGCTTGTCGGTTTTTTATCGGTTACATTTCGGAGAGTGTGCGATGGAATTGCATGATATAATTCCGCCCAGCCCGTTCCATCATCGAACTAACAGACGTACGGCGATGCGTCATCGGTACATGGTGGACATCCCACCCATAAGCACAAAACGTTTTGGGGACACTTTTATTATGCGTCCAGCTAAGGAGTGCATTACCTGCCGGAGTCTGTGTTTCCCGATAGCTACAATCTAGGGGTCTTTAAGTCAAGAGTGAATGGGTTTTTGCTAGGCAAGCGTGCTTCACCGTCGACCTCATCATCGCTTACCATCAGGTGAGATAGTGGTCAAACGCAAGCCTATAGATAAAAAAAAACTAACTTCAGTTGCGAAGTTGGATTTTATAACTCCTTCTTCAGTTACCAGTTAGTCCTTCATTAGTTTAAGTCAAGAGTGAATAGGTTACTTCTAGGCAAGCGTGCTTCACCGTAGACCACATCATCGCTTACTATCAGGCGAGATACTCGTAGTGGTCAAACGCGAGAATACAGATCTTAAAAAATACATAATTCTATGTGGACCCGTTTTTAGACGTTGTGTGCCAGTGAAACCGTTTTAATGTTCATGTAACAACAACAAAACCCTCTTCTGACACGCACTTGGCAGTTTTTTTTATTTAATAGTACATCTGTCATATATAGGCATCGAGACGAGCTGAACAGACGTGTGAACATGACGTGGAGGAAATTTTAGAGTCATATATACTAAGAGATCTTAAAATCAAACCTTCCTCCTTTAAGACTGAAAAAGAAAATCCCGGATTCATGTTTGCTTCCATGTCTCACATACGCAAGCCAAACATGGGTTTATAATACATTCACAAAGAGAAAAATTCAAACTTGTCAGAGAAACATGGAAAGGAGTATTCTAAATCTGAAACTTAAAGATAAAATAAGAAAGGACAAAGGTCATAGATGCTCTATCACATTGTCTGAAATTAAAATGGAAATGGGCGGGCCATGTTGCACGTATGTCAAATGAAAAATGGACTAAGAAAGTGATTACCTAGAGTGGCTCTCAGATGACTGGTTTGCCACAGCTCAAGATAGAGAAAAGTTGAAAAAATTGAGAAGGCCTATACTCGTCGAGGTCCTCTCGAGCCTTCTATTAACAAAAAAATACTAATTGAGTAATTATTATGATTGAATATTCAAATGAAGTTTCTTGTGCGTTCTTCTCCATAACAAGCTACTTTTCCGAATGCATGGTAGAATCATTTTTTATTACTTGTAAATTTTGTTTAATAAAATTATAGCCTTTGCCACCTGGACCATAACAAAGAATTGACTCCTAAATCATCAAAATTGTCTTAGTAGTTTAGACGCTGCATACGTAAATACATTCAGACGTACCTGAATACTTACATACATAGACTGCTAAAATCATAACCCTTCCGTTTGGCTTGGCGTTAAAATTTATTTATTTATTTATTTTAGTACATGGAGGACTTACAGCTAATAAACACAGACAAAAAAGGAAACCATAGTCAACAGAAAGCCAATTACAAATCCTCACGTACTCGTATAGACTTATAATAATAATTAATGGTGTGAGCATAAAACCAAAAAACTCACCGCTTTAATTAAAGAAAGAAGCAATATAAATACTTGGTTTGCAGTTATATGACTGATGATAAATATTTGCAAACAAACAATATAACCTACCGCTACTTGAAAAAATTAAGGCTTAAGCACTTTCTAGCTGAATTCACACTGATTGTGAATGGATCTAAATCCAATCCTTGCATATATCATTGAAATTTCTCCTTACGCGCACAACATAACTGTTCTGCCTATAATTCGAAGAAGTATTAGGTACACGTATGGGTGGATTAAACCAAAATGATTTACATGGCACATTAAAACAAAACTTTGACAATAACTCGGGGTTATCAATGCTGTTATTTAGGATTTTCAACAACAATAAACAGTCAGCAATCTTACGTCGATCTACCCACTGGTAGATCACGCCGCCGCGCCGCCGCCACCGCCGCCGCCGCCTGGTCAATCATGGTTCCACTGAAGCAGATGATACTTCTCACAGAGTCCACGTTAATTGGTTGGCTGATACGGAATCTTTTGATGAAAGCAAATATTTTTTATGAAACGTTTTCAATGCGGTTAATGTATGATAACGTGGATCAGCCATACGTGTACCACATACTCTAGCTGACTTCTTACAAAGGTGCAATAAAGTATTTTAAGTGCTTTAGCATCTGTAAAACATTTAGAGAGACGTGTTATAAGCCCAAGGAGTTTAGAAGCTTTTTTAACAATTGCATCAATGTATGTGTAAAAAAATATTATATACTTGAAGGACGCCCAAGTCACGAATAGTATTGCACCTCGGCAAGATCTGGCCCGCCAAATTATAGGTAGTGACTAGGACTGCACGTTCTCTAGTGTAACTGATCACCAAACACTTGGATGGGTTGAAGTCAAGTTATAGCCTGACAGTACTCCTCAAGCCGATACAAATCAGCCTGAAGTACTAGTCTATCTTCAAGCGTTGCAATAGTGGCAAAGATTTTCATGTCATCGCTAAGCATAGTAGTTTGTATGAATGGAGGCACTGATCGATGTCGTTTTGACAGACTACAAACAAAAAATGACCGAGCAACGAACCCTGAGGCACTCCGCTGGCACGTTTATCCAACTAGACATATCATTATTGAGTACTACTGCTTGTGATCTTCTATCAACGCAAGAAGAGAACCAGCTCAAGAGGTCCCCACGGATGCCCTAACTTATCTTCTTTATCAGGGTATCGTGATCGATCCGATCAAATGCCTGTGTAAACCTTATCGACCTACCTACCGCTATCCATAGCATCCATAATGAAATCATTAAACAAAATCACGTTAGAAGTGGTAGACCGTCCTTTTAAAAATCCGTCCTGAAAGGAGCTGAACGAGCTAGCAAGGGTGGGATATAACTGTTTATGGACAATCCTCTCTAATATTTCAGCTATAATGCACAACTTGGATATAGGTCTATAAATACTAATCTCTGTTTTAGCTCCCTTCTTATGTACGGGCGTAATAAAAGCAGATTGCCATACTTTGGGGACAAAACCCAAAAGAAAAAAAATTGATGATATGTTATCAGGGCCAGCACCTTTAGTCGGATAAAAGTTACTAAGTAAACCGGTCACAGCATCAACATTCACTTCTATGTGACAAATGTCAGAAGAAGTTCTGTTATTATCGAAACGGAAAGCAGGAGGTGGACTGGAAGTATTAGATAAAGTGGGGTTGAGGAAAATCGACAAGAAATAAGACGAAAATGCCTTACAAATAGAATCGCCAGTGAGTAATGATTCATAGTTGTAATTTAATGTATTAGGTATAGTATTAGAGTTGTACCGATTATTAACAATGGTCCTAAAGTGTTTAGCGATATGGATTTTCAGTTTCATTAAGATAACATTTATAACATGAAGCTGCCATAGTCTTGACTCTGTCACACAAATATTTAAAAGTTAACTCGTCAAATTTATTACCATACGTCTTAATTTTTTTAGATATTTATATTTTTATTTAATTGTTTTGACGAGTGATGAACTTTACCAGACAGGGTATTTTCTATTAATTACTAGCTTACGTGGTATATACTTGTTTTGAAACTGTTTTATAGTATCTCTAAAATACGCAACCGACTCATCCAGTGATCGGATTGAAAACTCATGTTCCCAATTAGTGCCAGAAATTTCGTTATGTATAGAATCAAAATCACCTTTGCTATCGATATGTCGCAACCGCCGTGCATGGTCAAGGGGGGGTATTTCAAAGATGTCAATATTGATTAACAACGCAGGATGACAGGGATCAACAGGCACTAGAGGGTCAACACACTCGCACACAGGCTAACTTATTTGAGAGGACTAAGTCTAACAGTTTCCCATACTCATTAGCTACCCCATTATACTGCCCATAGTCCAGCGTAAATAACTCATCCGCGAACAAACATTCAGCACTAGTGGCGGGGTTCAATGGGACTAACAAAAGATTATTAGATGAAGCTCACGAGATTCCACTCATACGAGTATTAAAATCACCTAAAACTAAAAACACATCTGAAGTTTTGTTCAGAGATGAAGGTGTTTCGAAAACGAAAATACTTTGTTTTGTTTACACAAGCTAACAGTGCAGATATGTTCACGTGTTCTCGTGAACTTATATATTTGTGTGACTTCGAATTTTTAAGCCGTAAGTTGACCTAGAGATCCTCCGTCGAGGAGTGTGGAAGCGGTTGTGGAGTGACAGGTAAATCTCTACGCGTCGCTTTTAGCACACCACCACCTCTCGTTTGTCCAATCGTAGCATAATCCCGGTCACGGCGCCACACTATCTTGATCATCAAACAACTCTTGTGTTTAACATCCCATCTATTAACCACGTCTCCGTTAAAACAATAACATCGTAGGAATTCAGTAAAACCTGACGGTAGAATCAGTGTGTCTTTGGTCGCAATCCTCGTACGTTCTAATAAAAGACAGTAAGACGCTGTTCACTGTTGACGCTGTTCACATAAATCCAACAATAATTGAATAATTACCATTTTATTTTTATTGAATCACCTGTAACTGAAGGAACTGTTATGCCTACCGTATCAGTTTTCAAGAACTGTAATGGTATGCGAAACTGGGAGTTTAAGTACCTAAACTCAGTTCAGAACGAAATATCCTCTGACCAGACAGGTGTTGTGGCTAGTGGGCAAATGCAATTGCCTGATGTTTGCTGACAGGCTGTTGTATTTGTTCCAAGCGGAGAACTTTGATTTCGCGATGTAGTATTAGTGTGACATCAGACCTTTTTATACATAGTTAATAAGCGGCGGTAGATACCGCTACAGAACTGCATCTCTCAAAATGAACACAGTAGTGTTCTTTTTCAATTTTATACTTCATTGTAATCAGTAATTTACTCACCATTATCAAAGGTCCCACATTCGTTCATTGTTTGATTGTCGCGTTTCTTGTAGCATACGAAGGGTAGTGCCTCCAAGCATGACGAGTAATACGCACTTCCATCGGCAGACATAGTGAGGCACTGTCCGGTGCCCGCTCCACTTGAACCCCATCTTATATCCATATCAGACAGTGGCACTCCTGGAACATACACGCAACTAGCATTAACAATAAAAATTGTCGTAGCGTCGATTTCATCAATTAGAAAATGTTTACAGACTTTGACTGACCTTCTACAGAGACGTAGTTTCCGTCAGAGAACAAATCATGGGTGCCGAGGAAAATGCGACCAAACTGTTTCATCTTTGAGTGCAGTGCTTCAGCTAGCTCTTTGTTCAGCGGAGACGCCAACACCGCGCCTGTAACACATCGAGATCTATACATGACACTTGAGTGAGCGAAGCGAGCGGTACAGCACGCTCGATCTAAGTTAACCAATCCACCGTCGATCGCACCAAGCAGCCGGCTAGCCGCTCGTTTACTAGTAAATTGAATATAAGAGGACTGAATCTTACCTTCTTTATGACATTTTACTAAGGCTTCCTCCCACGTTTCGGGCGTGGAGTGCAGTTTGAGAAAGCCATCCAGTTTAACGTTGAACATGTAGTGCTCGCATTGCGCAACGTCTATAATAAGGATTCATATTTAATATTTTTTTCGCACAAATTTATAAAAACTAAAGAAAGGTGATTATAGAGACGAAAAATACCGGTCAAATGACATAGTCAAATTCACTCACGAACGGTGCCACGAAATTTTATGATTCTAGGTCAAACATAAGTAACCTGTAGATTTTGCGAGCGTATAAATGAAGAGATGAGACTAACTCGTACTTTGTAATTTTTTTATTTTTTAGACCGGTTTTATTATTTTTCTTGTACTTACACTACACACATACAAAGTTTGAAGCTCTTATGGAGTACCATTGTGCGAATTCAAATTTTCCCTTTAATTTATAAAAAATAAAAATCTTCATTACTTATTGTTAAAGTCGCGGGATATAAGAATACATATTCTGTAAAAACAAAGATCATACGGACTTAACGGCTAGCTGAGGATTACCTATTAGGATTCCAAAATTCACCCTACGGGTGAATTTTAGCCACAATTAATATTATGTAAGATAAAAAAAAACTTATATTCAAAAAAGTCCTAACGACTTCCAAATAAAAAACTAGAAAGTGAAAAATAACTTTATTTTTGGAAGTCGGTGTCTTTGGTAGGTACAAATTTTTTGCGTTATGGACACCGACTTCCAAAAAGAAAGTTATTTTTCACTTTCTAGTTTTTTTATTTGGAAGTGTTTTAATTTTTCACTTTTTAGTTCATATGTCGTTTGACTTCTATCGAGAACGGTCGTATACCTATCATTCGCGCGAGTGAGCTACGTAAGCGTAATTCGCTGGCGCATCAAAATAACGCCGTCGTCGCCGCGTTGCGAAATCGGTTGGTCAAGGTCGCCGCGATGACCCAGTTATTTATTTATTATAGTGTAAACAGTGCAATCAGTTAATTGTGAAGGTGTAGTGCCTATTTACCCTAAAATGTCGCCAACAAAAATAAAAATCAAAACTGATCTGGAAAAGCTGTTGTATGACAGTTACATCCAAGAAAAATCAGAAAGAGAAAAGCTGGCACTTCTTGTTAATGATTTACAGGTCCAAATACAAAGCCTTCAGTATCAACTACAAAGCCGCCAAAATGAAAATCCCAGCTCAAGCCAGGAACAAGGCAATAATGGCCCCAAGGAGTTGGAAGCTAAGAGCAACATACAATTTGCTCAGTCTGAAAAAGGAAACGTCGAGTATTGCACAGACGAGGAAGAACTCGCTAAAGAGACTGAGTGGATAAGGGCCAAAAGTAGGAAAAAAAGGAAGTTAAACATTTCCCTTTCTCCCCCACAACAACCCGGAACGAACGCCCAACAACAAAAATCATTGGAGAAAGAACAGACATTAGTCAAAAAAGTGCGTGCACCACCGCCAATCATTATAGACGGAGTCAAGAGCTACCAAATGTTTTACGACTCACTGACCGAAACCCAACCAACTGAATCTTTCACCGCCAAAATGTTGAATGGAGACGGTGTGAAAATCAACGCTAAAACTGATGACGCTTATAGAGCGATTGCTAGGTTTTTGACAGAGAAAGACTATCATTGGCACACATATGAAAACAAACAGGCTAGGCCAATAAGAGTTGTAGTGAAAAAGTTACATTCCTCTTGCCAGCCAGACCGAATCAAAGATGATTTAATATCGCAAGGTCTTAAAATAGAAAAAGTTGACCACAAGTTGAGCTGGAAGAGTAAAGAACCGCTCAATATGTTCGTCCTGTCATTTTATAACGACGAAGATGTCAATAAAATATATGCAACTAAGTACATTTTAGGGTGTAAAATTGAAATTCACCCTCTCAAAAATCCGAAACTCATTCCACAGTGTAAGAGATGCCAGGCATATGGGCATACTCATAAATACTGTAAAAAAGAGCCAAGGTGTGTAAAATGCACTGGCAAGCACCTTACAGCCGAATGTATTAAATCTCCGCAAGAGAAACCGAAATGTGTCCACTGTGGCTTACCCCACCCAGCCAACTACAGAGGGTGTGAAGTAGCCAAAGAGATGCAAATGATGAAAAACAAAAACATAAAAAAGAAACTTGTTGTGCCAACAGCCCAACAGTTTTCTACAATAGGGAATCCTGACCAACACACACGGAAAGAAGGTGTCCAGTCAACTGTTAAACCTGTTCAAGCCACCAAAGGTATTTCCTATGCTCAGGCTGCAAAACAAGGCACACAACCCTCAAATCTAGAAGATAAGATAAATCAGATTTTAAAATGTATTACTACATTTGACAAACGACTAGAGAAGTTAGAATCCAGCACCAAAACAGCTGCTCTTAATAATCATAAATGACTAATACACTAAAAATAATGGCGTGGAACTCCAATGGGCTCCTCAAACATCAGAATGAGTTGCAGGCAGTCCTAGACACAGAAAACATAGACGTGTGTTTAATCTCTGAAACACACTTCACTAAACAATCTTTTGTTAAATTTAAAGGATACAAGATATATAATTCGCTTCACCCTGACAACTCTGCCAGAGGAGGTAGCGCGGTTATAATTAAAGAAAACCTTAACCATTACGAGCACAGTAAATTTGAAGAACCAGACATCCAAGCTGTAGCAGTATCTGTCAAAACCAAATTTTGTCACGTTTCCATAGCAGCTGTTTACTGTCCTCCAAGGCATATGATAAGAAAAGAGCGATATTTGCAATTCTTTGAAGTTTTGGGTAAAAGATTCATCCTAGGCGGTGATTTTAATGCCAAACATACGCATTGGGGATCACGACTGACTACAACAAAGGGAAGACAGCTCTTAAACGCAGTTAGAGACACACATTGTGAAGTTATGAGCACTGGCAAACCAACATACTGGCCAACTGATCATCAGAAAATACCGGATCTCATAGACTTTTTCATATGTAAAAACATATCCACCAATTATGTTAGTTTGGAGGAAGAGTTTTTTATGAATTCGGATCACTCCCCGATCATACTAAGACTTAGTCAAAAAATTCTATTAAGAGAATACCATCTAACTCTGGTTAACAAGTCTACAGACTGGGACAGCTTTGCCCTTGATCTAGACAAAATAATCGACCTAAAAACTCCATTACAAAATCAGGATCAGCTTGACTCAGAAGTAAACAAATATGTTGTTAACATTCAACAATGTGCTTGGAACAACACTCCACAATTAAAACGGAAATATAAAGGGCATATCTATCCCAAGGATATTGTGAATTTACTATCAGAGAAAAGAAAACAAAGAAAGCGCTGGCAGCAAACAAGGTGCCCGCGGGATAAAACACTATTAAACAACCTAACTAAACAATTAAAGAGGAAAATTATACAATTTGAGGATGAAACTCTGAACTCCAACCTTGTGCAGCTAACCAACGACCAATCAACGGATTACTCTCTTTGGAAAGCTACAAGAAAACTAAAAAGGCCGATTATGCAAATACCTCCCATCAGAAACAGTGATGGAAAATGGGCCATAAGCAATGAACAAAAAGCGATAAGGTTTGCCCAATATTTAGAAGCTACTTTTCAACCTAATGAAAGTTCCATAGAATTATCTGAGAGTGAAAATGTATCACAAAACCAAAGAATTCGGCTTGTAACTCCTAAAGAAGTTGTGAGAGAAATTAAAAACAACATAAGCTCGAAGAAATCCCCGGGTTATGACCTCATAACAGGAGAAATTCTAAAACACCTCCCGCGCAAAGCCATAGTTAAGCTGACCAGACTTATAAACGCTGCATTTATGCTAAAACATGTACCTGGGCCATGGAAAGTTGCTGAAGTCATAATGATTGCGAAGCCTGGAAAACCACCCCATGAAGCATCATCTTATAGACCCATTTCCCTGCTGCCAGTATTATCTAAACTGTTTGAAAAGCTCTTATTAAAACGGCTAAAACCAATTATAGAAGAAAAAGAACTTATTCCGAACCATCAATTTGGTTTCAGGGAAAAACATTCTACCATAGACCAGGTACACAGAATAACAAACATCATCGAAAAAACGCTCGAAAACAAGCAAGTCTGCGCCACCGTATTTCTAGATGTCGCACAAGCTTTCGACAAAGTTTGGCATGAGGGTCTGATATACAAACTCAGACGCATGCTCCCTGAATTTTCAGATATTCTAGAGTCATATATAAGCAACAGAATGTTTAGGATAAGGCAAGAGGACGCATATTCTGAGCTAAAAACAATTAAGGCCGGAGTGCCACAAGGAAGTGTGTTAGGCCCAATCCTGTACTTGGTATACACATGTGATATCCCAGAGCTGGAAAACAACACCATAGCGACCTTTGCTGATGATACTGCTATTATGGCTATTGGTTCAAACCACAAAGAAGCAGTAGAAAAAGTCCAACTAGCTGTGAACAAAGTTTACGACTGGACACAAAAGTGGAAGATCAAACTGAATGAGTCAAAATCGATTCACATTGACTTCACTAATAAACACTGCGATTACCACCCAGTCTATATAAACGGCATGCAAGTGCCTTATGCGAATACAGCTAAATACCTTGGCATAACTCTTGACGCCAAGTTGCGTTGGAAATCTCACGTCAAAAAGAAAAGACAGGAACTCGATATACGGTACAAAAATATGTATTGGTTACTTGGAAGGAAATCCTGTCTATCAATACAGAATAAAATTATAATATACAAGCATATTCTTATGCCAATTTGGACGTATGGTATTCAACTATGGGGCTGTACTAAACATAGCAATGTTAAAATTATACAACAATTTCAAAATAAAGTACTCAGAGATGCTCTTAATGCACCATGGTACATCAGAAATGACGACCTTCACCGTGACCTTAATATGAAACTCGTCACGACCGTTATTCAAAACTTTGCTGAAGCCCACGAACACAGACTTCATCGGCATGTGAATGTGGAAGCAATCCAGCTGCTAGATAACACGGACATAGTGCGTAGGCTAAAGAGAACTAAACCATTTGAGTTAGTGTAGTGTACAATAAGTGAAAAAATAATAGCAAACAATACTGTGCTATTCATGTAACACGTGAACTAAGTGTTTTTAACGTATCAGACTCTAAGAAAGTGCTACCGAACTGTATAAAAGTGCAAATTGACACTATTCTTAGTCATAACATTATACAATATAATTATAAGTTAGAGTTAAATTGCTTATTAGTCTATTAAGGCTAGATTGTAATTTATTATTAAGAACCTTAGTTTTTATTAATACAGAAAAAAAAAAAAAAAAAAAAAACTTTTTAGTTGTACCTACCTTATTAAACCTCTTGCCTATTGGTGATTGGTTTAGTAAGGTACTTATAATGCCAGAATAGATTACCCGAATAATATGAATTTGAAATAAAAACAAACATAAAGTCGAACATTAAAAAACATCACACCTGTATTCGCTGAAGGGTAAGGCAGAGGTGCACACATTGCATCAGTTTGTTTTAGTTCCATGTAATAGGGAGCAAAAATACTGATTTCAAAAAATAAACCTTGAAAAAAGGGACTGCAAAGTGAAACGTAATTTTAGTTTTCAATGCCAATAGTAATACAGTAAGAACAAAAACAAAGTTCGTTTTTCTTTCCGCTTGTTTGTGTAATTGTGAAAGAAAGAAAGAAAAATATTGATTTGCGACCTGCACAGGTGACACGAGAGATAAAAAAAAATAATAAAATTGAACCGTGTGCGAGACTAAAAAGGCTCCTATCTCGAAAATGATTTAAATTATTTACTTACCAGTTACTATTAACAAGAACAATAAACAAACAAAATAATATGCCTTCAACATCTTTGCGTCCGTATCGTTCCTCTGCTAAAGTTACAATGTCTTAAACTTCGGTGACCCATCTGTAAATGTGAAATTTCGTACCTAAAAATATTATTTAATCGCGTGAGCGAGCAAGCAGTATCTGAACTTGAACGCAAGACGAGGTCACCACCATTTGAGATAAGTGGCAGTGTGAACAGCCAGCGATCAACTTTTAATATGTGTCTCTTTTAACTAACTTCAAAAAAAGGAGGAGGTTCTCAATTCGTTTTTTTTAATGGATGTTCCCCGATTACTCAAAGACGCCTGGACCTATTTGTAAAATTCTTCTTTTGTTTCCACGTGGTCCCGTGGTCCCATCAGGACAGGATCTGATGATGGGATCCTCCTGGGGAGAAATCAAGGAAACCCCACGAATATTATAGGCATACATATGGCGATTTTGATATTTTCGTATCGTTTGGTGAAGTGGAACTCATGGAAAAGGCCACAGATGGCCACTGGAACTCCTTAATGATAAGCATTTCACGGGTATAAGATAAATCGAATAGTGAACTATATATAGACTATGATGAGGGAAATATTTATACATAAATGGTACTGATAAAAATAGTACCATTAAACTGATCTGATGGTGAGAGCCGAAAGGTTGGCACTGGAAATCCGAAATTAAAGAATGTATCCTAGTCGTGTTTGGACTTATTGGAATCATTATGATGTACTCTAGCTATAAATGATTTTAATGGTAATTTGAGGTAGGTACCAAAACTAATAAGAGAATAATAAACTAACTATTTCATTGCATTGCCATTCAACGTGGCAATGCTGCCAGCGTTCTGGGCACGTTTCCCATCGACATCGATGTGGATGAATTTTTTGATGCGCAATGAGCCCCTTTTTCTCTCCCCTTTGTATGTAAGTTTTTTTTGTTATTAGGCATAAGATTAGAAATATTCAATTGTATATATTGTTTAAATTATAAATAAATAATCACTATTTTATTTATTTTTATTTCTTTCTGTGTCGTGGGTGCGTTTACAAACATTTAAACTCACATACACAAGAAGACCCTGGCAAGTCCAAACCAAGTCAAAGCACGATGCAAACTACAAGTAAAAATATTTCATACGCTCAAGTAACTACACGAGGCATAGTGAAAGCACCTTTGGCTGATATGAACAGCAACAAAAAGTTGGATGAAATCTTAAAGTTAATGTCATCATTCGACGATAGATTAAAACAAATTGAAAATAGCAACATAACTGCTACTTCTAAAACAAGAAATGGATAATACACTCAAACTTATGGCGTGGAACTCAAATGGATTACAAAAACACCAGAATGAGTTGCAAGTTTTATTAGAAATGGAAAAAATTGATGTTTGCCTTGTATCAGAAACGCACTTCACAAGGCAATGCCATATTAAATTCAAAGGATACAAAGTATACCATGCACTACACCCAGACAATACTGCAAGAGGCGGAAGTGCCGTTATTGTCAAAGATAATTTGCGACACTACGAAGTGTTTAAATACGAAGAAAAAGATATTCAAGCAGTGGCAATTTGTCTACAAACCAAAAAATACCCCTTAACAGTGAGTGCCATCTATTGTCCACCACGATACATGATTAAAAAAGATCACTATATGTGTTTCCTAGCCCGCCTTGGTAATAGATTTATCTTAGGAGGTGACTTCAATGCTAAAAATACGTATTGGGGTTCCAGATTAACAACTACGAAAGGCAAAGAACTACTGAGTGCCATAAAAGAGCTAAAATGTGACGTTTTGTCTACTGGAAAGCCCACTTATTGGCCAACAGATCCAAATAAAATTCCAGATTTAATTGATTTTTTCATAACCAAGGATCTACCAACTAGTTATATCAAAACGGAACAAAGCTATGACTTAAACTCAGATCACTCAGCAATTTATTTAGAAATTAGCGAGAGTTGTTTATATAAAGAAAATAGTCCCACTCTAGTTAGTAAATTTACGGATTGGGAGAGCTTTAAAGACAGATTGAATGATCAAATAGATCTTAAAGTTTCTTTAAAAACCCCTGAACATTTAAACTTCGAAATTGAAAAGTTTATTATGCTCATCCAACAAACAGCGTGGGAAAATACACCCGACTTTAACAAAAGAACGAAGGGAAACATATACCCTCACAGAATCAAGCAGGTAATCATGGAAAAAAGAAGGCAGAGAAAAATGTGGCATCAAACTAGGTGTCCTGATGACAAACAAAAGCTAAACAGACTTACAAAAAAAGTAAGAAGATTAATCCAGGACTACAAAGACGACTCAACCAAAACCTACCTTCAGAAACTAAGTAACGACCAAGGGACAAACTACTCCCTTTGGAAGGCTACTAAAAATCTAAAGAGGCCGATAGCTCAAATCCCTCCCATCAGGTGTGAAAACGGGCAATGGGCACGTACTAATGAGCAAAAAGCTATGAGGTTTGCAGATCATCTAGAAAACATCTTTCAACCAAATGAGGGGGAAACCATTGAAGACCACACTCTGGTTAATATAGTGATGCCAGATCATGTTGATGCCATAAAACTAGTAACACCGAGAGAAGTTGCGCGAGAAATAAAGCAGAAGATTAACCCAAGGAAATCACCAGGTTACGATCTAATAACAGGAGAAATCCTTCATAATTTACCAAGAAAGGGTCTGGTTAAGTTAACAACCCTTATTAATGCCGCACTGAGGCTTAAATTTGTACCAGACTTATGGAAAGTTGCTGAAGTAATAATGATAGCAAAGCCTGGGAAACCGGCTCACGAAACAACATCATACAGACCCATTTCCCTGCTACCAATAATGTCAAAGCTGTTTGAAAAGCTGCTACTCAAACGCCTTAAACCAATCATAGATAACAGGAACATTATACCTGAGCACCAGTTTGGTTTTCGAGAAAAACACTCAACGATCGATCAAGTGCACAGAATTACAAACGTAATAGAAAACGCATTGGAAAACAAGAAAGTCTGTTCTACTGTTTTTCTAGACGTAGCCCAAGCATTTGACAAAGTTTGGCATGAAGGTCTCATTCATAAACTGAAGAGCTTGCTACCGAAACCGTTTGCAGACATATTAGAATCATATATTTTAAACAGAGTCTTTAGAATAAGACAAGAAGATACCTACTCAGAACTTAAACCAATAAAAGCTGGCGTACCGCAAGGAAGTGTGTTAGGTCCGGTCCTGTACCTACTATACACTTGTGATATTCCTGATCCTGAAAACAATACCATTGGGACCTTTGCTGATGATACAGCCATAATGGCTGTTGGAAACAGCCACGAAGAAGCAGTAGAAAAGGTTCAAATGGCTGTTAATCAAGTTTATGACTGGACCAAAAAATGGAGGATTAAATTAAATGAATCCAAATCCATACATATAGACTTTACCAACAAAAAGCAACAGTATTTTCCAGTTTATATTAATAACAACCAAATCCCTTATGAGAATACAGCCAAGTATCTCGGTATGACTCTTGATGCAAAGCTACGCTGGAAAGCTCACGTTAAGAAGAAAAAAGATGAACTCGACCTACGATTCAAAAGAATGTATTGGCTGCTTGGAAGAAACTCCGTGCTGTCCGTGCCGAACAAACTATTATTATACAGACAAGTCCTGATGCCAGTTTGGACTTATGGTATTCAGCTGTGGGGCTGCACCAAACAGACAAATGCATTAATCATCCAACGATTCCAGAACAAAGTACTGCGGGAAATTGTTAATGCACCCTGGTACGTAAGAAATGATGACCTCCATCGGGACCTAAACGTTGAGTGCAT
Organism: Orthosia incerta; assembly: GCA_948252205.1. NCBI lineage: Eukaryota > Metazoa > Arthropoda > Insecta > Lepidoptera > Noctuidae > Orthosia > Orthosia incerta. Next base: position 33,195,894 of record OX411743.1, read on the forward strand.
CGATAAAGTAATCCAAAAATCTGCAGAAGCTCATGACAAGAGACTTCATCAGCATGTGAACGTCGAGGCGATCCAGCTACTCGACCACACGGACATAGTGAGAAGACTAAAAAGAACAAAACCGTTCGAGTTAGTGTTTAGTGCTAGTGTTAGTGAATAGTGTAATGTAGCACAAGTGTTACCAAATAAACACAACAAAAAGTGTATTCGCCTTAATAGAGACAATAAGAAAAGTGCCAATGGACACATTCTTAGTACGTAAAGACAATTTTATAGTTTAAGTTAAAATAAAATTACTTATTAGTCTATATAAGGCTAGATTGTAATAAGATTAGGGTCCATCATTTCGATGAACACTAAGATAAGGCATAAAAAAAAAAAAAAAAAAAAACAAGAAGGCCTACAGATAGTTGTTCTGGATCGGGGTATCCAGAACAACTATCTGTAGGCTATACAAATATTTGTTCCGTGCGGGAATCGAACCCGCGACACGCAGCGCAGCAGCCGATCGCTCAAACGCTACACCAAACGTGTCATCAAAAAAACTAAAAAGAGTATAATAAAAACCCGGAACCTTTGGGTATGCAGACGACAGCACTGTTGCTGAGAGATACGTTTCCGGCGCACGGGCTACTGGCCCTCAGATCCGATCTCTTCGGGAGACCATGGTTGAGCACTTGAACCTGACTTTGCAGGCATTTACATTTATGAAATTAACGATTTATTTCATTTCATTTCAAAAAAGAAAAAGTCTACAAACATAATACCCAAATGGATGCCCACTAGGCAGAGGCGAAATTTGCGCGCTTTGACCACGCTTTTCTCCCTGCTCAACTCTCCCACCCCTCCTTCTTATCTCACACCTCACTTTCAATATTAATGTACTTCACACGCTTGGAATCTGCGTTCACCTAACAATTTTTTCTTGCGTTGTCCTTCTAATACTGCTGATTTTATTCATTCTTCCTTTCATATTCAGTCCATTCTTCTCTGGAATGCGCTACCTCTCGATATCAGGACGGCCACCAGTCAATATATATGCATTAGAGCGGAAGTTACGGCATTACATTCTACACCGATAGCAGAGTCGTCTCAACATATCTACTTCATATGTTCTTCAATTTTACTTTAATTATTTCTATTTTTTAACCGACTTCCCAAAAAGGAGGAGGTTTTCAATTCGACAGTTTTTTTTTTTTTTAATATTTGTTACCTCAGAACTTTTTACTGGGTGAACTGATTTTGATGATTCTTTTTTCATTTGAAAGCTGGTGCTTGTCGTCTGGTACTATTTAATTGTCTTCAAGATCTGGTGAAGGTTCGGAGATATTCATCAGAACTCTTCAAAAAATTACGGCAAATCTCTCGGGATAGCTGCAATAGCTATTCTGTTTATTGTTTACACCACTTCACAACATAACATCACACTGGTACGCTCTAAAAAGGTACTCAGGTGTGAACAGTTCACCCTGGTATACTCTCATTCCATGGGTTTTGTTTAAGTTTCATGTTATTAGGTTAATCTATTTTGTCTTTTCTTCGGGTATTATAGGTACCTAGCCTATAGAACTGGTATATTATGAACCACAACTAAAAAGTAAAAAATAAAAAAAACTTTTTTACAAAAATACAACCGACTTCAAAATAAAAACACTACAAAGTGAAAAATAACTTAAATTTCGGAAGTAGGTGTCAAAAAAAACGAAGAAACAAAAGCAGGAACACCGACTTCCGAAATTTAAGTTATTTTTCACTTTGTAGTATTTTAATTTTGAAGTCGGTTGTATTTTTTTATGTTATATCTCCACCATACTTGGTTGACTGGTAGAGAATGCCTCAGGCATTAAGTCCGCCTATGTATCTGTATGTTGCATGGAGTTTTAATAAATAAATACCCTACTTTGGTGAAGCTAGCCTCTCAATCCGTCATAATTGTTCTCATCATTTCGTGTCAAGTTTCTAAGAGAAAGCCTACGATTTACCGTGTGATTGTTGGTAAAAACCGGAAATTAGCGATTAACATACATCATTTCGGAATGTTACCAGTAAGACTTGGTAAATCTGAGGTTTTATCGGTAAAGCCTATGTTTTACCGTAGTTCGGGCTTTTATAGTAAACACAAGCTTCTGCGAGCGGCTTCCGCGGCGAATTGTTTTTTTTTTTATCTCAGGGCAACATTTTACTACGATTAAAATGTAGCCTATGTATTATTCCAGATTCAGAATGCCTATGTTCTATTTCAGACGGATTCTATCTTTGTGCCAATCTCAATCAATTTTATCCAGATCTGTTCAGGCGTTTTGGCAGAAAAATTCTGAAGTGGCGACCGCGAACTGGAAGACGTTGCGTTTGGAAGGCCTCCCACCAGGTGGACCGATGCCCTGGTGAAGGTTGCGGGGATCCGCTGGTTACGAGACGCACGAGACCGGTTAATGTGACGACGCTTCGGGGAGGCCTATGTCCAGCAGTGAACGTCATTCAGCTGATATGCTGATGATGATGAATATAAATCAAAATCGATAAAAATTTTCTTTGGGTGAAAGATTTTTTTATTTTTGTGTAAACTAGATTGTAAACAATATTGAAATCAAATTTTGATATTCTTTATATACTTACGTATTAAGATAAGATAGTGTAGCTTAGTCCGCATCATCATCATCGTCATTTTCGCAGCTTTATTTATTTATTTATTCAGGACCTCCAACGAAAGATGTACACATAAAACACAATGGATCATCAACATGAAGTAATAACAAGTGTACTAGCTTTCACGGGTTCATAGGTCCCCCTGGTCGGACCTTGTGGGAGGCCTTCCAACGCTGTGTCTTCCGGTAAGCGCTCGCCACACCGGAACTTTTTTGACCCATAGAATGGTCTAAAAAGTTCCGGTTCTGTGAGCAATGTGCCCTGCCCAGTACCACTAAAATTGGCAATTCTTCGGGTTATGTCGGTAACGTTGGGCCTGCTGCGGATATCCTCATTTCTGATGCGAACACACAAGGAAACTCCGAGGCAGAGCAAAGTGCTCTCCATTTAAAACAAATATATTGCACACCGATATGCAGCTGTTTCATCAGCATAAATGTCAAAAATTATCGCAAGGCCAACGTTCCTCTGAGATAAAAAGTATCGAGTGTTTAAATATTAGTTGCATCAAAATCCGGGTCAGCCGTTGAGTCGTGATTGATTAAAAACAGCCAAACATCAACCCATTCACATAATTATAATAACACTAACAAAAGAAAGAAAAAGTGAACAACATAAAAAAATATTGTCGGAAGTAACTTTGGGCGCACGGTTGGCGCAGTGGTTGATCGATTGACTGCTGCGTTGCGTGACGTGGGTTCGATTCCCGCACGGAACAAAAATTTGTATGACCTACAGATAGTTGTTCCGGCTCTGGGTGTTGTGTATGTGAGTTTATATGTTTGTAAACGCACCCACGATACAGGAAGAAATTCCTAGTGTGGGGCAACAAAAAAAAAAACAAGAATAACTTCAAAAAGACGTGAAAGCCCACCAAAACATTTTCATGTAAAATGTAGCCAAGACTGCAAAACGCACTGTCAAAACGTTATCAGATCACAATGTAGAGTCAAACTTCTAACTTCACAAGCTCTACATCTTAGTCAAAATATGTGGCTTGGCCGTTTCACTACCGTCACATGGGCGTAAGGTGAAACATGTTTTCACTGTTCATTGCTTTTCTGTAGTAACGAAACATGGCGACGAGGAGTTGCGCATACGACATACGTGAAACCTATAAGTTTCGACTTTTAGTAACGAGGCATGTGACGGAAGCGGAACGGCCAAGCCACATATTTTGACTAAGGTGTAGAGTGTGTGAGGTGTAGGATTTGGACTTGCCAAATTAATTACGCAATAAGGCTGCAGGTGCGCAGTAGGTACACATAACTGGGTGACTTCAGTGCGCAGTAAGGCTTTAAAGTGAGACATAGTTTAACTCAACAGGAACTTTATTAATCCAGAATGGTATCGAACATCGACTAGGGACAGTCGACGACTGAATGTATGTATGAATGTAGTTTAGATTTAGTATAGTTCAATCCGCTGGATGTGAGATGCACAGGACTGGTCGATGTGGTGACACTTGGGGCGGTCATTTATACATTATCAGCTTTATGCACTGTTATGGAAATGTGACACTTATGTTTGTCACAAATACAACATGTGGCTGTTCTTGAATTATTATAGACTGATATTGACATTGGATCTATATCTGTCCAATACTTCAGTGATGTAGGTTTTTACTATAACATTTTTGTAGTTAACACCGACGTCAAAATATATGTACCATACAGGTCACGTATTTTGATAATTACGTGACCTGTATGGTAATTCAAAGTTTATCATATGTTTTGTTAAAAATGTTTTAATATTTTGTTAAGTTTACAGTTATTCTAGGGAAGCGGATCCTATAGGTTTTGATTCCTTTGCGAGTGTCAAAAATCCTGGATAAAAAAATGGATGTATAAAGATACATCCTTTTTCTTTCGGTTTTTCAAGCATTGTCGGTTTTTTATCGGTTACATTTCGGGGAGTGTGCGATGGAATTACATGATTTAATTCCACCCAGCCCGTTCCATCATCGGACTACTAGACGTACGGCGATGCGTCATCGGTACATGGTGGACATCCCACCCATACACACAAAACGTTTTGGGGACACTTTTATTATGCGTACAGCTAAAGAGTGGAATTCCCTGCCGGAATCTGTGTTTCCCGATAGCTATAATCTAGGGGTCTTTAATTCAAGAGTGAATAGGTTTCTTCTAGGCAATCGTGCTTCACCGTCGACCACATCATCGCTTACCATGAGGTGAGATAGTGGTCAAGCGTAAGTCTACAGACAAAAAAAAAAAAAAAACATTTTTTTGATCCAAAATTTATTTCACAGCTACAAGGCATTGCGGCCCAGAGAGTACAATAATATTAATTCCAATTTGATACCTCCACGCATTTCTGAGAGAAAGGTCTTGATATTTTGTTGTGCTATAATACATTGCTTCTTGCAAAATTTCATGATTCTAGGTCAATAGGAAGTACCCTGAAGGTTTTGATTCTCTTGCGAGTGTCAAATCTGAGTTGTAAACGGGTGTATCTTTGATTCCGTTGATTTAGAAGTATGATTATTGCACAGCTCCAAGGGATTGCATTTGGCTGCAATCACATATAAGTCAAAGTCAAAGTCAAAGCACTTTATTTCAAGTAGGCCAGTTACAGGCACTTTTGAATTGTCAAAAGACAAAATAAAATATTACAAAATTATGGTGCTACAGTCCCAGTCACAAGACATAATAACTGTGAAAGTACCGTAGATGCCCATTCCAAGGCGTAGATCTCTATGGAGAAGAACGGGCAAGAAACTCCATGGACACTCTTTTTCAATTAGGTAATTATTACAAATCATTTGTTACATCATTCATGTTGAGATTACACATTATGTGAGAACGATGTAGCAAGTTAAAAGTGTCCATAGTAAATATAAAAAGACAATTCAGAAATAAAATTAGAATCAATTAAAATAAACCATGGCAGCTAAGAGATGACCAGTCCCAACCGACAGCGCCCGTTCACGAACATGACACATGTATCAGCACCATTCAGCTGTATTTTTTTAATTATTATAGACTGATAAAATTTAAATGACAACTGTTAATACTCGTATATGTGCTATATCTGTTATTGACATTGGATCTATATCTGTCCAATACTTCAGTAATGTAGGTTTTTGACACGCTTTTATTAGCTTGGTATGTAACTATGTATCTATGTATCAATGTAACGGAATCTTTGAACGTGACTTTCACCCACTATAAAACGTCGGATTGATTTGAAGCTCTGCACACCTATCAAGGACCGATGACAATGCAATAATTTAGTCAAAGTCAAAGTACTTTTGAAAGTCAATCAAAAATTAAAATTTACAAGTAATAAAAGTTGATTCTACCGTGCGCGTTTAAATTGTTTGTCCCATTAGCCTTACCAAGATCTTCAGGATTAGCGACTTTTTAGTTCAATTTACCATTAAAGCGTGTTTTTTAGTTTTTAGAACTACAATTTATTACTACAACATTTTTGTATGTACGTATTTTTTTTTTTTTTTTTTTATTTATCGATAGGCTCGCGTTTGACCACTATCTCGCCTGATGGTAAGCGATGATGTGGTCGACGGTGAAGCACGCTTGCCTAGAAGTAACCTATTCACTCTTGACTTGAAGACCCCAAGGTTGTAGCTATCAGGAAACAAAGACTCCGGCAGGGAATTCCACTCCTTAGCTGTGCGTACAATGAAAGTATTCGCAAAACGCTTTGTACGTATGGGTGGGATGTCCACCATGTACCGGTGGCGCATTGCCGTGCGTCTTGTTGTCCGGTGATGGAAAGGGCTAGGCGGAATCAAATTGTGCAGTTCCATCGCACACTCCCCGAAATGTAACCGATAAAAAACCGACAGACTGGCCACTTGGCGTCGATGTTCAAGGCTCTGGAGCTTTGAGGCGACCAGTGCATCGTGGCCGATAAGCCTCTTGGCCCGTTTGTCAATCGACTCAAGTGCATCAAGTTGATATTTGGCAGATCCGTCCCAAAGGTGAGAGCAGTACTCCATGCATGACCGAACTTGCGCTTTATACAAATTGAGCAGCTGTTCAGGCGTGAAGTACCGTCTCACCTTTGCAAGGATCCCTAACTTTTTTGCAGCCAACTGAGCCTTTGCCTCAATGAATGGACCAAAATTGAGGGTCGATGTTAAAGTAACACCAAGAAGGTCGAGATGGTCCGTTATCGGCACGGTTACACCACGGAAAGATGGAACCGGGTGGAATAGGCTCTTTTTTGCGGAAAAAAGACACGCCTGGGTCTTAGCTGCATTGAAATTGACTAGATTGGCATCGCCCCATTCGGAGACTGCCTCCAAAGACAGATTCAAGCGCTCAACCATGGCCTCCCGGAGAGACCGGATCTCAGTCCCAGTAGCCCGTGCGCCGGACACGTATCTCTCAGCAACCGTGCTGTCGTCTGCGTACCCAAAGGTTCCGGGTTTTAGCAGGTCATTTATGTGCAGCAAAAACAGTGTAGCCGAGAGCACCGACCCCTGAGGGACTCCGGCGTTAATACCTAGCTGACCGGACGAGCAGCCATCGATAACCACTCGGATGGACCTCTCCCTCAGGAAGTCAGCAATCCAGTCACACAGACCACTAGGCAGACCGAAGGAAGGTTACCAATAAGGCTCTCATGCCAGACCCTGTCGAAAGCCTTCGATATGTCAAGGGAGACAGCAAGCGCTTCCCCGTGCCTCTCGATGGCCTCACTCCAGACGTGAATGGCATACGCTAGAAGATCCCCACGTATTTTGATAATAACGTGACCTGTATGGTAATTTAAAGTTTATCATATGTTTTGTTAAAAATGTGTTAACATTTTGTTAAGTTTACCGTGATTCTAGTTTCTAGGGAAGCGGATACCTATAGGTTTTGATTCCTTTGCGAGTGTCAAAAATCCTGGGTCAAAAAAAGGGATGTATAAAGATACATCCATTTTTTTATAGACTTTTCATCTCTTATGAAAAGTCTACTTCGTCGAAAAACGGACACCTCAATAAATAAACTCCGTGTTTACATTTCATTTAAAAATATTTAGCGTCTTACTTTAACGTTATATATCTGTCGCATCAAGGCTGGCCGATAGATTCAAACCATCGGGAAGTCGGGAAATATTCCCTTAGGTTAAGACATCGTGTGTGGGCATGTCGGTGGGTGAATCGTGAAAATGAAATCACATAAGTTATTCGATACACTGGGTTTATTCAAATAGACACAAGTTACACTCCTGCTTACTAATATTACGGATCGACACTGATTCTACGACGTCTTAGCTCTACGGCTGCCAGTACTCAACTGCCCTATTTCCCACCACGCAATGCTTATAAAAAGCACGCCAATGCGTAGTTGCTCTTGTTTGCCACTAGGGGCGTGCCTGTGATTTGACTTCACGTCCGTACTATTGACTAAACCCGACACGGCCATCCTGCGAGACAGGCGTCCTCGTCTGTTCCTCATTGTCAGGTTCTAACAGTGTATCGAATCATGTGGAAATCCTCAATGGATGTCCTCAGCCCTTGGAGAAAGCTGAGGGGTCTGTCAGACTCCTACTGACTAAAACCACATGGTGTTCTCTAGGCCGTAATTCCTCTTGAGAGGCGTACGTGGAACACACACACGTCGCCTTCTCGGGCCTCTCTCAGGTGACAGATCCCCAAATCTATCACCCGCAGGCTTCATCATCTTGTCCTCGCTCCATGTCATCTCATGGTCACCTCGTGTTGCACCACACGTCGTCTTAGTCCACTCCATCCTGGCAATCTCCCATCAAACAAGGGATGTTCTTCTGAAAAATACAAAATTTTCAAACAGTATTTGCTCGTCCAATCCTGACTCATACACTAGAGTGAGGAAACATTTTGAAACAATCAAACATGATCATTCAAATCTCTCTGTTCACTATTGCAAGGAACAAGTAATTCTATTTCCAATTTAAAGAAAATAGCAACTTAATCATCGATTTGGTACCTAAAAGCACCTAATCTTCGTGATTACAAAATTCAAGTACCACTGATAAGTCATAAATCTCAAATTAAATCAAACAAAAGAAACAGTATACCATGTTTCTTATTCACGATTTTTAACCATCACATAGCTCTACTAGCTATCTCATAGCTCTCTTAGCTATATCAATTGCTCTACTCGCACATCTCCACGATGTCGAGTCAACTCGACTCTCTGAACTTAGACCTTGTTCACACAGAGATTTAGTACTTACTACTTTATCTACAATTTCAATTGGTACTTGAGCTTTGTGTGTCTTACCAACACGATCTACGCATAGTAATCAAAATTTGAAAACCAAAACTATTACAATTTTCGTAATGAGGGCTTGACGATTCGAACGTCATTAACATTAACATGGTGACCTCACCTCTCGCATGACTATGTGAGTTTACTTTCTTTTAACCTCATAACTCATTAGAATCTTTCTGTAAGGTTCCTAACACAAACATGAATTTTCACACCAGACATAGTGTCACACAGACTTCCAGTTGCCATACAGGCCAACAGTTGCCATACAGGCCAACAGTTGCCACACAGGCCAACAGTTGCCACACAGGCTAACAGTTGCCACACAGCGCTCGGCTACTCCTGACCGAACTAGATTATTGGGTTCGTTAAAATAGGGAAATTTTAGAACCCTACTCTTTAACTAAATCATTACTCTGGGCCATGTACCACTAGTCGCTCCAAACAAAGTTTAAAACTTATTCTGCAGCAAAAACTGCCAAGCTCATAGAAACCCTCGAGTAAAACCTCCAACGCCATGGCTCTCTAGCCGACCAGCAATTATATTGCTCTCATAACGGTCTCTCGGTCTCTCTCTAGACCCCGACCTCCACCAGAATCCACTGGTACGGTCAAACATAATACGTTCGATAGACTGAATTACTCGACACCTTAAGCTTGCTCATCATTATCAAATCCTTTTGACATCAACATCGACTGGTACATGACCCGCTGGCATCTGCCCTAACCTATCTTGTGCATACTTGTAGGTTCTAAGCGTACCTATTTAAAGCTTTCGGTGTATAACGATCACCGTCCTGTCATAATCACCTATCATGTACCTAATACAAAGCCTATTTAGTATTCGAACCAGAGATTCCCTACTTCATTAGAAAAAAGTCCCACGATCAAAAAGTTCAACAACTAAACAAAGTTATTGTAAAAATTCTGTTACTCTTTACCATAATTCAAAGGCAATGCACACTCAACTCATGAAACTTCTTAGTTGACCCATCGCCACATGTTACTCATGAGGTGCGGTCCGAAGTTCTGAGTATGACAAGTGTACAAGCCATCAAATTTGGGTCTTACTATCACTGTCATCAACTATGACGTCTAATTCTCAAGGAACTTGGTGATCGAGGATCCTTCTTACTAGAATCGCTCTTTTTACTCAAAGATATTGGAGCATACCGACTGTTATTATGAGAGTTACAATTAAGCCTCATAATATTTGCGTGTTAATAACTCGTGTGAAGGAGCTTCACGAATTAACTCAGATCAATATCGTTAAAATCACATTATCAACAGTAACCCTTTACTATCGCACACTAACTCAGTTTTCATGTAAGGAAAACGATCGCGAGATCTACTGCTATCATAATATTACTTTGAAAGTAAGCAAGTGAATTCAGATCTAAAGACGGTGGTTGTAAATCGTTACGCAACATAAGATCTGTTCCGAATACACGCAAATGACCAGTACCGTTACTAACTCGATACAATTGCCTTCGCCCAACGACTTTACTAACTCGCTTTGCCACTGAAGATGACTAGTTGATTCTTCATCATCTGCCTAGCCTTTTCCCAACTATATTGGGGTTGGCTTCCAGTCTTACCGGATTCAGCTAAGTGCCAGTGTTTTACATGGAGCGACTGCCTATCTGACCTCCACAACCCAGTAACTGGGTAACACGGTACCCCTTGGCAAGACTGCTGTCAGATCTCAAGCTTCTGACCACCCGTAACGACTGTCAAAGATCTTCAAATGACAGCCGGGACCAACGGCTTAACGTGCTTGCCGAGGCACGGAGGAAACTCGGTATGTTGAAATGTTCACCCATCCACGGACCGACCTCGTCAAGCGTTGCTTAACCTTGATGATCGACCCGTGCGGCTGTTATTATTTAGCCACGAGCTCATCTTCGCTCTATGGGATATTAAATCCTAAAGTTCGTACTGAACCAAATGTTGAAACTACCGCCAATAGGAAACTCATTAACTACTTGCTTTTCACTAAGTGTGTCTTAATTAGTTAGTGATAGTGCTAGATATAATCACTACCAATTCAGTGATCAAACATGAACACTGCACTCGAAATAGCATCTCTTCACTAGAGAACATTCGACCTCACTATCGAAATAAAATAGAAGCGACTCACCGAGTATTCTATTCCAAACTTGCACGCGCTCGTAAAGTTCGGCTACCACGAACTGCTAGCCTGCCGTCGATCTCAACCTCTCAGATGTTGACAGTAGACCTTCGCATTCAGCATTTAAACCGCTAGCCTTCAGCAGAGGCTCCACTTCGATGCAATATGGTATCTGAAACGTGAAAAACATTACGAGAGTATATGTTCAGTTATCTTAACTATACACAGCTTTGATGGAAATTAACCAGTGCAGCGGTGTAGTAAACTAAACCGGCACAGCAAAATGGGTTATTGTGGACATGAACCACACATTACAGGGTCCTAAGTGTCCAGGTAGGTAGATATATGGGCTTTATAGAATCCAATGAATGCCATAGCATTTTAAGTCGCAATTTCTAGGCCTGGTAGGTTTTACCACCTTTTAGATAGTCTGGCCCTCCGACGACCACAAAAGAAGAATACCATGCTTCTTCTCAAACTTAGTTAATTCTCACTACATAAAACTATCACACTACAAAAGTAATCAGAATATTTCATTTGGAATTATCATAATTTCCAGACTGAAATGTAAGGTAGGTACGTCACTGTGACCATATCGTTCTAAACAATGATAGTCAGCCGAGGCCAGTGACAGTAGAACAATAACTCTTCAATAACACCAAAACTTGACTATTGATTGTAACTAAAGTGAAATTATGAACTGACACGGGCCGCCCCGACGATCCACTGACCGCCATACCGTACACAAAATCAGAAATTTGAATAATGATTACTCTTGGCCATAGTCATAACAAAATGAATACGACTCACCAGATTGGCATAAAGATCAGTGTGTATGGATCTTTCCACACGTCCACAAGCTCCTCCTTGACCTGTCCAGCTCCTTGGTTGTTGCTAACGTCCTTGCTGCTCCGCTCCGAACTGGTTTTTTTCATTATACCAGTTTCCGAGGGTAGTCGCAACAGACACCACGATTTTTTTTTGCAAGAATGTAACTATTTTCACTAGCATTGTTTTTAAGTGTGATCTCATTAGCACGACCGAATCCCAATTCTGATGTCGCATCAAGGCTGGCCGATAGATTCAAACCATCGGGAAGTCGGGAAATATTCCCTTAGGTTAAGACATCGTGTGTGGGCATGTCGGTGGGTGAATCGTGAAAATGAAATCACATAAGTTATTCGATACACTGGGTTTATTCAAATAGACACAAGTTACACTCCTGCTTACTAATATTACGGATCGACACTGATTCTACGACGTCTTAGCTCTACGGCTGCCAGTACTCAACTGCCCTATTTCCCACCACGCAATGCTTATAAAAAGCACGCCAATGCGTAGTTGCTCTTGTTTGCCACTAGGGGCGTGCCTGTGATTTGACTTCACGTCCGTACTATTGACTAAACCCGACATATCTTTAAAAACAGTGTTTAAAGACCCAATTTACTAACGAGAACGTTATCAAACTAACATAACCCAAAATAGTGACTAAAATAAAGATGACCAAATAGCAATAGTGAATACTATAACAATAAAAGTGACAATTATCTGGGTACTATCATCAACACAAGCAATCGGCTATATAGTGTGTAAAGAAAAATTAAATCAAAACAAGAAGTGTTTGTTAAAGTTGTTTCTTAACAAAATCTACCTACGTTAAGTGGATATAAAAATCTGACACTTTACTCATATTAATCGCTTTTTTAAATACAAAAATAAAGTGACAATTATCTGGGTACTATCATCAACACAAGCAATCAGCTATATAGTGTGTAAAGAAAAATTAAATCAAAACAAGAAGTGTTTGTTAAAGTTGTTTCTTAACAAAATCTACCTACGTTAAGTGGATATAAAAATCTGACACTTTAGTCATATTAATCGCTTTTTTAAATACAAATTTGAGATCCCTTTGAGATTTACTATTTAATTTCAACTTATAACTTTAACTACCCTGGCCCAGAGGCTGAGACACCTACACCTACATAAGACAGCGAATTGCGCTCACCCACCAGGTTCAAATCACGGCCACACAGCCGATGACTTTTTGTGAGATATAATTTCTCAATCTTTGAACACAAAATACTCTAAGTCAAGTAAGCGCTATGAGAGTGCGCCACACTCACAAATAAAGAATCTCATTTCTACAAAAGCATGGACACAGATAATAATAACGTCGCACATCGGAAACATTACACTGGATCTTTGACTGATTTATCTACAGTTTGAACAACCCGCACTACAATTTTAGCAACAATGAAATGTTTAACGACTTGAATGAACAAATTAAAACACTGAGGCCCACTTGCACGAAAAACTTAACAATTAGTTGCCAACACGAGGTTAAATTGACAGTTTGTCATATAATATTGTCAATTTAACCTCGTGTTAACACCTAACTTTGAATTAAGTTTTTCATGCAAGTGGGCTTAAAGATGCAACTAATGAGTGCATACCAGGTAAAAGAAGACCTTAACAGCGAAAACTACATAATTTCGACTTACAAAAATCTCTCAAGAATGTCGAAATTGCAAATAGATCTGCCTGACGCCTGATAGTAAAAGTCGGTTAAAAGTATTACACCATCAAAATCACGCAATAAAAGTTCTGATTCCACAAAACTGCACCACTTGCTTCAAATACTGACTTCAAGACATCGAACAAGGAAATAAAAGTTGACACGCTCAGTAAAGAAACGCAAACCGACCTGACTTAAAAACAAAAGATGACTTCAAATTCTCAATTGGGTGGCATTGCTATAAAAAGGCCATCAGGGGTAGCAAGGTACATACAAATAAACTTTCCATAGTAAGTAGCAGCTGCACAGAGGGAACATTGCCGTTAGTCGAAGAATTCTTCTCGGACCAATTTAATTACTGTCATTACTTGCTACCAAACGACATCACAGGGGATTTCTTGGCCGGGACCGAAAACAAAATCAAAATCATCAAAATCAAATCATTTACTTGCGAAATATGGGTATTTTTTACGGTGACATTTTTATATAAGTTCTTTAGATCATATCCTACCATGAGAGGTGTGCAAAATATTACAATAAAATTAATAAAAATTAATTAACAATTGCATCATTTATACATTATATAATCATATTATTGAAACAATTACTCAACCTAATTATTACATTATTTTCTCATTTAAATAATAATTTACAGAATAATAAGCCTTTTGTATTAAATACTTTTTAATTGGTTTTTATATAAATTAAATAGAAATTATTAGATTCTTTTGTGTACTTAGGTAGTTTATTATATATTCTAGGGCCCATACTAAATGCACTCTTATCAAACATAGCTGTTATATGGCTTATTACACTGAGTGTACTGGTAAGTCTTGCACTTTTTGAAGTTTCATACTTATTTAGGTTTGTTCTTATGTCCAATGCTAGATGTACAATGATGGGAAAGTCAATATTTTTAAATGAATAAAGTGCGGTTTTCATGTTTCAGTCGATTTTAATGCACAAATCACTCGGATACATTTCTTTTGAGCTTTAAAGATGGTTTCCCTCTCAATGGCATTTCCCCAGAACATTATACCATATCTAAATGTCGAACCAACATATGCATGATAAGCGGACAGAAGAGCACTTTGATTTACAACTTTTCGAAGAATATAAATGGCATATGCGACTAAGTGCATACTTGTTCAATATGTGTCCTCCATGTCATGTCTGAGTCTATGTGTAGTCCTAGAAATTATGTAGTGTTGATATTGTGTATTTTTATTTGTTCTTAATTTATATTTAAAATGCTATGTTTTGAATTTTTATTTTTAAATGTCATTATATATGTTTTAGTTAAATTTATTTTGAGATCATTTAGATTTAACCAGTTAACAATAGATGATAGCGTACAGTTTATTTCATGTTCATGTGTCTTAGGGTTTTCAGATACAAATATAGCAGTACTATCATCAGCATACAGAACCATGGGTGGTTTGATTGATTTAGAGAGATCGTTAATGTATATAATAAATAGCAAGGGACCCAGAATGCTCCCTTGTGGTACGCCTTTACAGACTCTTAACTGCTTGCAACTTAACAAACTGAAAGACTTTTCAATGCAAGAATATTGCTTGATTTTATTGGAGAAAATACCCTTCCTTAAAAATGATACTCACACAAATGTTGTTATCTGTGCTCCAACTTATATAGGGGCTTTAATCCATAATTATAAAGTAGAAATATTCATAGTATGTCTGGACAAAAAAAAAACTAAAATATACTATTTTTTTGACAGCAATCGCACTTTGTCACTTAATATGTTTTCTTTTAGTAAAGGGAAATTTAATAAATATGGATGGAGAAACATCTTTGAACAGATCATGGCCAACATGCCGAGTCAAAAACAGACACATCGAGATTAAAGAAGATTAACCTGTAACACGTAAACACGAGTTATTAACTAATCAATACAATAATAACACAGCAATGGATCAGTTTATTCTATTACAATAACATCAACATTATGCATCAAACAATCTTCATCAACTCTCGGCTTCTGAATAAATCAGATATGTTGACGCTGCATATACAAGAATTGCGCACTGGAAAAGATGTTGACATCGATGTATTATGCATAACCGCTTCGTAACTTCGAGCCAGGAATCTTTAATCAACGTAGGTACCAAATTTCAAACTTGCATCGTTCTATTCAAGAAATAAGCGACAGCGTGGAGGTGTATCCTCATACGAAATAGGTTTAAATATAAATAACTTCCTAACACGTCTATCAAAGACGTATTAGAATATTGGGCAATAAAGACTACACAAAAAGAAAAATAACTACAAAATCAAAAATCAAATAGTTTATTATATACCTTTAAGGTACTTTTGAAATGTCAGACAAAAAAAGAAAAAAGATGACTCTATTTGCAAATTCGCAAGCGTCAGTAGGTCACAATGGAGAAGAATTTTCAAGAAATTCCACGGACACTCTTTTCCATCAGTTTAATTACAAGTTTTTGGTTACATCATTCTTGTTGATAAAAATCATATATGTGAGAATGATGTAAAAAAAGTGCACGTAAAAGCGTCTATTTAACAAGCAATTTAAAAAAATACGATAACAGGCAGCTAAGTTATGACCAATCCCAACTGATGCCGCCCGTTCACGTACATGACGCATGGATCGGCACCACTCAGCTCAACCATCATGAAGGGAACCGAATGATCCAACACATGTGCCACTATTAGAGAGACATTAGAGAGAGCATGGCACAGTCAACTGCCAGGGCACACAGAAGTCAACAAACGACATATAGGTACAGCGAATGGTAGATTTACTGTCGGAACATAGTACTCACACATGTGCTGTGCCGTTATATAATACTAAAAGAAATTGAGTTTATACAATCCAAATATATCCATACAGTCTTCAGCAGATCCAACAATACTTCAAAACATTTCTGCCCATCACTTGTTTTTGCACTCTAGTGGCTGCGGAGCAGGACCAGCACTGAGCCAATATTTTTATCGGCGATATAATCCCCCAACTTATAATATGCTTGCCTGCAACAAAGTTTACACAAGTTTTAAATTTTGTCTCATTCAATTCTAGAATGTGGGGAGGTATTTTATTACAACATTTTATACAGTACCCCATAAAAGATGATGCTACTTTAGCCAGCCTGAAACCAGGTTGAATTAATTGGTCCATATTTCTAGTAACATAATTATGTCTTTCGCCATTTTTTAATAAAAATATGTAAATTTTTTCTAACGTACATGATGTTTACATAAATATATTGACAAGAGGTTCATGACGGTACGTCATGATGTTAATGACCTTAAACAGTTTCCTTAGAGAATCGTGCCGACGAAGATTGTATATCGCTCTGATGGCTCGTTTTTGCAGAATAAAAAAATACTCAATGTCTGCAACGCTTCCCCATAGTAAGATACCGTAAGACATTTTACTATGAAAGTTACTAAAATATACCAGCCTCGCGGTAATTACATCAGTAAACTGACGATTTTTTCTAACAGCATAAACTGCCGAACTTAGCTGCACTGTAATTGATATTAAATGACGACCCCATTGTGTCCCTTGAGTCTAGCGCGATCCCCGGCAAACCGTTTTATCGACGAATTCTAGCTTCTCCCTGTTTAATATAATGTCACAATCAGTACTTTTGACATTCGGCAAGGAAAATTGTACGCACTTAGTCTTTTTAGCTTTTAAAATTAAATTATTAGTTGTGAACCAATTTTGAACCTGTCGCAAGACGTTATTTACGTCGTCAACGTTACTCGTACGTCTATTTATCTTAAAAATCATAGAAGTGTCATCAGCAAATAACACACATAGATTGTTTTTAATAGATGGGGTAAATCGTTAATGTAGACTAAAAATAAGAAAGGACCCAAAATTGAACCCTGGGGTACCCCCATTTACACGGTTAACCTCGACAAATGGACACCGTTTGTTTGAACTAATTGCTGTCTATCATTTAAATAAGATTTCACAAACTTTAACGCGGATTTGCATAGCACGTAATGCTCAAGTTTCAAAAGTAATGTTTCATGATTAACGACACCTATGGCATCTTGTGCTTCTTCCCACGCATCAAAGATGTGTTTTAATAAGATGACACCAGCGTCGGTTGTATAACTTCGATTTTGGAAATCGGTGTTCCTATTTTCGTTTCTTCGATTTTGACCCGACTGCCGAAATTTAAGTTATTTTTCACTTTCTAGTGTTTTTATTTGGAGTCGGTTGTATTTTTTGTAAAAATGTATTTTATATTTTTTACTTTTTAGATTTCACAAGGATTATGGTTATGCAGCAAAAGACAAAGAAATCTGCTTTGAAAATACAGAAAAACAACTACACAACAAAAACTATTGACAGATACTTAAAAAAATAGTAAATCTCTCTCAAAAAGCTCAAGATAATTACTAAATTAACAGCTCATAGAATAAATCCAAGGCATCGTGGCGGTTAATTAATACTTTCAATCAAATAAAAGAACCTATTTTGCAAATAATTAAAGAAAATAAAGCAATATAAAATCCTAAGCAAATTGCGGACTTATTTAATGATTTCTTCATGGACCAGGTACAGGATGTTAGTGTCAATGTTCGAGGAAAGACAGGTGGCAATACTACGATCCCAAATTCATTATTCATGCCCCCCCGTACCACCTCAAGAATATTATACAAGTCATAAAAAAGTAAAAAAATAAAAAATAAATTGTTTTTGATGGCGTTTCTACCGTTACAGAAAATATAATAGCAAATCTCTTAAGCCATATAATAAATGTATGCACATGCTCAGGTATATTCTCTAATACAATAAAAATTGTCTACTAGTGGTCCCCCCAGCGACGCCCTTGCGTCGCTCGTAAGCGAGGTTCGTATTCCATAGGCATAGGGGATAGCCCTCAGCGTGGTCGCTTAGGTTTAGCTTTTTGTGCCTGGCTGGAGGCTATTATTAGCAATTACATAAAAATTAATAAAGAAGACGTCATATTGAATTGACCAGTAGCTTTAATTTCAGTATTTTGTAAAATATTGGAACAGATTACAATTTATGAATCAGTCTTCAATTTAAAAAAAAATATCTTATGCGAAGAGGAAAAAGGAGGCTTTCGAGAAAAGTAAAGGTAAAAGTAGGTAAAAAAAAAGCTTTTAAAGATGATTATGAATAATGTGGATATTAAAAACCCCGTATGTGCAATATTTACAGACATGACGAAAGTAAAACAATGTAAAACATGGCACGCTCTTATAAGAGCTTAACGATTATGGTATAAGAGGAAACGTATTTATTTAACCAAATATATTCATAGCTCACGGATCGAAAACAACACAGAGAAATATCGAGAATATGTACCAAAACGAAACGCGAGTTTAAATACCTATCTTCATGTAGGACGACCAAATTTGGGGTGCCACAAGGTAGTGTACTTAGGCCACTGTTATTTTTACTTTATATTAACATTTATTAACGACCTGCCTCACCAAATTCGTCATCCAACGACATTATTTGGAGTACGTTACTCCAGCCAGATAATGTCGAAAATCGTCATATAAGTGCAATAGATAATTAGATATACAGCTTCTGTAATTGGTAAGCAGATTTATTAATTTGGTAAGCTGATAGTTTTTTAATTATTTGATAAAAACAGTTCCGGCTGGAGTAACGTTACCGCAGCCAGATCTTTTGTTTTCTAACGGGTTTATCGAAATAAATGTTATCTAAATAATTAGATATCAATTTGAAATAAATGGTATAATTTAATTTATATTTGTATTTGCTATGGTTGCGAAGATATTTAAAATCCTGCTGCGGTAACGTTTGCACGATTGCTGCATCTCGGAATTGACTCAATGGATGGTTATAATCTTTGTACATGACATGCGGCTAATTAGTTATAATTTGTTACGCGCAATAAAATAATCCACAATAATGCACTGTTTTGAAGTTATTTTAGTAAATAGAAATTTGCTTTAATAGGTCCTAGCACTTTAAATAAGCGTTCCAAAGACTAACTTGAAACGTTATTATATAGGTAATTACTGCTTATAAATGGTACTGAAGTTTCATTAGTATCCTATAAGTACTTAAAAAGTTATCATGAAACTTTTATTTGAGACTTCACCAGACAATGGTCGGAACTTTAGGTAGTTCCGACCATTGTCTGGTGAAGTCTGTGTCCGTCTACTCCCCGCTACCTACTTGCTTTTCTTCGGCTGATCCTTCCTATATCTGGCTGGAGTAACGCACTCCATTATTTGCGGAGCCTTAATTACATTAAACAAAACAAATTACAAAAGACGTTAACAACTTAAAGCAATAATTGATTCCCTTAATAGAAATAACTTGGTCATTAATCTACAAAAACTAATGTCATGCATTATTATCAGCGGCTACACCAGATAAAATAATCACTACACATAAATACCAAATCGTAGATACATCCGGAAATTGAACCCAGAATGTGATACTCAGCAGTAGCGCTTGGGACAACTAGACAAACGGGGCAGAAAGATTTACACATCATTTTATATAAAGAAAGTTATATAGAACAATTTTTGGTAA
This sequence comes from Orthosia incerta, assembly GCA_948252205.1. Lineage (NCBI taxonomy): Eukaryota > Metazoa > Arthropoda > Insecta > Lepidoptera > Noctuidae > Orthosia > Orthosia incerta. The sequence goes on from OX411743.1 coordinate 33,215,966, forward strand.
CTAAAATCTAAAGCCATATTTATACAAAAATAGTGAGCATCTTCATTAATCTTACTAGAAATTTTCAGTCAAAAAACATGGACAGATATACCATATTAATAAACTAATTTTTATGGTGTACAATAAAGTATATTCTATTAATAAACAAAAACTTATAATTTTTAGTTCGATAAACATTGATAGTTCTGGTAACCATTATAACTACTTGTATAATAATATAAATAACAATCTACAAATGATGGATGTTTGTTAATCAATCACGCCTCAACTCAACGGCCAAACTCTTTGTATGAAACTTCAAACTTGGTACACGGATAGGCACCCATACATGACCTGGATTAGATTAGGACAGGATAATTTTTACCCTATCAGGGGTACTTTCCCGTGAAATAATTATCGAGTTCTATGCGGGCGAAGCCGCTGTAAAAAGCTAGTAAGAACAAAGGTTGTAATGATGCAACATGAACTCAAGCCAATTGTACGACACGGCTTGCTACGGCGTAGCTCGAGTGCTACGAAAGCGTAGCCCGTAGAACCTAGGCGTAGGCTGCTTACGTTGAGTAAAAAGTTTTAGGCTATCAATCATTTTTCAGAAATAATTTTTAAGGCACATCGAGAAAACATTAATCAATCATTTGTCAATTATTTTTAGACAAAGATTACCAAATTATCAGTGTTCTAAAATCTGCTTCTAAGTAATCACAGAAGGCCATGTTTTATCGTTGTATTTACGTAAATCTTAAAAAGACTATCTCCGATTTTTAAATCTCCGTCTGGGAAATCCGGCCCTTTGCTGTACGGATAATAACAGTATTTGCAATACGATTGTGCGTATGGATGGGATGTCCACCATTTACCGATAACGCAACGCCGTACGTCTTGTAGTGCGACGATGGAATGGGCTAGGAAGAATTAGTTCATGCAATTCCAACGTACAGAGTGTACGTTGAAATTGCATGAACTATTTCCGAAATGTAACCGATAAAAACTAAAAGATCTGATCGGATTCCCAAAAAAATACACTGTTATAAATCTGCACTAAAGCTGAGTGACACAAGCTGTTTGGCATCTGAAACTTTCAAATGCCAAACAGCTTGTGTCACTACGTGGTCATCTCGAGTCTGTGCCTTTCAGACTGAAAGGCACAGACTCGAGATGACCACGGGAGCAAAGCAGTAGATAAAAGGCCGGTAAAAATTGGATGCATCGCTTATCACGAAGCAACAATTTTCCGACACAGGACGCTTGAAATTTCAGCCTCAGTCTGCCGCGGCGTTTCGTCGAGAGCTGACGTATCCTGCTCTACCGTCTGGCGCTTTCGAAACAAATCGAGATTCGTAAATAAAACTTAACTCTTGGATATTGTGAATAGTGACGGTTATGTGGTGAATTTTGGATGAAAATGTGAATAAGTTCAGTGGACATTGAATTGGATTTTTTGGCCGCAAGTTTTTTGTGGTTTTTCGAACTTTTTTGTAAGTATATTTTGTTTGGAAGTTCACATATTTTTAAAATTTATACTTCATGTAATAGGCGGACTTAATGCCTCAAGGCAAGGCTCTACCAGTCAGCCTTTGGGTTTTTATGGAAAACATTGTGGTAAGTGTAAAATAGATCCTAAATATTCTAAATATTCATGTCATAAAATAATTGCATATTACCATTATTTTTTGACATTATTTACTGCAAAAATTTATTTATTTTAACAACATAATTTATTTCGTCTGCATATCAATAAAAAACTAAGTCATCAAAGTTATTATTAGATCATGATAAACATCGATTACATTATCACAAAAAAAAAACATAATCATTTAAATATGTACATAGATTAGTAATTATTAACTTCCTTTATTTCGTCCAAGTTCTACGAGTATTGGAGGTTGAAACTTAAGACTAGCAGCATCGAGTGATATAAAAATATTATGAATGAATGGGAAAAGTTTGAGAAAACGATAAGAGTTTTTGATCAGACAGTTACCCTCACTGACTGTTCAAAAACAATATTCATTTTCTTCAAAAACGTTTTCGTTCTTTGACAATTCAAAAAACCTATTAATAATTATCATAAATCACTAACTTTAGTTTGTTTAGTTTTATCGAATTTCAGAGTATGATAGCCAAGTTATCAATGCCAAGGAGCATCTTCTATATATGAGAAGAACAACGGGCTCCTGTAAAGAGGATAGTCCCCACCTCGTTACTTCTGTATGAGAACAGGACTATCTAAGTGCTTTACTCATTGTTATCAGTCTGTTATGTCTTTTAACAATTTATTTGGGGTTGGTACAAAATTTCTTCTACTTCGGTGGTCACCCCTTTTTCTAACCATGTCTTCATTTTTCATCAGCCTATTTATTGCTACTTATCTAACATACGTACTGAGTACTCGTATATTCATTCCCCAAACTTTCCACTTATATTCCTTTTTGAAAACTTCACACAGTTTTTACATACTTTTGATGCTGTTTGTACAAACTGAATTAATTTTTCTTCCAACTATGCTTTAATTTCATCACAATCACACTAAAAACTCAGTACAAAGCGAGTCTTTATTGCTCTACAGCAATAAAAATGTATGAAATTTCATTATTGCACAGTTTTTTTTTTAATCGGACCAAAAGGTGCCAATATCAATGGATTAGCTCTATTCAGCCAGCCGATATCAATACTTTTTTTTTACGTACGTATTATTCGTTTCTATCCTACTTGTTCCAAATTTAAAAAATGATTGCTGCTAACTCTGATTTAAAAATGAAAGAAATTTAAAAAAGTGATTTTCGACATCGCCGCGCCCGTGGCCGCGCCCATCTACTTCCCGTGATAACGACTTCATTGTAACAAATCAGCCAGGCCCATCTAACTCGTCTGATAATGTTATTCAGTCCCAAGTTAAACAAACAAATGTAAATTAGCCCAACAAAACTTAACCTTACGTTTAATAATTGCTCAAGTATAACTTTTAATTTCAATAATTAAACTTCTATTTTAACTGTTTGATATGAGTTTCTTTTATCTACTATTCCTATATTTAAAAGATAATAATAGTTGAAAGAAAAGCAGATTATGCACCTCGCCTTAAGTAATTTCTATTGCCCTCGTGCCTGTTAGATTAGAGCCCTCGCTAACGCTCGGGCTCTAAATCAGGCACTCTGTGCAATAATAAATTACTTTGTGCTCGATGCAATAATCTACTATTAAAGCAGACACGTCGACTTTATCGTTTCATCTCATGACCGTTTTATTAAAACTTTTGAACAACTAAAGTATTATTTACAGGTCTGTATCCTTATACACAAAAGGATTTCTTTCCCTTAGGTTTTGTGTTTCGAAACTTTTTCATTAACTTTGTTTTAGGCAGTTCAATGATTGGATTTTGTTTTTGTTAGCCTGGTAGATACTGCGATACTGCGTAGTACTTTGGTGTTCGAGTTTGATCTCGTTTTAAGGCATCCGATGGTAGAAATGGATGTTGTTTCAGCTATGTAGGAAAATACAAGCAGAACTGCTGAAATTGAGGTCCTGGATTCGATGCCCGTGTTGGGCAATGTGTTATTGGGTTTTTCCGATTTTTCTTACGCGATTACAATGCTGTAAATAATATCTTTTAATTATAAATAAGTTTGAAATTGCCAAGCAGTCTTGATGAAGAGTGGCGTTCAATGCTCGTCTCTTCTCTGTATGACATGAGGGCATTGTCTTGCAGTGGGGCAGTTATAGTCTGGCATTCTTATTGCCCGTTTTCAATAACACTAACCACATGAATAAATATGATTTCTCTGTAGGATTTTCATCTCGCGGCCTTGACTCATTCATTGTAAATAATGCATAAGGTTCGTCTGGATATAATAATATTGTCAAAATACTTTTTCGATCCAACCTTTATCCTACCTTTCTTTGAATTTCATTCTACCTTTTTTTTACATCTTGCCCCACACTGGGATTTCTTCTGCATCGTGTGTGCATTCACAAACATATAAACTCACAAACAACACACAAACAACTCACTATCTGTAGGCTACACAAATATTAGTTCCGTGCGACAATCGAATCCACGACACGCAGCTCAGCAGCCGATCGCTCAACCACTGCGCCAACCGTATCGTCTAATAAGAAACACAAACAAGACAGAAACAAATTATTTGGAGAGTATATGTAGAGTTAGAGAAAATTTATATACGTGGATGATCTACACACACTTCCGCCTACAACCTTGGGGTACATTTATTTATTTAATTAAGGTTCACCAACAGTTGTTACAGATATTATACAGATAGGAACATATAAGTAATTGTGTCTTAAATCTTACTGCACAACCAATTACAGGCACAACACCACATGCAAATTGCTCTTTTTAACCGACTTACCAAAAAGGAGGAGGTTCTATGTTCCACTTCATGTGCGTTTTTTTTTTTAGTTTGTTCACCGATATCTCCGTCATTTGGGGACCGATTTTGAAAATTATTTTTATGCTTGAAAGAATATATTCCTAAATTGATCTCATTTTAATTTGGTGAAGATCTGATGAAGGACTTCGAAGATATACAACAGAACTCTTCAATAAATAACGGCAAACCTCTCGGGATTGCTGTAATCGCATGTCTGTATATTGTTTATACCATTTCATAACATAACATCATGCCAGTACGTTCTTAAGGGGTACGCAGATCTCTCATTTCATCGGTTATGATCAAGTTTCATAATATTCGGGTAATCTATTCTGGCGTTATAGATAACTTACTGCCTATTAGGTAGGTACAACTAAAAAGTGAAAAATAAATAAACTTTTCGACTTCCAAATAAAAAACTACAAAGTAAAAAATAACTTTATTTTTGGAAGTCGGTGTCCATAAAGAAAAAAATGGTACCTACCAAAGACACCGACTTCCAAAAATAAAGTTATTTTTCACTTTGCAGTTTTTTATTTGGAAGTCGATAGTATTTTCTCGCAAAAAGTTTATTTATTTATTTATAAACACTTAACGCACTTAAAATCTAAATATATGATATTAAATACTAATACTAATTACGTCTAACAAACTTCGATATTAAGCCTGTGTGGACGTCAACCAGGTTGCTGCGTTCGTTTATGAGTCTGCAAATGCGGGGTATAGGCGAATTTGCACCAAACACTGTATGGCGAAGAGGTTTGCGACGTGGTCTACGAGGTACTCTGAAATTGAACCTACACAACAATTGTGGGCAGTCAATGGTGTTATTGAGCAGTTTATATGCGAATCTCAAATCCAAGAGCTCCCTTCGAGCTTCCAGGGTACTCATTTTGTAGCAGCCTAGTTTATCAAGGTAGGAGAGATATTTAAATTGCCTTCCCTTTGAGTACCCTAGGGTATCAGATCAACCTTTTTTGGTCTCGTTTCATCCGCAACGAGTGGGTTGCGTAGTGAGCCCTCCATATTACACTGCAGTATTCCAGGATGCTTCTGTTAAGGCTATTGTAGAGAACTAATTTAGTATGTGGGCGTTGAAATACCTATACTAACAGGCGTGCGTGATGGTATGTCCCAGCTGTCAGTTGTGTCACATATAGGTTTATACCACTCTCTGTTAACCTATAAACCCTCTTTCATGAATCGTTAATCAACAATTCACAACATTGTTTATCTTTATCGAAGATTCTATCAGAATCGCGCCGATTTGGCAAGCGTTTGGCTTGTATACCTAGTTGGTTTGTTGTAAATTGTTGTGGCCTAATAGATAAACAGACGCTGTTGCCGGCTGATTTATATCTATAAGTGTTGGCATCGGTTTGGGTGGCTGTCTGTACATAGTCAATGTATCAATAGCATGTGGAGTTTATGTTGAAAACAAACCTACATAGGTACAGTAATTGAATAAGTAGGGTTAAGGATACACTAGTCGACGGCATGAACTATTTTGTGCGCGGGGTTAAAATGCATTTTATATCAACCGACAACACGTGCGGAAGAGATAGATAGTGTGATGAGCAGTAGGAAGCTAGTTCGCGTACGAATACACACTTTTGCAAATTTGTAGCGAAATGGATAATGATTTAGAACGAAACCGAGCGCGCGAAATTTTATAAACAGACCTTTGGCAGTCTAGATATCATGAAAAACCGACTAAATCTATCTTTTCAAAATAAATATATTTGCATTTTTGAACTACTAATCTATCCCTGTATGGAGGCGGTTTTGCAATTTTCCGTCTTCATATGGTATTTATTTGCGCACAAAAATGCGTTTAAATTAGTGTCGAAATGTGGAACTTTCGACGCTCATACGAGTAACTTTCAAATATATTCTTTTTTGCTTCCATACAGGGCTAGATAATGATGAGACAAATTGATATCACTTTTTATTTTGAACGTACATCGTCAGACAGTGGAATAATCCCTAGACTACGTTTGTATGGAAGAATTTTCGACTAGTGTAACCTTAAGACGAGTTGTAAATAATGACATGCAGTTGTAGGCTCTACGAATTAGCTATGTAATACCTACTCGTACATAATCTGACTGAGCACAGACATACATAGTTTCGATACGTATTATGATTTAGCCTTGTTTAAATCTATTATTTTTTACATAATCTTGTTTTCATCGTTTTAGTTCGCTCTTTATGCAGTTAGGTTCATTGACTTTTAAATTTGCTTTTTATGCAATGAAACCGTTTTTGACGACTACCCAAAAAGGAGGAGGTTCTCAATTCGGATGATTCTCTTATTTTTTTTAAGTTTGTTCGAGCATATCTCCGTCATACATAGACGTATTTGCAAAATTCTTTTTTTGCTAGAAAGGGTATAACTCGAGGTCATCCGATTGCCACCAAATCAGATTCTGATGATGTGATCCCATGGAAATCGAGGGCACTCCTCAGATATTATAGGCAAACATATAGCGATTTTGGTATTTTCAATAATATGGCAAGCATTTGCACTCAGAAAGTATCATTCGGTGAAATGGAACTGATGAAGAAGACCACGGATGGCCTCTGGAACTCCTTAATAAGTATGTCACGTTTATAATATATCTCGAATACTTAAGCGACTATGATGAAGCAAATACATATAAATAAATAATATTGATGAAAATGGTACCATCGAACTGATCTGATGATCAAGCCGGGAGGTAGGCACTGTAACTCCATAATAAAACAATGTATCCTAGTCATGTCTGGTCTTATTTGAATTGAAATGAGATGTATTCTGGCAATAAATGGTAATATGAGGTACCAACACTAAAAAGAATAAAATAAACTTTTTAACAAAAAAACTAAATAGACTTCTAAAGCAAAACACTACAAAGCCAAAAATAACTTTCTTTTCCGAAGTCGGTGTTTGTTTTTCGTTAACAAACAAAGTAATTAAAATAAAAAGGTTATTTTTTGTATAAATACACTCGTCCAAAGGTTACGCTCTTCATTAAAATTAATATTGGCAGTGTAGTGGAAAGTTATATTTTGTCTGTACACCAATCACTTTGCTCGATTGTATTTGTCTGGTTTAATGGTTTATCAACAAGATTAGTGTCCGTAGACCATCATAGGCTAAATATAGGTCTGTCAATGATCGATCATAAAGGGAAGTGCCTTAATTACAGCTTACTAACTACTGTGACTTAGTTGCTTTTCGAAAAGATCTCATAATTTTTAGTTAGGTAGGAATACATTCATTGTGCGTACAGCTAAGGAGTGGAATTCCCTGCCGAAATCTTTGTTTGCAATAGCTACAACCTAGGGGTCTTTAAGTCAAGAGTGAATAGGTTACTTCTAGGCAAGCGTGCTTCACCGTCGACCACATCATCACTTAATATCACGTGAGATAGTGGTCCAACACGAGCTTATCACAAATAAAAAACAAAATAAAAGGTAAATTTCGCGTTTGCATCACAGTCGGCGTTTAGTGCCTATATTTTGCGCCGAGATGAGATTGCGATTTGAGTATAAAGGAGGGTAATGTTATAAGTACGTGAATCAGGCTTCAATTGTTGCCTTCTAAAGTGGTTCTTATGTTCAGAGGAAAAGGCACATTTTCATTTATTTTAAACATTTTTTTTTTCTTGACTGGTTAAGCGTTTGAAAACGCAACTGTTAAGCTTGTGGTCCTGAATTCAATCCCTGATTCGGGCAAAGTTTTGGCTTAGTCGGTTGGTTGGAAATTCTCAGGAATAGTATGCTAGTACCGAATGTAGTGTTGCTAATTTGTGTGGATTTGTGAGGTCAGTGGCAGAGGTCGTGAGTTCGATCCTCGGGTCCAGCAAACTGTGAAATTTGTATGGTTGTTTTGAAGTTCTCAATAGTAGTTGACACTGTGAATTTGTGATACTAAACTCGCCTCCTAAAATATGGGCTTATTGGCAGGTACATTTACTATTCGGGTACTTAGTATATTGTGGTGTCTCCTGCGTTTATTACTACCTAGCTATCTTTTAACTAATTAATCATATTTATGCAGTGATTGTAATTTTGTGAAGCAGTGGTGGCTCAGAAGTAAAAGCCGCGATTTACGAGATGTAGGTCGTGGTTTCGAACCCAGGCAGGCACTTTACTATGAGTAAATATTTAATCACTGCTGCCCCCAAATAGACCAGATATTCGAAAGCAAAAAAAAAATAGTAGGATGAAACCCATTGGAAAAGGAAAAGAAAGACAATTGAATTTTTGTGAAAAAAATGTAAATACTAAAGTTGTAGATCTTTTTATTACAGTGCGACATAAAAGAGTAGAAATTAAATATTTGGGAACTAAAAGTTTTCATCTTCTGGCAACATCTAAAATGAGTACTTGAGCTGTCAATTCTTCTCGATCGGTTTCGATTTTCGTATAAATTTTGGTTTTTGTGTGATATTTCTGAGTGTGGACAGAAAAACAGCGACAAATCATGAATAAGGTAATTCGTGGAGGTGCCCGTGATATAGTTTACAAAGTTTATATGTGGTGTATAGCCGAATTCCAAGCTGGGAAGCTTCTATCCAACATAGAAGATGTTAACCATCGTACAGCAGATTTTACTGGTTAGTAACTATTGAAAGTTACGCTTAACGTTAATTACAATCGATTAATACATTTAGGAGCTAAATTTTCGAACCACATATCATTTACACATTATTTGTCTACCATTTTTGAGGTTATGCTAAGGTAAACAAATACCGTTGTAGTTATAGCGCGACTCAACAACGTTGATAGTAAGGCAAAAACAATTAATGTAATTTATTGTGGATGTAATTTATTGTGGATACGAAACTTTTTTTTTGTCATGCCGTATTTGTTGGTGCAATCGACTAAATGGAAAGAAACAATTTTAAAATATATTCACGTTTATTTACCGAGGAACTTAGATTATTAGATTAGTTTATTTTATAAATTTTAGTTTATATCTGAGTTTATATGGAAAGCAATTGATTATTAAAAATACTTATTTTTTGTGAAATTGTTGATTTATTACTACTACATATTAAATATTTAATAAATATACTTATTTAATATATTCACTCATTTTTTATACCCAATAAATAAAAAATACTATTCAAGTATCAAGATCAGCTGGGTCGTACTAACTGGGTTGCTATCTGAGCGATTGTGGCGCCCTTATTTAATTTCTACTCTTTTGTCGCACTGTACCTACAACTTTGCCATTTAACTTTTTTTCCATAGGACTTGTAGTTTTGCCAGAAATCGAGATAAACCGTTTTAACCCTTAAAAACTCAACCCCTTCCACTTCCCGACCTCAGATCGTTTCACTTTTGTTATATACTCTTCCTTTTCCCATGGGTTTCATTCTACTATTTTTTTTTCACTTCTTACCATTTTCAAAGGAAAACATCCTGAGGTAATCGGTATGTTTCAGAATATAATTAATTGTAGTTCTAAAAACTAAAAAACACGCTTTAATGGTAAATTGAACTAAAAAGTCGCTAATCCTAAAGATCTTGGTAAGGCTTAATGGGACAAACAATTTAAACGCGCACAGTAGCATCAACTTTTATTACTTGTAAATTTTAATTTATGTTTGACTTTAAAAAGTGCCGCTAATTGGCATAGTTGAATAAATATATTTGACTTTGACTTTGACTAAATTATTGCATTGTCATCGGTCCTTGATAGGTGTGCAAAGTTCCAAATCAATCCGACGTTTTCAAGGGGGTGAAAATCACGTTCAAAGATTCCGTTACATTGATACATAGTTACATACCAAGCTAATAAAAGCGTGTTAAAATCGACCCCTTTGTCCCAGTAGTGCGGACATTAACAGCTGATTAATATGCTTATGATATGTAACTCTTTCGTAGATAATAATAGATTATGCGGTCATCATCGCCATCTTTTTACCACGTGACTCGGGTTCGGCGCAAAACGGTCGCGCTATTATTTGCTGTTTTTTATGTAAAAGGGAAAATAAGATCTTCTACAAAAAAACAGTGACTAACCGTAATGTAATTCATCATAGAACAAATCTAGTAAAGCTGGTAAGCTGAGTATTATTTTGGTACGCAGACCAAATACTAAATTATACCAAATGAACAAGATCAGTAGTTCAACTTAATCACAGAATTCAAAGGATATATGTAATTTAATCGACATGTTAAATACGTTCATCATTGTGTTAACTAATTAAATAGTTAACGGAAATAACACGGGACCAATTGTTTATTCCGCTAATCTTTGCTTTATTGCGTAGTTTCAATGTTATGGATTACCTTTTTTGGATATCGCTGCACATGCTGAGATTGGAGCCTTTTTGGTCTCGCACGGGGTTTTTATTTTTTTATATTGTTTGATTTTAAGCTGATTTCTCGTGTCTCCTGTGCGGGTAACAAATAAATACTTTTTCTTTCTTTCTTTTTATTCTATTAAGCCGCCTCCACACGCTTGGTGTTTTCCACAAACATTGGCAAACACTAAACACTAACTGAACTGAAAAAGCGTCTGGATACATAGCAAAAACGTTTGTCAAACACCCTTTGATTTGTGCATAAAAACCGACACCGATGCCGAACGCGGGCGAACACAAACAAAAACAGGCAAACACAAACAAACACCCATCCACATGTTCGTGTTTGTTGTTATGTGTTTGCTGTTTGCCATTGTTCGCCAAGTATGTGGAGCCGGCTTTATAGGTACGAGGTGTTTACTATACACGGTTACCACAACACGGTACCTAATATAGGAAGCCATAGTAAATTCTCAAAAAAATAATTGTACTTCCCATACTAATTTTGATCAGCTGATGATAATTTTGTATGGAAAGTCTAAAAAAAATGCGACTGCAGTTAGCAATTATTCTTAAAGTTAAGGATAGTCTCCTAAGAACGTTTTACTGTAGCTTTCAACATTTATGTATTTTACACTTGCGTATGCATATGCCCTGACTTCTGCGTACGTCTGTTTAGTGGTGATATCTTGGCAAACACGCATGCGGCTTTACATGCTAACGACCGGCCTTGAATGTGATACGAGATGGCATTCAACGGGTTTAGCTGTAAATATAGTCTTGGTATAATATTTAAGGAGCTTTTCGGCCTATCCGTTATGGACAGTCTGAAGACAGTGTCTTGGGACTAAACGAGGACACGAGTCTTCACTTAATCGGTTACACGAGAAAAAGAGATAAATTTATCCATGCTGGGTTATATTCTAAATGTAGAAAGTCTTTGCAATGAACGACTTGAATTTACAAAAGGCAAAAAAACAATGATCTGAAATGAAGTTGTAACAAACGCAAACGTTGTGTTGGAAGATGTAGTGTTTAAAATTGAAAAGAGTATGTTAAGATGGTTTGGCCATGTTGAGAGGATGAATGAAAGGCGACTAACGAAAGGTGTGGTGGAGGTGAGGGGATGCCCTAGAAAGACATACATAGACCTTATAGGTGATGTTCTTCAGAAAGGCCAGGAGCGCAGTACTCATAACCGGCGTGTGTGTATGACTAGATGTATGAATGTGAGTGAAGCAAAGTAAGTATGTAAGGATCGTAGCAGGTGGCGTTCTGTAGTTTCTGCCTACCCCCATGGGAAAAGTCGTGAGTTCATGTATGTATGTAAGTTGTAACAAAATCTAAAGAAAGTAACGTAGACTTCTTAATGATATTCTAAAACCTAAACTGCTGGAATCATAAAAAGGAGTTCCTGATAGTAATGAAACCAAAGACTGGATTCGCTTCTCGCTACGCAACTATGAACAAAACTAAGCACTGAGGGACGATTTTTGATTTAAAAGCACATTCCAATTTTTAACTCCCGACGGCAAAAAAGGGATGTTATAAATTTAATGTGTGTACCTGTGTGTTTGTGTATATGTGTATTCGTTGTATTTGTGTATATGTGTATTAGTGTATCAGTCTGTGGCATCATAGCTCCTAAATGGATGAATCTATTTTGAGTTTGGTTGAACTTTTCAAACAAACACAAAATTTATTCATCCGTTTTTACGACATTATCGGGAGTGTTCTTAGCTATGTTTGATGATAATTGGTGCAGCCGTCCAAAAGTTATGGGCTTTTTACTGTTTGAACCTGGGTATTTTCACAAGATATCGTATCATAATTACGTTGTCGATAGATTGTTGATCGAAGTATGTCTGCTACTAGATAAATTATGTAGTTCATAAAGTATGAAGTAAAAAAAAATGTCGGCGGTTTTGGAAATTTATAATTTTTACTTGTTAAAGGACAAAAAATCTTTATACCTACCCGACATGGAAATATGTATTTTTGGTCGATGGAAACGGCTTGTTATTGTTACATGTAAATTAATCAACCGTAACCGTTTTTACGACCCTGACTTACGAGTTGAAGGTCTTAAGTCCGAACCCAAGCATGCATTTTGCTTTCTGTAGTTTAATTTAATTCATCTTCACATCGACAAAAACATCGCGAGTTAACCGACATGTCCTAGAATTTGAAATTCGAAGAGTTATGAGACACACAGGGCCCGCGTGGTCGATTACAGTCCATTCCCTCTCACAGACAAGAGGCCTGTGTCTTAGCAGAGGAAAGATTATAGACAGATTACGCTAAGCCGTCTTTTAAAACCACTTTAAAATCTATTATAGATCTATGTAGCCCAGTTTAACAGCATTTCTTGGAGAGTCTAGATTAAGGGTACACTAGTCGACGGCACGAACTATTTTGTGCGCGGGGTTAAAATGCATTTTATATCAACCGATAACACGTGCGGAAGAGATAGATGCTGTAATGAGCAGTAGGAAGCTAGTTCGCGTACGAATACACACTTTTGCAAATTTGTAGCGAAATGGATAATGATTTAGGACGAAACCGAGCGCGGGAAATTTTATAAACAGACCTTTGGTAGTCTAGATATCATGAAAAAACTACTAAATCTATCTGTTCAAAATAAAATTATGTGCATTGTTGAACTACTAATCTATCCCTGTATGCAGGCCGTTTTGCAATTTTCCGTCTTCTTATGGTATTTATTTGCGCCCGAAAATGCGTTAAAATTAGTGTCGAAATGTGGAACTTTCGACGCTCATAACTTTCAAATATTTTATTTTTTTACTTTTTCGCTTTCATGCAGGGCTAGATAATGATGAGTCAAATTGATATCACTTGTTATTTTTAACGTACATCGTCAAACAGTGGAATAATCCCTAGACTACGTTTGTATGGAAAAAAATCGACTAGTGTAACCATAAGTACTTATCACGTTAACTGCCAGACTAAAGACCATGTTTAGCCCAGTTGGTCACAGTGGACACCCATGACCACCAGTATGTCGGTTACAGAGTTGTGTCCGCATGCCGAGTACTTCAGGAGCCTGGTGGCCGACGAACAGCGTTTCGACTGTTTTTACAAAAGCAAGTGACTCGCGCGGCCCCACTGTTCAACCTGGCCATTGGGTTGTTTCATAAAATGTTGTAAGTACATAAAGGAAGTATTTTGAATCATTCAAGACAATATTTTTTAGTCTTCATAAGGCACTGTAAAGTCGTCAGAACTATATGCGGGCAGCACGGTGCAGCGCGGGGGGAGCCGGCAGCGAGAGCCGCGCGGCGTATTGAAAGACGGTTGGACGTTCTCGCAAGCTGCGACGGACACTGGTACGAGTATCTGCCACTTGACATCTCAGAAAATAACGAGTAAGTCGCCCATAATTTTTGAGTTATTTCCTGACAATATTTGCAACAAAACACTTCAAAGATGTTTGGTCGATTCGCGATTTATTGATGCGGCTCCGGAAGAAAGTTTTCTGGCGGACACATGGTGTCCGTCATGGCAATCAACGTGTTATACTAAAATACCTATTATAATAAACAAAAAAATAACATTTCACATATTTTTTATTCAGCTTATAAGAGGCGATTAATGGGCTATTAAAACTTTTGTTATAACTTCACACGAAAGGCTATATACCCTAAAGTACATTTTGTGATAGCGTGGGTACCCCACGTTGTGAAATCACTTAGTTTCAAGGTTCTTCGTAAAAGTTTGAAAATGCGCAGCTTTGTAACATGGGAAAGTAATTGCCTTTATCAACCAACTTCAAAAAGGAGGAGGTTCTCAATTCGACTGTATGTTTTTACGCAATTACTCCGCCAATTATGTACTTATTTTTTCAATTAAAAGGGCGCTTCTCATATGGTCCCATTTAAATTTAATGTGTTTTGTTTTAAAAGTCGGTTTATTTTTTTTGTTAATTGGGGACCATTGACTTCTAGTATTAAGAATGAAAGATACCGCAAAATGCTCTGATTGAATTACAATTTATTTACCACACTTAAAACAAAGGCCCCCGCCGCGTCTGTCTGTCTGTTCACGATAAACTCAAAAAAGTTAATTCATTAAATAAAATAAAAATCCACTATGCTTAAGAAGCGAACTAAAAAGGCGTAAACAAGAAGAAAATCATGCCCCAGTGCGGGTTGGTGGATGTCATATGTCTTCGAATTTTTGGTTCTAGGACATGCCGGTTTCCTCACGATGTTTACCTTCACCGTTTTGAAAGCTATTTAGACGGATACAGTAACAATCTTTATCAACTTAAATACGGTAGTTACCTTGAGCATTGCATGCACATTATGAAAAGTCTTTACACCATATAATTTAAATGAATATCTTATCTTAACGAACTTAGAAGAAGAAACAAGTCTTCTTCTTCTAAGTTCTATCATATTTCTCTATAGGCATCGTGCATCGGCATCGTTAATTTATACCTCAGTCTTTCTAGACATATTTAAATCTTTCGCACAGCCAATCCGTCGTTTCCATCCCGTATTCAAACAGCTTATTTACATTCAAACTCGAAATTTTCTTCATGAAATATTTTTCGCATTCTTCCGCCGCATATGGTACGCGCATGTGGCGCGTAGGTATGAGGAAATGTCGTGACGAAAGTTCTCATTTCATTCCTAATCCTAAGTCAAATGTTCAAGCGTAAAGATTGTTTACATGCTATCTATTTGGTAGGTACATGGTGGACATCCCACCCATACGTACAAAGCGTTTTGCGAATACTTTCATTGTACGCACAGCTAAGGAGTGGAATTCCCTGCCGGAGTCTTTGTTTCCTGATAGCTACAACCTTGGGGTCTTCAAGTCAAGAGTGAATAGGTTACTTCTAGGCAGGCGTGCTTCACCGTCGACCACATCATCGCTTACCATCAGGCGAGATAGTGGTCAAACGCGAGCCTATCGATAAATAAAAAAAAAAAAAAAAAAAAGGTACTTGTTTAAGGGAATCGTTGGCTGTTAACACGAGCGTTAGTAATATGGCTAACCGACACTAGCGCTTCATTTTATAAGAGAGTTGTGATAATTTCAAGCGTCCAGAGTCCTTACTCCGGACGCTTGAAGTTATCACAACTCTCTCTCTCTCTCTCTCGTTTATATGGAGATGTGGCGTGTTGTGTGTCGCATGATAAGTCGCGTTGAGTGGTTAATTCATACATATTATTATGGCCATGTAAGCTGTCACGTCGTCCTAATAGAAAGTGATTATCGCGATTACGTGATCGTCACATTTATTGAAGAACGAAATGAACGGTTACGTTCTCAGATTCGAGCGATCGATTGATCTTCGAACTCGAATGCGTCGTCGCGCCGTGCGAGGGTGCCTTCCAGTTTTATCGAAGAATTAATTAACACAACGATCGCGCGTTGTTCGCTATGCCAAAGAGAACGTTTACGCATGAAGCTTTCTCTTGTTCGTAAATAAAAAAAATCTCTTTGCGATGTTTATTGCTATACCTATTAAATGTCTGTATTTGAAAGTGTGATGCCTTGCCGTGAACGGAGAATAGCGCCGGTTCTAAAGTAGAGTTTAACAAATATTCAACTAGAAGAACCGCTAAGTAAATAAAATAAACTGCTGTACATGTTGGCGGTTCCCCGACGCGAGTACGAGGGTTATTTTTTTGCTGTTTAGAGGTTTTGTGTCGGGGGTTTATTAAGTTTTTTTTTTATATTTTTATTTTCATTCCGGTATCAATGTAGGTTTTGACACGTTCTTAACTACAAATACTATTCAGAAACCTTATGTGCGCTATATATAATGCGCTAGTTTTTAATTTGGTGTGTCATGCACGCTCAACTTCATAGAATTCTGCGTTTTACAAAATAAATGCTTTGAGTTTTCAGTGAAATTTGTTTTTCCTAACCAATATTGCCCTGTATAAGATTATTTTTCAAAGTAGAGTGAGATTTTTACCAACTATGATAAAATTAAGAATTTATACAGAATATGAAAACTTTTCTAAATACTAATTATTGCTATTAGTGACTTATTTTGTTACTCAGTTGGTTCGAAATAACAATAAGCATTGGTATGGTACCAGATGAAAGTTATCTGTAGGTATTCAACGAGCGGGAAATTATTCAAATTATCAAGATTAATAGGAATTATGTCTTTAGTATTTGTATTAAATACTCGTATTAAAAGGAAAATACCCGTCTAGACACAGAATTTTGTTAAGAACATTCCTCTATTTCGTCATCCTTACTGGAAAATTCTAAATCTCTAAATAAACTCCACACTTCACAACACACACATCAACAGCCTATTAATATTCCCACTGCTGGGACCAAGCCTCCTCTCTGTGAGAGGGAATGGGCCGTAATCCACCACGCGGGCCCAGTGCGGGTTGTTGGATGTCACATGTCTTCGAATTTTTGGTTCTAGGACATGCCGGTTTCCTCACGATGTTTTCCTTCACCGTTTTGAGAGCAGTGGTGATGAAATAATTTACACAAAGTTAAGCGCCTGCCTGAACTCGAACCCACGATCTACAACTTGTAAGTCGCGGCTGATACCACTGGGCCACCACTGCTCTTGCACTCCACACTTAAGTCGCAGTAAAGAAAACCGCCACAGATGGGAGTTTTCGGATGGCGCCAATCTTGTTTGAGCTGTCTCTCCGCAGATTATAGCCCACGTCTCGTCTTGCGCCGCTTGCCCTGTCACATGTGAATGTGAGGACCATGTGGCTACGTCAGCGAATTGGGTTGCGGTAACGCAATTCGCTGACGTAGCGTAGCATGGCTGGGCAAACGTATTATTTAGAAAAAAAATCGGTACAGAAGAAGACTGCGTCGTAAATGTTAATCCATTTTCAAATACGAAAAATATATGTTTAGTTAAGATACCCAAAATAGATACCTAATATTGTTGCCAAACAATGAAAATATACCAGAAAAGGCCATTTTGAATGTCAAACAGCTCGAATAATAACATAATTTTGACTAGCCTACCATACGCACAGATTTAGTAAAAGAGAATAATCACAAAAAAAAAAAAAAATTGGCTCATCTCGAAAACAAATGACAATAAATGAATCTTAAGCAGGACTTTTTTGTGCACAATTGAAAAAGGAATAAACTTGCTCTGAGCAAAAATTGCAGTGAAATCAAAATGTACGAGAAATAAGCAAAAACAAGATTTCTGGCTTTTTTTTACTACCATAATGAACACAATTCCGATGAAGGTATTTTTTTGCAGCAAAGACATTTGCTGCGAAGACAATACTTTCGCTATACTTTAATTGTTTGTGTATTTTTTTTTGTAATAGCTATATGCTATTATGTAGGCATACAGAAGATGGAATGTACCTAAGTGTCAATTTGTCTTAATGTGAATTAAGACCGAATGTAGGTACTTGAAATTGAGCTCGAACAAAATACTGGGTTCGCAGATTTAACAAACTGAAAACAATCACCGTATTTTATCCGAATATTTAAGCCTACCTATGCAAAGTAGTCCATTGAAAGCGTGTGAAATGGCGCAGTAGAGCTAGTTAAAAATTAACACATTACTCCGAAAGTTCTACAAAACAAGGCAAACTACGACGCATAAAAAATTTAAACAGGTGCCGAAATTATTCAAGGTCAAGTGGGATAAATGTGAAAATTTTAAACGCTTTTTAATTTTATGAAAACACGTGTCCCACTTGAAAGTTTCATGTGAAAAAGCTATTTCGTATAAATTATAACCACTACAGAGCATTCGATAAAGTACTGAAAACATTGAAAGGTACCTACGGTATTATTTAAAACCTAATGTAGAAATTATTAAAAATGTTTTTTTTTATAACAACATGTCTATAACCTTGACTTTCCAGTTATAAGTTTTTTGTTCAAACTCACTTGTACTCTGAAAGTAAACTGTCGTGAGAAAACCTAGAATGTCCAAAGCCAAAAAAAAACTTTTTAACAAAAATCAAACCGATATCCAGAACAAAAAGCTACAAAGCAAAAAATTACTTTCTTTTGTACCCATTGTTTTCCGTTTTTCGGCACCGACTTCGGAAAAGAAAGTTATTTTTTGCTTTATAGTTTTTTGTTCTGCATTTTTTTTTATTTGATTTTTTGGTAAAAAGTTTTGTTTATTTTTCTCTTTTTGGTTCTGGTAGGTATCTCTAAATAACATGATAATCATTTATAGCCAAAGTATATATCTCATGATGATTCCAATAAGCCCAAACACGACTAGGATAAAATTTTTTATATCAGTGATCCAGTACCTTCCGGCTTCATCATCAGATAAGTTCGATGGTGCCATTTTCATCAGTACCATTTATTTATAAGTATTTGCTTCATCGCAGTCGGTTAACTATTCGAGATGTCTTATACCCTGGAGTTCCAGTGGCCATCTGTAGTCTTCTTCATCTTCCACTTCACCAAATGATACTTTCTGAGTGAAAATGATTGCATTATTGATGAAAATACTAAAATCGCTATATGTATGCCTATAATATTTGAGGAGTTCCCTCGATTGAAATCAGTCCAGGCGTCTTTGAGTAATCGCGGAACAAACATAAAAAAGAAAAATCTTCCTATTTTTAAAAACCAAGAAATACCTATGTACTTATGGGATGTTTGAAACTATAGACAGTGTCATTCTACTAGCGATGGCGATAGTCGAAATGCCAAAATATTAGGGATTGATCACGTGACATTTCCATAGCGCATAGCATTTCCAAACCTTTTATGACATTTACCAACGCTTTCATTGATAGAATGACACTTGTCTGGAGCTTCTGATTTGTCATGCAAGTCTTTGCCCACGTGGTGGATGACAACCCGGTTCCACTTTCAGAGAGGAGGCCTTTTGTTCTCACCAGTATAAAAAATATTGACAGATAATGCTATCTATGCTTGTTACAGTGCTGAGATCGGACACCAGTTCAAAGTGGATGGCTTTTGTGCATAGACAAACGAATATCGCAATGTAGGCCTTAACTGTTTTAATATAATAATAATAATAAAATCTTTTATTTCAGACAAAGTCCATAGGATTAGTAACAATTTACTTAAAAAACTAGTGTTAGTAGGTACATAGATAAAACTACAATGCTGTGGCCTTTTTTAGACTTTATTTCAACGTGTCCCGTGAAATCTACACCTGTGTGCTTAGCTGGCTACAGGGTGACGTGGGTCACTGGAAGAGTTTCGTAACCAAATAATCTGGCTCGAAGGACCAAAAATGTACGGGCAGTAGCTCCGTATACTGAGATGTAGTATATAGATGGATAAAACAAACGGGATGTGTACAGGAAATAAAATCACTGTTTTGTGCCCGTTAATGACTGACAGTTTATTAGTGAAACATTGAAATGTACAGGTTGGGCCAAAAATCGTAGAGCAAACGAAACACGGTGATATATGGGGCTATTTGCAGTCAAAAAAAAATTTTTTTTTTCATTATTTTTCTCCTTATAACCCAAACTATCACCCTGTTTCGTTTCGACACATGGCTTTTTGCTTACCCTGTATAATACATAAAGTAGGTTACTTGTGATGGGCGCGATAGCATAGTCAGCAAATATACACAAGTAATCGGCGAAGTAGCAAATGCTTTCCAGATAAATACTAAAACAATACATATCATGTGGTGATGTTCGTACAATGCTAACTAAGCAAATACCAGCATGGGTTTCAGGGTTTTTTTTTACACCATGAAGCGTGCGTTTTTATAAAAACTTTTAATCAACTGCTAAAAATTCATAAATTCTTTTGCATAAAAATTAAAAGGTGTGCTGTACTTCTTTTCATTTTTTTTATTATGACACGTGCAGCCTGCATTCAAGTTTACACGTGCGATGTTCACTTACGTTAAAAGTGAACGTTATTGATCCCGCACCGAATCAAAGGGACGTTCGCTGTACAATGGCCACTCATCCATCAGGATCACTCTAAAAAGTTTTTTTTTTGACTTCGTTAGTGCTTGAAATTAAATACAGCAAACACGTGGCCAGTTTAACGGTTTTGTTCATTATTTCTGATGCGGTTTTGGGTAGTTTTTAAAATGATGGAGTGGTGTTCGATGGCTATCTTCTTCTTCAGTCGTTCCCTCATTACTGAGAATCGTGGTGACTGGACCCCTTTAAGCGGACAATCTGCGTCCATCAACGCCAGTCCAAAGTTACCATCACCACCTGCTGAAATTTGTTTGAGGACGTTTGTTTGCCGACCTCGTGCTCTCTTGGCTTCGGTATTGCCAACAATGACTGACTTTTTAAGGCTGCATTATCTGGTTGATATAGTTCAAAATACGCTGTAAGCGAACTGTAGACAATCGGTTTTTGATATTGAGTTGAGAAAGTACATAGGTGTTAGGTGATGGGACGCATTGTATTATTGATCGAAGCGTAGGACTTACATAACTGGCAACATGAGGGTGTATCAGGTAAGGGTCTCTGCCTTCATAAGTTATGCCTTAGTAACAAACAAAAAGTTTGACATTCAGGAAAATTCATTGTGAGTATGGAAACGTTTATAGTCTCAGAGTTAGAAAAACTTAAAGCACCGCGTCATAACTTAGAGTGTTATAAAATTCCACATTCAAAGATTCTCAAATAGCAGGCAGGCACATTTGAGATATCTTTGAATGTGGAATTGAAAAATTGCAGCACCTTAGAAGGGTATAACACGGCTGATCAAGGTCAAATAAATGAGAGTGTTGAATTGAACACGATTGAACAACTCCAGCACCAAAAACAACAATGAACTGATTTTTCTTTCATCAATTAACCCGTTTTTTTTTGCTGAATAACTTGTCTTTCGATTGGTGTACCAAAGTAACCCTTATCATTGAATTAATATGGTTTAAATTATTTTTAAGGAGATTATTTTAAAACAAAACAAATTAACTTCAATTCACTCGGGTACAGTCACTTGGAATTCTCACAATAATAACATTGTACTAACTTACTTAATAATTTCAACAATAATTTATCTACTTTTAATGAGAAGCACATAATATTATTGTACTATAATTTAAGGCTTATTTACGAAAATGAGCAGATAATTATTTTAAAATGGATCCATTATGCGCACCGTATTTCGTGCTCGCAAATAAATTCGTGGGGTTTCATGTAATTTATTTAAAGTCTGTCTTCGCCAATATTATTATTTTCAAAGTAACTACATTCAAAGTTGATTGCTGCAAGTAAAAAATGCAATGAAATAAGAAATCATCAGAAATTGTAGGTATTGTTTGGATAAACCATTGCTTGGCCAAACTGGCATATTCACACAGCTTATTCGATCATAGAGAAATTTATTTCTATCTTCTATGCATCTTTTCAAATACATAAACTAGTTAAGAAAGTTTATACGGCCTACCGTACAAGTACCTATACTTGTAACAAAAAACTGGCCAAGTGCGAGTCGGACTCGCGCACGAAGGGTTCCGTACCATTATCGCAAAAAACGGCAAATAAATCACGTTTGTTGTATGGGAGCCCCCCTTAATTTATTTTATTTTAATTTAATTATTATTATTTTTTGGAGTGAATATACAAATAAATATTCTGTGAATATTTCAAGTGTCTACCTGTTGCCGTTATTAATATTGAGCAAAAAACGGCAAAAAAATAACGTTTGTTGTATGGGAGCCCCCTTTAAATATTAATTTTATAGCGGCAACAGAAATACATCATCTGTGAAAATTTCAACTGTCTAGCTATCACGGTTCATGAGATACAGCCTGGTGACAGACGGACAGACAGACAGACAGACGGATCGTGAAGTCTTAGTAATAGGGTCCCGTTTTTACCCTTTGGGTACGGAACCCTAAAAATAAATGGTGATCAGTCTGTCTGTATGTTCTGGCTAATCTCCGAAATGGCTGGGCCGATTTTGACAGGACTTACAGAGGTAGCTGATGTTATAAGGAGTACCTAACTTAGTAGGCTTTTCTTTTCGAAACACATGTAGGGGGTTCCGAGTAAAAAAAATTAAACCCATGATTTTTATTAGTTTTACGTATTTGGCGCAGATGAAGTCGCGGGCTAGTATTTTTATTTTTATCACACACTCGTACTGGCTTTCGGCCGTCTGACAATTCTAGTCTATCTAACTTTTTAAATCCAATTACAAATTCGGATGGCACTTATTCTTCACTTCCCATGCAACCTATTTATAATCAGGATTGCTATTGGCTAAATAATAACAGCTGCTTGGGTCAAATGAACTATAGAAAAAACAAAAGACTTTAAAAGCAAATTCTAGAGGAAGCCGGTGTCTTTGTTACTTCTTTTATATCGTTTTTCGACATCGCCTGCCGAAACGAAAGTTGTTTTGCACTTTTTAGTGTTTTGTTTTTGAAGTCGGTTTATTTTTTTACCCAACTGCCGAAGGAAGGTAATGTGTTTATCAGTCTATGTATGTATGTTTGTTCCTATGTGGCGTTCCAGAGACCAAACGCGTTGGCCGATTTTGATGATTCATACGTCAATCGATTTGTCTTAACCTTGCGAGTGTCACTGGCTACATTAAAATTTAAAAAATGGTGGCTTTTCAGCGCCATATTGTGGGGGCCCACATTTTTTTCCTTCCAAACCCATCGTGTGCGATATCAAAATAAAGGGCTTTAAGAGGTGATTTCAAATATATATAACACTTATATGTTTAAAGGTACCTAATTCGAAAAAAAATGTTGACTAAAAAGTTATAAATAAAAAAGTGTATTCAAAAAATCAAAAAACACGACTGCTTTTGAAGCGAACTTAAAAGACGTAAACAAGAAGAAAATCATGCTGTGCAGTCGGTGGATACATCTAGTTTTGGTCAGCTAGCTCGCGAATATGTATCCTCCGATAAAGTAAATAAGTTTTTGAGTCTTTTGATTAACCAAAAGACTCAAAAACTTTCATATAACTAACTTTCTTATAAATCTATCTCTCTTAAATAATCTTTCTTAGATATCAGCGAAAGCGATTGACTAAAATGCCAAAATCGTTGGGATTTACCACGTGAAATTTCTACACATCTCAATAAATTTTATTTTTTCGACAATCGTGAAAAGACCACTATCCCAGTGGTCAAGCGCAAGCCCACCAATAATAATAAAAATAAAAACTAGAGGTTTTAGGACCATTTTCTGAATTGAGTATTCAGAGTTAAGATTGTATCAAACCCTACTTTCATGCTAAATTATGAATGTTTTAAAGTACAGTTTGTCAAATGCTCAACTTCAAATAATTCAACAAATCAGAATCGGTTCATTAGTTTAGGAGCTATGATGCCACAGACAGATACACAAAGACTCAACGACACAAAGACACAAAGAAACAAAGACACAAAGACACAAAGACACAAAGACACAAAGACATAAAGACACAAAGGCACAAAGACACGAAGACACTAAGACACAAAGACACTAAGACACAAAGACACAAATACACAGGTACACACGTCAATCTTATAACACCTTTCTTTTTCCGTCGTGTGTTAAAAAGAACAGCTTTTCCTAGATAAAGGGAGCATCCCACACAGCCATATTCTGCGTGGGTATAGACCTCAAAATAAACTAATCTAATACGATCCGATCCGATCCGATCCGAACAGTGCTTAATTAAATTAGTTCATTTCAAAAGTTTCCACATACGCTGATTGATACAATCAGTCTTCGTAGCTTTTTCTCAACTATTTTGGAGTCAGCTTCCAGTCCCGGATACAGCTGAGTACCAGTGTTTTACATGGAGCGACTGCCTATCTAACTTCCACAACCCAGTATCTGGGTAACAAGATATCTCTTGTAAAAACAGTGTCAGATTTCCTGGTATCTAACTCTCCGTAAAGACTGTCATCAAAGATCTACAAATGTCAGCCGAGACCAAAAGTTTAACGTGCTTTCCGAGGCATGGAAGAATCTCGCTATGTTATTTCGGTGGTCACCCATCCTCGGCCCGACCTCGGCAAGCGTTGCTTAACCTTGACGATCGACCCGTGTGGCTGTTATTATTTAGCCACGAGCTACTACATACAGTAGGGCTATACTTACCTTATCTATACTAATATTATAATCTATACAATATACTTATTCACATTACGCTATATCTATACCATACCAATTATTACATACCATATTAATTATTATTAAGAGGAAAGATTTTTTGTTTGTTTGTTTGTACCGAATAGGCTCCGAAACTACTGGACCGATTTAAAAAAATCTTTCACCATTAGAAAGCTACATTATTCCTGAGTGACATAGGCTATTTTTTTATTCCGAAAACGGGTCATGTGGGGTGACCCACAAGAGCGAAACCGCGGGGAACAGCTAGTCTTAAATATTATCACACTTTTATATAATCACACTAATATAATTAAGGTGAAAGTTTGTGAGTGAGTGTGTGTGTTAGTATGTTTGTTACTTCTTCACGCTCCAACGGCTGGTCGGATCGGACAGAGATAGATGATAGTCAGGAATAGCACTTTAGCGCTTTTCATCCCGGGAATATGTTCCCTCGGGATAATTTTCGACTTTCACGTGGGCGAAGCTGCTGGCAGAAGCTCGTAATATTATAAAGAGGTAGACTTTGTGATTTTTAGGGGGTAATCTCTGGATCTAATGAACCGATTTCGATGGAATTTGGCATGATAGTTTGACACCCTGGGATGGACATAGAAAGAAAAGAAGAAGAAAGAAAGAAAAAGTGTTTAACTGTCACAAAACGACATACAATATAAATAAGATAGTTTGTATTCCCTTGGGATGATAAAACACTTTAAACGCGGGCGAAGCCGCGAATAGAACAAGTTCATTTATATTCTTTTAGTAATTACTCTATTTGTGGTAATAAAAGTACATAAAATAACGGTGACAATGTAAAACGTACCCATAAAATTTTCCTCGGAGAGATATTAATTTATTTATTTAAATGAATGTCCCTGCCTTAAGTCTTAAAATAAAGAGGTAAAATACTCTGTTAGTTTATATATTTTTAAAGTAATCTCTGTAATTAAAAACTGATCCGAATTCGATTTTTCTTTACAGATGGAAAGTTTCATAGCACAATCAATGAGTGTTAAAGTGTCATATATATGTAACCCTTTTATCATGGTCACGGGGACCCTTGCATGTCATGATGGTGATCATCATCATATCAGCCAAAAGACGTCCACTGTTGGACATAGGCCTCCCCCAAGCGTTGGCACACTAATCGGTCCTGTGCATTTCGTATCCACCGGACTCCTACAGCCTTGATCAGGTCGTCGTCCTCCGTCCACCTAGAGGGAGACCTTCCAATGTTGCGTCTTTCGGTACGCCGTCGCCACTCCAGAACTTTTCGGCCCCAAATTATTGTTTAAATCAATCTCTGAAACTCATCTGTAATCCGAGCTCTGGAGTTGCTGATCTGATAATTCTTTCACTGACAGTAAGCTTCATCCCATCGCTTACGCCTCTTGCTTGAAAAACTTAACTCAAAGTTAATTGTTAACACGGTCATAAATGAATACATTATTATGCCATAAATAACATGGGATTAGCAACTAACTCGGAGTTAGTAAGATAACCTAGGATGTCGCAAGCGGGCCCTGGTGTAATATACTTTTATACCAGAAAAATGCACGGTGTCTACGGGACAGGCTACAAAAGCGAAGCCGCGAGGTAAAGCTAGTTTTTTATTTTCACGGTCAAATCATATCAAAACTTCTTTATTTCAATTAGGCCACTAAGCAGCACTTTTGAACGTCGTTAATTTAAATTTAGAAGTAATAATAGTTGATTCTACCCTCCATTCGGTAAAGTAGCTTGTGGGGAAGAAGGGACAAAAAACTCCAAACTTACTCTTTTAAAAAATGTGTATTACAACATTTACACACATACATTAATTCATATACGTGAGGACGATGCACCCAAACTAATACTACTGTACTAAATATAGATATAAAGTATTACAAGTACTAACAGGTAAATAAGTTCATTTGATAATTAGGAACATGGTTCTCACATACTTACAAATATTGCAAACATAGGTAAATTACGTAATTCAACAGCAACAGAACAGTGTGCGAGTCAATTTCTTAAACAAAAAGAGAAGAAGGTCGTTGTTTATATTGGGGTGGGTAGACATCCTAGTGGTAAGACTTGTTTTCATTGTAAGTAGTTAGTGGTTTCTACATAATTGCTGCCACCTACGTCTGATAATGGTTGACAATTTGTTATGGCTCTATAATTTGTTTGGAATGTTTGAAAATAATAATAATATGTCATTAGCGTGTTTCGATGTTTTATCAATCTCACAGTTATGAATTTATTTTAAACATATACAAAAGCTCACGCTTTTTATCATGGGGTAGGCAGGAACTACAGAATACGACCTGCCACGATCATTACAGGTAATTGGTAATTCAGTTTTCAGGTTTTATTTGTCTATAGTTTTTAATTGTATTTGTTATAAATAATTAATTCCGTTTTCAGGTTAGGTATAATAATTATTTTTTAAGATTATTTCAACAAATGGGCAATTATAATGTTTTAATTAGTTATTTTAACATTCTGACGAACTGAAAATCACCTCCGTTTTTGTAGTTGGTTAACTACTTAAATAATCTTAACATAACTTAAGTCGCATTGTCTAAAGGAATCTCATTTCACTAAACGTGTCGGTTCTCATTAGGTACTGTAGTTTTCCGTTAGTACCTACCAGTCACAATTAATCGTTCCGTGTGTCCACACACACCCATGTATCAATATCAGGGGACAGCGGGCAAGGGTGGCTATTTTTATCGATTTAAGTAATAATATCGATGTTTTAAGACTGTTTTGAAGGTTGCTTAGTACGGCCCCTTCCACGTGCTGATGGTGATCACCAGAGTGGTTTTAGTGAGATAAAAACCAGGCGCCTTTTGATGGTTCGCCTCGAAAACAAAAAAAAACAAAAACAGTTATATTCTGCTGTTAACTATTAATTGTTCTTATTAGGATTACAATTAAGAAATGTTGATATGAAAAATCGTAGACATCTGACATCCATCAACCCGCACTGGGCCCGCGTGGTTGATTATGGCCCATCCCCACTCACAGAGAGTGGGCCTGTGTCCAGCAGTGGGAACATTAAAAGGCTGATGATCATGATGATGTATATCCCATAAATTTTCGACAATCGTTGTAGGCCCTGTGAACATTTTGATGCATTTATTTTCTATGTTTTGTTGTTATCTTTTTGTATAGATAAATTTATACTATGATAAAGAGGAAAGATTTCTTGTTTGTTTGTTCCGAATAGGCTGCGAAACTACTGGACCGATTAAAAAAAATCTTTCACGTATGGAAAGCTACATTGTTCTCGAGTAAAACGGGCAATAATTTATGTAAAAAAAAATAGAGGTCCTTATGAAAATTGCAATAATGTAACCCAAAGTAGCAAAATTTTGCTTATACAACTAATTATTAAAATTCTGCGAAAGAATATATCGCACTATCAAAGTTAAGTCACAATAGCAGCTTTTGTGTTCTAAACTTTAATTAGATCGCCGGTAGAAACAAAAGTTGGTTACATTCGTATTGTAGAATGGTATAATTCTTATTCAAATAAATAGTTTAACAAATTGGTAGGTAGGGTAGGGTATGTCGGTTAGGGTAGGGTAAATAGGTATGTAGGATAGGGTAGGGTAGGTAGGTTAATCGGTAGGGCAGGTGACTAGGTAAGTGGGTAGGTAGATAGATAGCCAGTTGAAGGGAGTGAAGCCGTGGGGTCAGCTAGTACCTAATAAACTTATAACAGTTATTTTGAGAGGTAAATCCCAGTATACAAAGATAACCAATGGGTAGTAAAATAGGATAGTAAATAAGTAAGATAACATTTTGCTGACTCAGTATACGGGGAATTGTATAATTTTGATTATTTTTATATCAACTATAAACAGAATGAGTAATATTGCGAAAGAGAGCAATTTTCATTTTCAGAACGGTTTATTAAATATAAATTAACACCTAATAAAAGAATAAATAAATGAGTGATACTATATAATATCAAATACTGTAGTTAGAAAAACAGAGAGGAAATAATTGAAATTTTAAATAAAAGAAAAATATTATCAAAGCGTTCTTCCTCTGTGCTACTATTAAAAATTTTGCTGTGCCCGACAGAGTCCATAATTGTTTGCATTTATTTATACGATACCGCATTCATTACCTCAATTACCGCATTTATATTTTTCCCTTGTTTTAGAATTCATCTACAGGATGGACCCTAATCTTACTACAATCTGGCCTTATAATAGAGAATAGAGTAATAAGTCATCATCATTTCAGCCGAAAGAGGTCCACTGCTGGACATAAGCCTTCCCAAAGCGTCGCCATATTGATCGGTCCTGTGCGTTCCGCATCCACCGGACGCACGCAGCCTTGACCAGGTCGTCTCTCTACCTAGAGGTAGGCCTTCCAACGCTGCGTCTTCCGGTACGCGGTCACCACTCTAGAACTTTTCGGCCCCAACGGCCATCCAATCTGCGAGTAATGTGCCCTGCCCACTGTTACTTAAGTTTGGCAATTCTTCGAGCTATGTCGGTAACCTTGGCTCTATTGAGTATGTCTTCATTTCTGATTCGATCACGCAACGTAACGCCGAGCATAGCTCTCTCCTTTATCCTTTGGGACTTATAATGATAAGCTGCATAAGCCTTATGATGAGCTCCATTATGAGCGGTCACGTCTCCGTCCAGTAATTCGTAAGTAATCACTGGCAACACACTGGTCATAGACTGTCGTCTTGAGATACTAAGGTAAGTTGGACGAGAAGATATCGCGCAACTACCACGAACCACTTTCTCGAAGTTGGACCTACCTAACTGGACCGTTTGTCCTAGGTAGACATAATCGTCCACAACTTCGAGTGTAGAGTCTCCAACTTTGATAGGATTGGGTGCAACATGGTCATTCAACATCTCCTTAGTTTTGTCTATGTTCATACACTGTTCACTAATACTAAACACTAACTAAACGGGTTTGTTCTTTTTAGTCTTCTACCGCTTATAATGTGTAAGATTTGATTTTGAAATTGTAACCGCTAGGTCCGCGCATGGTAGGCTGTGCAGGCCGCTAACTGATAGGGTAAGTAGTTAGGTAGATGGTAAGTGAAATAGCTGGACAAGTTAATACATATATCAGGATAAATAAAGTTTCACAGCTAGGTCGCGGGTAAGTTAAGTCAGTGTTCTGTACTGTTCCGATCACTATCACACAGTAAATACGTAAGAACCGTCCCTTGGCAGCACTTGGCAGACGTGGGGGGCCTGTCAGCACAGGCTTAGCAATAGGCTGGACGGCCCTCGTAACTCCCACAGGTAGTGCCCGGAGACAGCCTGTCAGCACCGGCTCGCGTGGGGTAGGCCGCAGGTAGGCAGGCCAAGACCTGGGCAGCGTGCGTAGGTAGCGTGCAGGTAGCTAGCAGCGTAGGCCAGGGAAGAAGCCCTCAGAAGAGCCCTGGAAGCACCATAGGGTGCGCATGTTAGATGCGGTGCAATTAGCAAAAAGCCGCATACGATGTACCAGCTTCTTCCCCTTTTTAGGCCAAGGAACGGTGTGGATAGAATTGTAGGTGAAAGCTCAGCACATGGCAGCGGTTTACAGGTAAGAAACTTGCAAAAATAGCAAGCACATTGACAGATGCAAAATTAGGTTATGTATGAACACGCAAGCATTTAATAAACATAAAGTTAAACGTGATCACTTACAATAACACAGTGAGGCAGACCTCGATGCAGTAGAAATACATACTCATTACAATCTCCTGTGCGCTGAATAACTCCTTGCCGCGCGTCCAACAATGATAGTGCGAAATCAGATACTCATAGGTGATTTATTTATTTATTTATTTTGGATCACCAACGAGTGCAACAATAGAAAGAAAGAAAGAAAGAAAGAAAAATTGTTTATTTGCGCCAGGCACGACGCATACCATAAAAAACAAAAAAAATAACATAAATACAATTATTACAAAGTATGCGTCACAACTACGCAAAACGGTCATCGCTCAGCATAATGCTGGGACCCGTGTGCGAGACAGAGCCACAGCGCTGGTTTTCAGCGATAGCCGGTGTCGACTGGGTGACTCTGAACCAATAAAACCTTAGTAGCAAGCAAAAACTTAGGAGCGAACAGTTTTATTTATGAATAAAAAATAAAATAAATGAGTAAACATAAATAGGCAAATGAGCGTTTAAAAGTTCAGATATAGAGCAAAGGGTTATACTTTTTGTTTAGTGTAGGTAGTATAGTAGTGAGTATAGTGAATAGTATATTCAAGCAAAGGAAAGGTATGAATATAAAGAAGTTTAAGGTAGGTTAATAAAAAAAATATTATCACATAACAGCACCTCCGGACCGGGGACACGAATGGCAACAATAATAAATATTTTGTGTGATACAGATGAAAAGGATAAGTAGGTACTGTGGCCATTTTATAAAATTGATTTTTTGTAAACTGTGGCCATTTAATACAATATCATCTTACACAAAACATAAAAAAATCATACAATATATAATTTTCCTGCAATGCACACCCAATTACAGGCAACCACAGCTTACACTGTGATGAAATCGATGTAGGTTATCCAGCGCAGATAATCAGGTACAATTACTTAACTGATGTGGAACTCACCCTAGATCGGGGCACACATAGTCCTGAGGGTCAGCAGATAGCTTTCATCAGCTAAGCCAGCGGAAATAAAAATGACCGAGCGATAGCGTCCCCGAAAATCAGAGTTGTTCCGCGTTTTTAGATGTGGCTAGGAACCGTAGACACTTACTAATTGTGATATTTAGTATCACTCGACTATTTTCAGTTGAGATCCACACGACGCTACAAAATATTTACTTAGATATAAAACTTTGTTCTTGTCGTCATCGATATAGAATGCAAAGAGAACGTACATCCCTAGTGATCTATTCAAAGGATTAAAAGCTGTCGTTTTGTTTGTATCGGCATCGGCGTGAAGTTCGCAATGAACTTGAGAAATTGATGGAGGGGACTAATTGATTGAAATTGATTATGTCTTCTGTATGATCTTGTCTCGTGTCGACGACGAGTTATCACACTAATATTTTAAAGGCGAAAGTTTGTGTGTGTGTTTGTTACTTCTTCACGCTCAAACAGCTGGACGGATCTGGATGAAATTTGGCTTAGAGATAGATTATAGTCAGAAATAGCACATAGCATTCTTTTTATCCCTGGAATATATTCCCTTGGGATAAAAGCAGCTGGCAGAAGCTAGTACAATATAATTAGATTCAAATTCATTTATTAATTTTGTGAACATAGGGTAAAATTACAGATGTTATAAATAAAGAAATGTTGGTCCATACTATGTCCCACCAGAAGGCATACAAAATATTGAGCATATGAAGGTAATCGAATGTCACATTAAATAAAAACAAAAACATAGTCAATAGATGTCAAAATATCATGTCAATAATAATACGAGTATGTCAATAAATTAAGACGGCACAATAAACAAAAAGATAGTAACTAGTCACAATTTCGTAATACAATAATAATTGAGAAAAAAATGTCAAGACAGAATATCATTACCAAGGGAGTACGAGTAACATTTGAATTATACAGACAGATATATAACACTTAAATATTATTTTAATTTATCATTAAGATATTCATAAACAGAATAATACGCCTTGTCATTCAATAATTCAAAAAGCTTACGTTTAAACTCGTTCACGTTTCTGCTTGACACAATTTGATCAGGCAATTTGTTATACAGTTTCGGAGCCATTGCATAAATACTAGTATACATAAATGTGGTTTTAGTGCTTAATGGGTGCAACTTTTTTGAGCGCCGCTGACTTTCGACAGATTTATACGAAAACATGTTGTTTTCACAAAGGTACAGGCTTCACAGATATAAAGTGATGGTACAGTCAATATTTTTAAGTTCTGGAAATGTGGCTTGCATGAATCCGTTCGTTTTATTTTGCATATGGCTCGAATACATTTTTTCTGTGCTATTAATACCTGCTCAACCTTTGTCGCATTACCCCAAAATATAAGGCCATATCGCAAAGTAGAGGCGACATAACCATGGTAAGCTACTAGGAGCGCTGTCTTATTCACAATTTTGCCTAGCATATACAACGCATAGGAAAACTTACTGAGCTTTCCACATACATTCTCGATTTGAGTCCTCCATGACATGTCGTTATCAATATGCAGACCAAGAAATTTTGTAACATTACTTTCAAGTATTTGGACACCTTTGTAGTTTATCTGGAAATAAGACAGAGCATTTTTTTTAATTTTAATGTTCATAATTTTGGTTTTATTTAGGTTCATTTTAAGGTTATTAGCGTCCAGCCAGTCAACAATTGTAACAAGACTAGTGTTAATGTCATCTTCTATTTCTTTATTACTACCCGTATTGTATATAACAGTGCTGTCATCAGCAAATAAGGACATTTGGTGCATGATTACATGGAGAAAGTCATTAATGTAGCAAATGAACAGCAAGGGTCCCAGCACAGAACCCTGCGGAACACCGTAACGAAGAACTCTAGAGCTAGATGAGTATACTACTTCAGTTTTGGACTTAATATCCACTTGACTAATCTGAGTAATTTGCTTTCTATCCTCCAAATAAGATTGTATGAGATTAAGCACGTTACCTCTGATGCCATATCTATTTAGCTTATTTAACAGTACTTTATGGTCCACATAGTCAAATGCCCTGGTCATATCCATATACATTGCCATTACTGGTTTCCTATTGTCCAAATTGTGATGTATTTTCTCCAAAAAATTGTATATGGCCATATTAATGGTTTTTGTTTTCCTGAAACCCATTTGTTCCTTGCAAAAAAGATCATGTTTTTCAAAGTAATTATAAATATCATTATAAATAACTTTCTCAAAGATCTTTGAGAAAATTGGTATAAGTGCTACAGGTCTATAATTACTTAACTTTGTTTTGTCATCTTTTTTATATAATGGCTTGATAATGGAAACCTTTAACTTTTGCGGGAAAACACCATTTTGAATACAGTTATTTATAATGTCACTTAATATAGGTGCTATAAGAGGAGCCACTGCTTTAACTATCCTTGTGTCAATATCATCATATCCTGTACTATTGGTGTTTTTAAGATTATTAATTATAGTAATAATGTCGTTTGGTATGGTTGGTTCCATAAACATAGATTTATGCGATCCTGATGTATTAACACTATCATTCGTCTGAAAACCATTGGCATTCGGTTGAACTGAGTCTACGAAATAATCATTAAATTGCTCTGCTATCATTTTAGGATTTGTTATACATTTGTCATTCACATTAATTATATGTATATTAGCTTTAGGAATGTTGGGTTTCATACTATTTATTACCTTCCAAGTTGCCTTAGATTTGTTGGTACTTGTTCCAATAAAATAGCTATTTTGAGCTTGTTGTGTTAATTTGATCACTTTTTTATACCTTTTTGAGAATGTTTTAAAAGCCTTTTTTGAATCACTGTTTCGTGTTAGTCTATATTTCCACAATAAAGTTCGTCTCTTCTTACTACAGCGTTTTATCCCCCGTGTGATCCACTTTGGCCTCACAACTGTGGACATTCTACGTTTGATAATTGGGAAGCAGAGATCGTAGAATAGTTTAAAAAAATCATAAAATGAATTAAAACTTTCATTTGCATTATCCGTTTCGTAAACTTCAGTGAAACTAAGGCTGGCAATACACTTCCTAAAAAGATTAATATTTTCCGTGCTGTAGTCGCGTTTATTAACATAGTAATATTTCAAAATACATGTTCGCTGTACAGGAAACTTCATCAATTGTGCTGTGTGGTCAGACAAACCTAGCTCCAATATTTCACTCTTGTAGTTCTTTTATTTGGTGTTCCTATCTCGCCAGCTAACTTCTTAGTTGCCTTAACTACAAGCTTATGTTTAATATTCATATTCTCCATTGTCATCTTTAATTCTGTGTTTTCAATAGACAGATTATTTATCTCCTCGTGAGCCACCTGCAACTGTGAATTAAGTTCACTAATTTGACGTTTGAGGTCTTCCATTTCCTCATTTTCGTCATTTATAATATTTGGGACGCTATTATTTGTGGCGCCCTCTATTGTCAAATTGTTTGAACTACATTCATCGAAAGTTTCTATTTCTGATTCGGATCGTCGTCGACTGCGAAGTGTAATGTTCTCAAAGAAGTTCATTTTGTTCAGATTTTTAATATTTAATTAATAATAGGAAAAAAAGTCGAGTTCAATACAGTGGGATTCGAACTCAAGCCCAACAGAGTCAACGCACGTTAATAGCTAAAGCGTTAACCGCTGCGCCAAACACACATTACATACTAAGTTTGAATTAGGTGACTGGGTACCTCTTGATCTGATACCGCTTTTAAATCATTAAGTGTCGGGGAGGTCCAAAGTTCAATTCTTTGTTTGAAGAACGTACGTTTTGAACGGTTAAAATTTAAATTAATCTCTTTAACTTTCGTGTTTCCAGTCACTGTTTTTTCATGAGTTAGGTCAAAAATCATGCAGCATATCACTAGTAATAGTTTATATTTACACACATTCACAGTTTATGTCATAAAAACAGTTTACGTTCTTTGAAATTTATCAGATTTTTATATTGTTTATTACTTCACTTTTTGTAAATCCTTTTCCTGCATAATATTGTCACAAATGTATAGGAGTGTTCTTTCACTAATTCACTTTGTCTTATCACTTAAATATTGTTTGTTTATTTATAAAAGATTTAAAATAACGGAGCCAATGTTTACATGGACAATCGATGACTACCCACTAGAGTTAACAGACTGTCTCGTTGGTCAATCGATGACTACCCACTAGAGTTAACAGACTGTCTCGTTGGTCATGTGGTCCTGGGTCCGATTTTCGTGTCGGGCACAGAGTCATTGGGTTTTTCGATCTGGAATACCTCAGTAGTCCCCGGCATGAAACATGGCAAGGTTTTGGCGTAGTGGGGGTAAGCGACCTGACCAAGCACCATATAGAGCGAACGGAACATCGACGCGACGCGATTGGTTAGTCGATCCTTGTGTCAACTGACCAACTAACCCACCCTTGACACCCCCACCCTTTGTGCCTATTGGCCTTGTTTGTTCTGTCTGTTGCTTGATATGGAGGGAAGTGTAAATTTGTTTTTTTTAGGGTTCCGTCATCATCATCATCATCATATCAGCCGAAAGACGTCCACTGCTAGACATAAGCCTCCCCCAAGCGTCGCCACATTGACCGGCACCGTGCGTCTCGCAACCAGCGGATCCCCACAACCTTCACCAGGTCATCGGTCCACCTGGTGGGAGGCCTTCCAACACAACGTCTTCCGGTTCGCGGTCGCCACTCCAGAAACTTTCTGCCTCATCGGACATCCGTTCTGCGAGCAATGTGCCCTGCCCACTGCCACTTAAGTTTGGCAATTCTTCGGGCTATGTCGGTAACCCTGGTTCTCTTGCGGATCTCTACATTTCTAATTAGATTACGCAAGGAAACTCCGAGCACAGCCCTCTCCATTGCCCTTTGAGTGACTGTAAGCATTCTGATAAGGCCCATTGCAAGGGTTCCGTACCCAAAGGGTAAAAACGGAACCCTATTACTAAGACCACCCGTCTGTCTGTCTGTCTGTCTGTCACCAGGCTGTATCATGAACCGTGATAGCTAGACAGTTGAAACTTTCACAGATGATGTATTTCTGTTGCCGCTTTAAAAACAAATACTAAAAACTGAATAAAATAATTATTTAAGTGTGGTTTCCATACGAAAAACGTAATTTTTTTGACGTTTTTTTGCGACAATGGTACGGAACCCTTCGTGCGCGAGTCCGACGAGTCGGTTTTTCCTACTCCTCCATTGTTTTTTTCTGATTTATTTCGTTGCGGGATCCAATACAGTTAAATTCATTCTCTGGGACTTCGTCGAGTTGCCACGGCGCTTTTCTGGTGGTCGCCACTGTTGATTCTGGCTTTCAGGAATTGCAGTGGTTTGGGAATAGTACGGTAGGATTGACCAACAAATCGCGCGGTTGCAACGGTGCTAAACTTTCCCCACGTCCCCCTTCCAAAGAGACCTAAAAAAACGACTTGTGCGCATCTATACTCCATTTGTGATAACAGCGAGCGATTAGCAAACGATTGTGTGTCGACTCTTATGACACAAAGCATTTGTTCGCGCGATGATTGCTCATTGCTTATTGCTGTTTCTTACGTAATAAGCCTGCCGAAGTCTGGATTCCGGATGATGGCAGTAGGCAGCGAGCCTATTATATATTACATAAGACTTTAACATAACTGTTGCAATATAGGTGTACTACAGTCGCACATCTGTCCAACCCTTCGGGAGCTTCGGCGGCGGCGGCGGCGGCGGTGGCGTGATATTATGTTGTTAGCAGATTAGCTACGAGCGAGTTTAGTTAAGTGAAATTAAAAATGTAGATGGGTAGGTATACGCATTGTAGGTTTGATTACTAGGGCCTAAGGCCAATTGATATTCCAAGAAAGTTTAAAGGACTTCCACTCGACTCAGTTGCTAGTACAACGGAAAAGGACCTCGATAAATGTCAATACAAAACAAACTACGTACAACTGTTAGGGGCATGACTTAGAATGTGGATGTAAGCACTCAAATTGATTGATTTGATTAAGGATACATACATACATAAACTCAAGACTTTTGCCCGCCAGAAAGTACAGAACGCCACCTGCCAATTCTTACGATATTTGATTTAGGATATAATATATTGTGTCGAGAGCAGTGGTGGCCCAATGGTATCGGCCGCGACTTGCAAGTTGTAGGTCGTGGGTTCGAACCCAGACAGGCGCTTTACTTTGTGCAAATTATTTCATCACCACTGCTCTCAAAAACATGCATGGCCTAGAACCAAAA
The DNA here is from genome assembly GCA_948252205.1 of Orthosia incerta. Taxonomy (NCBI): domain Eukaryota; kingdom Metazoa; phylum Arthropoda; class Insecta; order Lepidoptera; family Noctuidae; genus Orthosia; species Orthosia incerta. The sequence continues at coordinate 33,253,549 of OX411743.1, forward strand.
ATTCAAAGACATGTGACAGCCACCAACCCGCACTGGGCCCGCGTGGTGGATTACGGCCCATTCCCTCTCACAGAGAGGAGGCCTGTGTCCCAGCAGTGGGAACATTAATAGGCTGATGATGTGATGTGATATTGTGTCGAAGATAGTAAGACAAAGTTGAACGTTTAAAAGAGGGACAGTGAACGTTTAACAAAGAACCTTGATAAGTCGGAATTATCTGATCAGACCTGTTTTATGTGTTATATGTTCACTCCTATTTTCTCAGACACTTAAAGAAGGGAATTATTTTATTGACCGAGTGAGTGTCCATAAAAAGACCGAGATTGGCTCCGTCGATTGCCTAAAGGCTACAAACGAACAGACAGTGTGATGGCCATGTTTTACGTTTAAGGAAAAATACTGTAGGAATTTTCCCTGAACGTATCTCGGGTATGATAGCAAATAAATAACTATTTGCTATGCTACAAGTGCGGAAGGTAGGTGATTTCCGATGAGTGGATAAATCGACACGAGTCGGAAATCATCTTACGTACTTGTATCATACAACATTTTAGTATGCTTTGTGCGAGGAAATAAAAAATATATCTGAACCAAGCAAGAAATTAATAAAATGGCGGGCTTATTCAAGCGCGCTCAGCATATCCACATATTAACTAATAGTTGCTCGGGAATATCTACTGCGCATGTGCAAATAGCTGTCACGTCGTAACGCAAAAAGGCACGAGTGAAATATTCATTTTGCCAAACACATTTAATGAATACTTAAAATTAATGAAGTATTAGTTTAATTTTACCTTTTATATCAATGATAATCTGTACTTAACTAATTTTTAAAACTTTTCTCAAATAATAAAAACTCTATGCGGCGGGCTGACGTTGGAGTAAAATATTAAAAAATACATTAAAGTAAAAAGCACGAGTAAAAAAAAGTGACACTTTCCGCACAGATTGGCTACTTGGAAAACGCTCTTTTCGAGGACATGCATTGTAAAATAAGTTTCATATTGCTAGGTACATAGGACTCTAGAAAAATTAACTTGCTAATTTGTTTTTGGCGATAGCGTTTGTCGAAATGCGAAAATATTGGGCAGTGACCATGTGACAATTTGTTAGCCCATGTCAATCCACCATTTTCGCATACAACAACATTCATTAGCATTTATGTATCTGTACCTTTATTTTCGACACTTGTTTACGTTTTATGTTTATGTTTACTCATTCGTTATTTATTTTATTTATAATTAAAACTGTTCGCTCCGTGACTTGCTACAGGTTTCACTGGTTCGGCGTGATCCAGTCGACACCGGCCATCGCTGAAAACCAGCGCTCTGGCTCTGTCTCCTACGCGAGATCCAGGATTATATTGACTGATGGATTATTTAAGCTTTTTAACCCGACTACGGCGAAGCAAAAGGAAGGGTTATATTTTCGACCGATATGTGTGTATGTATGTATATGTAATATACAGGATAACCGTGGTCGTATGCCACCTACGATACATTCTGAAAAGTAGCATACCACGGTTATCCTCTGAGAAAAGAATATTTTCTTAATGTTTGGAGGGTAATGTTTTTCGAGCGTATGTATGTATGAAAGTATGTATGTATGAAAGTATGTATGTATGTATGTCCATTTCTTAGCACGCTCTACAGCTCAAACGGCTTGACTGACATATGATTTGTCGTTCGATTTGTCTCAATTGTGGGAGTGACATAGGCTATACAATTCTTATATATGGCGCCTCCCTCCCCCCAAAAAGGGGGGTAATACATTCTTATTAACAATATGGGTATTAAATGAAAGCTACTAAATATACCATTCCAAAAATATATATGAATGAAAGAAAGAAGAAGGAAAGAAAAATGTGTTTATAATTAATGTTATGAGAGGCTGCAGGGGACAAAAAAAATTGTCAGCTCTGTCAGCACCTCGTAATATTTAATGTATAAATTATCCAGTACTTGCTTTACTCTTTTCAGTATATTATATTTACATGCATTATATGTGGGGTTTTTTGTTTTTATAATGATTTGTTTTTTAGAGCGTGATTTAAAATTAGTCGGGTTTTAGTTTTTGAACTAATATTTTTTGGGTATGCGTCGTGTCTGGCGCAAATACTAGTTTTTCTTTCGTTATATTTTAACTTTTCAGCAATTTATTGCTAATAGAATGTCACTTTGTCTAGAGGCTCTAAACTTATAATAAGTATTTTTTTTTAAATCTGTTGTTTATTTCAAAATGATTTCGTTTTTTTTAATTTCTACCGGTTTTCATCATCCTTAGGGCCTACAGTGCGCACGGTTGGCGCAGTGATTGAGCGATTGACTGCTGCGCTGCGTGTTGCGGGTTCGATTCCCGCACGGAACAAATATTTGTATGACCTACAGATAGTTGTTCCGGCTCTGGGTGTTTGTGTATGTAAATTTATATGTTTGTAAACGCACCCACGATACAGGTAGAAATTCCTAGTGTGGGGCAACGTTTTTTTCTAAAAAGAAAGAAAGAAAAGAAAGAGTAAATAGGAGCAACACGGGCCAATCTTTGGGGTTAAGCAACGCATGCTGGATTGCGTGGATGGGTCCGTTCCTCCGTGCATAAACAAACCGTGAGTTTTCCGAGCCTCGGAAAATACGTAAGCTGTTGATCCCAGCAGTCAATTGTTCATCTTTGATATTCGTTCAGTAGTGACATTTTGACATGGGAAAAGATTTTTCAAAATGTATGGGTTTGAGCAATCTGGTATTTCGACAGTTAATATCGCTTATGAATGTCACTTTGTTCCTATTTTATGAGTAATTCATTTCGTCGTGTTCGTCGTATATTATGTATAATGTAAGATTCCAATCTCTCTTTTATCATTCGTTGCAGGTTTTAATATCAGACTTTTGTGTTTTTGGCATTTTTTTATTTTTGATATTGTATACCTTGCTTTGATCGCTTCGTTCCTCTCGTTATGAAAAAAAAAACTTTGTGAATTCTGTGTCCTAATATCATGAAAATATTGAAGAATTCGGTTGAATTCGATATACAAAGCATTCTCCTCCTAAAAATTCACACTATAATTTAAAGAGTAGCTATCGGAAAAAACAAAAGCCATTCTCTTTAGCGTTCTGATATTTTCGAGTATTTTCTTCTGTGTAACTGAGAGAACACCAGCACATTATGAGAAGGTAGATCTTTTTTAAATCTATCATAAATGTCTGTCTGTGTGTTTGTTTGTTTGTTTTTTTACGATCACGCCTAAACCGCTGAATCAATTTTCATAAATTTTGGTATAAAGATTCCTTGGAGAGGGACATAGGATACTTTTTATCCTCTTACTCCCTGGTAGGTGCTTGGAAAAAATTCCGACTATCACGCGGGCGAAGCCCTATTATTTTTCAAATTACATTATGTTCGAAACTATTAAATTCCTTTAGTACTCAGTCAGTGAAAAACGACACTATGAGGTATATTTCAGTACCGTTAACTTTATGTTTTTACATATTTTAAGTACCCAAAATTGATAATATTGCTGTTAATACATAAAAACATACTAGAAAACCTCACTTTGAATTAAACGTAAAACATAATTTAACTAGCCTAAATTACCAAATGCAGAGATTTAGTACAAAAAATAAACACAAAAATAAGTATTTTGGTTCATGTCTGGAAAACTAATGAACGAACATTAGTGAATTTTATGTAAGTATTTTTGTGCACAATGGAACAAGGAATAAACTTGCTCTGATCACAAATTGCAGTCAAATCCGAGAATTGAGCAAAAATCTGATTTTTGGGTCCTTTGACAGCAAATATTTTTTGTATTCGATAATGATCCCATTATCGAATTTTCAGGCAACATTATTACTACCATAATGAACGTAATTCCGGTGAAATAATTTAACTAGGATTTTTCGCAGATTTGCGTCTAATTACAGTTATTATACACATAAAAAACTAATGTCAACTCATAAAGTTTTATTTCTCTACAAAAAAAACTGTTTTTTTAGACTGAATTGTCTCACTCCTGAACAAAGAAAGAAAGAAAGAAAGAAAGAAAGAAAACTATTTTATTTGGCACACACGGATACACACAAATAAACGGGAACTTAATTTTAAAAACAATTACATACATATTGTGCCCCGCGGCTGCGCCAAAAAGGACCAGTTCAGCAAAATGCCAGACAACTGGGAGTTGCCTGACGCTGGTTTTCCACCCCTCAAAAAACTCAAAAGACTTTCCCTCATTCTTTCCATTTTTCTGAAAACACTTAATAAAGAAAAATATATACGGATCGAAGGGCACAAATATACTTATTCCTTATTTGAAAATTAATTTCTTTCAGCAGACCTGCGACAGCAGAGTGGGATGAGAGACGTAGAGAGTGTGTAAAGATACATTAAAGGAAACTTTAAATAGAAATGTTTTGTGACAGCTTCAAACATTAAGAACTAGAACTAAACTTTGCATCACAGGATGGCAAACTTCAAAGTGCAACATGCTGAAATACACGTGTCAGACAATTTGACTTGTGAAAGTAGGTACTGTGACGAATACTCAGGAGAGACGGTTTTTCAGTCTCCCCAGGGATGTGCCCTAACAGGTGTTGCACAGAGGGGGTAAGTCACGGGGTCCCTTCCATATACTGATAGTGATCACCGGGTTGGTTTAAGTGAGTTCAAAAATCCTCATTCTCTGATATTTTCCCCAAAAGTACTGGCGCCTTTTGAAAGTTTCCCCCTGAAAACAAAAACAAAAAAAGGCACTGTGACTGTTTTGGTTGCATGAGGTACTAGGTACGAAATACAGGCTGGCTATAAATTATACTTCTGACTGCGTTTGAAGCTTCATTTGAATTTGGAATTGGATTTCAAAATAAAGAGAGAATAGAATTGTCGCCTAGTGATAAAATAATGTAAAAGTAATTTTATACCTCACATCAAATAATATTTTGTTTAAGTTTCATATGAATAAGCCTTTCATTAACTATGGCTTCATAACATTACCGGGGCTGGGCAAAATAACGCTTTTCTTTAACTAAAATACAAATTTTAAAACCTTTTTGCATGTTTCTAATATATGAAGTCCAAAATAAAATAGTATAAAATACAGAATACATTATTTAAATCAGAAATACCAAATTGAATCATTGAAATACCAAATACTTAATTATCTGTACTTCAAATACTGTCCAGCCATGAACAATACCTACCTACATGTGTGGGTTTATCTGGCTGGTTTTAGTTTCAAAACACAACTCCTTCGTAAGAAAGTAGTAAGCTATATTTCAGCAGCTCTATGAACGAAAACAAATACGAATAGTTATGCTGAATAAAATATTCGATATTCCTGATCGCAAATTCGTTTACTTTGTTATAGGTAGTAGGTACTTGCAGACGTAAAGAAATTGGGTTACAAAAATGCTGACGTGGGAAAAGAAATATCATTCCTTAAGTAGATTCAAACTCAAGTGTGGCTCGGAACACGAGATGGGTCGTGAACTTAACAGCCGCCTTTCAATTTGAATTGACTTATTGCTAGGCATTGCCTATAGTTTTTGGCTCAATCCCCGTGTCGAATATCGGTGTTTTCTTCATTAGGAATCTTTCTCTCTGGAGTCTGGACTTGTGCTCGGTAAAATGGTAACGGCTAGTATGTAAGGAAGTATAAAAAAACTTTCTTGCAAAAAAATACTACCGACTTCCAAATAAGAAAACTACAAAGTGAAAATAACTTTATTTTTGGAAGTCGTGTCCATAACGCAAAAAAATGGTACCTACCAGAGACACCGACTTTACCGAGTTATTTTCACTTTGTAGTTTTCTTATTTGGAAGTCGGTAGTATTTTTTTGCAAAAAAGTTTTTTATTTTTAACTTTTTAGTTGTACCTGCCTAATAGGCAATTAGTTAAGTAAGGTACCTATAATGCCAGAATAGATTACCCGAATATCATGAAACTGAACATAGCCGGTGAAATGAGAGTGTACCAAGGTGAACTGTACACTTCTGCGTACCCCTTTAGAGCGTACTGGCGTGATGTTATGTTATGAAATGGTATAAACAATATACAGACATGCGGTTGCAGCAATCCCGAGAGATTTACCGTTATTTATTGAAGAGTTCTGTTGTAATATCTCCGAAGTTCTTCATCAGATCTTCACCAAATTAAAATGGGACCAATTTCGGAACATACTCTTACAAACAAAAAATTATTTTCAAAATCGGTCCACAATTGACGGGGTTATCGGTGAACATACACAAAAAAAAAACATACCTGAAGTCGAACATAGAACCTCCACCTTTTTGGTAAGTCGGTTAAAAATAGCTACATTCTTTTATCAATTTCGTTTTTTTTTAAGTTTATCTTGGACATCGATGACATCGGTGAAAGAAAACCTCGTATGAACATTTGGATGGCAAAAGTTTGTGAGTGTGTGTGTGTTTGTATGTTTGTTACTTCTTCACGCTCAAACGGCTGGATGAATCTGGATGAAATTTGGCACGCAGGTAGATTTTAGTCTGGAATAGCACATAAGATACTTTTCATCCCGGGAATAATATGTTCCATGGGGATAGTTTTCGAATTTCACGCGGGCGAAGCCGCTGATAGAAGCTAGTCACACTAATATTATAAAAGGGAAAGTCTGTGAGTGTGTTTGTTACTTCTTCACGCAAGAATGTCTGAGCGGATCTTGATGAAATTTGGCACAGAGATTATAGTCAGGAATAGCACAAATCAAAACAAATTAGGTATTTATTTTTGCAGAAAACACTGTTACAATTGTGTTATTAAATGGTACATGTTTCAAATGATTTGACCGAAAGGCATGCAAAATGTGTACAATCATGGTTTATTAAAATCAAGATTGACATTGAAACATAAAACTAGATAAAAATATTTTAAGATAAAAAATTAATGTAATATCCTCCTTAAAATTAAATGAATGTAGATTTTTCAATAATCATTTATTTAATTCATTCAATAATAATAATAATCATTATTTCAATGCCATTCCTAGTATTATTACAATAAATTAACATATAAATTATTTGAAGATACATGCACAAAAAAAAGTAAAAAAATAAAATTTATCGTTTAAGTCAATCAAATTATAGTAGCATTTATCAACTAAAAGGCTCTTTAGATTTTTCTTAAATAAGGCAGTATTCATTGCCCTTATTTCTTTCGGTAGTTTATTGAAAATTTCAGGAGCCATTTCATTTTTTGTGCATTAATGTGGTACGGGTTTGTGCGTCACGTTGTTGCCTATTATTAACTTCTGAGGAGCTCGTGGCTAAATAATAACAGCCGCACGGGTCGATCATCAAGGTTAAGCAACGCTTGACGAGGTCGGTCCGTGGATGGGTGACCATTTCAACATACCGAGTTTCCTCCGTGCCTCGGCAAGCACGTTAAGCCGTTGGTCCCGGCTGTCATTTGAAGATCTTTGGCAGTCGTTACGGGTAGTCAGAAGCTTGAGATATGACACCAGTCTTGCCAAGAGGTACCGTGTTACCCAGTTACTGGGTTGTGGAGGTCAGATAGGCAGTCGCTCCATGTAAAACACTGGTACTTAGCTGAATCCGGTAAGACTGGAAGCCGACTCCAATATAGTTGGGAAAAGGCTAGGCAGATGATGAGGCCAATGTAAATAAGTTATGATTGACCTTAACAAACTTTGAAATCTCATAAGTATATATGCTTGGGCGAGTTAGTGTTTTTTACTCCTGAAAATACGGTTTACAGGTCTCAATCATTTTAAGTCCAAACATAAAGTGAAAAACAAAGTGAAAAAAAAAGTCCAAACAATTTATTTACGAGTGATGCGAAAATAAATTCATAGCCGATTTTGTTGGCGTTTAACGATTTTAGATCCCCTAATTGTTGTTCATTTTTTCATACGAAATCGATTGCTGCATCGATTGGTACCTATCATAATATCAGATAGTGGTCAAGGGGGAGCCTACCAAAAAAAAAATATTAAAAAAAAAAAAAATTAAAGTATCAACGTTGCATTTTAGCTGACTTGTAATTACTATTTTTACAAAATATGTGAATGCAGTCTCTCAAATTTTTTTGCTATGCACCGCTTCTGTGCTTTAAAAAATACACATAAGATACTTTTTATCCCGGGAATGTGTTCCTTCAGGATAATTTTCGACTATCACGCGGGAGAAGCCGCTGGCAGAAGGTAGATAGATAGATAGATAAATCATTTATTTAGTGCACACAAAAGACAGCACAACACACAAAATCTTAATTAAATTATTACAATTTAGTAGTAGTGGTAGAAATATACGTTTGAATTCACAAGTTCGATCTTGCATGGAATACTGTTCTCATCTCTGGGACGGATCTGCTAAATACCAGCTTGATGCAATAGAGTCGATCGAAAAACGGGCCAAGAGGCTCATCGGTAATGAGGCTCAGTGAGCCTCTGAACACCGTCGTCGTGTTGCCAGCTTGTCGGTTTTTTATAGGTTGTATTTCGGGGAGTGTGGGATGGAATTGCATGATTTAATTCCGCCTAGCCCGTTTCATCATCGGACTACAAGACGTACGGCGATGCGCCATCGGTACATGGTGGACATCCCACCCATACGTACTAAACGTTTTGAAAATACTTTCATTATACGTACAGCTAAGGAGTGGAATTCCCTGCCGGAGTCTGTGTTTCCAGATAGCTACAACCTCGGGGTCTTTAAGTCAAGAGTGAATAGGTTACTTCTAGGCAAGCTATGCTTTCTCTGTACAAGAAGAGTCCTTTCCTCTGAAGTAGGATAGTAACAGTCTGGTATATTTATCTTTCCAAGAGAACTTATTAATAGCTCTTTGTATAATGCTTTCACTTATGTATTTAATTTCGATAAACGCAAATAAACAAGACCCAAAATATAACTGAACTATCATAAACAATTTAAAAGTTCAATTTAACTTTTCCTCATAAACTAAATGGTTAATGTTTCTGGCTGGTAACAGCGGTAATGTTTTAGAAAGGACTTAAGGTCTACCTATTGGCTTCGCACAATTTATTGGGGTGTGTTCAATTATTTGATAACGTCTACAAACCTTGATAAATATGTCTGAGGCTTGTACCTACATCAGGCTGAGACAATGTATCCTTCTAAACAATAAGTACATTTGCAAAAAAACTGTCATGGCTAAAAGACAAATATATTTTGATTCGGCAATTAATTACTTGACTGTACGACGCACTATTTATAAGTATTTATTTGCAGTTGTTTAATATAAAATATTCGACTGAAATAAATATAAATTTATATAGAAAACGTGTCGCGCCGACCCTAATAAGTAACGTGGGATAAGGACAGGATGATGATGATATAAATTACTATTGAATTCATATTGACAGTAGTTATTATATTAAACAATACTATAAGATACGTTATTGGTTTTTTCCTAGATTTATTACCTATAGCTGATTTGGGATTGTCTGGAAAAAAATATTTGATAGAAATATTAGTGTCCGGATATTGGCAAGCTATTCTTGAAAGCACCAACAAAGCCTTAGCCCAAATTCTGAGTTTAGAAAAGTTTAAAAAAAAATCTTTAGGACATTATTTGATTTGTAAAAAATTGCATTATCACGAAAAACAAACGTTTGTTCAAAATTTCAGCTCAATCTAACACTGGCAAGTGGATCAAAATTAACATACAAGTTATAAACGGGCCAAGAGGCTCACTGGCAATGAGATACTGGTTGAGTCTAGGCTCCAGAGCCTTGAACATCGGCGCCAAGTTGCCAGTCTGTCGGTTTTTTATCGGTTACATTTCGGGCAGTGCATGGACTAATTCCTCCTATCCCGTTCCATCATAGTACTACTACAAGATGTACGGCGATGCGTCATCAGTAAATGGTGGACATTCCACCCATACGCAAAAAACGTTTTGGAAATACTTTTACTCGTATTATGCGTACAGCTAAGAAGTGGAATTCCCTGCCAGAGTCTGTATTTCCTGATAGCTACAACCTGGGCGTCTTTAAGTCAAGAGTGAATAAGTTTATTCTACGTAAGCGTGCTACAAAATAAAAAAAGCTTATAAAAATATTAAAAAAAAAGAAAGAAAGAAAAAGTATTTATTTGTGACCCGCACAGGAGACACGAGAAATAAGCGTATAATTAAACAATAATAAAAAATAAAAACCCCGTGCGAGACCAAAAAGGCTCTTATCTAAGCATGTGCAGCGATATCCAAAAAAGGAAATAACGTTGCGCTGATATTCTGATAAGACCCACTGTTGATGCCAGGGACACAGTTACGGAAACGGAAAATACTTAAATAATACAATAAAATAGAATAAATAAATAACAAAAAAATAGAATAAACACAGAAGGTGGTTCAAAGTATGTGTAAGTATTATACAAATATAATAGTACATTATGGTACAAGTGTTCAATGTTGGTGATTACCGCTGAGGCGCCATTGAGACCCGAGCCGTAGGTGAGGGTCTTAAGAGAGCCGAGGATGGTAATCATCAATACACACGTGTATCATATGACGTTTTTCAACACACTTGTGAAGAAAATAATACAAAAAAATCATTTTCAACAGTAAAAACGAGTTGTGAATTTTTTTTCACAATGGCGGGCAAAATTAATCAGTTTTCCTATGCGCGCGCATTTAACAATGGCGATCGGCCATAGACTAAAAGAATGAGGTTTCTTTTTTTTGGCTTTTCGTGGATAGTGTTTTAGCCACGTACAAAATAGGGAATTTCAATTTTTCTTAATTACAGAGCAAATAAAATTTATATTTGAGTGAAAGTTTTATTTATTAAGCACGTACAAGTTGAAATTATCTATTTAAATACGAAGTTGCATGGAATGAGCAAGCAATAGGTACATTAATTTATTTTTACTATTGAGCACGATCTTGTTTGTATCGAACCTTTTTTAAGAACGAAACAACTCAACCAATAAATTAAAAAAGAAAACTCTATAACTCACTTGTGAATAATAGCAATGAAAAAGTCACAGTTTGATAACAGGTATCATTATGTGCCTAATTGCGGTGAAATTAGAGGTACTTTATGAGCAAGTGTGTTGAAAAACATATTAAAGGTAGACCTATGTAGACTACTGTAACTTTACCGCAAATTAAGTAACGAAGCGAAAGCCTCGAATTAAAACATTTGGTTTTCCTCATACACTAAGCCTATTACTGTTTCATCTTTCTGTTTCTTTTAATTATTTTTCTTTGAGTCGTTGCTATGCTAAATATTTTATGGAAACAATATCAGCCGGAATCTAACGGAAAATAACAAAGTCACATTTTATCAACGTCAGAGATTGATAAAATTACAAAATGTATTGGATTGGATACATTCATTGAATGTCATGTTGGCATCATCATCATCTGCCTAGCCTTTTCCCAACTATGTTAGGGTAACCAGTCTAACCGGATTCAGCTGGGTACCAGCTTTACATGGAGCGACTGCCTATCTGACCTTCACAACCCAGTAACTGGGTAACACAATACCTCTTGGCTAGACTGGTGTCAGATCTCAGGCTTCTGACTACCCGTTTCGACTGTCAAAGATCTTCAAATGACAGCCTGGACCAACGGCTTAACGTGCTTTCCGAGGCACGGAAGCAAACTCGCTTTGTAAAGATGGTCACCCATCCACGGACCGACCTCGGTAAGCGTTGCTTTACCTTGAAGATCGACCCGTGCTTCTGTTATTATTTAACTACGAACAGTCAAATATCTTCAAAATTTTAGTTCTAGGACATGCCGGTTTTCCCAAGATATGTTCCTTCACCGTTTTGAGAGCAGTGGTGATGAAATAATTTACGAGTACACAAAGTAAAGCGCCTGCATCACCACTGCTCTCAAAACGGTGAAGGAAAACATCGTGAGGAAACCGGCATAACTTAGACCCAGAAATTCAAAGACATGTGACATCTACCAACCCGCACTGGGCCCGCGTGGTGGATTACGGCCCATCCCCTCTCATAGAGAGGAGGCCTGTGTCCCAGCAGTGGGAACATTAATAGGCTGATGATGTGAAAGCGCCTGCCTGGATTCGAACCCATGACCTACAGCTGTGACATTTCGGCGTCATATGTCAGTCACACACATTTAGCCTGCTGAAGCAGCTTTTACGACTTTTGGAAACTGGTCCTGGTTACTTCGACCGAAAATAATACATGAAGAAATTCTTACACTTACAGATAGTTATCTACAGTATCACTAAGTGTCATACTGCTTTTCATCCCGGCAATATACCCGTATCCATTGAAAGGAACAACAAGATGGAAGCTGTAGGCGATACCTAGTATTTTCTATTATCCTTATTACGGCGTGTAAAGCAATCAATCAGTTGGAGCATCAATCGACTGGTTACAACATAATCTTCTGTAGTCCGCTCACTGTCAGGGTCACTTCAGTATTCTCTAGTGATCTCAAGGATGATAATCCTCAAGGATTATGATGCGATCATAAACATTCTTAGAAATTATATTGAATCGGAATTATTTTCTACATGATTACCCGAGTCGGCTCAATAACCCGCCTTTCTGTTACTTAATATATATGTATAAATATATATCGCATCAAGGCTGGCCGATAGATGTAAACCATCGGGAAGTCAGGATGTATTCCCTTAGGTTAAGACATCGTGTGTGGGCAGGTCGGTGGGTACAATCGTGCAAATGAAATCACATAAGTTATTCGATACACTGGGTTTATTCAAATAGACACAAGTTACATTCTTGCTTACTAACATTACGGATCGACACTGATTCTACGACGTCTTAGCTCTACGGCTGTCAGTATTCAACTGACTCAACTGCTCTATTCTGCACCACGCTAGTGCTTATAAAAGCGCGCCAACGCGCAGTTGCTCTTGATTGCCGCTAGGGGCGTGCTTGTGATTTGACTTTACGTCCATACTATTGACTAAACCCGACATATATATTTATGGTGTTTGTTTATTTCAGCTATTGTACCCATTATACTTTAATATTTATTTTATTTTTATTATGCACCTGCCATGCTATCTCTCCACCATCCTTGGTTGACTGGTAGAGAATGCCTCAGGCATTAAGTCCGCCTATGTACCTTTATGTTGCATGAAGTTTTAATAAATAAATAAACAGGTCATTGCAGCGAATACGTACTACTTTATTACCTAGCCTAATTGTTAGGGTCAGCTTCCAGTAAGACTGGTTGTTATATTTTCGGGTTAAAAATCCCGACTAACCATAAATACGAGCGCAAAACCGCGGAACGAATCGAATTCGCGATGCGCAGTTTGGACTTAGCGGGATCTTGCACACCCCGTCTTAGATCGGCGATGGATCACTCGAGTATATCAAGGAGACTGAGAGATCATTCAACATACATTTCGGGGAGTGTGTGACAGAACTGCACAAATTGATTCAGCCTAGCCCTTTCCATCATCGGACTACAAGACGTACGGCCATGCGCCATCGGTACATGGTGGACATCCCTCCCATACGCACAAAGCGTTTTGCTAATACTTTCATTGCGCGTACAGCTAAGGAGTGGAATTCCCTTCCGGGGTCTTTGTTCCCCGATAGCTACAATCTTGGGGTCTTTAAGTCAAGAGTGAATAGGTTTATTCTAGGTTAGCGTGCTTCACCGTAGACCACGTCATCGCTTAACATCAGGCGAGATAGTGGTCAACCGCGAGCCTATAGATTATAAAAAAAAAAAAGATCACAGCCGCAACGGATTAACGTGCTTTCCGAGGAGGAGTCTCGGTTTGAAATTGGTAGTTACTACTGGGCATCGAATCACGGATTGACAACGGCAAGTAGCATCCGACCGAATCTTTGACATTAGCCAAGTTTGACCCGTATATAAACAACTAAACGAGATGTCGTTTAGTTGTTTATATACAAGCAACAAACTCTTAAAATCAACTTTATCTTGTCACTTTTAGCCAATCATAACTGAATTTCAAGGAAGATAAAAATATTTATTTGTGTCTCGCACAGGAGACCAGAGAGATAAAAGACGTCCACTGCTAGACATAGGCCTCCTCCAAGCGTCGCCACATTATCCAGTCCCGTGCGTCCCGCATCCAGCGGATCCCCGCAACTTTCACCAGGTCATCGGTTCACCTGGTGGCAGGCCTTCCAACTCAACGATGGTATGACGATAGTGGGCAGGGCACATTGGTCGTTGAACGGATGGCCGATGGGGCAGAAAATTTCTGGAGTGGCGACCGCGAACCAGAAGACGTTGCGTTGGAAGGCCATAAAAATAGGAACCCCATGCGAGACAAAAATGGTTCCTATACTATCCAAAGGCTTTTTAACCTTAGGTTTCGGTTTTGGATTCGGCATATGCTTGTGGCGATAGCTAAATAACCGGTATCGGCTTCGGCCGGAAATCAACATTCACTTGGACACTACCTGCGATCAACCCGGACTGTTAATTACCCACTAGCCCTAAAATTATAGTCACCTTAATATTACTAATTCTATCATTGGGTTCAGCTGACACACAGCTGAACTTCTAAATTAGATCAACCCACCACGAATTCAACCTCTTAAAAAGGCTCTGATTTCCCAGTAATATTACATTATTCAAGTTTAATTTAGATACAGACGGGAATACCCCAAACATTTTGTCGAGTAAACTTGTGATGTTTACTAAACTCGGTCAAATTCGAGATAGATATGTAACAAGATTGTTATTGACTATAGGTACATATATTACGTATTCATGAATTTAAGTTTACGTAACATCTTATTGGTATTGTATCGATTGTGTACTGGAGTTCCTATATTTTTTTGTTTGTTTTGACTGTGTTATTGTTGCAAGTGGTACTGTTGATGAATTTTTGTGTAATGGCGTTCCTATATTGTTTTGTTGGTTTTGACTGTGTTATTGTTGCAAGTGGTACTGCTGATGATGTTTTGAGATCGATTGCTGGGTCAGGCTAAGTCTTATTGAGCATTCGTCTGGAATTTCTCAGTAAGTAGCAACCTGGGATCTGGTTTTGTACCCAGTTTATCGCATTAGGCTCGCCCTTTACAACATGGGACTTAATCATAACTGGCGAAATTTATTTATTTATTTAAGTTTATCTCAAATTATTAGGTAAAACAAAAAGTACAATTTTTGCTTAAATCTATGTCAAGTTCACACGTGTGCCTGTGCCTGAAAAGTCAAAGAAAACAAAAGTCGTGGTTCAGCAAAATGTTCGCAAATTTTCTCATCGTCAAAACTAGGATTGATTATGTGTTGTTTGCAGTGATCTATACACAATAATATTACAAAGCAATAACATTTATTGTAGTTTGTTTATCACATGTAAAGCTATGGACTAATAAAATAAACTAATCTAATAAAAAAATGGCTTTCACATACAGAAAGTTACAAACGTCTTTACCTTTGAAATTAACCTCTTATGAAACGAGTTATTTGAACTGTGATAACTACAGCATGACTTTTGAAATAATAAGTCTAAATTAACTTTATATTTAATGTATGCTATTCCTCCTGAGGAGCTCGTGGCTAAATAATAACAGCCGCAAGGGTCGATCATCAAGGTTAAGCAACGCTTGACGAGGTCGGTCCGTGGATGGGTGGCCATTTCAACATACCGAGTTTCCTCCGTGCCTCGGAAAGCACGTTAAGCCGTTGGTCCCGGCTGTCATTTGAAGATCTTTGACAGTCGTTACGAGTAGTCAGAAGCTTGAGATCTGACACCAGTCTTGCCCAGGGGGTACCGTGTTACCCAGTTACTGGGTTGTGGAGGTCAGATAGGCAGTCGCTCCATGTAAAACACTGGTACTCAGCTGAATCCGGTAAGACTGGAAGCCGACCCCAATATAGTTGGGAAAAGGCTAGGCAGATTATGATGTATGCTATTCCTCCTAAGGAATTAGTTACTCATTTGTTTCTTTGTTGTTTAGGGTTCCATACCGAAAGGGTAAAAACGGGACCCTATTACTGAGATTCCGCGGTCCGTCTGTCTGTCTGTCCCTTACCAGGCTGTATCTCATGAACCGTGATAGCTAGACAGTTGAAATTTTCACAGGTGATGTATTTCTATTGCCGCTATAACAACAAATACTAAAACCAGAATAAAATAAATATTTAAGTGGGGCTCCCATACAACAAAGGTGATTTTTTTGCTGTTTTTTGCGATAATGGTACGGAACCCTTCGTGCGAGAGTCCGACTCGCACTCGGCCGGTTTTTTTTTGTAATATCGCCATGAACTCTAAGAATATTTGTGTAATTTCTTAATATGTGCCCAAAAAAGGAAAAAGATGCGCCTTAAAAGGCACGCAATATCTCACTATTAACGAACGCACTAAGTGTTTTTATTAGAATAACTCTTTTTGGGCAATTTTACCTCAAAAAATAACCTTCTTCGCCGGACGACCTAGGGGATACAATTTCTCAAACTATGGAAAACATTTTTCCGCGTGGAGTTAGTCTTCTTCCATTAATTTTAATTTCCCTTCGTCTTGATAGACCTTTTTTCTAGGTATATCATAATCAAATCTAGTATATTATCTATGTTATACCTAGAATTGTTTAGATACCTACATCCAAGGCGCCAGTCGTACTTGAATAAAAACGACAATAGGACCATGTTCAGCAATCCGACTTATTCACAGAGTGTCGTAAAAAATAATGGGTAAACAGAAATATTGCGACGGATAGGGTTTTCACGAGCGCCTCCACTTGTCTGCCGCGTAGATTTGTTGATGAAAAGTACTCAAATGTTTAATCTTTGTATCTGCAATATATAAAAAGAGTTTTAGGGATGTTTTATTCTATGGGACTTAAAATATTATGTATGAATCTATTATTTAGAATATGTATGTATTTGTATTTCTATTAAGTATTATTGTGTTCATTGCTGGTATTGTCGCAACACTTACAACCCCATGTCATGTCCAAGTAATCTCTGTCCAATCCAGGTTTCCTGGAAGAGATCGCGGCATGCGATAAGGTCGCCCTTTCTATGTTTTTAGTTTTGTTTCTTTTTAGGGTTCCGTACCCAAAGGGTAAAAACGGGATCTTATAACTAAGACTCCGCAGTCCGTCTGCCACCAGGCTGTATCTCACGAACCGTGATAGCTAGACAGTTGAAATTCACAGATGATGTATTTCTGTTTCCGCTATTACAACAAAAACTAAAAATGGAATAAAATTAATATTTAAGGGGGGCTCCCATAGAACAAACGTGTTTTTTTGGCGTTTTTTGCGATAATGGTACGGAACCCTTCGTGCGCGAGTCCGACTCGCACTTGGCCGGTTTTTTCTTCTTGTATATATACCAGGGTATACAATAAAGTGTTTATAATAAAATAAAATAAATAAATACATATTGTCGATATGGTATCTAAACAATTGATATAGTCAAACACGATGTAATTCAAGGGTTTGTTTTTCAGTCATTTAAGCACTTGTGCATACTCATTACTTTTTTTTTGACTGTAGATTGTAGTCTCAATAACATTATATTTATTATGGAATCCAACTCTTACCGGCTAATAATGTCTGTTTTACGCACGCCTAGGAATCCTGCCCTATTTCAATATATGTAGAAGTAAAATAAATTAAAGTTTTCTGAGAAATGCAGTTCCCTGTAATAAAGACACGACAGAATATAAAGGAGCAAAGAAGTTTTATTTCACTCAAGTGCGACACAAAACAACTGTTAAGGTAGATTTACGAGCAAAGCGGCTCCAGCGTCACTAATGCGGTGCAAATATTTATTTAATCTTAAATTCACTGACAGGATACGCATAGCCACTGGCGCTGGGTCTGACAAGAAATTTTGCACAGTGACAGAAAAAACTTAAGAAGGCCATTTAAATAAAAAAAACAACCGACTTCCAAAAAAAAATAATATAAGTGAAAAATAACTTCATTTTCGGAAGTAAGTGTTCCTGTTTTCGTTTCTTTGTTTTATGACACCACCTTCCGAAATTGAAGTCATTATTCACTTTGTAGTGTTTTTTTGGAAGTCTGTTGTATTTTTTTGTAAAAAAGTTTTTTATCTTTCACTTTTTAGTGGTACATAACGTACAAGTTCTATATTAAGGTACCTATAATGTCCACAGTGTTGCCAGAATACATTACCCGAATAACATGTAACATACGGACATAACCGGTGGAATGAGAGTGTACCAGGGTGAACAGTACACATCATCTGCGTACCCGTTTAGAGCTTACTGGTATAATGGTATGTTATGAAATGGTGTAAACAATAAACAGACAGCAATCCGGAGAGATTTGCCGTAATTTATTGAAGAATTCTGTTGTATATCTCCAAAGTTCTTCATCAGTTCAAATTTAAATGGGACCATTCCGGCACTAACTACTTTCAAACAAAAAAAGAATTTTGCAAATCCGTATACTTATGACGGAGTTATGCCCGAACACAAATAAAAAAAAAATAGAAACATCCAAATTGAGAAACTCCTGCTTTTTGGGAGTCAGTAAAAATCATACATGAAAAGGGTTTAAAAGGAGATGAAAGAGTATGTAGAAATTCGATATTTTTGCTGATATACATCCCGACGACGCGACGGCTTGAGAAACATAATTTTGAGATGGTCGAATTTTGCGCGACTTGCTTCGCTGCTACGGTCTTGCGTAAACTCCAACTCAAGTTGTTTTTACTCAGTAGTTCTTGAAGTTTATTTTATGTGTATGTACTTACCAATTTAAGGTGCAGGGCACGTTCCTAAGAAAAATGCTCATTGGAAAAGTACTGTCACCGAATAAATAATAGAAGCAATCTGGCTTTGAAGAAGAGAGATTGCGTTAACTTGAATACAACTTGTTGCAAAATATTCGCTAAAAAAAAATATTTAAGAAGCATTATTTCTTATAGGTATGGTTGTTTTACCGCTCATACTTGGTTGTTTATAAATTAAGACGTTTTGTATTTTATTTTGTGGAGCTATCGAGGTCATTCCCTAACAAAGTGACATTTTAATAGCGATTATAATTGTCATTTGCTAATTAAAAGGCACGTGGTTATGCCCAAACATTTTGCAATAATAATTATTGTTATTGCTGATAGAGTAATGTCCAGAGCAAAATTTTCGACATCCACAAGTGCCGCTTAATCGTCTAATAAGGACGTTTTTGTGCTCACCAGCCCACTGGTGAGTAAGGTCCTTACATCCGCTTTAGTGCCGTAAAACGGTTACTTTCTAAAGCATACTCGTTAGTAACGGCTATGTTAAAAGGTTTAAAAAAAAAATATATTGATTATTGATTCATGCACATTATTATTAACACAAGGTTTTTTCGTGTAACTAATAGTTTTGCTTTAAAAAAATAATTAACAACACGATATTTTTTTGCAACTTTTGGAAACTCCTCCAAAACGACTTGGATGTTTAAAATATGTTTACACAGAAAAATTGATGGCTGGAATTTCTTCATAACTAACATATGTAAATCAAATAATATTTTGCAAGCAAAACTGTTCAAAAGGAGGTTCAATATTGATATTTTGGCATCGAGCGGGCGCACGGCCTGTTCTGTGTTAACATTTTGGCGTATATATCGCCTTAAATATATCTGTTAAACGTTGTTGTTAAGCGCACGGAAGCAAAGTTTGAATCATTTCTAATGTCGTAGAAATACGTTTAATTTTAAATCTGGTACGCTACAGTTTTGTATAGTTTTCCACAATGGTAGTAAATAAACTCGCGTTAAAAGCCAAAAAAACTATGAAATTCCACATTTAAACTACGGAAGAGTTCACTCTACGGGCCCAAACGCAAAACTGCGAATTGACGCGATGCGAATTCGCAACGCAGAATACAGCTAAGCAACAACAAGCTCGTAGATTTTTACGATGCGACGTTGCACCGCAGTATTGTGTGTGGGCCCTACACCAAGGTCCCTAGCGGCAAATTCAAAGTGGCAGCCATCATTGAAATAAACGTTTTGGTTTTGAGTTTTGTAGTTGCAATAATCGAAGTCAAATCTAATCAAGTCAAAGGTCGATACAGATAATTGTGAGACTTAGTGCCAGTTTCCCAGCTCTCAATTATCGGGCTGTTAACGTAATCGAGGATTAAACGCCCGTTAATTCTACTTTCAGTTTCTCAAATCCCAAATGTGACAAGCATTTTACAATTTGTCACGATTGACAAAAATCTCAAATTAACCTCATGTTACAACAGTTTTGGGTTTCTGAGAACCTTTTTCAATGTTAATCTCTTGTTTACGAGCCTAATATATTTGTTGGAAATTGGTCGATTATTCGCAGATTAAAATTAATATTATGATTTCACAGGCTTATATTACGATAAAAAGATAATAGGGGTCGGTGAAAACTATGGTATGGGTTGAGTTATAAAAAATATGTTAATTTAGATCAATTATTTAATTATCAAGATTAAATAAAAATTAGGATATTACAAACTTTTCAAATTAATTACATTATAAAAACTTGACACAATTATCAAAAATTGATTTTTTTTGTATTTATGTAAATAAAATTAATAAATAACAAACTGGGAATGGAATCTTCCTCACGCGCATTAATTTGATGACTGTACCCTGTATTATAGTACTTACCAAGCTCAGTTTCTAGATGGGTTTGTGTTTAACTTGTAGCGGCTGGGGTGGTGACCGCGCCAGGGTAAGCAACACTTACCAAGGTCAGTCTTGGGATGGGTGACCACTTTTTTTGTTCACTTGTTTATGGATAGGTGACCCCGCCAGGGTAACCTTGTTGCTTACCTTGGTCAGTCTCTGGATGGGTGACCATCACCACAAAAATTTTGATCACCCATCCTAAAGTCACCCCGCTAGGTTAAACAACATCTACCAAGGTCACCTCCAAAAAAAAAGCGAACCAAAAAAAAGTGGTCACCTATCCCAAGACTGACCTTCGTAAGTGTTGCTTACCCTGGCGGCGTCAGCCATCCAAAACAAACGAACCAAAAAAAAGCGGTCACCCATCCAAAGACTACCCTTGGTAAGTGTTGCTTAACCTGTGTGGGGTCATCTATCCAAAAACAAGCAAACCCAAAAAAGTGGTCACCTATCCAAACACTGACCTTGGTAAGTACTGCTTACCCTGGCAGGGTCACCCATCGCAAGACTGACCTTGGTGAGTGTTGCTTAACCTGTGTGGGATCACCTATCCAAAAACAAGCAAACCAAAAAAAACGTGGTTACCCATCCAAAAATCGTCCTTGCTTATTTGCTTAACTTGGCGGCTACACCAACCCAGCGGCTCAAGATAAAATACTAATTAAAGTTACTGATTACGTTATAGTAGTGAAAGAAGCGAATGAATACCAGCTAGGGTAGCCAACCGAAATAAATTAATGCCGATTATTTAATGTAACAAGCGATTACGTAATTTCTCGATGATGAAGTGTTGAGAAACCCACTAACAACTGAGGTCTGGTTAATTTGTGACAAATTGTCAGCTAATTTGAGATGTGACGTCGACTTCAGAAACTGGCCCTTAGGTCAAACCTGTGTCTGATAAAATGCAATGATCATTTTAATTAAATCTTCGTTCTTAAGCTCGTGTATTGTCACACTCAATGGAAGCTCATGAGCGAGTAATTCGCGGCACGTGTCTTCTAATAGAACTTTTAACTAACTTTTGAATTAATATGTGACACTGAAGTGAATGAATGATATAATTTAACTTTTATAGAATAGTGGTCTTTTGGAAAAAAGGTTGTTACGGTATGGAGATGTGCAAACCTCCGTTGAAAAGGGAGGATGCTCCGACCAGACGGGTGTTAGTGTTTTGTCCAGGTTATCGCTAACGGTTGATGTCGGACTATTGTATCAGTATGTGTTTAAATCGCGCCGAAAACTGCTTGCGCGATGCAGGTTTTAGTGTGACGTCAGGTAAATTAGTTCTTAAGTGCTGTATAGATGTCTTTACAATGGTATGGCAATGTAACGCGGAAGAATGACGAACATATTGTGTGAAAAATTTTGAGTATGAATGTAGCTGGTTAAAATAAATAGATCAAGGTAGTAGGTACCTTAAGGTTAGGATAACAATTTTAATTGATTTACTATTTTAGAATTAGGACTAGCCAACTTATCAAACGACATCATCGCATTTTTCAATTGCTTACTTCCACCAAAAATACCACCTTCAATAGCCCCCTAACACGTGTGGCAAGGCTATATAATGAAAGGTCTAACTTGATGGATTACCTGATCAAAGTTTTCTCTGTAAGAATCGCACTGTTTATAATTTTAAAGAACAATGTACATCTATATAGTTCATATGGTTTGTTTTTGTAGTGTTCTAGATTTAAGACTACACTTTAATTTTGTCTCTTATATTCATTGTGTCAATGTCATGCATACCTGTTATTTGCATGATTACTGAAATGCCGATGTTAGATGTTATTTTATTTGAATTGTAAGTGACAGTGCTGTTTGTGTGCTTATCTATACTTAATAATCTAAAGAGGAAATATTTTTTGTTTATTTGTATGTTTGTACCGAATAGGCTCCGAAACTACTGGACCGATTTGAAAAATTCTTTCACCAATAGAAAGCTACATTATTCCTGAGTGACATAGTTTATTTTTTAATCCTGACAACGGGTCCTGTGGTTAGTCCACGGGAACGAAGCCGCAGGCAACAGCTAGTCTATACTAATAATAATATTATAAAGAGGAAAGATTTTTTTGTTTGTTTATTTGTTTGTACCGAATAGGCTCCGAAACTACTGGACCGATTTGAAAAATTATTTCACCAATAGAAAGCTACATTATTCCTGAGTGACAAAGGCTATTTTTAAGCCCGAAAATGGGTCCTGTGGGGTGGTCCACGGGAGCGAAGCCTCGGGCAACAGCTAGTTATAAATAAATAAGTAAATAGCGTGGATAGTGAGACGTTTTTATTAGGTGGCAGACTTACAATTAATTTTTTGCACTCAATTTCTAGTAACGGATGAACGGAAAATCAAAAAAAAAAACATCTGCTTCGGTTTATTCAATAAAAAGTATCAATATTGTCGACCTTGATAGAATAACAAGAACAGTTTTACAACTAGAAGAATTAAAATAACAATAGGTTTCTGAGAAGACTCGAAGCGACTTCAATGATATTAGTATAAGGGCATAAATTAAAATTAGTGCCGTTCATTCGTCCACTACCTAACCTAAATATGAATTTTCCAATAGATTCCATTCAATTTCAGCTAAAATAAGCGTAACTGAAAGTTGACATTCTGAATTAATCGAATTGGAATTCAAACTGAAGAATAATAGTAGGCCAAATTCAACGAGACAATACGCCGTCAGGCACTTTATTAATTAAAATATTTTAGTGACTTATCGTTTGAGACAGATATCGAAGTACCGGTAGCGGCTGGGGAAGTCAATATTATTGATGTTGCGCCTGCGCATTGCACGCTGAGCAAGTTTTGACTGGTATATACATAATTATTATAATACCTGCTTGTAACTGTCCCACTGTGGAAAAAAGGCCTCTTCTCATAAAGAGAAGGCACGAGCAATGATCACCACGCTTGCTTAGTGCGGATTCAAAACTCATATATTAAGCCTAGAAAGAGCCCAGAGAGCAGTTCTCAAAGTAATACACAAAAAAAACTTTCAGTATCCAACGGAGCAGCTATAACAAGGATTGTATGGTTTTAACGGTTCGGCAATTTTATATCAGGAGGGTTCTGCTTATAAGCCATAAAGGCTCAACGTACGACCCGGAAAAACTGAAAAATCAACGAAGGAAGGACATAGTCTTTGACCTGAAACCGTATAAAACTGACTTCTTCAGGAGACAACCGTGTTACATGGGTCCATACCTATATAATAAAATAAGTAAAATTACATAACTTACCCATAAAAAAACTTACCATAGATAACTTCCTTCTCTCTCAAAATTATGAAGACACTGAAGATTTACTAAAACGTATATAAAGTACAAAATAAAACAAATCAAATAATAAAAATAATAACAGTCAAGCCCACGCACGCAAACACATTCACACCCACACACACACAAACACACCACACACCAGAATCCCACACGCACACATGTTCATACATGCACACTCTTATGATAACAGTAATTAATTAATTATAGTGTAATTTTTATTCTTACTTTTGCACCGCACCACACTTGTAATGGCAGCTCGAACACGGTGGTGACGGAAGTAACTGGTGCTTATAGCACAGGATTCCTTCTAGTTTAAGCCCAGTTGCACATATTTTGTATCTTGCTACTAACTTAATGAGTCTAATTTAAGGTACAATCATTGTGAATAGATTTAAGTCTTGAACAAATAAATATTGTTTATTGTATGTTGTTTATTGGTGGTTTCAGATTTATATGACTGTAAGTCCAGGTGTCCTCACGATATTTTCCTACATCGTCGTCAGCGATGTATGAGATAAACTTAGAAAGCATAATCATTATGAATTTGAAACAAGTCACATTGGTACTTGCCCTGATTTGAACCCACGACCTCAAGCAAGACAGGCGAGGTCTTAGTCACTGGCCCACCATGACTCGTATACATACCTTCTTTTTTTGTTTACGTGGGGAAACCTTCAAAAGGCTAGTCCAAATTGTTACTGGCAGGCAATTTCTACTACGAATAAATGGTGACTTTAACACGTTCGGCTTGTTTCGAAAGTTTTTACAATGGCGTCTATAACAGACCCCGCTGTCTATAACAGACCCCGATAGTCTTTGCTGTCTTGGTATTTTCAATTCAATAATGTTTACAAATACATGACTGGCCTTTCAGAGTTTTTCCACAACTCTGTTATGTTCTACTTTTGATAATTAATTCAGCTAATCTGTTTTCAAAGTGACACCAGTCCAAATATAAGGACGCTGTATTATGGTTAGTACCTGGACGACCGAGCTCTGCTCGGGTGAAAATAGAGAAAACGACGTTTTCTAAAAATGAAGCCTAATTGGATTGATTTATCGCCCATGAAAGGCCCTGCATACTACATTTCATGAAAATCGTTGGAGCTGTTTCCGAGATTCAGATTATTTATAAATATATACAAGAATTGCTCGTTTATAGGTATTAGATAGGTATAATACAAGTTAATTGCCACGCACAACGATCCGAACAGCAGTTTTAGTGCGAAAAATGGAGAACCTTATTTATCTATATATTTTTTTTATTAATACAGAGTACTCAATTAAATTTTCTTTACAGAAACCACTCTAATGATGGACCCAACGTAAATGGAACCTACCAAGATGGCGGTCATCACATTCTTCATACTTCTCATCCTCACAGAAATCGGACTATCCACCGAAGACGACAACATACCAGAAACAGAAATAAACAACATAGATTTGGACGATTATATTGAGTATAATAAAACTGATATATACGACATATACAACAATACTAATGAAGAAACAAACAAACCAGTGAACCATAAAAAATGTGAAGTGATCAACATAACTAATACGGCTGACGCAGATTATATTCAAACAAATGCACTAAATTCTATATATCTGAACAACATTCATTCCAGTTTGACATCAAACTTGATTGAAGAGAAACTGTCAGTTGATGGTATGGAGATAGAGGGAGTGAATCTCTTTGATATAGTGAACAGTGACTGTGGGGGAGCTAAAGTGTGTCCGAACGTGAGCGGGAATTGGTCCAACGATAAGACTATCACTGTTGGATTTCTCGGAGCTTACGGGAGGAGTCAGGTGAGTTTCTAGTATTATTATGATATTTTAGAGAGAGAACGATGGACACGTGGAAACCAATGAGAGTGCCCAGCTAAGTAACCAGTTTTGAACGTAATTTAGTTACTGGTACCTCAACGCGTAATTATATGATTAATTGTATTTTTATAAAGTGTTTATCTGACTGTGAATCGATTTCTGAATTAAAAATTTTAAGTGGAGTTTGGAGTTCCGTCAACTTCGTCTTTAGTTTAAAAATCTGTTAAACTTTGCTATGTAATGCTTTGATATGTTTTTAACTCCGAATAAGCCCTAAGCCGTTAAAGGTAAACATTTTTATCAGTAAATATCCTCTTTCGTCGTAAGCCTGTCTCAGATATCGTTAACGTTAGTGACAATGTTATATGAACTATATTTTACTTTCCTGGGATCACTAAAGGTTTTTTTTTATTTAGCTTTATGTACAGTTACTACCCTTTTATAAATATAGCAATGGCCCTTTCTAAAAACATCATAAGTTAATACTTTATCTCACATTACAGTACATTAAATGACCATTATTTTTAGTACAGTACCTCGTTAATTTCAAAAAGCCTAGTGACCGCTGTTTTTATATCAACATAACAAACGGCGCAAAAAACTTATTGGGAGCTTGAACTTGTGTTTGACCCGATTGGGGTCAAAACATTAGGGCCATAGGGTGTGCACATTTACACGCCCAGACTGCAGCATTACCATTCAAAGTGGCAATGCTGCAGTCTGGGCGCTTATCCAATTGACAGCGATGTGGACGATTTTTCTGATGTCCAATGAGTTATTCTCTTTTTATTCTTTTTATACACACTTGTACAAAAATATTATTATCAGTTTGTTTACACGTTATTTATTAGTTCGGATTATAGTTTGACTAACATTAGATATTGTTTTCGCTTGTTCAAAAGGTTTATTTCAACAGTACAAATTCTGACTTCTGTTAACATATACATACATAGACAACATCTAGCAATTACTGCATAGCCATTAAAGTTAACAACCGGAAATATTATTATCTGCTACGGACCGTAACATTAAAGCTCTGAAAACAGTGCTTTTTGAACTATAAGTTAGAATTTTATGAAATTACGAGTACATAATACAGTAATCTCGTTATGAATTTTTCAACAGTTAGTGTGTAGATATTAGTGTCTAGTGGCAAATAGAATTGGACGGAAAATTCGCAAAAAATATATTTGTATATTAATAAATGTATAAAATCTCAGGTATATACACTCAGCCTAATTTATAAAACTTTTTAATTATGTAACAATTATGATTTAAAAAAATACTAATTAGTATTAACTTAATTCAAATCTATGGAGAATTTGAATTAAGAATTTTCTAGCCTCTATTTACACTAACCATTATGTCTGAAGGCGGCATATGTGTCAAGTCAAGTCAAGAGATAAAAGTGCAGTTGGCTCAAGTGCATACCTAAAATATCTCTGTAGAGGAAGGCCATAGTCCCCGACTACCTTTTCACTATAGATTAAATCAGTTGTGGACCAAGACAAATGAACATCTTTAAAAAACCGGCCAAGTGTGTGTCAGACTTCGCACATTTTACCAAACCGCATAATCAAGTTGAATAGGAAACATGAGGGAATTTCAAAGAAAGAATCTGATTTATCAATATGTTTGACAATTCAAAAGTAGGTTTGAATTTTTATTTTTTTTTACTTTGATTTTGATTGGTATTTGAAAGTAAAATATACGTTTTAATCAACATTATCGCCAAATTTGAAGTTCATAGGTCAACAGGGAAGTTAAATAATTCTTCCGGACAAAATTTTGTAAATAAAGCTGACTTTGGTGACTTCTCATTCTTTTGATTTCCAATATTTTTTCAAACAAAAAAACACAGTATTTATTTACTTAACGAGCTCTAAACAACGATACTCCACTCGATGGGGTAGCTCACATTTTGTTTTCGCGGCCCCCTTTATCCGTATGGGAGTCCTTTAAAACATTTAAAATATTTTTTGACAATTTGTATGGCTTTGGGTCATAAAGATGCTTATATTGTAAAAAATTGAAGACTATAGTATTCAAATTTTTACAACTTCAAAGCTTCAACCGTTTGGCTGTAAAACCTGTGTGACAGACGACGTACAGACAGACACGTGAGTGACATCAATAGGGCTCCGTTTGGACCCTTCGGTTAGGGAACCCTAAAAAACTTCATGAAAGAAACAAAGAAACACGTTTATTTGTGCCAGGCACGACGAATACCATAAAAAAACCGGCCAAGTGCGAGTAGGACTCGCGCACGAAGGGTTCCGTACCATTATCGCAAAATACGGCAAAAAAAACACGATTGTTGTATGGGTTATATATTTATTTTATTCTGTTTTTAGTATTTGTTGTTATTGCGGTAACAGAAATACATCATCTGTGAAAATTTCAACTGTCAAGCTATCACCGTTCTCATGAACGGTGATAGCTTGACAGTTGATAGCTTGGATTTAGGTGTACAGCCTGGTGACAGACGGACAGACAGACAGACAGACAGACGGATCGCGGAGTCTCAGTAATAGGGTCCCGTTTTTACCCTTTGGGTACGGAACCCTAAAAACAAAGGAAAAACTTAAATAAAAAACAACAACAAACAAATTAAAATATATGAAAAGATAATCAAGTTTCATAACATCGTAGCTTCTCTCTTGGGCCGGAACTACGGCATAATGGCAGTTGGAACTTGTTTGTTTCTCTTACACTTACAAAGTCATCTTATCAGAGTACGCAGTTACACGTACTACGCACCTGGCCTCTTAATACTACGCACCTGACCTTTACAATGGACACAAGGTCAAGGTCATTGTTGTTCATCTTGCCTTCATCCGACCCGGCATTTTCACATACCTTCTTCTTCCTTTGTTAACAGACACCCACTTGCCTTTAAGGCGAATGTGCTGAACAGGTTGACTTTTAATTTATTGGATTTTTTCTATTCCTGGTATACCGAAACACATACACAAGAATAAACTGTTCTCTACATTTTGTCGAGTTGCGTGATGAGGTACATCAAACAACTCGACAAAATGTTGAGATCATTTATGTACTGGACAGTTGTTTATTTTTCTTATTTGAGATGTAATCCCATGGTAATTTATTTTTTGTGGTCATAAGTTCTTTCACCCCCAAAATTATAAGTCAATCGTAAACTGCAATTTGGAGAGCAGTGGTGGCCCAGTGGTATCGGGCGCGACTTACAAGTTGTAGGTCGTGGGTTCGAGCCCAGGCAGGCGCTTTACTTTGTGTAAATTATTTCATCACCACTGCTCTCAAAACGGTGAAGGAACATCGTGAGGAAACCGACATGTCCTAGAACCAAAAATTCGAAGACATGTGACATCCACCAACCCGCACTGGGCCCCGCGTGGTGGATTACGGCCCATTCCCTCTCACTAGAGAGAGAGAGGAGGCCTGTGTCCCAGCAGTGGGAACATTAATAGGCTGATGATGATGGAACTGCAATTAGTTTTCGTCGAAATACATATATTTTTCTTATTTTTTATTTTTATTCTGAAGTTGTTTTTTTACTTAGTAGGTTACATTATGACAAAAAAATAACCTTCAGAACACTCCGTTAAAAATAATAATTTTATTATTCTATACTAACTCGTTACCGTTGCGAATACAATTTTGAAAAAAAAAATATCTTCTGATGATGCCTAAGAAGCGAGAAGCACAGGACCGGTTCATCGGGGAGGTTTTGTTCCATCAGTGGACGTCTTTCGGCTACAATGAGGATGATGATGATGAAAGAGCCTAATTACAAAAAAAAAACCCAAGATCATTATACAGTCCTTAGAGTATCCCCCTTAAGAAAGTCACACACTATAATTTATCTTCAAATAAAACCTTCACAAGTTAGGTGTCCTTTTTCAGCTGCTACAATTGAAAGCCCCTTGTCAGTGGCCTACTAGAACTATCAATCTCAATGATTTAATGTGTCCGTCGTGAATTTGTGACTGACAGTGTGTCCGTGAGAAATTGAGGGACTGACGTTAGGTGTAATGGTTTGACGTATGACGTTGACTTTCCTTTGGAGAGTAAGACGAAAAAGCAAAAAGAAGCGACTCGTTTTATACCTCTTTTTTTACTAATTTATTAGGTCTTCCGTGGCCAGTGATATGACTCTTTTCTATAATAAAAACGAGCTGAGTGTCTACACAGCCCGTATTTTAAATATTATATGCAGTGAATGTAATTTGACTCCGCAGTCAAAAGAATGTCAAGATTTATGGCTACGGAAGTGAATATAATAATAATTATTGTACTCACTTCCAGTTTCTGGAATTAAATTTTACACTCATCACAATTAAAACCCAAGTCAAGTGCGTGATGCACTTTCACTTTGGCTGAAAATCAATCATTCAACAGAGGCCTATTGCTGTCACTCACGTGTTACTGTACGTCTGTCTGTCCGTCGTCCGTCACAAAAAATTCTTCGGAACAAAATTGTTGTTCCGAAGAATTTTTTAACTTCCCATTGACCTATGAACTTGACCTATGATAAAGTTTAGTATATTTTACTGAACTAAAGTTACCGACATAGCCCGAAGAATTGCCAAATTTAAGTGGCAATGGGCAGGGCACATTGCTCGCAGAACGGATGGCCAATGGGACCGAAAAGTTCTGTAATGGTGACAGCGAACCGGAAGACGATATGTTGGAAGGCCTAAAACGAGGTGGACCGATGACCTGGTTAAAGTTGCAGGTAGGCGATGGATGCGAGACGCACGGGATCGGTCAATGTGGCGACGCCTGGGGGAGGCCTATGTCCAGCAGTGGACGTGTTTCGGCTGAAATGATGATGATATTTTACTAGCAAATACGAATATATTGAAAATCTGTGATATATCTAAATTTTCGAAATCCGACACGCACTTGGCCGGTTTTTTTAAACCAGCCGTTAACGGGCGCTTGAAACAACGCAAGAATTCTCCAACCAGAAAGTAGTTATTACACTACTGGCCACAGATATACGAACAAAGAAGGTTGAATTAACACTCCTCGTCAATCTAAAGCCAAGTGAAGATAAATTACATTAATCTATCTTTTTCAGCTTTCATGAGATAGGTACTTTTGATTTCAAGACTCATTAGAGTGGCGCTCTTAATATATCTTAGAATCCGATTTCTTTGCTACAAACGAAAAAGAAAATTGAAGACGATACCAAATAATGTGTCAAAGGTTTTCTTTATTTAGGAGTTACTCTTCTTCACTTTACTTAAGAGAAGTCTTTTACACAAGGAATTGTAATAAAATCTTAGAAAATTGAGATACTTTGACCTTTCAACATTATTCTTGTTTAAATTAAGTTTCTTTTACGAGTATCTCAGGATGTATATTTAAAAGTGCCACTTATTTAATTAGTTTAATGAAGTATCTAGAGACTCTAAGCTAAAAAAAGAATTTGTTTTGACGTTTATTCTTCTTTTCCTTCCTGATAAATTAAAAAATGTTCACATTTAATGTCTCTTTCACTTTATTGTAGGGAGAAATAAAGAGGGGCATAAGTTATTTTTATAGGTCCCATTGAGCTACTATTATAGAAGTGATGGCCCAGTGGTAACGGCCGCTACTTACAAGTTGTAGGTCGTGAGTTCGAACCCAGGCTTACTACTAGACTAGACTTTACTTTGTGTAAATTATTTTATCACCACTGCTCTCAAAACGGTGATGAAAAACATCGTGAGGAAACCGGCAAATCCTAGAACCAAAAATTCGAAGGCAATTGCGGGTTCGTGCACTGGGCCCGCGTGGTGCATTACGGCCCATTCCTCCTCACAGGGAGGAGGCCTGCGCGCACAACGGACCAAATGGGAGTCTAAGTGCGGAAAGGGGTCCATCTATTTTTATGCGTTAAATGATAGCCTATGTGTTATTCTGATGTAAAAGCTATATTTCTGTAAAGTTTCATCAAAATACGTTGAGCAGTTTTTGCGAGAAAGAATAACAAACATCCATCCATCCATACATCCTCAGAAACATTCACATTTATATAAGTAGTAGGAAGTAGGATGTCAAAGTTTGTATGCAAGCACATACAAACTTTGACATCCTACTTCCTACTACTACTACGGCTGGACGAATTTGGATAAACTCAAACTTTGGATTTAGTCCAAAGGTTGCCTGTTAAATATCAGCGATAAGACCGCCATTGTACCCATAGATTTAAGTTTTTATTGAAGAGATGGTGTACAATAATAGTAGTTTATGCTATGATCATATAATAGGTGTTATTAAAACAAGAGCGTGGGTTTATCAGTGTTTCAATACCTCATTAAATGCCCTTGCATACACTATTTTATCTTCACTCATACAGTTGAAATAAAACAAAAGTGGAAACGGAAAAAATATGTGGTTTGGCGGGCAATTTAGATTATCATTGCGCATGACTGCGCAGTGTGCGCCTCCATAGGCAATCACACTACTTTTCTTCATTAAGGTTACAGTAGTAAACGGCATGAACTATTTTGTGCGCGGAGTTAAAATGCATTTTATGTCAACCGACAACTACGGCAGAAATAGATGCTGTGATAAGCAGTAGGAAGCTAGTTCGCGTACGAATACACACTTTTGCAAATTTGTAGCGAAATGGATAATGATTTAGGACGAAACCGAGCGCGCGAAATTTTGTAAACAGACCTTTGGGAGTCTGGATATCATGATAAAACGACTAAACGTATCTGTTCAAAATAAAATTCGTTGCATTGTTGAACTACTTATCTATCCCTGTATGGAAGCCGTTTTGCAATTTTACGTCTTCTTATGTTATTTATTCGCGCCCAAAAATGCGTTGAAATTAGTGTCGAAATGTGGAACTTTCGACGCTCATAACTTTCAAATATGTTGTAATGTAATGATAATGTTTTCTTTTTTTACTTTTTTGCTTCCATACAGGGCTAGATAATGATGAGACAAATTGATATAATTTTTTATTTTGACCGTACATCGTCAAACAGTAGAATAATTCCTAGACTACGTTTGTATGGAAGAATTTTCGACTAGTGTAACCTTAAGTCAATGAGCCCATAAGTGCCAATAAATTAAAAAGTAAAAGTGTGCTGTAAAAATCAAAAAAACATCATATGGTTTTTTTATTTTACCTATCCACGAATCTGTAGTACGTGATTATTCAATATTTTTTGAATTCACATTTCGAACATTACGTTGTGAGTGTAGATAATAGTATATTATGATACAAGCGAGCTCTGCTCATTACACGCTCGGCTGAATTACGCCCTCGCCTACGGCTCGGACTGCAACCCACAGCCTCGTGTGTAATGAGCAGAGCTCACAAGTTTCATACGACGTTTTTCAACTCATTTGCGAGGAAAAAACAAACATGTACTGCTCATATCATTTAATTATTAAAACAATTAGTGAACGTACAATTTTCAAAGCGATATTGGATTGATTTGGATGGGAATTTCACAGTTTGTGTTACATTGGTGCTTGCCACTTCTTTAGTACATACTTTCGTTTTCTTCTTATGTAATGTCGGCGACAAAGGGCACGGGTTTCTACATACCTACTTTACACCGAACAACATATTTTATAACACCGAACATTAAGGCAACCTGCAACGAAATCAATGCTCAGATTACGCAATTATTTAGATACGTTTAGATTGATAATATTCAACGTACCTTTTTTGCTAGGCATGACTGAGTTAGAACTTTTCAACGTCGGCTGGTGACAAAACATTAGATTTCCGACCAATATATCCGTCCGAGCCGTGTCGTCATTAATGCCATCAGGTTACAGTACGTTTTGATATCAACACTGTGTATGAGCACCACCAGATATAGATGCACCACAGGGAGCTGGGCTTTTACGTAATGGGGAGTTCAGAGACATACGCCAAAAACACATTTTTACCTTGCCTTTCTTTGTACCTTCCTTTGTAGGAAACTATTGTAGGCAGCTCATTTAGTGTTAACTCTATCAATAATGTTCACCTTCTGCACGAAAACTTAACATTTCTAAAATAATTTACCACAGCGACAAATACGATAAAAACAAAATGTGAAAATTATGTTTTGGAGCCTATTCGGTACAAACAAACAAACAAAAAAATCTTTACTCTTTATAATATTAGTATAGATGAAAAACTGTATTACCCGGTTAAATTGAAAATTCTCTGTTTATTCGCATACAACTTGCAGAAAGTTACTTATTTAACTTTTTAGGGATAATTCTATTACGCACTAGTGTGTAATGTTATTACGCACGTGTGTGTTACAGCTCGGTTTATGGCCCTAAAGCATGTACTAAGCTTACCAATTATGCACTATCGGAATAAAGCTTGTCCTGTGTTCTAGCATAGGACACGCTTATCTCGATAGTACGTGTCCGTGGAAGGTTTCGACGAAAAGCTAGTCTTATATAATTTTATACTGAATAAAACGAAAAATCTTGCATTCAACAATTTGAATTTTTCATCTTTGAAGAATATTTTTTCAGCACTTTCTTTTTCTGCTTTTAATAAGAATCCTGCAGCGGAGTGTTTTTTAATTATCAATAGGCATGCGCTTGACCACTATCTCACCTGATTCTAAGTGATGATGTGGTCGACGGTGAAGCACGCTTGCCTAGAAAAAACCCATTCATTCTTGACTTAAAGACTCCGAGATTGTAGCTATCGGGAAACACAGACTCCGGCAGGGAATTCCACTCCTAATCTGTACGCATAATTAAAGTGTCCCCAAAACTTTTTGTGCGTATGGGTGGGATGTCCATCATCTGATTGCTATTCTCAAGCAATAGTTGCTACATTCCGGGGAGATAGGGCCGACTCATTACTTCTATTGTAGATAGTCCTGAGGGGCAATTTCTATAGATATTTTTAAAGACCATTCGCATTGCAGTCGCAATCTGTAAAAACACCTCTAATTTAACCTACAGTACACACATTTTCTTAATGTCCCTCGGCAAACTTCGTGTTTCGTCAGTCGTCGGCTTTCTCTCAGTTGTCTTTTGCACTTGGTGCAGATCGGACGTTAACACTATTTTAACATAATGTTATTTATTTAAAAAAGGGAGGAAAGCTACTAAAGCTGCTAATTTTACAGCTCTTTAAATTTCACACGTAAATCAAAACAAAACAACAATAAAGTACCGTTCTGAATTCAAATTATTATACACGATAAATCTAACAATTGATGGACATGGAAATTAGCATTCGTTTGTATTCGGAAATGCGATGATTGCCGAGGGACATTAAAATAGTTATTTATGCAACAAGTGCGGAAAGTGGGTGATCTCCGATGAATGGTATTTACACAAGTCGGAAATCATCTTACGCACGTGTATCATACAACATGTTACTACGCATTGTGCGAGGAAATAAAAAAATATATCTGAACCAAGCAAGAAATTAATAAAATGGCGCTTATTCAAGGGCGCTCAGCATATCCACAGATTAACTAATAGTTCCTCGGGCATATCTACTGCGCATGTGCAGATAGCTGTCAGGTCGTAACGCAAAAAGGCACGAGCAAAATATTCATTCTGCCAAACATATTTAATGAATATTTAAAATTAATTTGTTGATCAAAATCTAAATCTAGAGTAATTAAAAACGCCATAAATGAAGTATTAGTTTTGTTTTGCCTTTTATATGAATGATAATCAGTACTTAACAAATTTTTTAAACTTTTCTCAAATAATAAAAACTCTATGCGGTGGGCTGAGGTTGGAGATAAAAATTAAAAAATTACAAGAAAGTAAAAAGCAATAGTAAAAAAAGTGACACTTTCCGCACAGTTTGGCTGCTTGGAAAACGCTCTTTCGCATTGTAAAAATAGTTGAACTGTAGGCACTGCTTTTTTACACCAGATTTACATATTGGGTCCCAATCTATTTTATTTCTTAACTGTACTATAGACAATGGCCGCTCCATAAATCCACTTTTCACCAAAATTTGGTAAAAGCGGATAAATGATAGGATAAAAGGTTTCGACAAAAAATCGGATCGGATTATTTGGCCTTTTAGGGTTAGGGTAAACCAATTACATAACTAATACTATAGGGATCACCCGCCGCAATAGTTTGAAAGGTACTTTAGATATATTTCAGTAAATTATTTAGACCAAATTGTATTTGGCAAGGTTTGATACCGAATCTTTAAATGGACATCATCATCATCTGCCTAGCCTTTTCCCAACTAT
Organism: Orthosia incerta; assembly: GCA_948252205.1. Lineage (NCBI taxonomy): Eukaryota > Metazoa > Arthropoda > Insecta > Lepidoptera > Noctuidae > Orthosia > Orthosia incerta. The sequence continues at coordinate 33,289,423 of OX411743.1, forward strand.
ATTGGGGTCGGCTTCCAGTCTTACCGGATTCAGCTGAGTACCAGTGTTTTACATGGAGCGACTGCCTATCTGACCTCCACAACCCGTGGAGGTCTGAAGGAAGTTACTGGGTAACACGGTACCCCTTGGCAAGACTGGTGTCAGATCTCAAGCTTCTGACTACTCGTAACGACTGTCAAAGATCTTCAAATGATAACCGGGACCAACGGCTTAACGTGCTTTCCGAGGCACGGAGGAAACTTGGTATATTGAAATGGTCACCCATCCACGGACCGACCTCGTCAAGCGTTGCTTAACCTTGATGTTCGACCCGTACGGCTGTTATTATTTAGCCACGAGCTCCTCGAATCTTTAAATGGACATAATAATAAAAATAAAAATGTTTATTTATCTCCACAAAATAAAACCAAGGATAAAGGTACCTTCCCCCGCGGCCCCGATATCTGAATTAAGAATTTAATGTTGAGACTCTACTTTTGTTTGAAAATCTGTAAAACTTTACCAATAAAGTATTTTGTTCTAAATTCAGAAATCGATCTTTTGTAAATTGATTTTCTAAGTTGACTTCTACTTACTTAATTTTGCATAAGATGAGGTAGTGGTCCACGACGGATCTCCAGCTTCTGAATAGGAAATTCTGGTTTAGCAATTTGACAAGTTACAGCATACCAACCCATAATATTCCCTCGGCTGGGTGACATGCCTCATTTATATGCGGGAGAGTGGCACTGTACCACGTGGGCTTAGAGCAAGTTGGTAATGTCACATACCATCGATTTTTCAGTTTTGGGACTTGTCGGTTTCTTCACGAGGTTTATTTCACAGTTTTGAGAGAAATAAATTACACAAACTAATACGGCTGCCTAGGTTCAAACCTAAGACCTTCAACTCGTAAGTCGGGGCCGTAGCTATTGAGCCACAACTGTTTTTGATATAATATTTAATCGCCACTGCAGTGCGCAATGGTTGAGCGATTGACTGCTGCGCTGCGTGTCGCGGGTTCGATTCCCGCACGGAACAAATATTTGTATGACCTACATATAGTTGTTCCGGCTCTGGGTGTTTGTGTATGTGAGTTTATATGTTTGTAAACGCACCCACGATACAGGAAGAAGGTCCTATTACGGGGCAACGAATTAAAAAAAAAAAAATTACGAAGAAATTTGTAAAATACTAACAATGAAACTTGCAAATTCGTTGATCCAATATTCAGAAATTTCTTAGTGATATATTGACTTATTCGTTTTTCTTCTACGATGCTGTGTCCGAGCAGTCAAAACGGACACAAATAATTATGGTTTTTCATTAGTACTTACTCGATGGTACCAAAATAGTGAAAAATAAATAATACATAGGTACAGTTAAACATGAAACCTCCTTTTTGGAAAGTCGGTTATAAAGACACTGTTTCTTTTCATTAATTGAGATTTTTTTGAAATTTGTTTTAATTTGAGAAGGCACTTGTTTATTATTATTTTCTTTCAAGACACTATATTAAATTAAACTCAATCAACCTTCAAGATATAAATGGAAATTCCAAATAAACTTGCAAGATTTTATCTCATAGTGCTTTTTAAATAAATTCTCAAAAGTAATTATATTTAGGCTGAGTAAATATTTTGAGCTTATAATAACACTAGGTGCCGACCGCGGCTCTGCTCGTGTGGTTATTAGTAGGTACTTCTCCCAATATCTTTATAAATAATAGCCTATGTGTTGTTCTGGTGTATAAGCTACATTTCTGTAAAATTTTATCAAAATCCGTTCAGCAATTTTTGCGCAAAAGAGTAACAAACATCTATCTATCCATCCATCCATCCTTACAAACTTTCACGTTTATAATAGTGGTAGGATAATTAGAAAGACTATTTATATTTTTCTTTTTAACTGATTTTCGAAAAAGGAGGGGGTTCTATGTTCGACTTCTTGTATGTACTTTTTTTTTTTTTTTTTAATGTTTGTTCACCAATATCTCCGTCAATTGTGGACCGATTTTGAAAATTCTTAACCGACTTTCGAAAAAGGAGGATGTTCTATGTTCGACATCTTGTATGTTTTTTTTTTGTATTTTCACCGGTATCTCCGTCAATTGTGGACCGATTTTGAAAATTATTTTTTAGTTTTAAGGAGTATGTTCCGAAATTGGTCCCATTTTAATTTGGTGGAGATCTGAGGAAGAACTACGAAGATATACAATAGATCTCTTCAATAAATAACGGCAAATCTCTCGGGACTGCTGAAATCGCATGTCTGTTTATTGTTTATACCATTTCATAACATAACATCACGCCAGTACGGTCTTAAGGGGTAAGCAGTTCTCTCATTTGATCGGTTTTGTTCAAGTTTCATGATATTCGGGTAATCTATTCCCGCGTTATAGAAAACTTACTAAACAACTTGCCTATTAGGTAGACAAAAAGTGAAAAAAAATACCAAAAATACCACCAACTTCCAAATAAGAAAACTACAAAGTGAAAAATAACTTTACTGTTGGAAGTCGGTGTCCATAACGCAAAAAAATGGTACCTACGAAAGACACCGACTTCCAAAAATAAAGTTATTTTTCACTTTGTAGTTTTCTTATTTGGAAGTAGGTGGTATTTTTTTGTAAAAAAGTTTTTTTAAACTGATTATTTTATTTCAGAGATGGAGATGAAAGGTCAAAGTCATCATGGCTAAATACATTGTAACAGCCTCATGGGTTGTTCTCCTCCATACCGCGGCACGCACGCTATGCCGTTGGTCTGACGACTAGTCTTGGTTTGTTTTCTTCTTAAAATCTCGGTTTAAAAAATCTGAACATTATCGTTTTTAGGGTTCCGTACCCAAAAGGTAAAAACGGGACCCTATTACTAAGACTTCACGATCCGTCTGTCTGTCTGTCTGTCTGTCCGTCTGTCACCAGGCTGTATCTCATGAACCGTGATAGCTAGACAGTTGAAATTTTCACAGATGATGTATTTCTATTGCCCCTATAACAACAAATACTAAAAACAGAATAAAATTTATATTTAAGGGAGTACCCCTTAAAAACACAAAATAGAAAGTATACAGAAAGTATACCACTCCAGTCATCCAAGAAAATTATTACCTAAACTTGACAGTTTCACTAGGGTGTCTACTATATTTATTGTGAATTTTAAAAGGAGTATTTTATGTGTTTACAAGCACAAACATCGATTCGTCTAAACTTACATGATATTTTGTCAAGCTTACATGCCTTAGAGGGTAGACAGAGCTTCAAATATCCATTAAAATATCACGATGCCACATACAACGAACATTGAAGAGCCAACGAAACGCTATCTCGTACCTACACGAGATAGCGTTTCGTTGGACACTCTAGTGTGGAAGAGTAATTCAGAGGTGGACAGCACGAACAATAAATGATCCATCGTAACGACTTGAATGGGGAGAAAAACGGAAGAGAAGAGATGATGGGGAACGGCAAGGTTTTCCTCTCGGAACAAGGTACTCAAAGCACTCTCGAAAATACGAAGGAGAGTTAGGATTGTGAAAAACAGAAAATAGAAAAGAAAGAGTGTGCAACTTTAAGCACCTCCAAAATTCCGACACACGTCTTACTTTCGAAGGCAAAAAATTAAGCGAATGCACAAATTTGCAGACTTTAGAGCTTATCAAGGAGTTCCTCAATCGCATCAAGAAACCAGACATCATCATAGTCAACAAGAGGAAAAAGAAGAGACTGAGCAAAAGTAACTTTAGTTGGAAAAGGCAGGAACTTCTGGAGACGTTTCAGAGACCGAAACGAGCAAAACCACCCACCTGCTTACTTCTTCAATGTGAATATTCCAAAACAGGTTGTTGTACAGGAAAACCCTGGTTTTTAACTTTTTTGGAATAAGCCAAAGCGGCCTTTCTGGTGGGTCGACGCGATTCGATTTGTATCACACTGATAAGCGATTTTTACTAAGCGAAATTGTCACGGGTGCGAAACCACGGCAAATAACTAGTTCCCTTTACACATAATATTACATTCTTAAATCCATTTATAGATTTATGGAGTAAACTCTTGCTCTTATTATATTGTCAAGAGGCTCCTGTTTCGTCATATTTTATGAAAAATGGCTGGTTTCCTGACATAATGCACAGCACAAGCGAGAAAATGCTGAAAACATTTTTCTTCATATTTAAATTATTATGCTTGAATACACGAAATTTCAAAATGTCAGTTCACAGCGCAATGTTAACGAGGTCTCGTTTTAAAACGTGTTATACGTCATATTTTGTTAATAAACAAATTCCTTTGTTTACTTTTTAAGCTACGATTTCTGGATCAAAAAATTGAAGTTTATTTTAATTAAGTCTTTGACAAATACTCAACTTCAAATTCGTTAGCCTGAAAACTAGTCAAACTTTAGCATATCCTTTCATCTTTTCGTGTGAGGATGTGGCCACTTCTGATGTCAGAGTTAAATAAGCCACCTCTGGGAACCCCACAGGCCTCTGACTTGGTTATTTCTGATTTGCATTAACTATATAAGTCCAGTTTTCCTCACAATGTTTTCCTTCATTAATTATAGTTCAACACTTTCGTAACATAAAAAACTCAATTGAGAAACTAGTACTTAGCGTTAGCTTAAGACACGACGCTGCGTGCCCTTTTCGCCAAAATACACAAAAAGATACACATTTCAGTGAAAGAATTCGAAAAAATGCAAACTTTCAATTCTGCGGGTATATTTAAATCGTTCACTGAACTATGTACCTTTTTGTGTATTAAAAACCAAATTCTTAGTAAAGATTGCGTAAAAGAACTTATTTACATGTAGGTGTCATATACCTAGAATGCCAAGTTATTTTAATAAAAGTTACTACTCAGTCTTCAAATATCGTAAACTTTTCTAATTAGGTCACCACAGCAGTCTGTAATGTTTTAATTAAAGACACTTTCGCAGACTTCGAAGTGTCTATCAATAGACTATGGGTCTTGCTACTCAGAAAAACATTGGTATTAGAATTGTTTGCCAATTTACATACATACATAAACTGATGCCTTTTTCCCATGGGAGTAAGCAGACACTACAGAACTCTACCAGCTACGATCCTTACGTTCTCGCTTTGCTTGATTACTCTACTACTTTACTCTTCTCTTCATATGATTAGTTATATAAAGTGTAATAACAGTAAAGTTTCAATTTGTTTTCTTGTTCAAATTGAAAGTCATGAAAAATGCTATTTTCCCAAACGTAAAAAAAACTTCTACACAAGATTAGATACCATTTCTTCAAAACTTTCTTATTTTTTGTACGAGAATAAACAAAGTGTATTGTTATCAAGATTACGCCCACGATCGGTTAACTGGGTATATTTGATAGGCAGTGATATTTTTATTCGAATGCGTTCTCACTTTTTGTAAGTTTTTCATTATCTTTATAGCACTCTCCCATGTGTCGCCACATCGATCAGTCCTATGTTTTTTTTATTGTAGATAGGCTCGCGCTTGACCACTATCTCACCTGATGGTAAGCGATGATGTGGTCGACAGTGAAGCACGCTTGCCTAGAAGTAACCTATTCAGACTCCGGCAGGGAATTGCACTCCTTAGCTGTACTCATAATAAAAGTATTCCCAAAACTTTTAGTGCGTATGGATGAGATGTCCACCATGTACCGAGGGCGCATCGCCGTACGTCTGGTAGTCCGATGATGAAACCCGGCTAGGTGGAATTAGATCATGCAATTCCATCGCACACTCCCCGAAATGAAACCGATGAAAACCCCAAAAACTGGCAACTCGACGACGATGTTCAAGTCTCTAAACCTTTGACTTGACCAGAGCATCATTGCCGATGAGCCTCTTGGCCCACTTTTCCATAGACTCTAGTGCATCAAGCTGGTATTTGGCAGATCCGTCCCAGAGATGAGAACAGTACTCCAACCATGGTCCAATTTGCGCTTGATACTTCTCACCTTTGCAAGGATCACCAATTTTTGGGAGCCACAAAAAAATATTTTGATTTTGAATGGTTCAGCCATTCAAAATTAAAATCATTTTTTTATTTATTTCACATAGGCCTACATGGGCACTTATAAAACGTCGACAAAAGGTGCGCACGGTTCGGCCCATACATTGCTTCGTTGGACTCAATATATGGACCAAAATTGAGAGTCGATGTCAAGAACGCCAAGAAGTTCGAGATGGTCAGTTATCGGCACGGCCATATCTTGGAAAGTTAGAGCCGGATGAAATTTACTCATTTTAGCGGCAAAAAGATGAACATGGGTTTTAGCAGCATTAAATCAGAACAGATTGGTATTGCCCAATTCGGTGTGTCTCGCATACAACGGATTCCCACAGCCTTAACCAGGTCGGGACATTCTGAAGTGGCGACCTCGTACTGAAATTCCCAGCGTTGGAAGGCGTCACTCTAGATAGACCGATGGCCTTTAAGGCATTTTTTTATGGACACAAAATAATTATTAATCTATAAAATATAAACAATGTGAACCGTTTATTTTGAAAAAGAGCAATAGTGGCCCAGTGGTAACGGCCCTGACTTACGTGTCGCAGGTCGTGAGTTCGAACCGCTAAATGGAAGCCTCCATAAACACGGACCAATAACCGAACCCTGAGGACATCCCATGGTAAGAGACTTCGACATGGAATGATGGCCGAGTTTGAGTCTCGCGGAACCATTTAAAAAGTAAGAGTAAACCAGATTATATTTATTTTTATAGCGGGCCTGAGTTTTCATTTTAAGCAATAGCATTGGCCATCATGCGTTATCAGAAGCCCCAGAAATATCTAGAAAAATCCCAATTACGTACAGATATATTAACTATTTTCCTAACAGTAAAGGCCGCGTCTTTGGTAGATTTCCCCATAGTGAAACCGAATTAAATGTTATGAAACTTTGGTCCGTCCGGTATGAAAACGGAATGAAACTTGCAAATTCGTTGATCCAATATTCAGAAATTTCTTAGTGATATATTGACTTATTCGTTTTTCTTCTACGATGCTGTGTCCGAGCAGTCAAAACGGACACAAATAATTATGGTTTTTCATTAGTACTTACTCGATGGTACCAAAATAGTGAAAAATAAATAATACATAGGTACAGTTAAACATGAAACTTCCTTTTTGGAAAGTCGTTTATAAAGACACTGTTTCTTTTCATTAATTGAGATTTTTTTGAAATTTGTTTAAGGTTGAGAAGGCAAGTGTTTATTAATATTTTCTTTCAAGACACTATATTAAATTAAACTCAATCAACCTTCAAGATATAAATGGAAATTCCAAATAAACTTGCAAGATTTTATCTCATAGTGCTTTTTAAATAAATTCTCAAAAGTAATTATATTTAGGCTGAGTAAATATTTTGAGCTTATAATAATACTAGGTGCCGACCGCGGCTCTGCTCGTGTGGTTATTAGTAGGTACTTCTCCCAATATCTTTATAAATAATAGCCTATGTGTTGTTCTGGTGTATAAGCTATATTTCTGTAAAATTTTATCAAAATCCGTTCAGCAATTTTTGCGCAAAAGAGTAACAAACATCTATCCATCCATCCATCCATCCTTACAAACTTTCACGTTTATAATAGTGGTAGGATAATTAGAAAGACTATTTATATTTTTCTTTTTAACTGACTTTCGAAAAAGGAGGACGTTCTATGTTCGACTTCTTGTATGTATTTTTTTTTTTTTTTTTTTTAATGTTTGTTCACCAATATATCCGTCAATTGTGGACCGATTTTGAAAATTCTTAACCGACTTTCGAAAAAGGAGGATGTTCTATGTTCGACATCTTGTATGTTTTTTTTTGTATTTTCACCGATATCTCCGTCAATTGTGGACCGATTTTGAAAATTATTTTTTAGTTTTAAGGAGTATGTTCCGAAATTGGTCCCATTTTAATTTGGTGGAGATCTGATGAAGAACTACGAAGATATACAATAGATCTCTTCAATAAATAACGGCAAATCTCTCGGGACTGCTGAAATCGCATGTCTGTTTATTGTTTATACCATTTCATAACATAACATCACGCCAGTACGGTCTTAAGGAGTAAGCAGATCTCTCATTTGATCGGTTTTGTTCAAATTGCAAGATATTCTTTTCATGGTAATCTATTCTGGCGTTATAGGAAACTTACTAAACAACTTGCCTATTAGGTAGACAACTAAAAAAAGAAAAATAACTTTACTGTTGGAAGTCGGTGTCCATAACGCAAAAAAAGGTACCTACGAAAGACACCGACTTCCAAAAATAAAGTTATTTTTCACTTTGTAGTTTTCTTATTTGGAAGTCGGTGGTATTTTTTTGTAAAAAAGTTTTTTTAAACTGATTATTTTATTTCAGAGATGAAGATGAAAGGTCAAAGTCATCATGGCTAAATACATTGTAACAGCCTCATGGGTTGTTACAATGTTGATGATCATCTTCAAGGTTAAAAAAATCTTGCCAAGGTCGGCCCTTAGGTGGGTGTACCTTCTAAAACCTTCTCCTCCTCCGTTATGTAAAACCCCTCAGTACTACGGCACGCACGCTATGCCGTTGGTCTGACGACTAGTCTTGGTTTGTTTTCTTCTTAAAATCTCGGTTTAAAAAATCTGAACATTATCGTTTTTAGGGTTCCGTACCCAAAGGGTAAAAACGGGACCCTATTACTAAGACTTCACGATCCGTCTGTCTGTCTGTCTGTCTGTCCGTCTGTCACCAGGCTGTATCTCATGAACCGTGATAACTAGAAATTTTCACAGATGATGTATTTCTACTGCCGCTATAACAACAAATAAAATTAATATTTAAGGGGGGCTCCCATACAACAAACGTGATTTGTTGCCGTTTTTTGCTCGATATTAGTAACGGCAACAGGTAGATACTTGAAATATTCACAGAATATTTAGTTGTATCATCAAAAAATAATAATTATTAAATTAAAATAAAATAAATTAAGTGGGGGCTCCCATACAACAAACGTGTTTTTTGCCGTTTTTTGCTATAATGGTACGGAACCTTTCGTGCGTGAGTCGAACTCGCACTTGGCCAGTTTTTTTTTAAGCTTTGCCACAATAAGAAATTCTCCTGTATTTGGGGTGCATTTACAAACTTATAAACTCACATATACAAACAACCAGACCGGAACAACTATCTGTAGGCCATAAAAATATTTGTTCCGTGCGGGAATCGAACACACGACACGCAGCGCAGCAGCCAACCGCTCAACCACTGTGCCAACCGTGTCGTCGTATTGCTACAATTCCTTGTTTTTCTGCGTGAGAACTTCTTGGAGCCCCTCAATATCCATACAAAGTGAATTTCAAGGAAGTTATTCGAACCCTCTGCTCGTTAACGAATGCATACGACCATGTAAGTTCGCTAACAGGCACGGTCTATTTTCAGAATATACATAATATAAAACCTTGGCGATAAAATCCTAGAATCACGAGAAATATAACTTTTTTCGCGACATCAAAAGCTGTTCATTACTAACTCTGGCGTTAAAAATAACATCATAAGAAGTCATTCATATCAAGAAAACGAAGTCACAGCGAAAATGAACTTACGTGTAGAAATACATAGTACAATATGAAGATAGCACACATTAAAAAACAAGTTATTAATTATTCTGAGTAAGTTCTGCAATGTATTACTACGTCAGCGGCCAAGTGACACCGAGTATGTCTGCAGGTCGTTGCCTTGCGCAAGAGTAATGGGGTAATTTATCTTTGTTGATTACATTCGCACAGTTTTGTCCGTTGGGGATTATGCAGCGAAAATCCCCCTTACTAAGACCAGACACTCTAGACAAGGTATTATTCGATGTCAGCGATGGCGATTATCGAAAAGATTATGTGGAAGGTATTGATCACGTGGCATTTCGATAGCGCTTGGCAATCCCAAACATTTGTGACATTATTCCAATCGCTATGGCCCGCTTTCGATGATAGAAAACAAAAATAGAAAGTATACAGAAGGACCACATTCATCCACGAAAATTATTACCTAAACTTGACAGATTCCCTAGGGTGTCTACTATATTGATTGTGAATTTTAAAAGGAGTATTTTATGTGTTTTCAAGCACAAATACATCTATTCGTCTAAACTTACATGATATTTTATCATGCTTACATACCTTAGAGGGTAGACAGAGCTTCAAATATCAATTAAAGATCATGATGCCACATACAACGAACATTAAAGAGTAACAAGATTCATTCTTCTCTTGAAAACCTCCAACGAAACGCTATCTCGTACCTATACGAGATAGCGTTTCGTTGGACACTCTAGTGTGGAAGAGTAATTCAGAGGTGGACAGCACGAACAATAAATGATCCAACGTAACGACTTGAGGAATGGGGAGAAAAACGGAAGAGAAGAGATGATGAGTAACGGCAAGGTTTTCCTCTCGGAACAAGATACTCAAAGCACTCTCGAAAATACGAAGGAGAGTTAGGATTGTGAAGAACAGAAAATAGAAAAGAAAGAGTGTGCAACTTTAAGCACCTCCAAAATTCCGACACACGTCTTACTTTCGAAGGCAAAAAATTAAGAGAATGCACAAATTTGCAGACTTTAGAGCTTATCAAGGAGTTCCTCAATCGCATCAAGAAACCAGACATCATCATAGTCAACAAGAGGAAAAAGAAGAGACTGAGCAAAAGTAACTTTAGTTGGAAAAGGCAGGAACTTCTGGAGACGTTTCAGAGACCGAAACGAGCAAAACCACTCTCCTGCTTACTTCTTCAATGTGAATATTCCAAAACAGGTTGTTGTACAGGAAAACCCGTTTTTAACTTTTTTGGAATAAGCTATAGCAACGGCATCATACAAAACATTTAAACTTAACCAATAAAAAAAAAACAGTTTCAAAAGAAAGCAACAAAGCGGCCTTTCTGGTGGGACGACGCGATTCGATTTGTATCACACTGATTAGCGATTTTTACTAAGCGAAATTGTCACGGGTGCGAAACCACGGCAAATAACTTACCCTTTACACATAACATTATATTCTTAAATCCATTTATAGATTTATGGTTAAGTAAACTCTTGCTCTTATTATATTGTCAAGAGGCTCCTGTTTCGTCATATTTTATGAAAAATGGCTGGTTGCCTGACATAATGCACAGCACAAGCGAGAAAATGCTGCATTTTTCTTCATATTTCAATTATTATGCTTGAATACACGAAATTTCAAAATGTCAGTTCACAGCGCAAAGTTAACGAGGTCTCGTTTTAAAACGTGTTGTACGTCATATTTTGTTAATAAACAAATTCCTTTGTTTACTTTTGAAGCTACGATTTCTGGATCAAAAATTTGAAGTTTATTTTAATTACGTCTTTGACAAATACTCAACTTCAAATTCGTTAGCCTGAAAACTAGTCAAACTTTAGAATATCCTTCATCTTTTTGTGTGAGGATGTGGCCACCTCTGATGTCAGAGTTAATTAAGCCACCTCTGAGAACCCCACAGGCCTCTGACTTGGCTATTTCACATTTACATTTACAATAGAAGTACAGGTTTCCTCACGATGTTTTCCTTCACTAAAGTAGAGTTCAACACTTTCTTAATTACAAAGAAACTCAATTCAGAAACTGGTACTTAGCGTTAGCATAAACTAAGACACGACACTGCGTGCCTTTTTTGCCAAAATACACAAAAAGATACAATATTTTTTTCAATATTTTCTTTCATTGCTATATAATGTGCTCTTTAATCCTTCTAGTCCTTTTTATCTTAAAGAACGCTTTCAGTTCCTCTGTGACACACATTCTCGGTCCTTGAGATCATCGGAAAACCTAAAATTAAGCATTCGTATGCATTCCACATCGTTCTTCGACAAATCTTTCACGGTTCAAGCAGCTCGTTTGTGGAATGCATTACCTATTGAGGTAAGACGTGCGCAAACATTACCTACGTTTAAAAAAATGGTGAAGGAGCATTTCCTTTCTCTGTAACTATTCTTCTCCTTTCTCTGCTCTATATTTGATATTTATTAGTATATTATTTTATTTGTATGTATGTATTTTATGTAATATCTAAGTAATATTATTTAAGATAGTTTTTTGTACACTGACAGCCCTATGTCTATCTCCTCTCGTTCAGTCCATCCAAAGGTTGTCTGGAAGAGATTGCCCTGTGCGATAAGACCGCCCATTGTACACTTATCTTTAAAAATGTTTTCTGTCCTGTAATTATTTAAGTGGTGTACAATAAAGTATATAATAATAAATATTTGATAAAGAATACGAATAAATTCGAAATTTAAATTCTGCGGGTATATTTAAATCGTCTCACTGAACTATGTACCTCTTTGTGTATTAACAATCAAGTTCTTTGTAAAGATTTCGTAAAAGAACTTATTTACATGTAGGTGTCATATACCTAGAAATTCCAAGTTATTTTAATAAAAGTTACTACTCACTCTTCAAATATAGTAAACTTTTCTAATTAAGTCACCACAGCAGTCTGTAATGTTTTAATTAAAGACACTTTCGCAGACTTCGAAGTGTCTATCAATATACTATGGGTCTTGCTACTCAGAAAAACGTTGGTATTAGAATTCTGTTTTCCAATTTATGATTGAAATTTGATGCCTTTTTTCCATGTGGGTAAGCAGAAACTACAGAACTCCACCAGCTACGATCCTTACGTTCTCGCTTTGCTTGATTTACGTTTATAAATACGCGCACGCTGTTTTCAAATTTAATATTTTACTCTAAACTACTCATTGTTTATTTATTTATTTAATATATATATACTATAATGTTATAAAGAGGAAAGATTTTTTTTGTTTGGTTGTACCGAATAGGCTCCAAAACTACTGGGCCGATTTAAAAAAATCTTTCACCAATAGAAAGCTACATTATTCCTGAGTGACATAGGCTATTTTTTATTCCGGAAACGGGTCCTGTGGGGTGGTCCACGGGAACGAAGCCGCGGGGAACAGCTAATATTATATAATATTATAAAGAGGAAAGATTTTTTTGTTTGTTTGTACCGAATAGGTTCTAAAACTACTGGACCGATTATAAAAATTGTTTCATCTATGGAAAGCTACATTATTCCCGAGTAACATAGGCTATAATTTTGACGGGAGCGAAACCGCGGGGGAAAGCTAGTTGTTTATATACTTATTTATTTAACAGTCTCTACCAGTTCACCAAAGTGTGTGGGGTGTTGGAGGGGCAGAATTGTCACTTTTAGTCACTGACTTTATTGACGACAGTACTCACCTTTTCGTCGTCTCTCATGTTGGCGTGAGTTATAAGCTCATGCTGCGGTGAAAGATAAGCACAGTAGACCAAGAAAACTTAAAAGTTTTACCGTTTGCAAACAAATGGCTGAGCGGCAGCCTTATTGCGTATATGAATTCAGCAAGGCAAAGGGCAAAGAGTATGGACAATCGACCAATCACATGCGAGACGAATGACGCGATACATTGCCTTGCGCAATATGCCTGCAGGTCAAGATTTAACCATGTTTACCGTACCTACACTTCTAAACGTTTACGTATTCCGCAACTCCTCCCTCTTTCTTCTGTGCATTATATATAGTGAGGTATATATAACCTATATTCTGTATAATGAATCATTCATTTATTGCCTACGATACGTTTTTGAAACAAGCTTCTCGCTTGGCAACTTGCATATAGTGGAAAATCTAGGCAATAATATATTGGTTATCATTATATCCACAATCATACAATACAAGGCGTTTAAACACTTCTAAAGTCTCGATGTTGATATGATACCACTTTACTACATATAAGAGCAGTAAAACCTTATTCAACTCTGATAGCCATCCAAGTGAACTAATTAAGCTTAGAATAAAGATTTGCCCGGCAAATGCCCACTGTGATTTTTACCAGGCGCTGGAGGCTAAGGAGATTAAAACGCGTTGATGCTAGTCTGAAATTTCATTTAAAATGTCGAAACAATCTAAGAAGTCGGATTTGACAGCTATGAAAAATACTTAATGATAATTAAAGTTGATGCTTACGAATGATACTCGTTGTTATGGCGTTTGGGTAACATAGTTATTCATTAGGATTATGAATATGATTTTTTTATTTCTTACGTACAAAGTTATCACGGCATGTAAAATAAGAAACGTCATCGGACTGTTTAGATTGTCATGATTATAGTTCCCAATTTTTTGGGAAAGTACTTATAGTTTCTACGAGTATTATTTTGTTAAGGTCTACGGTATCATCATCATCATTGGCCTATTAATGTTCCCACTGCTGGGACATAGGCCTCCTCTCTGTGAGAGTGGGAATGGGACGTAATCCACCACGCGGGCCCAGTGCGATTTGGTGGATGTCACATGTCTTCTGCCCAAAAGCCGCCATGTTCCTTTTTTAGGGTTCCGTACCCAAAGAGTAAATATGGGACCCTATTACTAAGACTCCACGATCCGTCTGTCTGTCTGTCTGTCCGTCTGTCACCAGGCTGTATCTCATAAACCGTGAAAGCTAGCTAGACAATGCGACAAAAAAATGAAAATTTTCATAGATAATGTATTCCTGTTGCCGCTATAATACCAAATACTATAAATAGTATAAAATAAATATTTAAGTGGGGCTCCCATACAACAAAGGTGATTTTTTTGCAGTTTTTGGCGATAATGGTACGGAACCCTTCGTGCGCGAATCCGACTCGCACTTGGCCTGTTTTTTGTTTAGCGGCACTTATCTAAGAACACTTGGGCGGCCAAGACTTATCTAACGATGACTTAATTATAAAAAGCCGTCAAGTGGTTTGAAAGATACGAGGTAATAAAGAATATTACATTGATACAAACATAGGTCGTGGGTTCGAGCCCAGGCAGGCGCTTTACTTTGTGTAAATTATTTAATCATCATTGCTCTCAAAACGGTGAAGGAATACATCGTGAGGAAATCGGCATTTCCTACAAACAAAAATTCTAAGAAATGTGACATCCGTGTGTGGTGGGTTACGGCCCATTCCCTCTCACAGAGAGGAGGCCTGTGTCCCAGCAGTGGGAATATTAATAGGCTGTGATGATGATGACAAACATACATACATACAAGACACCCTTTCCTTGCAGCCGGGTAAATAGATGGGCATTTTAAAAGTTAAGTTACTGTCTCGTATAATTTCAGACTTGGAAAACTGTCTATGGAAAACCTCACTGTTATTCTTATGATTAGTTATATAAAGTGTAATAACAGTAAAGTTTCAATTTGTTTTCTTATTCAAATTGAAAGTCATGAAACATGCTATTTTCCCAAACGTAAAAAAAACTTCTACACAAGATTAGATACCATTTCTTCAAAACTTTCTTATTTTTTTGTACGAGAATATACAAAGTGTATTGTTATCAAGATTACGCCCACGATCGGTTAACTGGGTATATTTGATAGGCAGTGATATTTTTATTCGAATGCGTTCTCACTTTTTGTATTTTTTTTCATTATCATTATAGCCCTCCCCCCAGAGTGTCGCCACATCGATCAGTCCTATGTTTTTTTTTATTGTAGATAGGCTCGCGCTTGACCACTATCTCACCTGATGGTAAGCGATGATGTGGTCGACGGTGAAGCACGCTTGCCTAGAAGAAACCTATTCAGACTCCGGCAGGGAATTGCACTCCTTAGCTGTCTGTACTCATAATAAAAGTATTCCCAAAACGTTTAGTGCGTATGGATGAGATGTCCACCATGTACCGATGGCGCGTCGCCGTACGTCTGGTAGTCCGATGATGAAACGGGCTAGACGGAATTAGATCTTGAATGATTCCATCGCACAGTCCCTAAAATGGAACCGATGTTAAACCCAAAAACTGGCAGCTCGACGACGATGTTCAAGGCTCTGGAGCATTGTCTTGACCAGAGCCTCTTGGCTCACTTTTCCATCGAATCTAGTGCATCAAGCTGGTATTTGGCAGATCCGTCCCATAGGTGAGAACAGTACTCCAAGCATGATCGAACTTGCGCTTGATACTTCTCACTTAAGCAAGGATCACCAATTTTTGGCAGCCAGCTGAACCATTGCCTCAATGTATGGGCCAAAATTGAGAGTCGATGTCAATGTAACGCCAAGAAGTTCGAGATGGTCAGTTATCGGCACGGCCACGTCTTGGAAAGTTAGAGCCGGATGAAATTTACTCTTTTTAGCGGCAAAAAGACGAACCTGGGTTTTAGCAGCATTAAATCAGAACAGATTGGTATCGCCCCATTCGGTGAGTCTCACATACAACGGATTCCCAAAGCCTTAACCAGGTCGGGACCTTCTGGAGTGGCGACCTCGTACCGAAATTCGCAGCGTTGGAAGGCGTTATTCTAGATGGACCAATGGGCTGGCATTTTTTATGAAGACAAAATAATTGTTAATCTATAAATTACTAGCTGTTGCCCGCGGCTTCGCTCCCGCGGACCACCCCACAGGACCCATTTTCGGGATTAAACAATAGCCTATGTCGTTCAGGAATAATGTAGCTTTCTATTGGTGAAAGAATTTTTGAAATCGGTTCAGTAGTTTCGGAGCCTATTTGGTACAAACAAACAGAAAAATCTTTCCTCTTTATAATATTAATATATAAGTATAGATAAACAATGTAAACCGTTTATTTTGAAAAAGAGCAATGGTGGCCCAGTGGTAACGGCCCTGACTTACGTGTCGTAGGTCGTGAGTTCGAACCCAGGCAGGAGCTTTACTTTGTGTAAATTATTTCATCACCACTGCTCTCAAAACGGTGAAGGAAAACACCGTGAGGAAACCGGCATGTCCTAGAACCAAAAAATCGAAGAATTGTGACATTCACCAACCATCATATTGACATACCACCTTAATTGCAATTGCTTGTTTATGTTGATGTAATACGCCATATATTGGCAAAACACAGTGCACATATTTTAGACAATATACCTGAAACCCGAAGGGTCCTATTGCTGTCAATTACGTGTCTGTCTGTCCGTGGTCTGTCACACAGGTTTTATAGCCAAACGGCTGTCTTCAAATTTTCACAGTAAGCAACTTGTTGACCAAAGCCATACAAATTGCCAAAAAATATTATCAAGTGTATTTGAGGGTTTTGTTCCCATACAGCGAAAGGAAGAGGCCGAAAAAAAACATTTGACCTGTCCCAGCGAGTGGGGTATCGTTATTAAGAACTCGTTGTAATGATAAATATGTTACTTTTTGTTTTAAAAATATTCATTCGAAAGCAAAGGAATGAGAGGTTGCACGGGACCGGTCAATATGGCGACGCTAATGTTCAGCAGTAGACGTCTCACAGTTTGGCAATTCTGCTTGCTATGTCGGTAATCTTGGTTCTCTTGCGGATGTCTTCATTTCTGATTCAATCACGAAAGGAAAAGCTGAATATAGCCCTCTCCATTGCCCTTTGGGTGCCTTTAAAGCCTTCTGATGAGGCCCATTGTGAGCTTCTACTAGTAGGGGAGACGTGGCAGATCGACCTTCACCCATCAGATAACTGGATGAGACATATTTTTTAACAAATATAATTTATTAACAAACATGGTTTTGATAACTTGCCTATCGAAAAGTGTTCATAGCTATTTTTAATTGAATTAATTGAAATCAATTTTTTTTCATCACCTTCACTCATTTGATAACCGAATGAATTTCATCTCAACTGATAGTTTTTAACACACAGAATATGCCTAGGTAGGCTTGCCTACTTATTTCTGTTCATGGCTACTTGGCAAGCAGGTGTGAACAGGTAAGTCAATATAGGTAACTACACCGATCTGATAACCAATCGAAATGGATATCATAAGTAAGATATTTTAATTACAAAACCAATCGTATATGCTTGCCTGCAAAAAATCGTACATGAAATGTTGTTGCCAAGCTATAAAGTT
The DNA here is from genome assembly GCA_948252205.1 of Orthosia incerta. Taxonomy (NCBI): domain Eukaryota; kingdom Metazoa; phylum Arthropoda; class Insecta; order Lepidoptera; family Noctuidae; genus Orthosia; species Orthosia incerta. Next base: position 33,307,244 of record OX411743.1, read on the forward strand.
TTAGAATTGGAGCTATTTGATAGTTGCGAGACAGAAAGTAGAGCGTCCTAGGTCCGTGTGATAGAACAGGATGTATCCTGTTCTACACGGACCATCTGCTATGTTGTAACATAGCAGATGCACTCTACCTAACCGTTGAATGTATCTGAGTGCGCATGCTCGCGTACAGTCGTAATATTCGAATTATAAACTTCAAAACAAGTTTATAATTCGATAGTAGTATATACGATTGGTTTTGTAATTAAAATATCTTACTTATGATATCCATTTCGATTGGTTATCAGATCGGTGTAGTTACCTATATTGACTTACCTGTTCACATCTGCTTGCCAAGTAGCCATGAACAGAAATAAGTAGGCAAGCCTACCTAGGCATATTCTGTGTGTTAAAAACTATCAGTTGAGATGAAATTCATTCGGTTATCAAATGAGTGAAGGTGATGAAAAAAAATTGATTTCAATTAATTTAATTAAAAATTGCTATGAACACTTTTCGATAGGCAAGTTATCAAAAGCATGTTTGTTAATAAATTACATTTGGTAAAAAATATGTCTCATCCAGTTATCTGATGGGTGAAGGTCGATCTTCCACGTCTCTTAGGCTATACGTCTCTGTCCCGTAATTAATCCCTGGCAACACACCTACCTTTCAGAATAAGTTGATAGGTTTTGTGCGGAGCAAAGGTCAGACGGTTTCGATCGCCCCATTGTGATATTTATCGTAAGCAAGTGTCAGCCAAATTCTCGAGTCCAGCTCGAGTACTTGATGAATGAATGATGAATGTGCAGAAGACAGCCATCCACGTAATCGGTTAATGAACGGCCGCTTGGAAGTGGAATGCGAGGAAACATCACAGCCTAAATTCCATAAATACGGACCAAGAACCGAACCCTGAGGACATCCCATGGTAATAGACTTCGACATGGAATGATGGCCGAGTTTGAGTTTCGCGGAACCATTTAAAAAGTAAGAGTAAACCAGATTATATTTTTTTCTTGTCTATAGGCTTGCGCTTGGCCACTGTCTCACCTGATGGTAAGCGATGATGTGGTCGACGATGGAGCACGCTTGCCTAGAAGAAACCCATTGACTCTTGACTTAAAGACCTCTAGATTGTATTTTAATAGCAGGCCCGAATTTTCATTTTAATCAATAGCATTGGTTATGCGTTATCAAAAACCCCAGAAACATTTATCTTTTTTAACTACGTACTTATGTTCAGATGTATTAACTATTTTCCTAACAGTAAAGGCCGCGTCTATGGTGGATTTCCCCATAGTCAAACCAAATTGAATGTTATGTAATTTTGGTCCGTCCGGTAGCAAACGTGGAACGATAAGGCACTCCAGGAATTTCCCAAAGATGGAAGTAATGTTATGGGCCGGTAGGACTTTGGTACGTCCGGAGGTTTGATTGTTTGTACAGAGTATACGCAAATTGGCTAAGCTTCTTTGTCAAAGCGTCGATATGATGTTTCCAGGTCAGATAACGATCTATGTAATGGCCTTGACATTTTGTGATGTCACTTTCAGAGGTCGGAGACGTTACCATATTTTATATGCCATTTTAAGAAAGTAGGTACTTTATTTATGTATATGATGAAAATGCTAGTCTGTAATTGTGTGCGTAATGTTTGTCTCGTCGTTGTAAAATAAAGGCAGGAGAGAAGCCTTCTGAATATTTGACTCCATCTTGATTTTTCATCACGTTTTTATTTGCTGGTAAAAAGAGGCACTTATTTTTAAAAGAAAATAAAATTACTTTTAGCCTGCACGCTCTTTGATAACTATCTGTTATACTGTCCTAATATATTCTAAGTTGTTGTAAATAGAGAAAAGAGGAGCTCGTGGCTGATTAATAACAGCCGCCGCAGGTCGATTTTAAGTAACGCATGAAAATCTCCATTTTAATTCTCAGAGCTCAAATCCAGGAGACTCCCGGCAATAGCTAGGCAGATAAATTGAACCTCAAAATCATCTTAAATCTATATTATCTACGTTTATAAAAATCAATCCTACAAACACCCGTGACCTACACCAATAAATATCGGTTCTACTGTTCCAATAAATTCTTGGTAGTGGTCAATAGAGGCTGAGAGTTAATCTATCACTAGTGACGAATAGTAGCCGGAAGGATACCACTTGATTGGGCTTTGTAAGATCACGCTGTCAATTTGTTTTCTTTTCGTGGACCTTTGGCTTTATTTACGACTTTGGTAAAGTGCTACTGTTCTGGAAAAAACCTGTACCCCAATTGCGTAACACACCCCAATAAAAAATCGAAATATTATGTATATGTTGCCATGAAATTGAACGTAACTGTCTTGTATACTTTGATACCGCTGCAAAAATCTGCAGATACTTTGTTTTTGATTTGGACAATAGAATAGATTACTGCAGGGTTGCCTGGCCCAATCTGGGGGGGGGGGCGAGCCGCAGAGAGCGATGGCCGTCAGAGAGATCAGGGGGTATCGCCCGATCTCCTACGAGGCGGCTTGCATACTGGTCAGGCCGGATCCCCACCCTGGGACCTGGAGGCGAAGGTACTCGTGTCACTGTATCGGTGGCGCGAGGAACCGGGCGACGGGCGAAGGGCCGATGCAGCGACACATATGGAGTTTCGTCGGTCTCAGTTCCGCGAGGTCCTTGTGATCTAGCCTGGCCACATCTTGCCGCAACTAGTTTATCGTTTTGTTTGTTTTCAGTTTTTATTTACTCTGCCCTACACTTGAAACTTCTCCTATATCGTTGGTACGTATGCCACATCAACTAGCTCTCAGTTATGGGTTGCCAGGTTTTGCAGGTAAAATGGCAACCCACAGCTTGCGGCTAACTGAGATCTGGCAACCTTATTTCTTCTATTTTCTACACCAGTTTCTTTAAAATGACGTTGGATTCACTCGAAAAACTTTTATATTTGGATGTAATTATCAAACATAAATTTCAGTTGATTGAATTAAAGCAATTGCGGCTAAATATTTCAGAAAACCCTGCAGCAATCTGAACAAAGAGAACAAAGTTTTAAGTATAATTCATGAAAATTAAGTTTTATTAAAAACCCTGTTTCCTGCAGATTTTTGCAGTTGGATCTTAGGCTTACCTGTGTACCTTAGGCGTTCAGGAAGTTGCGCGGTATCTTCTCGTCCAACTTACCACAGTGTCTCAAGACAAAAGTCTATGACCAGTGTGTGTTGCCGGTGATTACTTACGGGACAGAGACGTGGTCGCTCACAATGGGCTTCATCAGAAAGCTTAAGTCACCCATAGGGCAATAGAGAGTGCTATGTTCGGCGTTTTCTTGCGTGATCGAATCAGAATTGTAGACATCCGCAAGATAACCAAGGTTACCTACATAGCCCTAAGAATTGCCAAACTTAAGTGGCAGTGGGCAGGGCACATTGCTCGCAGAACGGATGGCCTTTGGGGCAGGAAAGTACTAGAGTGGCGACCGCGTACCGGAAGATGCAGCGTTGGGAGGCCTCCCTCTAGGTGGAGCGATGACCTGGTCAAGGCTGCGGGCGCCCAGTGGATGCGAAACACACAGGACCGATATGTGTGGCGACGCTTGGGTGAGGCCTATGTCCAGCAGTGGACGTCTTTCGGCTGAAATGATGATGACCTTGTGACGAGGTCCTTCCTTCCATACTCTTCCGTTCTCTTATTACTGGCAACCTTTTTATAGCAGGCCACGTCATCATTTACTTTTCACATTATCATTCGATTTTCAATTCAAATTCTGAACGCCACATATGCACTCTCATTCCGCCCAGCGGTCACTTCATCTTGAGAGCCCGCCGAGGCTAGTTACTGTCTGTAACTATAACCATCGTCTTATAATCTTGTTATAATCTTCTAAAACGCTGTGTGTCAATACTGTACTGTGAGTATCCTTCTAATAATTTTGTGCGATTATAATAAATATTCCCCAGCCTGTTATTACTGTTCCGCTTTCACTACAACCAATTAATAACGTGGTCCGGTGAGGTTCCCTCAAATTGAGCAAGCTGGCAAGACGGCAGAGGGCCTACCGGTACAACCTTAGGCTCTATACAAAGTTCACATTCTATCAGCTTTTTTTTTTATTATCAATAGGCTGATGGGAAATAGTGTGTTCGAAATGCCAAAGTATAAAGGACTGAACACGCGACATTTCAATAGAACTTGCCGTCGTTTTCGTTATTACAATGCTATTTTTCTAGAGCCTCTGGTTTTACTCGTGTTATCAAAATAATTTCACAAAGCATGTCCTCGAAAAGAGCGTTTTCCAAGCAGCCAAACTGTGCGGAAAGTGTCACTTTTTTTACTAGTGCTTTTTACTTTTCTGTATTTTTTTTAATTTTTAACTCCAACGTCAGCCCGCCGCATAGAGTTATTATTATTTGAGAAAAGTTTTAAAAATTAATTAAGTCCAGATTATCATTCATATAAAAGGTAAAATAAAACTAATACTTCATTAAAGGCGTTTTTAATTACTCTAGATTTAGATTTTGATCAATAAATTAATTTTAAATATTCATTAAATATGTTTGGCAGAATGAATATTTTGCTCGTGCCTTTTTGCGTTACGACGTGACAGCTATATGCACATGCGCAGTAGATATGCCCGAGGATTTATTAGTTAGTCTGTGGATATGCTGAGCGTGCTTGAATAAGCCCACCATTTTATTAATTTCTTGCTTGGTTCAGATATATTTTTTTATTTCCTCGCACAATGCATAGTAAAATGTTGTATGATACACGTATGTAAGGTGATTTCCTACTCGTGTCGACTTATCCACTAATCGGAAATCACCTACCTTCCGCACTTGTAGCATAAATAACTATTGTTTATATCAAAAATTTTACTACAGTACCATTGTAACTGTAATTTGCATCCACCGTTCACGTTTTAGACTGTCTCGCTGGCTATCGTAAACCTCAGCTTTAAAATTCTCTGGCTAAGACAGAATTTAAAATTTTGTACGGTTCGAAGAAAATCTTACAATCTTAATATGAAAACAATCAAACACATTTATAAAGGAGCCTTAAGTTTTGGAAGTATAGGTACAGTCAGAAACAATACAGCTTTGTCTTTATGCTTCGGTTCTGAATAAATAATTTGAAGTTCGATTCCCGCACGGAACAATTATTTGTATGATCTACAAATAGTTGTTCCGGCTCTGGGTGTTTGTGTATGTGAGTTTATATGTTTGTGAACGCACCCACGATACAGAAGAAATTCCTAGTGTGGGGCAACGTTGTTTTTTTTTTTTTTAACAAATACCTACTTTGGCAAAATACTTTGGCATTCAAGTAGGATTTGTCACCTTGTAATTTTGTATTTTTTCTACTCCTCCGTTATTCTTTTCTGAATAATTTCGTTGCGGGAACCAAGACACTTAAATTAATTCTCCGGGACTTCGTCTAGCTTCATTGCCTCGACGCTATTCTGGTGGTCGCCTGGACTGTTAATTCTGGCTTTCAGGAGTTGCAGTGGTTTGGGAATAGTGCGGTGAGATAGTCACAAAAAAATAAATAAATTGTTATCTTCTAAAATACAAATGATTAATTTTGTTATCGGCTATTTGTCCTGTTACGTTCTGAGTATTTTATTTCTAGTCAAAAATCGAGTCAAAGTTCCCTAAACCTGTCTAAAATTTTTCAATGTTCATTAAAGTCTAGGTCCTTTTTCTAATGTATGTGGGTGGGATAACAAAGCCTTAGGACCATTACGGCTAAAGTTTTATTGCTCACCAGTTGGCGCCACAGTTGACTGGTCCATAAGAAAGAAAGAAAGAGAGAAAGAAAATATATATGCGAAAAAAAAAATTGTCTTTTTCTTTCATAAATATAACTGTTAAACGTTGTTATAAAGCGCACGTAAGCAAAATTTGAATTAAAATTCATTTCTAATGCCGTAGAAGGGCGATTAAATATAAAATCGAGTATGCCGCAGTTTTCCGCAGCCCCTTTTTTAATAAAAAAGTGTGACATTTTCCGAAACATAAAACTCTATTAAATGAGTGGTTGGTAAATCCCGTACCTATCTTAATCTGGCATATTAGGAAAATATTTACACCATAAAAAAAATATAAATAAGTTCGCGCTAAAAGCCAAAATACTATGAAATTTGACATTTTGAAGACCTCACTGTACACCAGAGCCCCTAGCAGGAAATTCAAACGCGGTATCTATACTATGCTAGTATTTATATTATCTCTGTCTATACTAATATTATAAAGAGGAAAGATTTGTATTTTTGTATGTAACGAATACTTAAACTTAAAAGTTACTGAACCGATTTAAAAATTTGTTTCACCGTTGGGAAGTTACACTACTCCCGGGTAAAAAAGGCTATTTTTTATCCCTGTGTTCCCACGGGAACTACGCGCGTGAAAACAAGAGGCGTCCGCTAGTTCTTAATATAAAGTGTTACTTTATATATTTTCATAACAATTTTTCATGATCACGCTTGTATTTCTCAATGGGTTGGGCAGAGGTGCAACAATAGCACACCACATTTCGCTAATTATGTTTAAGTCCCATGTACAGTCGGTAATAGCTGTTACCTGAACCATCCTAAAAACGAAAGAATTTGAACCCTCCGCCTGTAATATTAAAGATTATTTATTTTATGAGAAAGAGGAAAAAGTTCAACGTTGAACAGTGGCTGCACCCCCTCCCACTAAAAGTGCATCTCACTAATATCAGAGGTCTGCACTCCAACCTCATAGCAGTCCATCATCACCTGGAGACTGATAAGCCGGCTCTCTTTTTCCTTTCGGAGACGCAGATCAGATGTCCGTCAGACGTATCGTACCTAACATACCCAGGGTATACCCTGGAGCACAATTTTAAACAACGCGCGGATGTATGCATGTACGCCCGGGACGACATCTGTTATCGGCGTCTCCGAAACCTTGAGGACTCTAGGTTCTCTGTGCTGTGGGCTATGAAGGACACGGGCCTGGATAAAATTATCTACGCCTGTGTCTACCGCTCGCACAGCGGTGATCAGGAGACAACCAGGCTCACAGAGTACCTTAGTGAGGCGGCGGATACGGCACAGCAGCGGTACCCTTCCGCCCAATTAGTGTTACTGGGGGACTTAAATGCCCACCACCAGGAGTGGCTCTTCCCGTACCAGTGCACTGATCATGCTGGGCGTGAGACGCGAAAGCTCGCGCTTGCGTTAAATCTCGCTCAGCTGGTCCAAGGGGCAACGAGGGTGCCGGATGTGGATTCGCACACAGCCAATTGTTTGGACCTTCTGCTGACAACAGATCCAGACCGCTACTCGGTGTCGGTATCTTCACCTTTGGGTAGTTCCGACCATTGTCTGGTGAAGTCTGTATCCGTCCACTCCCCACCCGATCCCAGCCCAAGAGGCGCTCGGCGGGTTTGGCGGTACAAGTCAGCAGATTGGGATGGGATGCGTTCTTTTTTCACATCTTATCCTTGGCAGCCCACTTGCTTCTCTTCGGCTGATCCTTCTTTGTGCGCGGACGCCGTGTCAGATGTGTTTCGTCAGGGAATGGAGTACTACATTCCGTTCTCTGACGTAGCAATGTCTAGCGTTGACCGGCCATGGTTTGGCGCCGAGTGCAAGCGCGCCAACGCTTTTAAACACGAGGCGTACCTGGCATGGGTCGACGCTCGGACGCGCAAAGCAAGCGACGTGGGTCAGCGGAAGAAGGCCTACAATAGGGCTGCCAAGTCCTGCAAGAAGGTGATGCGAAAATCTCGGTTTGACCACATAAGCCGTATTGGGACCAAACTTGCTTCTTACCTAGCGGGTAGTAAAGCGTTTTGGTCCCTGGCCAAGTCGGTTGAATCGAACTTCTGCCGTCCCTCACTACCACCACTGCTGAAGCCCGACGGGTCACTGGCCCACTCCGCTGAGGAGAAAGCAAACTTGTTTGCCTCTCTTTTCGCGGAATCTTCGCGTCTGGATGCTGGTGACGCGCGGCCCCCTCCTTCTCCTGATGGATGCGAGACGAGTATGTCGGACATTCGCATCCATCAAAAGGACGTTCGTAGGGTGCTGCGCAATCTTGACGTGAACAAAGCTAGTGGCCCCGACGGGATTCCGGCAATTGTTCTCAGAACCTGTGCGCCTGAACTGTCTCCGATCCTGACACGCCTGTTTCGCCTTTCGTATGAGATGGGAAAAGTGCCGAATGCTTGGAAGCAAGCTCACGTTCAGCCTGTGCCCAAGAAGGGCAGTCGGGCTGACCCGGCCAACTACAGGCCCATTTCAATAACGTCCATCCTCTGCAAGAGTATGGAACGAGTTCTCAACTCTAAGCTCCTGGCATACCTAGAAGCTAATGACATCCTCAGTGACCGCCAATATGGCTTCCGCCAAAATCGGTCAACTGGGGATCTTGTAGCGTATGCCATTCACATCTGGAGTGAGGCCATCGAAAGGCACGGGGAAGCGCTTGTCGTCTCCCTCGACATCTCGAAGGCTTTTGACAGGGTCTGGCATGAAAGCCTTATTGGTAAGCTGCCTGCATTCGGTCTGCCCAGTGGTCTGTGCGATTGGATTGCAGACTTCCTGAGGAACCGGTCCATTCGGGTGGTAATTGATGGCCGCTCATTTGACCAACTGTGTATTAGTGCCGGGGTCCCTCAGGGGTCGGTTCTCTCAGCAACATTGTTCTTGCTGCACATAAACGATCTGCTAAAACCCGGCACCTTTGGGTATGCGGACGACAGCACTGTTCCTGAGATCTCTCAGGAACAGTGCTGTCGTCCGCAACACGGTCGACACGTATCTACGTGTCCGACGTGCGCGCCACTGGACCTCAAATCCAGTCTCTCCGGGAGGCCATGGTTGGGCGCTTGAATCTATCCTTGAAGGCAGTCTCCGAATGGGGCGATGCCAATCTGGTCAAGTTCAATGCTGCTAAGACCCAGGCGTGTCTTTTTTCCGCTAAAAGGAGTCAATTCCACACGGCTCCTACTTTCCGAGGTGTAACCGTGCCGATAACGGACCATCTTGAGGTTCTTGGCATTACGTTGACATCGACGCTCAATTTCGGTCCATTCATTGAGGCAAAAGCTCAGCTGGCTGCCAAAAAATTGGGAGTCCTAGCGAAGGTTAGACGGTACTTCACGCCAGAACAATTGCTCAACTTGTATCAAGCGCAAGTTCGATCATGCATGGAGTACTGTTCTCATCTCTGGGACGGATCTGCCAAGTACCAGCTGGATGCACTTGAGTCGATCGAAAAACGGGCCAAGAGGCTCATTGGCAATGAGGTACTCGTCGAATCTAGGCTCCAGAACCTCGAACATCAGCGCAGAGTTGCCAGCCTGTCGGCTTTTTATCGGTTACATTTCGGGGAGTGTGTGCGTTGGAATTGCATGAACTAATTCCTCCTAGCCCGTTCCATCATCGGACTACAAGACGTACGGCGATGCGTCATCGGTACATGGTGGACATCCCACCCATACGCACCAAACGTTTTGGGAATACTTTTATTATGCGTACAGCAAAGGAGTGGAATTCCCTGCCGGAGTCTGTATTTCCTGTTGGCTACAACCTGGGAGTCTTTAAGTCAAGAGTGAATAGGTTTCTTCTAGGCAAGCGTGCTTCATCGTCGACCACATCGTCGCTTACCATCAGTTGAGATAGTGGTCAAACGCAAGCCTATCAACAATAAAAATTAAAAATTAAAAAAAAAATTGTATAAGTTCATCAGACTAGCACTACTCGATGAACAAATACAATAATAATATAGATACGCAAATTTAATCATCAAAACATCAGCGTTAGGATATTTATAACTATTTGTTAATACTAAAAGCTTATCAGAGTATTGTAATATAATTAGTGTCATTGCTATTATTAGCTTATTTTAACGATTATATTAAAGTATGTACATAAGAGGACAAGCCTACTATTGCCATCAATCGGGCACAAGTCCAGACTCCGAGCTAATAAGTACTGAGCAATTCTAGATGGAAAAGCCCAATAACACTTTGTCCGACCAGGGAATCGAACCCAGGACCTCATGTTCTGCAGTAGCGTCTGCGATCACTACACCAACGAGGCCATCACCGGGACCTTGTCAGCTTAAAAACTTATACCAACGAGGCAGTCTGTAAAGTGTGCTTTAAAGTGATATATAGTTTCATAAATATTTCGGGGCGTTCCAGCTCAAAGGGTCCAGCCTCCCTAGCCAAGTTACAAACGTTTCGTTACGAATCGCTTTCTACAATGGTTAACGCTTCTATTTGTATGGACTGACCCCGTGACTTAAGGATATGTCGTTCCCATACATTGATTCGTTTTCTACTAGCGTTATCGATTGTAGATTGTCAACTTGGCCACAGGTGCTGTTCCCTGCATTTAGTTTCCGAGATATATACGCAGTTTTGTAAAGTTGCCCTCATACGAACACAAGGAGTTTCAACTTCAAATGTGTGATAAAATATATGTGTCAGTTATGGAATATTTTTTAAATCCTTAACATAAATTCACTGTTCTAGATACGAATTTAGTCTTAACTCAATACCCCAATCCTGAACACTTTATATTTGGACGCCGACATTTTATTATTGAGAACAATATTATCTAAAAGCCTAAATAGCTAATTTATAAAGGAACAGTCTCTCTTGAGTATTTCTTAGTTACTGATTATAATTTAATTTAATTCAGATCTTCAATTTCAAATTGTTTTTCAACTTCTGAGTTAGGACAAACTCAGACCTTTGAAGTTTTCAATTACTAGGATAAAAATTTAAGGAAAATGGCTGGGATTTTGTCTTTCAAAAGTTCTTGTAAATATTTTAGCTGTAAACTTATTAATATCAAATATATCTTACCAGCGTGTCACTGTTCCACTGCTGGGCAAAGGCCTCTTCTTACATAGAGAAGGCAGGATCATTGATCACCACGCTTGCTCAAGGCAGGTTGCCGATTTAAGACTTATATTTTAACAATAAGTCCGGTTTTCTTCACGATGTTTTCTCTCACCGTTGTCAGCAACTATAAATATTTCCCAAAAAAAAACGTTTGGGTTTTGCCCTTTAGATGCCCAAACAGCACGATGCTCTCCACGGCGCATAATATTGACACAGATGGCACAAATTAGTGAAGGAAAGGTTGTTTCCATGACGATGCTCAGTAATGAGGAACACGACTCGGGGAGCAGCTGATGGCAATAAACTCACCCCTATTTAGTATTAATTTAGTCCCATGATAACATGAAAACATAACTGCTGAAATGTCAGTGAGGTGCACCTATTAGATAAATAGAAAGAAAGAAAATTATTTCAGACACGCACAGGAGACACGAGAGATAAAAGATAAATATAACAAATAAAACTAATTTAAAGAAAGGATCCCGTTCGAGACCAAAAAGGCTCCGATCTCAGCTACCTAACTAACTACTACGACTAATTTAACTATTAATAGGTTTATTAGTTAGTTTAGTTAATATGGGCTGGTGTCCGCAACTCCACGTCTAAGCGCGTATTTTAAAATATATACGTCATGTAGTGTTAAACATTTTCAAAATTTTACACATCCCCAGAGAAAAAGCTTCAAGGACGTTTCAAAGCAAGTACTATAAATAAACTTTATACTACTATAAAATTAACGACGAATGGTAAAGTAGTATACTTATCCGGGTTACACCTAAATTTACAATAGGATACCTGTGGACATTTTAAACACCAAGGAACTGCTACTATTCAAATATAAATTACGTAATTTTTTAATTGACAAAGCTTACTACACGATCCAAGATTTTCTTAATAATTAGTACCTACTACAATCTGTCACCATGCACCTAATACGTATTTTGTAAGATTTTCTTTATATGTGATACCTATGATTATGTTGCATGTTGACTTAATTATTGTATGCCTACTAGGCAGGACATAATGGAACTGTAATTTACCTAACATCTGTCTGTATAACCTATGCCCACAATAAAAAGATTTGATTTGATTTGATTTGACCTCTACACAGAGTTTAAATTAAACCATAGCGTCCCAAGAGGGCATACTTGAAGGACGACTAAAAGCAACGTATTAAACTTTTAATTGCAGCAAAATTAATTAAGTGTTGGTTTACCCAAGGAAGATTTCTCGGCTATCAAACAAAGTTTGCAAGCGATTTCCGCTAGGTGATTATCACACTCAAGCAAAGAGACTCTTCTACGATTATGTCATACGTAACATGACAGGCGGCTTTTAAACTCAAGTCTCTTTCTTCTTAGTCGTACACTCCTGGTGGAGTGTTCGTGGTCATGGATCATCTGATAAGTTGGTTGCGTTGCGGCTTTTGCGAAATTTCTCCATCTGTCTCTATTCGTGGCACTGCGTGTACATTCAGGTGAGGGAACACTTCTTAGATGATTGAATAATGTCTGTCCATCTTATGGGTGATTTGTTGCGAGAACGTTGGCAATCTACTCTTAAGCTAATGTGATCACGTACAATTAAATTAAATAAAAATCCAAGCGGTCGAGTTGTCCTAGTCGAATTATTCACAAGTTGTCTTTGGATTGATTTGTAGTAGAATCTAAGATATGAGACTCTTTTTAATCTACTTACGATAACGTATATTAGAGGCGAGAAACCTTGATTAGAGAAAAACTGAAAAAAAAATATTTGGCAGAGCACAGCACACACTAACAAAATAAAAAAAGTTAATTTAAAAATCTGAAAACATGTTCGTGAGCTGGCTGACCAAAACCAGATGTATCCTCCGACTGCACAGCATGATTTTCTTCTTGTTTACGTCTTTTTAATTCGCTACTTAAGCAGTTGGGTTTTTTGACTTTTTTAAAATAACTTTTTTTATTTCTAAATTTTTAGTTGACATTTAGAATCAGATTCAGAATCAGAATTATTTATTTGCAAGCAATGTAGGTACAAATTTGAGATGGTACAGAATTGGGTGTTTCCGCTACATTCTGCCTTACGGCATGCAAAAACATTATTTTTTGAAGATACAATACAATAATTGTCATTAACTTAGTATCTTACAAGGTATCAGAAAATAAAATAAAAAATCACAAATAACTTAATTGTCACATACACAGTCAAATACGAATTAATATGCTTATCTTGAAATTATAAAAATTGTTATCATTTAAAATGTCACATACATAGTCGAATACAAATCCAGAAGCTTATCTAGGAATAATAATAATAAAAACATAAAAAAATATCATTTAAAAATGTCAATTACAAGAAAAAATTAAGGTAAAAATTAAGGTAAAGATCTGATCTGGTCAAAAACATCTCTCCATCCGTGTTTGTTAATGTTTCCTGTATTGTAGGAAAACATTTCAAGACCCAGGGTGTAATTACTGTCAAAAAAATATGCATATTCATGGTTTTTTATGTCCAAACTTAGAAGGTTGTTGAAAAGCTCGACTTTATAATTGTGAATTAAAGCCCCTCTTATATACGTCGGAGCGCATACAACAATATTTGTGTGTTTAATGGTTTTCAGTGAGCCTTTCAATTTTTCGAGGATATCTAGATACTCATTATTTTTATTTTCGAGTTAGTTACATTCAAACATGTAAGTGTTATATATTTTTGAAATCACCTCTTAAAACCCTTTATTTCGATATCCCACGCGATGGGTTTGGTTCCCCACAATATGGCATCCAAAATCTGACATTTTCTATTTTCTAATTTTAATATAGCCAGTGACACTCGCAAGGTTAAAACGAATCAATTGAAGTAAGAATTATCAAAATCGGCCAACGCGTTTGGTCTCTAGAACGCCACATAGTAACAAACATACATACATACATAGACTGATAAACACATTAACCTCCTTCGGCCGTCGGGTAAAAAGTGACAGTCTTAAAAATAACATAGTCACAGCTGCGCCAAAAAGGACTAATCTCAATTAATACTACTACTAATCCTACTAATCTAATCTAAGGATTATTGTCTATTCCAGCAATGTTTCCAGATAGAAACTGTCTGTCACTGATCTTGCAATGAATCTTAGGGGCAAGCGACAGTACCAGTGACTGAGCAAACAGTTATTTAGGATAGCAAAACAGAAAACTGCTATGAGTAGACAGTTGCCAGGTTTGTGAGGTCCAATCTTGAACTATTTGAACGGAAAAATAACACAAATAAAAGGAAACCTACACATTTAGATTTTGAAATGCCCGTTCCAAAGCTAGAACTTTTTCGGCGGAGCTGCGTTTACATGCTTCCCCTAATTTACAATGCTTTGCCTGGGTCAATTACTCAACTACCCTTCAATAAGTTTTGTGTTGCGTTGCGGAAGTGGTTGTTACAAGAGTGTTTTTATTCGAAAGATGAGTTCTTTCAAAAGTGTCCCTGTAAATTTTATACACTAAAGCACAGATATATTGAATTTTTAAGTAGACACATAAATTGACATAATGTAGTTACCTAATTAATATCTTAAGTGTAAAAACTTGTACTATTGCATGCTATATATTGGCCAAATGTGTGTTGCTAAATATTTTATATAAGAACTTTATGTACCTACCATATTTGATGCAATAAATGAATTGAATTGAATTGAATTGAATGTTTCGCAGAAAATTCGGACACCTGATAAAAGTAAATAACATACATTTGTAACTATTTAACTCATTCACAAAATGCTAACAATTCTATTATAGTTTTGTATTTCAATTGCAATCCGATTGAAATCCTGACCTAGTTTGGTACGGTGGGGGACACATTACAAGGCCGAATGATAGATTAATGGCACAATAGATCCAGTTTCTATGAGCACATTGTATTTGGCTTCTCGAGACCTCTATTTCACCCGCAGACATCGCTTTGATACTGTAGCGTAGCTACTTCTCGTAATTGTAATTTATATTTATCTTAAGATAGTAATAAGTAGGTTGCATAATTTGGGTAGGTGTAGGGTAGGTGTAGGGTAGGTGTAGGGTAGGTACGTAGCCAGTTGACGGGCGCGAAGCCGCGTGGGACAGCTAGTACAATTATATTTATTTTTATGTCGTGGTGGCCCAGTGGCTAACATCTCGTGTCTGTGCACTTGATGAGGTCCTGTGTTCAAATATAAGTAATGACTTTTTAGACTGCCATATGGCTTTATCAAATTCTTAAGGTTTTTCTAAGTTTATTTTGGACATTGCCGACAACGGTGAAGGAAAACATCGTGGGGTAACCTGGACTTATGATTAACATGAATCTGATATCACCAAACGAAACTTTCGCATTTATAATATTAGAAAGATATATAAAAGCTATTATAATAGCTGGGAACGAATAAATCAAATCACAGACGTTTATATGGATCATAACATGAGCGCGCGTGAAATAACATAAAACGGTATCATTTAGGAACGTATGGGGTGCGAGGGAAGCACACGGACTCACGGTATGTTGCTCCGACGTGGTTATGTCGCGCCATTGCGGCGCCCGCGCCTGATCAAATTGCGCTTTATTTCCATGCATTTTGTATGAAATTTGAATGGAATAGGAAGCCACCCGTGCCATGTCCGCGCCCGACGCCATTTCTATGTGGCCTGCGCCTTATTGTGTTACGAACTAAATTGTGTTACCATTCATTCTTAGTTCGGGCCCCAAACGAATCATCCGTCCGTAGATGATACGGAGTAGGAAACGCCCGCAACAGGGACCGAAACTACGAACTCCGTGCTTAGGCAGTAGACCCCCTGAAACCAAAGCCAAAGATTCGATCGGACTAATTATTTGTGATAAACTTTACTTGTGAAAGGAACTCACAATGCTCCTAGCTTAATCCTGTAACACAGCTGATTTCTGCTTGAACAAAGATGCACTCGCCACCTAACATAATTAAAATATAACAAAGGACACACGTCAGCCTCTCGAGAACTCATCTGTGGTTGTGTGACCCAATTAAACGAATACCTTCTGTGAACATACGAGTAGTATTGTGAGGAATGTGCAATCGCAGCTTTTTTATTTCCTTGTCCTAGGGCTCATCAATGGGATGGGCTATAATCTTATAACAATCTAACCTTATAAATAGACTAATAATAAGTAATCCTACTTATATTATAAATGCAAAAGTTTGGATGGATGGGCAGACGTATGTTTGTTACTCAATCACGCCAGAACGGGTGAACGGATCTGGATGAAAGGAGATGTTTCAGAAATGTATGGAGCCTGGGCCAGCTCTATGTACACTATTTGTAAAAACCGCTACATATTATAGAAACCGTATTTTATTGTTAATTTTCTTTAATTTCCCTTCGTTTTAATGTAAACTCAAATAAACTTAACTATGTCAAGTAGAGCAACACAATATTTAACTACACATGGTGGATCAGATCAAGGTGGAGCATGGTGGTATGCGAAAAATGACATTTTGACAAATCGTTATATCTGCGTTAGAAAAAACAACACGACTTCAATTTCAACAGAGAAGCAATCAATCAATATCCGTAGAAGCAAACTGGGTTGCAAAACTAAAATAATCACTAAAAGCTCCGAAACATATCCCATTCAAAGCCAAAGCAAAGAAAGACTCAAAGACGTCACTTCTTAAAACTGTCAAAGTCGTCGAACGTCATGTCAAACACAACTGTCATGGCTGCCCTAAAAATACGGTTATCGTAAAAAACTGTTTAAATGATATTTTTTTGCGCCTGTACCCTTCTCATTTTTTTTTTTTATATTTTCATGAAATTATTATTATTATGAGCCCGTTACGTCCCACTGCAGGGCAAAGGCCTCCCTTCCGTCTTTCCATTTTTTCCGGTCTCTTGCTATATCTGGCCAATCCTTCAGATAAACGTCTAATTCGTCACGCCATCTCTTTCTGGGCCTACCGCGTAAAAAAAAAATTACTCTGTTTTTTTTCCTATTTATCTATATAGTGTACATAGTGGTGGCCGAAAATCGAACATCGCCTTTGGCACAGATATAGATTGTAGTCTGGAAATGCACGTAAGCTACTTTTCATCAGTATAATGTTCCATTGGTATAAGAAAACACTTTAAGTTGCTGGCAGAAGCTAGTTTAATTATAAACTAAACTATAAACAAGTCGAGCAAACAAAGGCACAGCCGTACCATCCTTTTCTCGAAGTCATTCAGAATATTTTCCACCCCCCTGTAACTTTGTTGTGGATAAGGTATTTGTCCCTCCGCTGACGAGCAGCGAATAGCGAGTAAAACTAGAAACGAGTTGGCGAGCAGTGAGAAGCGAGTGTGTAGTTCCTATAGTTTCGTCGCTCGGCTTTAAGCGAGTGTTCTTGTGCGACGGGCGATTACTTGCACCACTCGCTCGGGGCGGCCGCACTGTAGGTAGAAATGATCGCTGGTTGGTCTCCCGGCGTGATTTCTGACCGCCAAGCAAACAAGCGAGCATCGCTGAGCGAGTATAACTTAGATAGTTCTTGCCGCTGCGACAAACTTGTGGTGAGAGAGCACTCGTCGGCATGGCAGTTTGAACATCCAGCGTTCAACTGTTAATATAATATGTGTCTCTTTCATTTTTCGTTCTTCAGCGAGAAAAAAGTGGACAGCTAATCGCTTGGTTTCCGGCGGTGGGACAAGTGATAGGGCCTTTTTAGAAAAAGATATATTTATGTTTACTTATTTTATTTTTTATTTAACAATTTTTGTACACACACATAATACAAGGACAAGAAGAAGGAACATAAAACAATGTACAGAGGTGATGCTTATTTCTAATGAATTCTCTGCCAGCATACCTGCGAAAGGAAAATGACAAAAAAAAAGAGATGTAGACATTGTGTGTGGAGGTGAAAAATAAAGACATAAAACAATTCACATTTATGTAATATACAATATAACAAATGAAATATACTATTATAAACATACATATAAGTAAAGGTAAATATCATAATAATTAATACTAACTAAATATTGTACTGTAGTTATCATGACTGCGGGTATGATATTTGTATGGTGGTGGGTAGATTAATATCTTAGTTAAATAAATCAGTGTGTCGCTAACCCTCGCCTTTCATTGACGCTGCTTTGGCGACGAGTACGGGATTCTTAGACATTTTATCTACACCCATGCTATAAATCCTCTATAAAAGTTCTTAAAACAGTTAGCTTATTGCCAACATTAAAACAGCCAGTGTCATAGTAACTATAATATCATCCAAACGGGTGTTATAATGTTGTACTAAATTTCATAATGCAACTCATTTTTTACTCATCGAACAGCCATATTCTCATATCATCTTTATGAATTTCAAAAAAAGAACATTGTCATGCACGTGCGTTTCACTACCACAGCGCCGTAATTTATAACAAAACTTATTCGAATTTGAATTGACGTCGTATCCCGCCATTTTTGTTCAATAATAGTATTGAAAAAAAAATTTTTTTTTGTTGTTTACAAAAATGAGTGATACAAGCTTTGATAACACACCACCAGATATTTCTAATGCAGCAAAGGACATTTCTAACCAATTATAACCAGAAAAGTCGAGAAAACATTATGAAAAGACGTACCAAAATTTCATGAATTGGAAAATATCAAAGAGTAGTACATCATTTTCTGAAGATGTGCTACAATATACATAGTTTGTTTGTATTAGATACTTAGTAATTAAACTTTCCATGAATTTACATAGAGTTCTTACAACACTGTACAATACCCTATGGTTTCAGAACCTTTATAGAGGATTCATATCATGGGCGTAGATAAAGTCTTGTATGCAACTGTTATAATTAGGTATTAAAACACTCATGTGATACTATTAAACCCACATTCGTGTTTTAATACCCCTTATTATACAACAGTTGCATAAATAACTATTATAATCTAAGACGGAACTTATTAAAAGTTTTTGCGTCTGCATTAAGTGAAGTGAAGTCATCGATTATAGCAATTGCTATTAAGATGCCAATCGGAAAGTTAGAACCGTTCAATATCAGTTCAAAACAATGGCCTGCTTATATACGTAGGGTTAATCAATATATTTTACTTAACGACGTAAAAGATAACCTAAAGGTGCCGATGTTAATAACAATCGTAGGCGAAGCCACATATTCATTGATGTGTGATCTGTGTTCCCCTGACTTTCCCGAGGACAAATCCTACGAGACATTGGTGAAGCTAGTTACCGATCATTTGGAACCGCAGCGATCTGAGATCGCCGAGCGCCACGTGTTCCGGCTGCGGAGACAACGGACCGGCGAACCCTTGATGAAATATTTACAGGCGCTAAAACATCTGGCAGCAACTTGTAATTTTGGCAAATGTAAAAAGTGTTCTACGCTCGAAGAAAACCTTAGAGATCAATTTGTTTCGGGTTTGACAAATGCGCCATGCGTTCTAGAATATTTGCCGAAAGGAAAATAGAATATAAGGAGGCGGTAGAGTTAGCACTAGCACTGGAGGCTACAAAGAAGCACGCGGAGTTGAGCGGCAACACGGTGCCGACGACGACCTCAGATGCTGGCGGCGAGGCAGGTGAAGACCTGCATTACACACGTGGGGGCCGAGGACGCGCCCGCGGCTCGCGCACTTCAGCTGGCGCAGGTGGTGCGGTTGGTCCGGCCGCCGCGCAAGTAAGACACGGACAGGTGCCGTTACGTAAATTATAATTGTGACGAGTGTAAACAAAGACCCCATTTACGAGGGATGTGCAAATCAGTGAAAGGTAGTGGCAACCGGGCAGACAGTCGGCAAAATTACATGAGTGGTGAGGACGATTCAGACGATATGTTTAATATTATTGCTAGAGGTAAGGATAATAAACCGTACTTTATAAACGTAATCATAGATAACTTTGAGACCAAGTGCGAAATCGACACTGGTAGTCGTATTTCGGCAAACAATGAAGACAATGTATACCCGCAAATTATCACATAAAATAATTAAGACTGATAATTTGATGTTACGTAGCTATGCTGGTTCATGCATCGAATCGCTCGGTTATATAGAAGTCCGAGTTAGGTTACGAGATATAGAAGTAAAATCTTTGCCGCTGTATGTAATTAAAAACGGAGCGTGCCCATTACTGGGACGAGATTGGTTGCGTGCCTTGAAAGTAACACAAATAAATTTGTATAAAATAACCGACGATGGATTCGTGAACCGCTTATGTGCTGAATTTCTGGAGGTGTTTACGAAAAAGTTAGGTACTTGTAAGCGAGCCATTCGACTACAGCTGACTAACGATGAACCTGAGTACGTGCGGGCGCGGCCCGTGCCGCTGGCGTTGCGCGCCCGCGTCGAGCGCGAGCTGACGCGACTGGAGTCCGACGGCTCCATATACCGCGTCGACTATTTCGACTACGGAACGCCCATTGTGCCAGTTGTTAAAAAAAATGGAGACATACGCATTTGTGGGGATTATAAAATATATAAATATTACTTAAATCCAAAACTTAAGCGTGATTATTATCCCTTGCCCCGCATTGATGAGTTGTTCGCGAACTTAAGCGGAGGAGAAAAATTTACGAAAATAGATCTCACTCATGCTTACGAACAGTGTTTATTAACAGAGAAGTCACAACCCTACACAGCAATTACAACTCACCTCGGGACATATGCCTACCGTCGTACGCCGTACGGACTAGCGTGTATACCCGAAAAGTTTCAGAAACTAATGCAGGAAACACTACGTGGTATTCCAGGTTGTGTTGTTTTTCTGGATGATATTTGCACAACGGGGGCTAATGACAAAGAACACATTAGTAATTTAAGAGCTGTAATCGACAGGTTGCGCGAGATAGGCTTAACAGTTAGGTTAAGTAAGTGTAGGTTTTTACAAGACAGCGTAAGATACTTAGGTTTTGTTATTGACAAAATTTGTTAATTTGGTAGTGTCTGGCCGTAAACCCACGGCCAGACACTGCCAAATTAGATGCTATTTACAGCGCACCCACACCAGAGAACATAACTCAACTAAAAAGTTTTTGAGGAATCTTAAATTATTACGGCAAATTCATTAGTAATTTGAGCACATTGTTATATCCTTTACATAATTTACTTAAAAAAGATGTACGCTGTAAATGGGATTCTAGTTGTGAGCAGGCGTTTAAAGAAGCCAAGTGTGTTCTCCTGGGCGACCAAGTGTTAGCACATTACGAGGAGGGGCGGCCGCCCGTGCTCGCGGTGGACAACAGTGCGTATGGGCTAGGCGCAGTGTTGGCCCACCGCTACTCCGATGGCATTGAGCGCCCGGTTAGCTGTGTGTCCCGCACACTAAACGCGGCCGAACGGAATTACAGTCAACTCGATAAAGAGGAGCTCGCGATATTGTTTGGTATAGCAAAGCACCATCAATACTTGTTCGGTAGGCGTTTTATATTGCGTACGGACCACCAGCCGTTGACGCACATTTTTGGTTCTAAGGGTGGAATTCCACAGACTGCTGTCAGCCGGCTACAGCGGTGGGCGGCACGCCTGGCCGCATACGACTTCACTGTAGAATTTGTCCGCTCGGCTGACAATGGGCCGGCCGATGCTTTATCGAGGCTACCGCTACCTCAAGAGGGTCGCTTAGTGGACGCAGTCACTTACATAAATTTAATAGAGGAAAAAAATCCAATTGGTTTTAAGGATATTGCTAAGGAGACGGAGAAAGATTCAATATTATGCAAGGTTAAAGGTTATGTCACATTTGGTTGGCCGTTGCCAGTGTCGGATAAAGAGAAAGCATATTTTGCAAGGTAACAGGATTTAGATACAGAATTGGGTTGTCTTATCTATAAATACAGGATCGTTATACCGAACGCATTACAAAAACTTATTTTAGATGAAATTCACGATGGGCACTTAGAAATGAATAAAATGAAGAATTTGTCAAGGAATTATGTATATTGGCCCAGTTTAGATAGGGACATAGAGGAGCGTGAAATGCCGCGCCGTGCGCGACGCGCCCCCACACGCGCCGCTACACTCCTGGGAATGCCCGCTGCATCCGTGGCAGCGAGTACATGCAGACTTTGAGGATTGTGGGGGAAAACGTTATTTAATCATGGTGGACGCAAACTCGAAATGGATAGAAGCTATTGCAATGAGTAGGACGGACGCGCAGGCGACTATCACAGCAATGGGAACAATTTTTGCTAAGTTTGGTTTACTCGTCACTGACAACGGCCCACCATTTTTCTCACAGGAATTTAAAACTAATTGCAAGAAAAATGTATAAAACACGTGACCACAGCTCCTTACCGACCGCAAGGAAACGGTGCAGCAGAAAATGCGGTAAAAACCGTAAAGAAAGCGATCAAACGTGCTTTGTACGAGGGCGAGGACGTCGCCACGGAACTTTGTAAGTTCTTGTTCCAGTATCGTAACTGCCAACATTCAACTACTGGTGTCTCCCCTGCGGTGGGGTTGCAAGGGCGTAGGCTCCGCGGGCGCCTTGACGCACTTCGGCCGGACGTGTCGGCGGTAGTGCGTGCCACGCGGGAGCGTCAAGTGGCCGCTGTTGGTGGCACGACGCGTTCGCTGGCGCCGGGCGACGCGGTGCTAGCCCACGACTACACCGCAAGGGGACAAGTGGCTGTCGGGAACAATAGTTGACCAGACTGGACCGGTCTCGTACAAAGTAGACGTTGGTCGTGGAGTCGGGTGGCGTAGACATGTCGACCAAATCATGCCTGTACATAACAAGAATCGCCACTCGTTATCTCGGACTAGTACAGTTGCCGAGAGTAAAGATTTATCCTCAGAACGAGAAATTCCTTCGGTCCGTGAGGAGGCGAAGGACACAATCGAGGACGCTGTCTGACGGCGTTGGTGAGAAGTCACAGACCACTGGTTCTGAAGCGGCATCCGGGCCGGAGACACCAACAGCACCGTCAGATGCATCTGCTCGTGCTGTGCGGGCTTATAATCGGGCTCGACCAGGAGTCACTAAATAACATACTTGTTATAGTTATTTCTTTGATTTCATGCTTGTTATACATTCATGTTTATATTTGATTATACTAAGCTTAAAGGGGAGAAAAGTACTGTTGTTATCATGACTGCGGGTATGATATTTGTATGGTGGTGGGTAGATTAATATCTTAGTTAAATAAATCAGCGTGTCGCTAACCCTCGCCTTTCATTGACGCTGCAAATATAACCATATTTCTTTTAATTATTGATAGGCGCTTGACCACTATCTCACCTGATTGTATGTGATGATGTGGTCGACGATGTAGCGCGCTTACCTAGAAGAAACCTATTCACTCTTGACTTAAAGACTCCCAGGTTGTAGCTCTCAGGAAATACAGACTCCGGCAGGGAATTCCACTCCTTAGCTGTACGCATAATGAAAGTATTACCAAACCTTTTGTGCGTATGGGTGAGATGTCCACCATGTACCGATGACACATCGCCGTACGTCTTGTAGTCCGATGATGGAAAGGGCTAGGAGGAATTAGTTCATGCAATTCCAACGCACACTCCCCAAAATGTAACTGATAAAAAACTGACAGACTGGCAACTTGGCGCCGATATTCAAGGCTCTGGAGCCTAGACTCGACCAATATCTCATTGCCGCTTTTTGATCGACTCTAGTGCATCCAGCTGGTACTTGGCAGATCCGTCCCAGAGGTGAGACCAGTACTCCATGCATGACCGAACTTGCGCCTGATACAAGTTGAGCAGCTGTTCTGGCGTGAAGTACCGTCTCACCTTTGCAAGGATCCCCAACTTTTTGGCAGCCAGTTGAGCTTTTGCCTCAATGAATGGACCAAAATTGAGGGTCGATGTCAAAGTAACGACAAGAAGCTCGAGATGGTCCGTTATCCGCACGGTCACACCCATAGATATAGTATGTACAAAAAAAAAACTAAATCTATGGTCACACCACGGAAAGTAGGAGCCGGGTGGAATTGGCTCCTTTTAGCGGTAAAAAGACACGCCTTAGCAGCATTACACCTGACCAGATTGGCATCGCCCCATTCGGAGACTGCCTGCAAGGACAAGTTCAAGCGCTCCACCATGGCCTCCCGGAGAGACTGGACCTGAGGCCCGGTAGCACGCGCGTTGCACAAGTATCTCTCAGCAACAGTGCTGTCGTCTGCATACCCAAAAGTGCCGGGGTTTTAGCAGATCATTTATGTGCAACAAGAACAATGTTGCTGTAGTATATATTAAAAGATAATTATACATATTATATACAACTATGACGGAATGGAAAGGTAGTGTTCTTTCACTCTTCTTTTGAAAACCGCCAGAGTTTGGCAGTCCCTAATGTCAGGCGGCAGCAAGTTCCACAAACGCACCGCGTGCACAGTAAAGAAGTAGGAGTAGAAGTCGGTTGTGTGGGAAGGAGCATCAAGGAGATTCATATGATGTTTATGTGTAACTTAATTATTAAGGTACCTTCTGATTAAATTATTCGACTTATAAGAGCCAATTCCACCTGTCTTCTTCTTTCCGTGGAGTAACAATACTGTTAACGGACCATCTCGAATTTCTTGGTATTACGTTGACATCGACCGTCAATTTCGGTACATTCATTGAGACGAAAGCTCAGTTGGCTGCAAAAAAGTTTGGGATTCTTGCAAAGGTGAGACGGTACTTCATGCCTGAACTGCTGCTCAACTTGTATAAAGCGCAAGTTCGGTCATTAATGGAGTACTGCTCTCACCTCTGGGATGGATCTGCCAAATACCAGTTTGATGCACTTGACACGATTGACAGTCGGGCCAAGAGACTTCCTCCAGAGCCTCGAACATCGACGCCGAATTGTCTCTGTTACCAGCCTGTCGGTTTTTATCCGTATTTTTTGGGGAGAGTGAGACGGAACTGCACAATTTGATTTCACCTAGCCCTTTCCATCATCAGACTACAAGGCGTACGGCAATGCACCACCGTTACATGGTGGATATTCCATCCATACGCACAAAGCGTTTTGCTAATACTTTCATTGTGCGCACAGTTATATTCCCTGCCAGAGTCTTTGTTTTCTGATAGCTACAACCTAGGGGGATTACATCACTGATAAAAATGCTTGGCTAAATGCAATTCCTGCTCCACATCCACTAGGGCGCAAAAATAAGTGATATGCAGAACATTATTGTTTTGAGGTATTGTTGGACCTGCTGAAGAATGAATGAATATATTTGTATTGTATAAACTCAATTTCCTTAGTATTGTATAACTGCAAAGCACGTGTGTGAGTACTATGTACCCGACTGTAAATCTACCATTTACTGTACCCGTGTGTCGTTCATTGACTTGTGTGTGCCCTGGCAGTTGAGTGTGTCATGCTCTCTCAAATGTCTCTCTGATGGTGGCGCGTGTGTTGGATCATCCGGTTCCCTTCATGATGGTTGAGCTGGGTGGTGCCGATTCATGCGTCATGTTCGTGAACGGATGCCGTCAGTTGGGATTGGTCATAACTTAACTGCTTTGGATGTTAATGCTTTTTTTTCTAGCTTCTATTATATAACTGCACAGTGCATGTGTGAGTACTTTTATTACTTTATGCCTGTACGTAGTATAGTGTGTAGTGCCATTCTGGGTGCATTGTCCTCACATATATGAATTTATTAATGTATGTACTTATGTAACTAAATATTGT
Source organism: Orthosia incerta (assembly GCA_948252205.1). NCBI lineage: Eukaryota > Metazoa > Arthropoda > Insecta > Lepidoptera > Noctuidae > Orthosia > Orthosia incerta. The sequence continues at coordinate 33,332,726 of OX411743.1, forward strand.
AAAAAAACAATTTTTTTTAAAAGAGTAAATATGGAGTTTCTTGTGCATTCTTCTCCATAACAAGCTACTTTCCGAAAGCACGGTAGAATCAACTTTTATAACTTGTAAATTTTAATGTACCTAACGTTCAAAAGTGCCGCTTGGTGGCCTACTTGAAATAAAATATCTTTGTCTTTGTCTTTAAGCCGTACCCTGACCAAAAAATCAGCATGAGATATGTGCATTCCTATTGGTCTAGCGGAACTGGCGGCGCATGAATTACGGTAGTGGTTACGCCCAGATTTTAGAATAAATCTTTATTAAATCGAATATTGGTCTTTCTTTCTTAGGCGAGATAGTGGTCAAATGCGAGCTTATCGATAAATAAAAAGAATTAAAAATAGATTTACATTCGATCTCACTACTTTTTGCGGTAGAAGAACTGCGCCGCGAGAGGTGTTTTTTTGTACATGTTATCTTTTTGATGCGATTGTTTTTACTAAAAATGTGTGCAAAAGCAATTTTCTATTAAGGTGAATACACACGATTCTTGTGCTTCATTGTGTTTGTTTGTGCAATCGCAGAAACGTTAATTAGTGCAATATTATATGCCAAAGAGGATTAAACCAAAACATTCTATTTTTTATCAAATATCGAATGAGAAATATAATTGGGACTTGCGAACTTCTTTATAGCAAATAACTAATTTTGTAATTTTATCAAAGAAATTTTTTTAATAATTAAACTTTGCTTCTAATTAAGATACAATATTTTTTTGTGTAAATAATTTAAAACAAACTAAGCAAAAATACTCAGCAAGTAGCGAAACTCTGTTTTGCTGTTTAACTTTAACACTATCCAGAATGTTTGAGTTAGTTATTGTATTTTGAACTTTATTTAGAGCACATTAAAAATCTTAATACAAAGTTGCCAACTAAGTCTACTCGAGTTCGACTTAGTGAACTTTTTTTGTGTCGGAATAGAGTTCGCACCAAAACAAGCTTTTATAAAAATTACATTGTCACGAGATTGTTTCTCGTGATACGTATGCAAAATTTCAGCTCGATCGAGCACCGGGAAGTGGGCCAAAATTAACTTGCAAGCTTTGCTTATGCACAGACACCGGGACGGGATATTTATGTAAAAAATAACTTTATTTTCCGAAGTCGGAGTCTTTTGTACCAATTTTTTTTCGTGTTTGATACGGATTTCCGAAAAGAAAGTTATTTTTTGCTTTTTAGTATTTTGCTTTGGAATTCGATTTAATTTTATTATTATTTTGTTTTATTTTTCTCTTATTAATTTTGGTACCTTATATTATCATAAAAATACGCATTATTGAGGATAACTCAAAAACTACTAGTCAGATCTTGATCAAATAGAGCAGCATTCAGATCTTGATAAAAAAAACATAAAAATTGGTTCACCTCGTAAAATGTTCTGAGGCAACACATAAAAAAAATACAGTCTAATTGAGAAACTCCTCCTTTTTGATGTTTGTTAAAAAAAGGCAGTTATGGGGACTGGCGTCAGAAGTGAAAACTTAAAACGACGCGCAGCGTTGCCATTCTGACACACAAACAAATACACAGTTATCAGTCGACACACGTCACATTTGCATGTCGCTGACGCGAACATATAGGTTTTGCGGCTAAAGTAATTTTCACTATATGTCGTGGTGGCACAATGGCTAAGGCCTCGGCTCTCGAGCAGTTCAAATCCGTGCAAGTACCAATGTTACTTTTTGAAATTCATGTGTACTTTCTAAGTTTATCTTGAACATCACAGGCAACAGTGAAGGAAAACATCGTGAGGAAACCTGGACTCATATAGTTAATGTAAGTCTGAAATAGCCAAGTCAGAAGCCTGTGGGGTTCCCAGAGGCGGCTCAATTAATTCTGACACCAAAGGTGGCCATATCTTCACACGAGAAAGAAGAAGACTACAAAGGCATGTAAAGATTGGTAAATGCCAAAGGTATAATTCTGGACCCAAAGAAAAACAAAGTGCTGACTGAGATAAGGAAGCAAGTGTTTTTTTTAGAAAAACCTTTTTATTGTTTGTTGTTCTCAGTTTTTCACTTTGAACGCAGCGGCAGCAGTATTATTTTTCCTTTGTTATTTCTGTCTGCATTTGTTTCTTGAGAAACAACGGTAATAAAGTCGAGTGTACACTGGAGCAAAACTGCACGCCATAATGCCGTAGGCTTTAAAGCCACACCATTTATGCGACAAGGCTTAACCACACTTCTTGTGCAGGGGACCATGCCATAGATTGCCACGGTTGGAATCTTGGTGTTAGTAGAATATTAGTGAATCTTATGTAGGACTTTTTTGTGCACAATTGAACAAGGTACAAACTTGCTCTGAATACAAATTACAGTAAAATCATGACTTGCCGAAAGTTAAGCAAAACACTGAGTTTTGGGCCCTTTGACCATGAATAACTTACGATGAAGACACGAGATTTTATGAGACAACTTTTAGAAAGCTAAAATGAAGGAGTATACGCGTTTTAAGCTTCTTATCTATCATTCCGAATTTCCGAGGTTGACCCCTTAAGAGTCTTTACAAGTTTCACGAGCCAAAAGCAGAAAACAGCTACGTTTTCAGTGAACATTTCTCAATAACTACAAGATATATGATAAAAAATATAATGACAAAAATAAAAACGACACAGGTCCGTCGTCTACAAGCCCTTGAGCGAAATTGAATGCCTCGCGCGAGCGCAACGGTTTATAAGGCAATATTTAGACAGTTTATTAAAATAAAGTAAGTACTCGAAAATAAAATATAAAAAATTGGATTCGATAGATAAACACCTTAAATTTCAAATTATTTACCAGTTAGTTTTATATTCAACATATTCTTACACAGTTGGCGACGCTTTCGCACATGTTAAATTGCTTTTTTTTCCGCGTGGAGATATTTTTTTTTAAGTACAAATACAATAAACTTAAAAAAACAAAATTGGTGGCTTACTAGTATACTATACGCCCAGTCCACACCATTTTGCAGATTGTTATTCATCACCAGTAAGCTGCAAAAGCAATTGAGAAACCTGGTGTTTCGGGATTGCGTAAAAACGTGTGTTAGGAATTTATTTTTTCTTATTTTAATTAAGCAGTTATCAAAAATATGTAATGTACATTTACTAGATAACATGTGACGCAAAAAGTTTCATTAAAAGATTTATCATATATCTTGTAGTTATTGAGAAATTTGTGATGAAAAAGTAGCTGTTTTCTGTTTTTAGCTCGTGAAACTTGTAGGGGCTCGCTAAATTGACTGGGTTATAAAGAATCTTCGCATCTCAGTGGCAGTCTGTCAAAAAGACGTTTAATTTGCCTATATTTAGACAAGTTAGTAATAAGTTTTGACAAGTTTAAGTATTTCCTAAATTGTTATTCGCAGAGATGATATTGTGTCTTGAATCTCATAAAATATGCAGTATTATCTTGTGAAAACCTTATAATATTCTCCTTTATGTGTTTTGAACGATGATTCAGTATTGATGACACGTTCTTCTTATACTTAAAGTAAGGTCAAGCTTTTAAGGAAGGAATGGAATTTGTTGCCGGAGCCTGCGCTATCTTCTAAATTTAGAGTGAATAGGTTACTTTTTGGCAAGCGTGCTCCATCATCAAAATAAAAATTATTGTAACTTGTAAATTAATTATTTTTCAGTATAACATTTCGTGTATATAGTACGTGGATCCATGACAAAATCTATGGTTTTTCTATTGCTTCGATAATTAGTGGCACACGAAAGGTTAATCCTCGAATTGCAAATTTATGTACATTTTTGTAGCTTTTTTTTTGTGTACAAGAGGTAAAAATCTTCCGAACTTTTTAATTAACTAGTTGTTTTGTAGTTCCAGAAGAACTACACTGCAATTGGATCTACAATGTTAAATAGAAATGACAATGCAATATTTTAACAGTATTACACTAGTAACTAGTGACTAGTTCATAAATAGATTAAATCAGCTTATAAGTCTCATTGGAACCGCGCCCTTAGGATAAACAATTTCACGGTCAAGTTTATTTTTCTTGCAGTCCAATAGGTATCGACACTGAATGCCTTATTGAAGCCAGCTTTAATGGAAATGCTTTCGAAGTGCGATGAATCGGTCAGTTCAAAATTGCGATTTTGTTATCGAATTGAACCAGATGGGATTCACGTGTTTGGCATTCTGAGACCATCAATAATGCGCTGGTAGTCGAAAATTCAAAAAGTCAATGGTAATTTGCAACCTTATAGTGTTGACTTAACGTTGCTAACTTCTGATCACACGTAAAGATCTTTTAATTGGTAAACTGGTAAAGTCAATTTGCGCTGGTAGTTGAAAATTCAAGAAGTCAATGGTAATTTGCAACCATAATATAGTGCAGACTAAGGCCGGTACTCCAGACGCTCATGCTCAACTCAACTCAAAATGCCAGTGGACTTGTGATTGGTTGGCTTGTTGTTTTGACACTAACGTGCTCAAGTCCAAGATCCTAGACGCCCAAAACGTTACCGAACTCTTTTAAAACAAAATCAGTGGAATTGAGTTGTGTTAGCATGTACTTGGAACGTACTCGTACTTGCTAACTTCTTTTTCAACTTTCATTTTCATTCAAAACCTTTTTTTTTTTTTGGGTGGGAAATCATCCAATGACTTCTGCCGCCCTGGGTGAAGCGGGAGGGCGTGTCAGACTTTTACTGACTAAAACCCACCCGTGTTCCTTCAGTTGCTTGTGCCAGGGCCGCGGTAACTCTCTTTCAAATTTATCCGCAACCCAGACAGGTTCATTCAATACCTACCACATATTTTGTGTAGAAAGAATTCAGTAAAGTCTGGGGCGTCTGGGTTCTTGCTCTATAAATAACGCATAGGTCAACAGAAGAATCATAATTATGCCAAACTCGACAGTTGTGATTGGTTGGCAGTTCATTGATAGGTGTGGCCAATTTTGAGTTTGAGTCGAGTATGAGCATTTGTAATATGGGCCTTAAATTTGTTCATTTCTGATTACACGTAACGATCTTTTTATTAGTAAACAGGGAAAGTGCATATCAGTCAAAAATGAACTCTGCGTCGTAGATTTACTTTTTATTTAGAGCTCTATGTGACTGTTTATTATTACATGCCAATTTAAAATGTTAGAGTTTGATGCCAGTTTTGTAGGGTTATCATAATTTGAAAGAAGAAAAGTAGAAAGAAAAATGTTTTTAATTGTCACAAAACGATATACAATATAAATACATGCTTATGCTAAACCCTTAACAATAGTATTAGTAGTACTTAAAGTAAGTTAGTAAAAACGAGAAATAAATAAAACAATAAGAACATTAACTACCTACATTTTACAAAAATCAGAAAAGCAATAGGGTGAAAAAGATACCAGGCAGATGCATGTCGTGATTGTGGCAAGAAGGCTTCCACTCAGCATAATGCTGTGCCGTGGGGGACCCAAAGCACGGCGCTGATTTTCAGTGGTCGCCTAGTTTGATAATAGTACATTGTGATACAAGGGTGCAATAACCTACACACCCGTGTATCACACGACGTTTTTCAATACAGTTGTGAGAAATAGTAAAAACAAATCAAATAATTCGATTTGTTTATTCACAAAAATAAAATTTTCAATATGGCGCGTTTTTGCAACTGCACATATTTTTTTACAAAGAACAAAGGCCTATACAGCCTATTCGATTTTTGACAAACGTTGATGTGAAAATAATTAACTTAAAACTGGTAATTAAATATATTAAACAACTATTTAAAAACTTTTGAGAATTCAATGCTAAAACGTACGGAATCATTAATTTTTCCTCGTAGAAAATCTATCCCATTTTATTCTATGTATCAAAACTCCTTGCTACTAAACTTTTTTAAAATGACTTATAAATAATGGCGCGTTTTTGCAACTGGACATATTTATTTTTCAACGAAAACAGCCTATACAGCCTATTCGATTTTTGACAAATGTTGATGTGAAAATAATTAAATTAAAACTGGTATTTAAATATATTAAACAACCATTTAAAAGACTTTTGAGAATTCAATGCTAAAACGTACGGAATCATTCATTTTTCCTCGTAGAAAATCTATCCCATTTTATTCTATGTATGAAAACTCCTTGCTACTAAACTTTTTTAAATTGACTTATAAATTTAAAACTAAACTGCAAACATAATGATCGAGCTCGTAAACAAAAGTCACGACCGCGTAATAGAAAGATGCCTATGCGTAAGATTTAACATTCGAATCATAATTATAGCCTCTGAAAGTACGCCATGTTTAACAACTGTATAGAAAAATTAATAAATTAATGCTACTTATTATACTCACATCAATTATCGTTTGTTTTACTGTTGACCCAGTGGTAACAGTAGTTGTGGAGGTCGTGGGTTCGAACCTAGACAGGCACATTACTTTGTGTGAATTATTACAATACCACTGCTCTTAAAACGGTGAAGGAAAACATCGTGAGGAAACCGGCATGTCCTAGAACCAAATATTCGAAGACATTTGATATCTACCAATTCGCACTGGGTCCGCGTGGTGGATTATAGACATTCTCTCTCACAGCGAGGAGGACTGTTTCCCAGCAGTGGGAACATTAAACGGCTGATGATGATGATGAGTATCGTTTATTTTTTATGCTTATTCTCTTCCTGTCTTGTCGATCATTTATTGAATAATATTTTATCCAAGCAGCAAGTGGGTGACACTTTCCGTATTCTCATGGCACGACGTGGACTGGGACGGTCGATAATACCCGTACTGTTTATTTGTAAATAGCCCATTCACATCACGGAAAGAAAAAAATCTATCTATTTAGTCTATTTTGTCCCACAGCTGGGTAAAGGCCTTCGTCTTGCTTTTCTCCAAAATTCTGTTTTTATTACCAGAACTGCGCAGTATGGTAAAATACCACACAATTACGAGAATAAAAGTTTTCTCAGTAAACTCAACGTGGGAACTCCAATGCTACATTGTTTGTTTTCATTTCCCGCTCTCCGCATACCACAAACACGAATTGTTTTAAACAATTAAGTGCTGTATGTATTCGCTAATTAATATACTTCAGCAATCATTTAACTCATAACATTTAGCTAATGAAATGTTGTCCGGCTAATAGACTTTATATAAAGTTGATGGTATACAATAATTTGTTACAGCGGTTTGAGAAACTTCATTAAACTTTGTGTCTATTATACATTTTGGACTATATTTGAAGTGTCTGGCAAAAAAACGGAAAATTATTCGCGGATTCCAACCAGGCGATTAGTAGTATGCGAATGAGGGAATAGTAAGCCTTCTCATGTCGAAGATTGGCGAGCTGGCGATTCTTCGAACTCTAGTATGACGGCTGACGACTTTCTGCAGCTTGTTCATGTTGCACACAATACTTTAAACCGTTTTTATATCCGCGAAACGGGAAATAGACACGGTTTATAAAGTTAATTGGATGCAACATGGAGTTTCTTGTGCAATCTTTGTTTTGTTTGTTTTTTTTTTTTAAAAACGTTGCCCCACACTAGGAATTTCTCCTGTATCGTGGGTGCGTTTACAAACATATAAACTCACATACACAAACACCCAGAGCCGGAACAACTATTTGTAGGTCATACAAATATTTGTTCCGTGCGGGAATCGAACCCGCGACACGCAGCGCAGCAGTCAATCGCTCAACCACTGCGCCAACCGTACGCTCAAAAATCTTATCCATAACAATCTACTATTCCGAATGCATGGTAGAATACATTTTTATTACTTGTAAATTTTAATGATTAACTTTCAAAAGTGCCGCTTAATGGCCAAAAAAAACAAATACATTTGACATCAGTCTTCAGCCGTGTGGCATGAAGAGCTGGCGGTGAGAATACGAAGTACTTTCACGGTCAAGGTTTAATTCGCTCTGAGATGTCCGTGGTAAAGGCGTACATGATATTGAAAAGGAATGAAGGAAGGGAGCGAGACAGTTTGGATCTCGATCGCCCGTGAAATCACAAATGCGTTTGTGAATGAATTTTGACACAATTCCCAGTAAATTTAAACGGATAGGTTTTGTACGAGCGAAAATAAACTCAAATTAAAGGTATCAAATATACTGATTTGTATCTGCATGGTCTAAAGGACCATAACATGAAGAAGAGTTCACTCCCTTTGCTCGCTCACTTCGGTTCCCGTCATGCCTTTTGGACCCTAGCCTATCCGTGTCGGGGTGCCCTAAGTGCCCGAGCTCGATTCGCTGGCTCTTAGACTAATTCGTTGAAAACACTAACATGCTGAACTCTCGCGCTGCACAGCGATCCCGCCTCGTCGGTTGTTCTACTATTTTCAAAAGAATAATATGCTAAAATATAATAATAGAACACCAAATACAATTAAGGCATGTATAGTAAGACTACCAGGATATCTACAGGCTTGGATAAATAAACTAGAAAGCAACCAATTGTGGTCATGGATAGCGGATAGAAGAATACTCAAAGAGTAAATAATAAATACTCACTTTAAAATCACACACCGATTTATTCCTTCAACAATCAGTTTATCAAGAATTATTATAATTAAATATAGACTATTTCTTAGGTACACTTTCGTAGTACTTAATCTCCAGAGTTTGTCATCCAAAAACGAACCGTGCTCAAACTAACTCCCAAAAGTCAGCCAACATTTTCTTTTCCCCGCCTCTGTTAGGGTTCCGTACCCAAAGGGTAAAAAGGGGACCCTATTACTAAGACTCCACGATCCGTCTGTCTGTCTGTCTGTCCGTTTGTCACTAGGCTGTATCTCATGAACCATGACAGCTAGACAGTTACAATTTTCACAAATTATGTATTTCTGCCGCTATAACAAGAAATACTAAAAATAGAATAAAATCAATATTTAAGTAGGACTCCCATACAAAAAACGTGATTTTTTTGCCGTTTTTTGTGATAATGGTACGACACCCTTCGTGTGCGTGTCCGACTCGCACTTGGCCAGCTTTTCTTTTTTTATTGATATACTTTCTTTTTTTTTTTAATGCGGCATCGAACATTCAAATCCAGTTCAGAATGTTGCCTTAGCGAATAATTTTAATAATATAATCAAATTCAATTTTTAATTAAACCTAACATTTTTGTAACAATATTATTACCGCAGCTCACAAAACCTTCTAAGAGGTATTACTCAAACCGGATAAATAGTTACTTACTTAGTATAATAGTCGCCCATTCAGTATATTTCAGTATATTCAGTATATTCGCCCGGTTAATTATTGCCCAATTTAAACTTTGTTGAAATTAAACTTCACAGCTTGGCTCATCGCCGCAAAGTTGCCTGCTTGTCGATCTTCTACAGACTGTACTTCGGTGAGTGTGCTCAGGAACTCCACGAACTCATCCCACCAGCCCCCATCTACCATCGGACATCTAGACGCACTGCAAGTTATCATCCTTACCTTGTTGCCATTCCACCAATTCGAACCAAGCGCTTCCAAACATCCTTTATATTGCGCACAGCGAATGAGTGGAACTCACTGCCTGCGTCTGTGTTTCCGAACGCATTCAACTCGAATCTCTTCAAAGTTAGAGTGAACAGGCTTCTTCTGGGTAAGCTCACTCCATCGTAGACTCTGTCTCTGTCCCCTATGACCTAGACTAGAGTCAAGAGCAAACCCATTACAAATAAAAAAAATAAAAAAAACTGTTTTAATACGTAGGTAAAATGTCTTTCTATCAGTCATGGCGATTTTCACTGTCATTGTGAGGGATTGATCATGTGACATTTCCATAGCGCTTGGCAATCACATTTAGATATGTCGCAATCGCATCGCTTTCATTGATAAAAATATTATAGAAATTTTTTCTTCACTTATGACGCCATGCTTTGGCGGTCACTCGGGCATTTCTTCAACAGCTCTACGCTAAAGATGGTCTCGGGCCAGTAAATGCCGAGAATGCGACGAAGACATCGGTTCGTTCACAACATAAAGCGTTGGTACATTATTATCATTGATATTCAGAAGATGATTCGTAACCTTTTGTAGGCGTTGGATTTATATGTCTGGGGAATACACAAAAAAAAAGAAGAGTATGTTTTTTATTCTTTGTCTTTCCCCTGGGCTACAGGAACAAGTTATACAATTATTAATATTTATAGAGTATTTGTTGAAACATTGCTTTAGAATTTCCCATGCATTATTAATTTCGAGAACCTCATACTAACTAGAAACTACAGATATTTACATAAATATTGAAAATTATCGACTTTTAATATGCAAGTAATTCTTATATTTTGACTAACAAACATGAATTTTAGTGACACAGAATCTTTAGATTTTCCGATGATATCATCATTGTTTTTGCTGAGGGGCCTGAGATAGGATTTTCTCCTAACTCCCCAGGTCTTTGGTGCACATTGTGGTTCTGCTAGGCAAATTATTCGGGATATGTCTTTTGCCTACATAGGTCTACCCTCCATTCACCGTTGCGTGACTGCCAATATTCTATTGAAGCCCAAATTTAAATATATTTATTGCTCAACACAGTACTGTAGGGGGGTAGACAGAGGTGTACCGGTAATGAAAGATAAATTAGTTTTACTTATTATATTTTTGCCAATATGAGCCTGCCTTCAGGCGAACAATCCAGATCTATTCTATCATAATTTTATATAAACATGACAAGCGTTCTTATTTTAACTACCTTGCAAAACTAGTTATCTACTGCCAGTCTTACGAAGGCAAATAGGTTGCCTTCTTAGGCAGAGTCCTCACATGAGCTACGCCCCTAAGAATAGACGCGCAGAGTCATACGAGGTGCTTCTATTCCAAGTTTTGAAAGGTAACATCAAACCTACCTTAACCTAACCCGAACATTTACCTAACTGAGGAATCATATTTACAATCGAGGTACGACCCTTAAAAGGGGAAGGCTTAAGTCATGACAAACGAATTAATGGATAATCCAATATAAACATTTAGCTGATGTATACGCATTAACAAATTAACGCCGACATGCCTGAACCTCCTTGACCAAAAACTCAGAAAAAAGGAACAAGGCGTCCTCCCGACACTAACAAAATGATGCATCAACTCACATCGACCCGGATGGGGTTTAAATTTCTAAAAATTCAGATATGATACAATTTTTCGATCTCGTGCGTTTATCAGGCCAGAGAAGGAAAGGCTGGATCGCATCGAATTCAAATCCTATCCATAGAACTTGCACCAGGATTTAAATTGATAAATATATTAATATTTTTTAATTAAACAACAGCCATCAACTGGACCAATGATATCAACTCGACATCCTTTGCAAAGGCTATGCCCCGTTAGCAAAGTTGGTTTCAGTTATGACTAATACCTTAAGGAACCCACTGGGTTATACTGTTATCCTGGTTTGAGCCTATGCAGCCCTAATTTCATAACAAATAATCACACATTTCTTCGATGCGTAGCTAATGTTGCCAGCCTCTTCTTCACCCAGCGGCATACAATCCATCAGTATATGCAAAAGAGGAAAAATGATATATATCGATACTATTTTGAAAAGTCGACAAACTATCGATACATTTTCCTACTCCCCCATCCCTATTAGCTTCAGTGAATTAAATTGACAGTTGACATTCCTATTCCATTTTTTTTTTTTTTTTGTCGCGGGCCTTTGCCTTTAAAGAAACCTTAATAACCTTATCCTATTCTTATCCATTTAAACCTATCTCTTATTCTACTGTAACATCTATTTACACGTACTATGTCCCTAAATCGTCTACTATTGTTATTTTTTTTTTTTTTATTACATAATTTACATCAGATAATCTAACTATTCGGTACGGGCCTTTATACAATGTACAATTTTTTTTTTTTTTTTTTTGGACTTCTATTTATGGTTCGTCTAGGTGTATAGAGCAACACTAATTCATTCGGCATAAATATTCTCAATTTAGCTTTTCTATCATATCGCATTTTTCTGTTTAACCTGTGCCTTTTTTATATTATCTATGGCACAACGTGTCAAACTATTCCTTAGCTCATGACATCCTACATAATCAATCATGTCAATATTATTTCTGTTTATCTGTAATGGACCTTATAACTCCACAAACCATTCTGTATCTATGGTCCGGCCTAACTAATCTGTGGCTATAGAGTATAAATAAAATTCTAATGTAATGAACACTGTGCTTTATTGTGTTGATCATAGCACTATGTGACGAACTAAGCTTTACTTTTGACAAGGTTTTGACACTTGTGCTTTTTATATTATCTGTGGCACTATGTGTCAAACCATTTCTTAAAATGACAACTGTGCTTTTTATCATTTATTTGCCTTATGGGCTTATAAATAAATATTTCTTATTAACATTTTACTGTTTCAGACTTAGTCCTTATGGATTTGTATTTAAGACTTTGTCTGCTACTTCAAAAGCTAATCCTATTTTACAAATAAAGACAAGACCGAAGAGTATTTAATTTCATCAAAACATATACAGATCATTAAAATAATAAATTGCATTAAGTTTCTATCGATGCCCAGCGCGCATCGCATATTCCTTCAAGGTTGGATTCTATTAACTTGCTCGACATGAAAAGAAAACATTGGTTAATAAAGCACAAAATATAAGACATCACAACAATCACATCATGTTACCTAACAAATTATTTACAATTACTTATTATTACAATAATAATGAATTGTTTACTACACTTTATACCTAATCTTCTTTCTATAAAATTTCCAAAACTTGCATTTTACGAGTTCTATTTGTTTATTGTGAACATAATGCAAATATTCTAATGCTAAATTACACCTAAGGTACTGGAACTGAATTGGATTTTTATTTACATCAATCATAATAATTTTGTTTCTACGAAACCTTGCTCCCCAAGAAGTTTCATTATAAATTCTTTTATATTTAATTCGGATCATACCCTTTTTAACGATCGCCTTCTTTGAATATATGTTGGCGCAATAAGAAACCTTATTAGTGACTTCTTTAAATTTTTTACGGATCTCTTTCGGTTGAGAAAAACTTTTCTTAAATGCTGTCAAATCATTTCTTTTCAATATGACATTTATAAATTTCTGTTTTATGTCAGATTGAAAAATTTCGATATTATTTTCGATAATATGGTTGAAATCTATGTAATTCTGCATGTTAACATCTAAGACACCACTTTGGCATTCTGTTGGAACTGCAACTCGTTGTTCTGATGGAATCTGAACATGGTTCTCTGAAAGATAATCGGAATTATTGGAGCAAATTGGACTGAACCGATACAATACAATACCCTCGTCCGCACATACGCTGCTGGGTAGGGGCTCCAACACTTCGTCAGCTGGGCCGTCCGAGCGCTCGCCCTGGAATGTAGACTCCACCTCAAACTTGTCATCGACGGGGCTGTCGTCTCTGCTGGACTGGTCAACATCGTCCTCGAACATGCAGCTCTCTCCGTCGGTGTGATCAACATCGTCAACAATTGCGTCGGCCTCTTCGTCAACGTGGTCAACGATTTCCACACTGCACTGAACATTGTTTTGTGTTTGTTCGTCCTTCATCACAATACTAGAAAATAAATGTGTATTAACATCCTCACACAATAGATTAAGTCGTTTTTCTTCGGCTTTTATTTCACAGATTATTATGCGCTGTTCGCAATAGCGACATCTGCGGTGAAACTTTGAAAATTCGCTCCTCAAGCAATCGCACAACACTGCGAAGTCCATATCATACTTAAAAATAGTACGATAATAATAATATGCGGCTCCGTGTAGAAATCCTCCTAAAATCAGGCTGTAGTCGCTCTTTCTCCATTCATTCATTTCGGCCACCGACTTGAATTCGGTTAGGAATTCCTCCAGGCAGTAGCCGTCCGTGCCCGAATAATACTTATCCATCATGCTTGCTTTACGCTCAATTATATAAAAAAACAAAACCACTTAGCTTTTTTTTCCTTCCATCCGCTTATGGGAGGCAACGAGAGGTTACCAGCACTCTCTGTTATCACTAAACTCGCTTTATATACGCCGATAGGGCTTGGTGCACTGTATCGCCATGCACACGCGAACTATACCGTCTTTAATACACTTTTCTTCTAGGTTTTTTTTATACGTATACTGTACGCCGTATACACGCGATTTTTATATTTCTTCTTATTTACTGGGATACTTTACCCTGCGCTGCTACCAAATGTAGGGGGGTAGACAGAGGTGTACCGGTAATGAAAGATAAATTAGTTTTACTTATTATATTTTTGCCAATATGAGCCTGCCTTCAGGCGAACAATCTAGATCTATTCTATCATAATTTTATATAAACATGACAAGCGTTCTTATTTTAACTACCTTGCAAAACTAGTTATCTACTGCCAGTCTTACGAAGGCAAATAGGTTGCCTTCTTAGGCAGAGTCCTCACAGTACATATTCAAACATTTCGAGATGGCAAGTGAATGCGCAGTCCAATGTGTTGCACCAATTTAGGCATGCAAATTTATCATTAAAATTACACAATGTCATAAATTCCAATTAATACCCTATGCAATGTTATATAATCAAAATTATTACCCTATACAATATCAAACAGTCAAATTAATACCTCATAAAATCTCATAAATTAATACCCTATAAAATGTCATAAATTCAAATTAATACTTTATACGATGTCATAATTTTAAAATAATATCCTATTAAATGTCATAAATTTAAGTTAATACGTAATACAATGTCATCAATTCAAATTCATAATTAAGTAATGTCAGAGTTTAAAATCTCATAATAATTTAGTTATGCTGTCAAGTTATGACTAATGCCCGTTGTGTAATAGCTACGATTCTGCGTTTATATTGCTCGAGCAAAAAATATTAGCTAAATAGCTAGGTGGTACCTGGGCTGACTAGCCATTGTTTCCATGCATTTTGATGCATTATTTATATTTTATTTTTTTTCTCATTTTGACAGCCGACGTCAACCACAGATTGGCGCGCTCTCTCGTTTGTCTACGGTTTCGACAAATGACTATTGAGCCGTCGGGTTTTTGGTCATATATTTATTGTGTTTTATTTACTTATTTGTTTTATAAATTATACACAAACATACTGTAACTCACCTTCTGTGTTTGTACTATTTTGTTATTTGTTTTATTCTATTGTATTCCTAATATATTGTATGTTTCGTTCCGTGAGTGTGTCCGTGGCATCAACAGTGGGCCCTATCAGAATATCAGCGCAGTGATATTTTCTTTTTAATATCGTTGCACATGCTGAGATAGGAGCCTTTTTGGTCTCGCACGGGGTTTTTTATATTTTATTATTGTTTGTGTTTTGTTTATCTCGTGTCTCCTGTGCGGGTCACAAATAAATATTTTTCTTTCTTTCTTTCTTTCTTTCATCACTACTTGTGAAAGCTATTTCAGTGCACCCTTTTAGCTTTTAAATGAAAGCGTTAGACTGGCTAAAGTTGCCTCATGTTTCATGGGGTACTGTACAAAATGTTACAATAAAATTCCTCCCCACATTCTTGAACTGAATGAAACGAAATTTAAAACTTGTATAAATGCTAAATGCTAGTCCTGCTTCACAGCCACTAGGGTGCAAAAACAAGTGATATGCAGAACATTATTGTTTTGAAGTATTGTTGGACCTTCTGAAGACTGTATAAATATATTTGTTTTGTATAAACTCAATTTCATTCATCAAGGTATGTACTTATGTACCTAAATATTGTAAAACATTTTTTTTTTCTAATAGTAAATATGAAGTTTCTTGAGCATTCATCTCCATTACAAGCTACTTTCCGAATGCACGGTAGAATCAACTATTATTATTTGTAAATTTTAATGTAACGTTCAAAAGTGCCGCTTGGTGGCCTACTTGAAATAAAATATCTTTGTCTTTGTCTTTGTTAAAATGTTCCTACCGTTCGTGTACATTGTACCAAGGTTACCTTAAGTAAGAAAGACAATGGATAACCTAGACTGCGTATGTCATCTTTGTAAAATACACCGGCAATAAAGAGACCTCCTACAGGTTCTAAGGAGAATAATGTCAGCCCTCTGGCCAAAACCTATAAATATCTTTTGAATATAACGCCTCTTTGTAATTGTCTTGCTGTGTGGTGGAGTCCTTCTCATACAAAGAAGGCTGTATGGCTATTCACTTCATGCAACCTGACGATGATCCCTTACACGGTATGTCAATGGGGACCAAAATAAAATTTTGTTTAATGACTCCATAAACTCACGCCGTTTTCCCATGGGGTAGGCAGAATCTACAGAACGCCACCTGCTACGATCCTTACATCTTTTTTTTGCTTTGTTTACGTTTATCGCTTTTATAACAAGTTACCAAAGTCAGTTATAGAACTGACCGATCGAAAGTTCAAAAACTACATCAAACGTGTCCTTATTTTACAGCACTGATAACAACATTTGTGCCACATGCTAAATTTAGTGTTGTTAGACATAATTTGTACTTTTTTTTTTTTACCTTTGTATAGATTCTTTTACCGATCGTTTTGTGAATGTGTGAACATTGTAGTCCTTCTAGATTTCTAGATGATTGTTAACATTTGTTAACTTTTTATTTCGTTTTACATTTTTTTTTGTATGTTTTTTTAATTTCGTACATTGTCGGGCCTATGTTGTCCCCCCATATCCAAGTACTAATGCTGTAACATGGAAATATTGTAAACACAAACAAATTTTTAAAAGAGTAACCATGGAGTTTCTTGCCGGTTCTTCTCCATAGGAAACGACTAACCCGAACCGTGCACCTTTTGTCGACGTTTTATAAGTGCCCATGAAGGACTATGTAAAATTAAAACAAAAAAATATAAATAAAAAATTATTTATTTTGTAATAAAGAAACGCCTGTTGTATGTGTTGGTATGTGGTGTATTTTTATTTTTCCTACTCCTCTGTTATTTTTTTCTGATTAATTTCGTTGCGGGATCCAAGACAGTTAAATTCATTCTCCGGGATTTCGTCGAGCTTCATTGCCTCAGCGCTTTTCTGGTGGTCGCCACTGTTGATTCTGGCTTTGAGGAGTTGCAAGTGGTTTGGGCATAGTACGGTGGGATTGTCCCAAAAAAAAACTCCTGTTGTAAGTATACACCTGAACTTTTGGAATTTTTTTCTAAGTATTATAAAGTAAATTGATTTTGAAAAGACAGTTTTTCGATACCAAATATTCATGCCATTGAAGTTCGTCAATAGGTCAATTCAAGGATATTTTTTTTATTTACTCCTTCTAAAATCAGCTATCTACCAATGAAAATCCCGTCTAAATTGGTCCAGCCGTTTCGGCGAATACCCGGCCCAAACAGACAGACAGACAAAAATCTTAAAAAATGCGTAAGTATTTGTTATTAGTAAAACGTTGTTATTTAAATATTACATACAGATGCTTCAATTTTATTTATTTACTAGGTTCTGACAGCCGCTCCGCCCGCGTAAATGTCGAAAACAATCCCAAGGGAACATATTCCCCGGATATCCTATGTGCTATTCCAGAATATAATCTATCTCTGTGGCAAATTTCATCCAGCTCCGTCCAGCCGTTTGAGCGTGAAGAAATACCAAACATACAATACAAACACACACACACACTTACTCATAAACTTTCGCCTTTATAATGTAACTGTGATGATAACTGTGATAGTGTGATATAGAAGATATATAGATGATACGTCCTTATCCCTAGGGTAGACCGTTAGGCCTACCTGGCCCATCAGCCGTCGACGAAGGATATCTATCACTTCCAAATAATATGAAACATTATCTCACGAATATTAAATGTTTTCTATTCTTTTTTTATTCTATTCTAATATGGTCAGATATTCTTGACACATAAGATAGCGTTACAAGATAAGGCAACGCCATCTAGTAACGGGAGGAAGAACTAGTAGTAGGTAGGAGCGCCATCTTGTGTTGAATAGCGGCATAATTTTCTCAAAAGTCAAATCAAATGAAATCAATCAAATCAAAATTTCTTTATTCAATTAAGCCATTAAGCGGCACTTTTGAACGTCAAAAAAAAAAAAACGTAATAATAATTGATTCTACCGTCCATTCGGAAATGTAGCTTTTTATGGAGAGGAATGGACAACAAACTCCACATTTACTCTTTTAGAGTTTTAAAGCTCGGGTCGAATTGACACAATTTCTCATCGCTTCGGGAACAATGTGTTTGAAAGTTGAATATCCTGGATAGTTCTCGACGTATGTAGAACAGTATGGGACGTTCCAGAAACATCTTCCGTGCTATATGGGGCGTTTGGGTTCATCGTGGGACAGATTCGATTTGGAAGCGATACGAAGCGATCAAAGCGAAATAGTGTGAAGAAATAAAATTGTTTCAGAAGTGTTTAAGTAATAAAGTGAGATCAATTAAAGTCTGCTGTTTAAATCGTGAAAGTCGGCTATTATCCCAACTTGTATTACCATGATAACCTGACTTCTATTTTTCTCTCCAAGGTCCAATATATCTCAATAAACATCATGACCCTTCATTTACGACACTGGAGCTGAAGACCGCCGTGGCAGGTTACAATCCCAAAAAGGCACCAGCAGCCTAATTGCGTAAGTGAATTCTGCAAAGCAAACAAGTCGATTCCTTCCCAAAATCGACTTTACGTATTAATATGCAATACGTAAAGTCGTTTTTGGGAAGGAATCGACTTGTTTGCTTTGCAGAATTCACTTACGCAATTAGGCTGCAGGAGGGGACGGACTGACGTCTGACATCTGCAGTCAAGCGATCCACCAGGACCCGGAATTGTTCCTTGCCCTATACAACAGGTGCCTCGAACTGGCGCACTTACCAGAGATCTGGAAGGAGGCGACGGTCGTGGTTCTTCGGAAGCCGGGAAAGGACAACTATCTGACCCCCAAGGCATACCGACCAATTGGTCTGTTGCCTGTTCTGGGGAAGGTCCTGGAGAGGATGGTCGTAGCACGTCTAAAGTGGCAGCTTGTACCGCGGTTTAGTACCCGCCAGTTTGGCTTTATGCCCTAAAGGAGCACCGAGGACGCCCTCTATACACTAATGAAGCACGTACAGGACAAGTTAAGGCTGAAGAATCTAATTGTCCTGGTGTCATTGGATATAGAGGGGGCCTTCGATAGCGCTTGGTGGCCAGCTATAAAAGTCAGGCTGGCTGAGGAAAAGTGCCCGGTCAACATCAGGCGGCTGATAGACAGCTATCTTGATAGTAGGAAGTTAAGGTTCGTGATGCCGAGGAGGAATGTACGAGAGAGACTGACAAGGGCTGCGTTCAAGGGTCAATTGGCGGTCCAATCCTGTGGAACCTCCTCCTCCATCCACTATTGCAGGAGTTAGAGCGGTGTGAGGTCTTCGTGCAGGCGTTCGCGGATGACATCGTCTTGGTCGTGGATGGTGACTCAGTGACTGAAGTTTCGATATCTGCCAATGCAGCCCTCGCCCATGTTCAGAGTTGGGGCGTCAGAAATAAGTATAGGTTCGCACCCCACAAAACCTGTGCGATGGTGGTTACCAACAAACTTAAGTACGACACCCCAAGGCTGAGCATGGCCGGGGTCGACATCGGTATGGTCAAGAAGATGAAGTTGTTGGGTCTAACCATAGACGATATGGTGGATTACGGCCCATTCCATCTCACAGAGAGGAGGCCTGCACGTACAACGGACCAAATGCGAGTCTAAGTGCGGAAAAGGGGTCCATCTATCCTATCCTATCCTATCCATAGACGATAAGCTCACGATCAATGAGAATGCCGCGAACATCTGCAAGAGGGCAGCTGATATTTACAAACAGCTATCCCGCGCCGCTAAAGTTAGCTGGGGATTGAGTGCAGAAATCATTCACACCATCTACACAGCCACAATTGAACCCATAGTTACACATACGCGGCCGCTGCCTGGGCACCCGCCACGAAAAAGGTTGGGATACGGAAGAAGCTAGGCTCTGTCCAACGAGGAATCGCTCAGAAGCTCTGCAAATCTTACCGCACTGTCTCTCTGAATTCGGCACTGGCACTGTCTGGGATACTTCCTCTAGATCTGCGCATACAAGAGGCATCTGCCTTGTATGAAGCGAGGAGAGGGTCATCCCAGTTTGTGCCGGACGACAGGGAGATCGAGAGTGCGGTAAGGTTTGCGGAAGCCCCTCATCCAGCTACACAAATGCCCCTGGAGTTCATGTGCTTGGTAGATCGAGAGTTGCTAGCCAGTAACAATGTGCAGACGGTGCGAATCTTCACCGACGGCAGCAAAATTGAGGGGAAGGTCGGAGCCGCATTATCCATTTGGAATAATGATGGTGAAATCCGGAGCCTCAAGCTTTGCCTTGCCGCGTACTACACCGTCTACCAGGCGGAACTCCTGGCCATTTGGAAAGCGACTGGGGTGATCCTCGCGCGGCAAGAGGCGAGCTATGGCTTGTACAGCGACTCAATGTCAGCATTGCAGACGCTTGCAAACCATGGCTCTCTCCATCCCCTGGGTAGGCCAGAACAAAGCTGTGTCCATGTTCTGGGTCAAGGCCCACGCGGGCCTGCCGGGGAATGAGCGAGCGGACGAGCTAGCCAAGAAAGCAGCATTGTCATCACGGAGGAAGCCGGACTACGACCAGCGTCCGATTTCATTTATCAAAGGACTGATCCGTTCGGAATCGCTTGATGAATGGAATCGGAGATATGTGTCGGGCGAGACAGCTTCCGTGACGAAAATGTTTCTTCCGGACGCAATAGTGGCTTTCCGTATTGTGAAACAGGTACGGCCCTCAGGTGTTCTCACGCAGGTTTTGACGGGGCACGGTGGGTTCTCTGAGTAATTGAGTCGCTTCAAGTGCAAGGAGAGCTCATCGTGCGTCTGCGATCCAAGCGTGCCAGAAAGTGTCCAGCACATAATTGTAGAATGCCCGTTATTTATCAGGAAGCGCTACCAACTGGAATGTGAGCTGGACAAAAAACTGACGAACGAAAGAATCTGTGGGTTCATGACAAAGCAATATAGGGAAAGGTTCTTGACGTACTGCACTAAAGTAGCTACTGTGGTGATAGATAGGAATAAGACTTGAAGCGCACTGTGTTTCGTTAGTATGTAACTATATTTTAAAACGTAAGCACAGAATGCAGCACAGCTATCTATCACCAACAGTGTGTTAGGTAGTACCTAATTGTTTTAGATCTGTGATATATTTTTAGATGTTAATTACTGTGATACTGCACTTTTATATGTTCTTATTATCCCTATGTTTTATTTATTTTGTGAATTAGCACCTTTTATGTTTTATCCCTATTGAGGATATTTTACTGTGATAACTGTACCGGACTTATGCTTTTTGTAAAATTTTATTAACTATCTGTGATAAGAACTTTTTACACCTCTACAAATGTAATTATTTTAGCACTATGTTTTATTTACCCAATTTGATTAAATAATAAAGTATGCCCATAGACTAGACTAAGTAAAGTGGGCATTCTACCCACAGAATGAAAGACGATGGATGATAGAAAGAAACAGGATGAAGGATGAAAGTACGAGAGGCATATAAGCGAGAACTAGTATGAGTGAAGTAGAGCACAGAATAGGCGCCAAAGTTTGTGGCGGGGATTAGTGTTAAGATTAAAAAAAAAAAAAAACAATATTAAAATCTTTAAAAATGATTCGGTTACAAAGGCGCGAAAACTAACCTAACAAACATAAAGAGTTACTTTCATATTTTAAATATTATTAAGTAAGAATGTATGGATTATTCACAAGTGATACCTAATAAATATATATACGGGGGCCAGAATGTAAACTGGGACCACTGTAACAGAATTGCTAACAGTCCAAGACAGAATAATATTGCTTTTAGAAATCAGGCATTTTTAAGTTAAGGTTACACTAGTCGAAAAAAAATCCATACAAACGTAGTCTAGGGATTATTCCACTGTTTGACGATGTACGTTCAAAATAAAAGTGATATCAATTTGTCTCATCATTATCTAGCCCTGTATGGAAGCGAAAAAGTAAAAGAAGAAAATATTTGAAAATTATGAGCGTCGAAAGTTCCACATTTCGACACTAATTTTAACGCATTTTAGGGTGCAAATAAATACCATAAGAAGACGGAAAATTTCAAAACGGCCTCCATGCAGGGATAGATTAATAGTTCAACAATGCATATTATAATGTTTTTGAACAGATAGATTTAGTCGTTTTTTCGTGATATCTAGACTGCCGAAGGACTGTTTATAAAATTTCGCGCGCTCGGTTTCGTCCTAAATCATTATCCATTTCGCTACAAATTTGCAAAAGTGTATTCGTACGCGAACTAGCTTCCTACTGCAGTATCTATCTCTTCCGCACGTGTTGTCGGTTGATATAAAATGCATTTTAACCCCGCGCACAAAATAGTTCGTGCCGTCGACTAGTGTACCCTTAAGCGTATTTTACAACAACCGCAGTTCTTTTATTTTCGTTGCGGTATCCAAGACAGTTGAATCGTTTCGTTGGCGTCGCTCTTGATTCTGCGTTTCAGACATTGCATTGGTTGGGAATATAGTAAAAGGCGTTACTCTGAAAATAAAATGTCTTAGGGATTTTTTAATTTTACTCATTAAAACGATTTATGAGGAGCTCGTGGCTAAATAATAACAGCCGCACGGGTCGATCATCAAGGTTAAGCAACGCTTGACGAGTTCGGTCCGTGTTAAACACTGGTACTTAGCTGAATCCGGTAAGACTGGAAGCCAACCCCAATATAGTTGGAAAGGGCTAGGCAGATGATGATTAAAACGATTTATTCATATTCTTCTTCTTCTTTCGTGTGAGGTGTGGCGACCTCTGGTGTCAGAGTTAATTAAGCCACCTCTGGGAACCTCACAGGTCTCTGACTTGGCTATTCCAGACTTACATTAACTATGTAAGTCCAGGTTTCCTCACGATGTTTTTCTTCACCGTGTCTGTGATGTCCAAGATAAACTTAGAAAGTACATATGAATTTGAAAAAGTCACATTGGTACTTGCCCGGATTTGAACCCACGACCTCAAGCACGAGAGGCGAGGTCTTAGCCACTGGGACACCACGACATTCATATTTATTTAGTAGCTATATCTTTAATGTAAACCCGTTTAAAAAAAAAACAAACAAAGGGCGGCCTTACATGCCACGAATCACGATCTCTTCCAGGCAATCTGGTAATTGATGATTTAGGTAAAATGAGTTGAAACTTAACTTACTTAACCCTACTTGTTTGACAGGCGGTGTTAGGCGCCATGCCGCTGGCCGTGGCGGCCATCAACCGGGAACCGAGCCTGCTGCCCGGTCTCAAGCTCCGCTACGTTGCCGCCGACATCGGCCGGTCCCGACCACACCTGCCCAGTGATCAGGACAGCCTCATTTTACGGTAAGTACTTGAAAAATTCATCCTCATAATTATGCTATCAGCCCATAACGTTCCCAATACTGGGCAACTGAGGCCTTACTCATACGTGTCGAAACTATAATGATGCTATACAGAACGAAGAGCACTATCCCTTTTTCAGAATCAGCAGTCTAATAGCGAAAGTGAATTCGGCAAGGCAAGGGGTTTGACCGTCATCAATCGACCAATCACATATACGGCAATCCTCTTCTGTCCACATGTGATTGGTCGATTGATGGCGGTCAAACCCTTTTCCTTGACAAATTCACTTGCGCAATTAGGCTGCTGTAGTCATGATGGCGTTTACTTTTTATAGTACGACCCCTGGTCTCCACTCTGTGAGAAAAAGAGTAGACCGTAATGACCACGCGGGCCAGTGCGGGTTTATGTAATCGAATTATTGGTTCTGAGACATGCCACGATGCTCGATGCTCACGATGTTTCCCTGCACCGTTTTGAGAGCAGTGATGATGAATTTACACAAAGTAATACACCTACCTGAGTTCGAACTCACGACCTACAACTTGTAAGTCGCGGCCGTTACCACCAAAAAGAATAAGCATATTACTAGACATAAAAAAGGAACAAAAAATTAAAAAAGATCTCAATTAATCATTTGTAAAATAGAGGCGTTTTAATAATTTCAGCAGTATCCATCAATGATGTTATATATATACTGAGGTACATACGTTTTACCGAGGTCTGCGCGGCAATACAAACACAAGCTGACTAGCTTGAGTGAACTCTGTCCGTCATGCGTCTGGCCGCGACACGAACGTACGTTTAAACAGTATGTTTATCTCTTTCCAACAACGGGGTCCTATTTATATCTCTGTGATCTATTAACCTACTCAGTGTTAGAAATAAAGTTCCAAGTTCCATAGGTCTCGTATAATGAGTATGACGTCTCTTTTGTTAAAATCATTGATATCCATAGTTTATATTACAAATTTGGGCGCAACTCTGTCTGTCTTTTACTTAAACCGCAAAACCGATTTAGGTGAAATTTGCCATGGAGACAGTTTGAGATCCATTTTTTTTTTTTTTGATTGAACTCGCTTACTTAGGTAGGTACATAATGCATGGTTCCCTTGGAATTGTATAACAGTTTTTATGCGAGCGAGGTCGTGAGCAGAACCTAGTTTGATATAGACTGGCCTTCAAAACTTAGTACCATACTTTTGCAATGTATCCACAACGTGTGCGTGTGCGTGTTGTGTATGTATCAACTATAGAAGTCGGAGTATTGAAATAAAAAAACGTTTTATAGAAATTTCATCAATATCCATTGAAATTATAGTTTATGATACATTAGTAACGTTTTTAACTTAAAAAAAATATAAAAAATATACCCGAACATCGCCTCCGAAATCTCTTCAGTATGTCGAACCGCCTCAAAGCTGTAATCACAGCCCGAGGAGGCAATACCAGTTATTAAAATGTAATGGCGTAACAGTTTTTGCCAGTAAGTTAAAAATAGTTAATTATTGGTTTTTATCTTTTTTAAGTTAAAAACGATACTATAATTTCAAAGGCAGTTGATCAAATTTTCTATAAAACGTTTTTTTATTTCAAAACTATGACTTCTTATAGTTTAGGAGGACTTACAATTTTAAAAGATTGGTACTAAGTTTTACTTAAAAGACCATTGTTCTACACTGGCCTTCAAAACTTAGCTTCAAAACTATCTGCAACACTAAACAGTACGCAGATTTCCCAAAGCAAATTTATTTAACAAAGACGAAGGATATTTATATTATCCTTCCACACCCGTATTGCGTCGCACAATTCCAACAATCCCTTAACGGTGAGCAAACTTTTCGAAACTATAGATCATTGTCGTGACTTTGAACGCAAGTTTCACTGTTAACTATTACCTATTCTTACGACTAACTATTTGGAAAGTGTGATTGGGCTTTGCAAGCTTGTTGAATACAGGCCTGCGGATCACAAGCCAAGAGGCAACACTGGGGCCCATGAGCAACGTTTCGAATCTTGGATAATAAAAAGATTGATTTGTTATAAACCAATTTCAACAAAATTAAATCAAAACCAACGTTTTACGTCTCGCGATATCAATGATAATTTTTCAAGTGTTGCCAACTTCAACCCAACCAAAAATTAACACAGTGTTGCATCAAAATAACAAAAAAAGGACGAAACCTTTATTGGTTTCGAACAAAGTTCAAAGTACTAATATTAGACCTCGTCCAGAGCGATGGAGTGGTGACTAAAGCGGGTACGGCGCGATTAGGGACTTTAAACAAGAGATATTCTATTAAGGAAAACGTTGCGATAGCGATTGATAAAATGTCAAAAATGTATCGCTATATATTTTATGTTTTCGTCAAGAATTCAAGATACTCGTGCTTTTGGTTTTAGTCACATCATAATTTTAGGTAGTTTATTTTTATCTTACTGTATTTATTTTATGGTCTTTATATCTATATTTTAATGTACACAACAGATTTAGTTTCCGTACGTCACGTACTAGGCGACTACTGAAAATCAGCGCCGTGCTGTGGGTCCCCCACGGCACAGCATTATGCTGAGTGGAAGCCTTATTGCCACAATCACGACATGCATCTGCCTGGCATCTTTTTCACCTTTATATTCTGTTATAAACAAAATGTAGGTAGTAAAAAATATATTAAAAACGTCAACATAATAAAATAATAAATAAAATCAGAATTACCAAGAGTTTGTTGTTCCAAATTTGATAATTATGTCAATTCTGAATTCAAATGTAGACGGTAAAACCGCTGCACTATGGCTCTAGACCAGTGACGTTATATCAAAGAAAGCGACGCTATACCGATTGGTAAATGTCAAGAATGTATGAGATTGTCCAACGCTATCGAAATGTCAGGTGATCAATTCCACAGGGTGAGTATAGACCAGAGAATTTACTTGTAACAGAACATCGAGCATTCGATGTTTTCAAATTTACTCGAACTGAGGTACTAAACTAACGAGCGTTCTGTGTGCTTAGTGCGAGTTTTTAACGTACTCACTCATGATAACGTAAACGATCTCTTATGTCAAAATGTAAACAAACAAGAGGTTTTGCCTTGCCGTCACCAGACGGCGTTTATCCAGTTTCAATACAAATTGGCGTTAACGTTAACGCGATTGAGCGTGAGTAAAAACTCGCACTAAGGCCTCTGGTGTAACATTTTATCGAGCAAATTCACAAGCCCGAGTGACGTGGAGAGAGGTCAATAATGAACGCAAGGTACAAAGAAATGTTGCAGGTAAAAGCTCACTCGTCGTCGAACACAGTTTCGAACATATAACGCAAGATCGTTACATTACATGGCAATGCTTTAGGAAACTGAGCATCTGTCCCAATCGTTACATTGCATTGTTATGCTCGCGAAAATGCTCTAATGTATACTCACCTTTACATTTTGGTATTTTGAACATCGCAAGCGCTGACATCGAATAACACGTTGTCTAGATAGAGCCTTAGGTGGCCACAGTGCATCGCGAGTTGTTGTAGCGAGCAGTAGAGGCATAAAGTCGAGACTTGATATCTACTTGAATTTGTAATTCGACTTAAGCGTTGTATATTTTAAGTAGATTTTTAAGTTGCCATTAAATTTCGTATACTGCCGATCTGTATTAAAACTTCCTAAAAAGTATAAGTTACAATGGAAACTTAAAAAGAATTTGAACTTTATCATGTTTGATATAGAGTTTGAGTTGCAACTCTGTCTTGTATACCATAGAGGTTTTTGTTCCAAAATTGGATAAATATCTCAAATTCTGAATTCAAAATATAGACGTGTTTTCTCAGGGTAAAACAGTAGACGATCGCTCGCTAGCAAGCCAGCTCCATCACGTCTCGCTAGTTGTCCGCCATATTCACTGCAGTATAGACGCTACCGGTGGTTTCATAATTATGTTTGATACTTCATGCACACTACATCACCCGCGCAAACGCCTAACTCTGTCCGGAGCCAGGGGCGAATCACGCAGTAATTGGCCAATTTTACAACCGAATACATCTTTAAATTGTTAAGTGACACGAATAACATTGCGTGTTACAACCTTTAATTAAACTCGACTTGGTTTTTACTTTCTTAGGCTTGTGATTTCTGTTTTAATTTTGGGTTTCTGGCCGTACTAAAGTTTCTTTTTTTATTTCGTCGTCGCTTTAACTCAAGAGCAATCCAATTTACTTGAATGTTTATTTTTCTTAGTTTTTAGGTATATTTTCTTGCGGGGTATGTATTTTGGTATTCTGCAGTACAGATCCACATCTTTTAGTCTATTTACGTTTTATAATACTATACAAACCACACCTTTTTATCTTTTGAAATTGTATCTCTCTTATAGAGTAAGATGGTAAAATTAGATCGTGCGGACGACTAAGATTGACTAGGGATGTTTCCTGGGTAGAAGAATGATAAATCTATTTAGTCAGTGAGATTATCAAATAATATTGGACTCGTATTTTTACTTATATCTAATAAATAAATTGTTGTTGTGTAGTGTAAGTAATAGTGAAACTTGGTCAATAACACTTTACCACAGGGAAAGGCTAACAAAATGCCAACGTGCCATGGAAAGAAGTATGCTAGGGTTAAAAATCAAAGACAGAGTCAGGAACGTAGACATAAGAACAAGAACAAAACTCACAGACATTCTTACCCGGATAGACGTCCAAAAATGGAGATGGGCTGGACATATGCTACGCCATCCCATTAACAAATGGAGCAAGCAAGTCACCCTCTGGCAACCAAGAGACGGCAAAAGAAGTAGGGGTCGTCAAGTCAGGAGATGGGAAGGTGACTTAAAACAGACAGCGGGACCATTCTGGTTGAGAGTAGCAAGGGACAGGACCCATTGGAAGGAATTGGAGGAGGCCTATGCCAAAAGGCACACCGAACTTAGGGACCTCTTGTAACCCTATGTTTAGGAATTAAAGGCTATTATTATTATTATTTCATTTATTCAACTCTTTTCTTATTAATTACATTTTTAAATATTTTTACAAAACACATCTAAAAAAGAAAAACATTTAAAAATATAATAAATAGAGGCCCACCGGTATCGGGAATAGGATCCAAGCTACCGGCGGTCAGGGCTCCAGAGAGAGGAACCTCCTAACAATGCGAGCCGTGTCCAGCAATACTGCTTTCTGGATCAGGCCCTTGATCCAGCCGCCTAACGAGAGCCTCCTAAGGTGTTGGTCGAGGCTCGTGGCTATTAAGCCATTGGCTGACACGACTATCGGTACAATGATCGCTGTGTCCACATCCCACATGTCGACAACCTCGCGAGCCAAGTCAAAATACTTGATTTGCTTATCTTTCTCGGCTTTCACGAGGTTCCCGTCATGCGGAACAGTTATGTCAACAATCATTGCACGCCTCTCGATTCGGTCCACCACCACTATATCAGGCTTATTTGCGATAATAGTCCTGTCAGTGATGATGGACCGATCCCAGTACAATGTGATATTGCCATTCTCGAGAACTGGGTCGGGCACATACCTATAGTACGGCACCTCCGATTCCACAAGAGTGTATTTCAGAGCAAGTTGCTGATGGATAATCCTGGCTACAAGGTTGTGCCTATGCAAGTACTCTTCGTTAGCAAGCCGAGAACAACCAGAGATAATGTGGCGGGTCGATTCACCCGGGCGGTGACATGCCCGACAGATGTCAACCGTGCCATCCTTCACAATAAATCTCCGGTAGTTATTCGTCATGATAAGTTCAGTTTAGTTCGTTTCAGTTCGTTTTTTTCGTTCTTTTTATTATTATTTCCTTTATTTAACAGTTTTCTTATTATTTACATTTTTAAATATTTTTATAAAATAAATTAAAAAACAAAAACATTTAAAAATATAAAAAATAGAGGCCCACCGGTATCGGGAACAGGGTCCAAGCTACCGGCGGTCAGGGCTCCAGAGAGAGGAACCTCCTAACTATACGAGCCGTGTCCAGCAGTACTGCTTTCTGGATCAGGCCCTTGACCCAGCTGCCTAACGAGAGCCTTCTAAGATGTTGGTCGAGGCTCGTGGCTATTAAGCCATTGGCTGACACGACTATCGGTACAATGATCGCTGTGTCCACATCCCACATGTCGACAACCTCGCGAGCCAAGTCAAGATACTTGATTTGTTTATCTTTCTCGGCTTTCACGAGGTTCCCGTCATGCGGGACAGTTATGTCAACAATCATTGCACGCCTCTCGATTCGGTCCACCACCACTATATCAGGCTTGTTAGCGATAATAGTCCTGTCAGTGATGATGGACCGATCCCAGTACAATGTGATATTGCCATTTTCGAGAACTGGGTCGGGCACATACCTGTAGTACGGTACCTCCGATGCCACAAGAGTGTATTTCAGAGCAAGTTGCTGGTGGATGATCCTGGCTACAAGATTGTGCCTATGCAAATACTCTTCGTTAGCTAGACGAGAACATCCAGAGATAATGTGGCGGATCGATTCACCCGGGCGGTGACATGCCCGACAGATGTCAACCGTGCCATCCTTCACAATAAATCTCCGGTAGTTATTCGTCATGATAACTTCGTCCATAATTGCACAGACAAAACCTTCGGTTTCCCCAAAGAGGTCACCGAACGCAGCCAGGCTACGGACGCTGCTTGGTCTACATTAGACCCATGTAGGGCCCGGAAAAAGCGTCCGTGAAGCTCCTTACTCTGCCATACTTCCCTACGGTCGTTAGTTTCAAGCACTACAGGCTTGCGCCAGTTCTCATTCGCCATGGAGAGCGGGGTGAGTCCCTTGTCCACTGCTACTACATCTCGATGCATACCTATGTCGGTGTTTAGAAAATATTCCCTGAGATTGCATATCTCGCGGTTGTGGAGGTTTTTGGCATTTAAAAAGCCTCGGCCTCCACACTTCCGCGGGATATACAATCTCATGACTGACGATCGTGGGTGATGCATTCGATTTGCAGTCAGCAGTGTACGGACCCGCCTATCCAGCGCGTCAAGTTCCGTTTGAGTCCATTTGAGTACGCCGAAAGAGTACATCAATACCGGCATGACCCAACCGTTGAAGGCGCGCACCTTGTTTCCGCCTGAAAGAAGGCTATTGAATACCTTTTTCAGGCGGCCAAAGAAGCGTTCCCTCAACGATTGCTTCATGTCAGTAGTGCTGATACCTAACGCTTCCGACATACCCAAATACTTATAGGTTTCGTTTGGAGAGAGGGATCTCAGGTTTATGGAATCCGCGAGTTGAATTCCTACGGATTCCACAATCTCCCCTCGCTTTACATGCATGACCGCACATTTGTCCACACCAAACTCCATCCTGATGGCGTTACTAAAAGTTTCAGTTACTTTCAGTAGCTCCATCAGCTGAAGATTGCTGGGGGCAAAGAGCTTCAGATCATCCATGTAAAGAAGGTGAGATATAACCTGACCACCTCTCTTCAACCGATTATTATTATTAATAAATAAATTGTAGTTCTAAAAACTAAAAAACACGCTTTAATGGTAAATTGAACTAAAAAGTCGCTAATCCTGAAGATCTTGGTAAGGGCTAATGGGACAAACAATTTAAACGCTCACGGTACAATCAACTTTCATTACTTGCAAATTTTAATTTTTGTTTGACTTTCAAAAGAGCGACTTATTGGCCTAGTTGAATAAATATGTTTGATTTTCACTTTGACTAAATTATTGCATCGTCATCGGTCCTTGATAGGTGTGCAAAGTTTCAAATCAATCCGACGTTTTCAAGGGGGTGAAAATCACGTTCAAAGATTCCGTTGCATTGATACATAGATACATAGTTACATAGATACATACCAAGCTAATAAAAGCGTGTTAATAAAAATGGACAAAGACAAAGCGCAGGGCTTTTGACGTCACTTTGTCAGTATAAAGTGTAGCACACCGTGACGCACACGATATTTCAACGCACTGTATCGTCGTCACTTTATGTTTACGTGTCAAAAGAAAAATATGTGGCCAATATTTTTTATGAGTCTACCTAACAAACAAAAAACAAATTTTCAATCAACTACCCTATTGGACTAGACTAGCACAGCAAAGAGAGAATTGGAAAAAGTTGGGGGAGGTGTTTGCGAAAGAGCTCGACGAGAATCAACTGAAAGTGATCACATTACCTGCGAAATGATTGCTTCTCTGAAAAAAGTGTGTTTTCTTAAAACAGTTATTTCGTCACACGTAACATAAGCATGTCGCTGACTTGAACCCATTCGGTTTTTTCCCAACGCGGCTAAAGAAGTTTTCACTTCAAAAAGCTGTCATGCCAACCAATGTGGTAGTTACGCAGAATACTTTAGGGATCTTTCAATTTAGACGTTTCGTGTCAGACTGCTGCGGCGCCGTTGCCGCGCACGCAAGACAACAGGACTAGTATGTGTGTGCATACATTGTATGAAAAAAATCTACAGTTCGTGTACGACAACCGCAATGCAGCCGTCCGACGACACGTCTAAATTGAAAGAGCCCTTATATTTATATCATGACGACACGTGCCTGAAATATAAAAATAAATTAAAGCAAACATACATTGAATAGAGGCCATATTTATTTAAATTTTACGTATACCTAAACTTTAAAACGTTTTGATTTAGGCTATTTGCAGTTGAAAAGCCATTGCTCCAAAAGTTTTAGAATTGGTTTGCAAACAAAATGGTTTGTTTATTTGATTGTTTTGTCGTATTAATATCGTTGTGATTATTTTTTTGTTTGATGTGTTTAATTCTAGCACATATTACGTTGTTAGTTAGGTATAAGAAAATAACGTATTGTAACTTGTAGTAACCGTGGGCTATATTTACAATAAACCTTTGAGCAGTTTGGCAACCAATTTGCAGATTCTAAATTCAAATTTTCTGTAGAGAATATAAATTTAGAATCTAATAGTCAGTTGTTAAAAATATCAGTGTTTTTAGGGTTCTGTAGTCAACAAGGAACCCTTATAGTTTCACCATGTCCGTCTATCCGTCCGCAGATGCTCAGAGACTCTTAGTACTAGAAAGCTATAATTTGGCATGGTTAAACATATTAATTGAGAGCAGTGGTGGCCCAGTGGTATCAGCCGCGACTTACAAGTCGTGGGTTCGAGCCTAGGTAGGCGCTGTACTTTGTGTAAATTATTTCATCACCACTGCTCTCAAAACGGTGAAGGAAAACATCGTGAGGAAACCGGCATGTTCTAGAACCAAAAATTCGAAGACATGTGACATCCACCAACCCGCACTGGGCCCGCGTGGTGGATTACGGCCCATTCCCTCTCATAGAAAGAGGAGGCCTGTGTCCCAGCCGTGGGAACATTAATAGGCTGATGATGTGTTGTGATGTGAAACATATTAATTACGCCGACAAAGTGGTAAAACAAAACCAAGAAGAACAAATTGGGGTACCTGCTGTACACGTAAAGTGGCGATGTTCTTTTTCTCGTCTATCCCATAGTTGTTTGTGGAAACTATTTTTACCCGGCTGCAAGGAAAGGGTTATGTTTTTCGCGCGTATCTTGTACGTATGTAATATTCTTTATTACCTCGTATCTTTCAAACCACTTGACGGATTTTTATAATTAAGACATCGTTAGAAAGGTCTTGGCCGCCCAAGTGGTCTTAGATAAGTGCCATTAAAAAAAATAAAAATTGCGGATTTTGGGCGCCTTATTGTAGGGGTTGCATTTTTTTTCTCGAAACCCATCAAGTGGGTTATCAAAATAAAGGGTTTTTAGAGGTGATTACAAAAATATATACCACTTATATGTTTAAAAGTCATTCGAAAAAAAAAGTATAGCTAAAAAGTTGTGAATAAAAAATGTTAATCAAATCAAAAAACCCGAGGATATTTATAGTTTTGGTCAGCCATTCGCGAATATGTATCCTCCGACTGCACAGCATGATTTTCTTCTTGTTTACATCTTTGCAGTCGGCTTTTTTTATTTGATTAACATTTTTTCGATTCAGGTATCCGTTTGCGTGAAATTAGGCTTTAAATGGGTAATTTAGTGTCCCTCCCTTGGTAGCTAAATGGTTGTTTTGGATATGTCCTACATTTAATATGTTTTACATTTGTATAATACTTACACATACTTTGAACCACCTTCTGTGTTTATTCTGTTTTGTTTGTTATTTATTTATTCTATTTTATTGTATTATTTAAGTATTTTCCGTTTCCGTAAGTGTGTCCGTGGTCATCAGCAGTGGGCCTTACCAGAATATCAGCGCAGCGTTATTGCCTTAATTCCTTTTTTGGATATCGTTGCACATGCTGAGATAAGAGCCTTTTTGGTCTCGCACGGGGCTTTTATTTTTTCTATTGTTTAGTTTTAAGCTTATTTCTCGTGTCTCCTGTGCGGGTCACAAATAAATACTTTTTCTTTCTTTTTCTTTATATACCTAACGAAATTAAAAGGAAAACTATCACAGTTAAGTAGACTTTGTAAAGCCACTTAACAAATTTACGAGTAATAGTCAACCAACATATAAAATGTGCTTTAAAAAGTAAAATATTGTATATTTATATAAATATAAAGTAAATTTTGTACCTTCGTTAGAACATTGTTTGGTGCTTTCATTGTTTATGAACGTTATTAATGTTATCTATTTACGTTGGTGAATATAGCTGTTTATACGGAACCCTCTTTGCGCGAGTCAGACTCGCACTTTTTTCTCGGCCGGTTATTATCTATTACTTATAATATATAATATTATAAAGCTGAAGAGTTTGTTTGTTTGTTTGAACGCGCTAATCTCAGGAACTACTGGTTGGAATTGAAAAATTCTTTTTGTGTTGGATAGTCCATTTATCGAGGAAGGTTATAGGCTATATAACATCACGCTACAACCAATAGGAGCCGAGCATAAATGAAAAATGTTGCAAAAACGGGCAAAAATATTCCTTTTTGAGAGCTTTTGTTGCGTGCGCTGCGTAAACGGTTTAAGTTACGCAAATGGAATTGTTCTTCTTTAAAAGTTCTAAAACAAAGTCCGCGACAGCATATGTCTATCTTTTAATATTGGCTCAGAATAGCTGCTTTTATGTTCTAAATTTTAATTAGATCGCCGCCGCAGGTAGAAACAAAAGTTTACAGGTTACATTCGTATAGTAGTAAAGAAAGAAAGAAAGAAAAAGTATTTATTTGTGACCCGCACAGGAGACACGAGAAATCAGCTTAAAATTAAACATAATTAAAAATAAAAACCCCGTGCGAGACCAAAAAGGCTCCTATCTCAGCATGTGCAGCGATATCCAAAAAAGGAAATAACGCTGCGCTGATATTCTGATAAGACCAACTGTTGATGCCACGGACACACTTACGGAAACGGAAAAGGGTAGATAGGGTAGGATAGGTAGGATAGGTAAGGTAGGTAGGGTAGGGGTAGGGTAGGTAGGGTAGATCGGGTAGGGTAGGTAAGGTAGGATAGGGTAGGTAGAGTAGAGTAGGTAGGGTAGTTATGGGAAATAAAAAAATTAGGGTAGGTAGGTAGGAGATAGGGAGGTAGGTAGCCTGTTGACGGGAGCGAAGCCGCGGGGGTCAGCTAGTTTATAAATATGGGGGCATATATTTTGCATGCCGCTTTGCTTAGTTGTAATAGGGATTTTAAGTGCGACAGCAAAGCGTGGGGTTTTCGCTTCGTTCCCAGACCCGGCTTACTTGAATGTGTTATTTATTTAAGTAGATGGAGGTTAAAAATAACTTAGCACAAAAACCTCTAGTACGCGAGAGTATCAAAGCGGATACAGTCACGCAGTAAAGTTTATTTACTTTAAACTCAATTTCAGCGAGATTGATGTTGATATTGGTTTGGCAGTGAAAACCGCGTGACATTGAGCTTTGTCAAGTGGTATTGTCGAAAAAATCTATTGTGGTCTGCTAACGGCAAATTCGCAATAGTATTCTATCCTCAATAATAAATAAATAAATAAATAAATAAATAATTTCCTCCGTTTTTGAAGACTGCAAAACATTGGTTTTGAATCTAGAAAATAATTGAAGATTTTGTCTCTTCAATACAATAATATTGTTAGGAGCTGGGGTTCAGGGATAAATTATTTATACAGCAGAGTTCAATTAAACACACTTCATTACAAAAACACTTCTCAAACAATTCTATTACTTTGCACTATTTTCCTTTTCGTATCGCTCTGTGTCGCTTCCAAATCGAAACTGACTAACACAACCGCTTTTTATATAGCACGGAGGATGTTTCTGGAACGTTCCACACTGTTCTAGATAATTCGAGAATCTTCCAGAACAATCGGCATTCAAACTCACTGTTTCCGAAGCGACTAGAATTCCATTCGACACGAGAAGATTAGTTCCGCTACATATTCGATACTAGATGGTGCCACTAGTAGCTACTTAGTTCTTATACTCGTAACTAGATGACGTTGTCCTATCTTGTAACAATATTAAGAAAACTTTTTGTAGACAATGTTTTTGAACTGAATGGTAATAAATCTTATATCACTTGTCAATACACAGTCAATAAGCCATAACACGATGGTGATATTAACTGGTTGAGGAGTTCCTAAGTCCACCTTCCGAATTCATCGTGAGACCAGCTCCATAGTACTTTAATATTTCAATGTATTTTTTATTTTTATTTTACATTGGCCTACATGGGCACTTATTAATATATTACATGTTTTGGTCTAATAATTTTTCGAAACAGTTTTGCTAGTAAACACAGGAAAGAGAATCGTTGGTGCTTGTACTGATGAAAACGATTGTATCACTGGTAAACTTTCTACCTCTTCACGAGTGAAGCACTCATATCTGTTCCCAGTATTTTCATTATGGATATTAGTGTTCTTTTTCAATAAATCACATCAATTATAGCAAAACAAATATTTACACATTTCAACAAGCCGATAATATTTTATTCATGAAACACGTAATTAAATTATTAAACTCTAAACTGACCTGAATTTTAACAATTAATCTGGGTCAATTGATCTACCTTATACCTTACTGAACATTTCATGAGGGGTTGATTTATTAATTTACTGAGCATTAAATAGACTTTATAGTAATTATAGGGTATTATTTTACAAAGTTTACTTTTGCTAACAGGGAATTATTTAATTTCTGCACGTAAAGGAATGCTTATACTTTGAGCTAAGGAAAAGTGATTTTAGAGAATAAGGAATATTAATTTTTTCACCTCTTTGAGGGTACAATTAATGCTCTTCACTCAAGTATTAAAGGTATTTGAGTCAAAACGTTTGAAGGTAAATGAAAAATATACTTATAAAGTATTCAGGAAATTTCTGATTGATCCTCTGACAGTGAAGCTTTTTCGTTTTTACAAGCTTTTTATTAACTTGCAATGTATTTATGTTCCGGTATCTAGGAGTGCTTGTCGGGTCGTCCTCACATATATGAATTTATTAATGTATGTACTTATGTAAATATTGTTTTCTCAAAAATTGTATGTAATGTTGACATAAAATCTCTGAAAAGTATCCAGAAAGTGAACTCTACCGGAGACTTATTCACAACTGGCCAGTAAGTTAAATTTGGAATATCCTACTGTCCAGTAAGTAAGTATGAATTTACTTACTGGACAGTAGTAGGGATTGGTCCGATATATCAAAACGTAACTTATATCGGATATGTGTTAGATAACATATCATATCGATATCTATATCAAAATAACCGATATTACAAAAACTGTATCTAATAAAAACCTTACTAGCGTGCGAGAACGAATAAGTCAAAACTTACAACCGTAACAATGCGGAAACGTACGAACTGCGAACAAAACGCAAACTTCACAAACGATAGGAACCATATGCGCTATCTCTCTTTCTGTTCACGTAATTATTAGTTTGTTTCGAAAAGTTCCAATTTTTGTCAATAGATGGCGTTGTTAGTTGAGCGGTGATTTCTGAATCGCGGTGTTAAGAATCGCCGGCGCTTAACTAGGTCAAAAAATGTAAGGTTTATTTTTTGTGAGCATCAAGCACTGTGGATATATATTATACGCGCTTAATACCATAGTCCAGTGTTTTAATTAACCATCCTCTCCAAGTCGACCCTCGTTCATGGTCCTTCGAGTCGAATAGGTTCGGGAGTGTTTTGGTGGTTCCAGTGGTGGTAGAATCCTACCACCCTTCGCGTCATTACTGGGCAGTGGATCGCTGTCCAGAGCAGACCCCCTTCAACCGGGGTACACCAGGTGAGAGGTGTTCCTGGAGCTGGAAAGGATCCGGCTGGAGCAAGGAGCAGCCTGGTGCAAGGAGCAGCCTGGTGCAGGGAGCAGTCAGTGGAGCGTGGTGCAGCGCTACTGGCAGCTACAGCCGGAAGAACGGCGCGAGGGAGGTGACGTGCGGCAGAGGGCGCCACTTGTGGTGCTATACAGCGCGCTGATATCGTGATGCAGCAGTATGTCAGTGAGTGAAATTTGGTGAAAGAAAATAAAATCGTGAGTACATTTGACATCTTTATCGGGAAGAATAAATTAAATCTCAAGAAAAGTGCAAGTCTGAACTCTTTTGAAAATAACTTTTAGTAGAAATTTATGTGTAGTGGTTCAGACGGGGAATCCATGCCCGATTTTGAACCGCATAACTTATTTGTTTGCAACTTGTAAAATTTTATGTGTAAAACGGTTCTGACGGGAAATCTATGCCCGATTTTAGGCCAAAGTAGCAAACACTTGTGATATTTTCTTATTGTTTTAACTTGTAACATTTTTACGTGTCTATTGGCTTTGACGGGGAACCTATGCCCGATTTTAGACCAAAGTAGCAAACACTTGTGATATTTTAGAACTTTAAGATTTATTTGTTGTGTTTAAAATTATTCGTATAAAATAATTGCTCGAAAATGGAGTCCTTCTTTACTATACAGGAGGATATTAACATTAAAATGAGCAAGGCTAAGTCCAATTTAAAGAAGGCTCCTAAAGAGAGGTTAACCCAAGCATATATAGAGACACGTCTTGAAAATTTGGAACAATTATGGCATACGTTCACGGCCACTCATACTGAGATTTTAAGTAAGGTTAAAAAGGTTGAATTGTCTAACTCGAGCTATATTAAAGATTGTCTATATGATGAAGTTGAGGAATTTTATGTAGATTTTAAAAGTGACTTAAAAGATTTATTGGCTAAAGGACATTCAACTACGCTTTACATGGATTCTAAGTCTATTTGTCAGGACCAAAAGAGTAGAGTCAAGTTGCCAGAAATTAAAATTCCCTCATTTTCGGGAAAATATTCAGAGTGGCAAACATTTAGAGATTTGTTTGTAGGATTGGTGCATGAGAATTCTTCTCTTGATGACGCACAGAGATTTTTTTATTTGAAGGGTCATTTATGTGGGGAGGCTGAGCAACTATTAAGAAATATAACGGTAACATCAGATAACTATAAAATTGCTTGGTCTAAATTAGATAAGATGTATAATAATAAAAAGTTTCTCGCAAACGGTATTATGAAAAGACTACTTAGTCAAAGGACGTTGTCATATGAATCGGCAAACGAGATAAAGAGGCTTATTACGACTACCTCAGAATGTCTGGAGTCGTTAGGCAATTTAGGAGTGAAGGTTTCTTCCTGGGATCTGATTGTTATACACATAATTAGCGGGAAATTAGACAAAGAAACCAGGAAATGTTGGGAACTCATGGTTGCTTCAGATTCAAGTAATGAGTTACCTACATTTATACAGTTTTCCGAATTTTTAAATAGTCGCTTTAGAGCTTTGGAAAATTTAGACAAGTCAGAAAACAGGGAAAGACCTCCACATCAGAAGGGAACTCATTCATTCCATGTTTTGAAAGAAAAAAAGTCAGTATCATGTGATTTTTGCTCAGCCGACCATAGGATTACGTCTTGTCCAAAATTTTGTAAAGAGACAACTGAAGTTAGGCGTACTTTTGCTGTTGAGCACCATTTGTGTTTTGTTTGCCTGCACAACAACCACTCTGCCAGACATTGTAAAAACACTCTCAGATGCCAGGTGTGTAAACGCCGCCACCATTCGTTATTACCTACACCAAACAGGTGTTGCTGGGTCGGTAATTGGTGAAGGTAATAGGGGGGCTCACGAGGAAATCTCATCAGCCGTTGTAACGGTGATGAAGAGAGCTGATGAAATTAATAAGATGGAAATGACCGCGCAAGCGGAGGGTTCAAGTAAACCACTAGTCGCGTGTTTCTCGTCCGGAACTGGTCGCAAAACTGTGTTATTAACAACGGCGTTAGTAAAGGCGAAGTCGAGAGATGGGAGCTATCGAGTCGTTAGGGCTTTACTTGATCAAGGATCGCAAGGTTCGTTCGTTACGGAATCCACGGTCCAATTTTTAGGATTACACAAAACGCCATCCAGGCAAACTGTGATAGGCGTGGGCGGAGAAAAAAGTGCGACAGCTAAGTCAACCGTGGTACTGCAATTGAGGTCTAGAATAGATCCGACTGTCCACTTAAATGTAAATGCGTTCGTCCTGAAATCAGTCACGGCTCTTCTCCCAGTTGCGAAAGTAACTCGGGTAGAATGGGTAGATTTGGTCGTTGATGATTTGGCTGATCCAGAATACGACAGGCCTAATAAAATAGATGTTTTATTAGGCGCTGAAATATACAGTCAAGTTATTCAGGGGGGCATTAAAAGGAATGTTGGTGGAACTCTGTTAGCACAAGACACCACGTTAGGTTGGATATTGTCAGGAACCTTTGAAGTGGATCAAACTAGTAATCCCTCACACATTACCGTGATGCATTTAAGCCTGGATACAGATAACCTGCTTACAAGAT
Source organism: Orthosia incerta (assembly GCA_948252205.1). Taxonomy (NCBI): domain Eukaryota; kingdom Metazoa; phylum Arthropoda; class Insecta; order Lepidoptera; family Noctuidae; genus Orthosia; species Orthosia incerta. The sequence continues at coordinate 33,372,832 of OX411743.1, forward strand.
TTTGGGAACTAGAATCAGAACCATCTAGGCCAAAGATGCTAACGGAAGAAGAAAATAAATGTGAAGCTTTATACACAGCTACTACTGAACGTGACGAGAGTGGCCGTTATATAGTAAGGCTACCATTGCGTGATGTAGACCCCGTCAGCATGGTTGGTGATTCGAAGGGAATCGCTGAAAAAAGATTTAGATCGTTAGAAGGTAAATTCAGGAAAAACAACAAATTCAAGGAAGACTATACGAGAGTTCTTGAAGAATATGTTGAGCTGAAACACATGAGAAAAGTTGTAGATGAAAACAACACTCAAAAAGCGATCTACTTACCTCACCATGCTGTTATCCGGGAGGATAAAGAAACGACGAAGGTCCGTGTCGTATTTGATGCTTCCTGTAAAGGAACTCATGGAATGTCACTTAATGACAATATGTTAGTTGGTCCTACTTTACAGCCAGAACTCCGGCATACAATTATGCGTTGGAGAAGACATCGAATATGTCTCGTAGCGGACATAATCAAGATGTACCGGCAAGTGTTGGTAAACAGAAAAGATGTTATGTTACAAAGGATCCTCTGGAGAGACAGTCCTGAAAAGGAAATAGAAGTATATGAACTGGAAACAGTTACTTTCGGCACGGCAGCGGCACCATATCTAGCTGTAAGATCGCTTCAACAGTTAGCACAGGATGATTGCCAGAATCAACCAGAAATCGCAAGTGTCATTTTAAACGATTTTTACATGGATGACTTAATGACCGGAGCTGAAAACGAAGAAACTTGTTTCAAATTATACATAGAGTTGTCCAAGGTGTTAGCCGGAGGAGGGTTTCCATTACAAAAATGGAGAAGCAATAGCCAAAAATTATTAAATAACATTAGGGATGGGAATGATGAAGCGTTACAGATTAAAATAGACGATGTATCAAAAATATTAGGACTTACCTGGAATTCGCGCGACGATTGCTTCCAATACTCTCTGGAACTGAATCCGGTGGTCGGACCTGTAACAAAAAGAAAAATAATATCAGATATTGCTCGATTATTTGATCCATTGGGGTGGCTAGCACCAAGCATAATCGTAGCAAAGATGTTGATTCAAAAGCTGTGGTTAGCAGGGTTGCAATGGGATGAAGAAGTTCCAAAAAACTTATTAAAAGAATGGTATACTTACCGTAATAATTTGGCTTCCATCACAAACCTGAAAATCCCACGATGGTTGCTCATGCGTTCCAATAATGTGAAGACTGAGCTGCACGGATTTTCAGATGCTTCAAGAGTGGCATATGCAGCAGTTATCTATGTGAGAGTCGTAGATAGTACCGGTCATGTCCATGTATCGTTAGTAACGGCAAAAACGAAGGTTGCCCCCATAAAGCAGGTGTGCATTCCTCGTTTGGAGCTTTGTGGTGCAGTGCTCTTAAGTAGTTTGATGGTCGAAGTCGGCAAGGTTCTAGAGATACCAAAGGATGACTGGCACATGTGGACGGACAGTGAAGTGGTTTTGGCGTGGCTTAACAGTCACCCAAGCCGTTGGAAAACCTTCATTGCCAACAGAGTCTCTCATATTTTAACTATCACAGAAGCCCAACACTGGTGTCATGTACCATCAAAGCAAAACCCCGCAGATTGTGCATCCCGTGGTGTTTCTCCGGCAGATGTGGTCGGTACAGCTATATGGTGGGATGGTCCAGAGCTTTTAAGACAGCAAGTAGTTGAATATAAGAAGCCAAAGAATAATAATACTCATTTGGAGGAAGCAAAGGTGCACACCTCTATTATTGAAGTTGGGTTCTGGAATAGGTATTCGACATTGTTTAAGCTAGTACGAGTAGTTGCTTACTGTCGTCGATTTTTAACACTTCTGAAGGAACGGGCACCTAGGTGTAAAACAAAATATTTGCTTAAGCAGGAAATCGAGGAAGCTCTCAAAACCTGTATAAAGAGATGTCAAGAAGAAGGATTTTCTGAAGGATTAATGAATTTAAGAAACAATAAGCCCTTAGAGAACAAGAAATATAACTTAAAATCATTAAACGTATTCCTCGATTCCCATGAAATACTAAGAGTCGGAGGCCGATTGGAGATGTCGCAGCTTGGTTACGATCGCGTGCATCCCATTCTAATTCCAAAAGAGTCATTCTTGACAAACCTTTTGGTAGCTGATGCGCATAGTAAAACAATGCATGGTGGTCCGCAGCTTATAGTCACATACTTGCGTTCAAAATATTGGGTAATCGGAATTAAGTTGATTGCAAAAGGGTATGTAAGGAATTGCGTCAGATGCATTCGTTACGCGGCCACCACCAAATCACAATTAATGGGTCAGCTGCCAACCGCACGCGTTACACCGAATAAACCATTTTTTAGTAGCGGTGTGGATTATGCCGGACCTATAAGTATTCGAATGTCAAAGGGTCGCGGTAGTAAGGCCTACAAGGGCTACATAGCTTTGTTTATTTGTATGGCCACCAGGGCGGTGCATCTAGAAGCTGTAAGTGAATTGAGCACAAAGGGTTTTTTAGATGCTTTCAAGCGATTTGTAGCTAGGCGTGGTCGATGTGCTCAACTACACAGCGACAACGGAACGAATTTTGTAGGAGCAGCGCGAGAGTTACTACATTTGTTAAATGAAGAAAGGTCTGGTATAAATCCTGAATTAGCAGAGGAGTTAGGCAATAATGGCACAGAGTGGCATTTTATTCCCCCTCATTCCCCCAATTTTGGAGGTCTGTGGGAAGCAGGAATAAGATCCACAAAGCATCACCTTAAGAGGGTGATTGGTAACTCGACTCTGACCTTTGAGGAGATTACCACAGTATTGGCTCAAATTGAGGCATGCCTTAATTCGAGACCATTATCATATCTTGAGGATCAAGATAAACTAACAATCTTGACTCCAGGTCACTTTCTAGTAGGGGAACCTCTTGTTTTGCCACCCGATTCTAATTATGAAAGTGCAAACGTTGGTAGCTTAAGACGATGGCAACTGCAACAGCGTATGATGCAGGAATTTTGGCGACGATGGTCGCACGATTACCTTCACCAATTCCTGCAACGGCATAAATGGCAAAATAAAATTCCGGAGCCATCTGTCGGTGACATAGTGTTAATCAAGGAAGACAATTTGCCCCCTGGCAGGTGGTTGTTAGGCAAGATAACCTTAAAACATCCCGGATCTGATGGTGTTACCCGGGTGGTAACACTACGGACATCATCATCCACGATAAAGAGACCTACCTCAAAATTATGTTTGTTGCCTATAACAGAATAAATGTACGGATTGTTTATTTTTAAGAGGTAAACAATCTATGTTATGGGATTTACATGTCGGTTAGTTTATTTAGCTATAAGAAATATGAATTTTTAAGAATGGTTAGTTATAAGTTGTTTAAAAATGTTAATAATGACTATTGGTCATCAGGGCTGTACACAATTTAACATTGTGACAGGAGTCAGTCTTGAAGGACATTCGCCATAATGTCCTTGGTGGGCGGAATGTTCACGTAATTATTAGTTTGTTTCGAAAAGTTCCAATTTTTGTCAATAGATGGCGTTGTTAGTTGAGCGGTGATTTCTGAATCGCGGTGTTAAGAATCGCCGGCGCTTAACTAGGTCAAAAAATGTAAGGTTTATTTTTTGTGAGCATCAAGCACTGTGGATATATATTATACGCGCTTAATACCATAGTCCAGTGTTTTAATTAACCATCCTCTCCAAGTCGACCCTCGTTCACTTTCTAAGTAATATTTCGCGTTCGTTGTTAGTTTGCTCATCTAAATAACATCAACCCGTCAACCCGCACTAACGTGTTAAAGTTTGCACCAGTGACTCGAGCAGTTAGAATACTGAATAGCGTCTCTCTGCGTTTGGACATATTTTCTTGCTCTTTGGCGGAATCCAGAGGGTGACACTTAGTGAGTTGTCCACTGTGTAAGTTGTGCCTCTACCTAGACCCGTTAATGGGATTGGCCAACTGGCAGTTTATGACTACGTTTGTTACCTTGGGTCTTACCTGTAAAAATAAATGTACGTGTTAATAAATAAACATTTAACTTATGCAAACTGTACTAAATGATATCGATATCTGAAAGCCATATTCGATATCGATATGAAATCTGTATATCGGTTACATAACCGTTTGTGCAAAAAACCGAAAACACCCATCTCTAGACAGTAGGTCATCCTCTTCAGATCTGCTTAGAAACAAAAAAACATAGTACCAGCCAGACACAGATTAGAGTTTAGCCATTATAACATGGTTATAGGAGGGAGGCAATAAATATGTATCTCTCTTTTTGGTATGACATTTTATGAGATAGATATATTTTTGAGTCCGTTAATCAAGACGTACAACAAACAAATATAAATGCCCCCGGTAAATCGATCACAATATCTATCAGTAATTGCCCTACTATGAATGTAACCTTCAATATTAATTAAACGAATTTGTAGTTAAACTTTCTTTCATTTTTGAGAAAAGCATTATACAAGCCTCAACCAGTAATAAAGCCATCCTGGCCTCGTATATAACCGGACCTCACCTGCGGTTCGGTCCGGTTAACTCATACTTGGCCAGGAAGGCTTACTTACTGGATTCTGCAGTAATGTACTAAAATCACCTAGTATGGAGTTTCTTGTGCATTCTTCTCCATAACAAGCTACTTTGCCGAATGCACGGTAGAATCAACTTTTATTACTTGTAAATTTTAATTCATATATGTATGACGTTTAAAAGTGCCGCTTACTGGACTAGTTGAAATAAATATATTTGACTTTGACTTTGACTTGTCCAAGGAGACGGCGAGGTAGACCGAAATGTAACGGTCCGGATTAACTCGGGATGGATGAAATGGCGACAGGTCACTGGAACATCTTGCGACCCACGGATGCGCCTCAAGTTAAAGGGGAAAATTTACAAGTCCGTGATTAGACCTGTCGTGCTGTATGGATCAGAATGTTGGGCTGTGAAAAAGTTGGATAAAAAGAGATTGCATGTAGCAGAGATGAGAATGTTGAGTTATAGTTATAGTGTTGTGATGGATGTGCGGAGTGACGAGAATGGATAAAGTGAGAAATGAGTAAATTAGAGGAAGTTTGAAAGTGGCGCCAGTGACAGAAAAGTTGAAAGGAAACCGTTTGTCCTGGTATGGTCATTTGATGAGGAGGGATGAGGGATAAAAATGTTACTAAAAGAGTTATGAATATAAATGTGGATGGATGGAGAGGGAGGGAACGGCCGAAGAAAAGATGGATGGACTGCGTGAGGAGTGATATGAAAGAAAAAGAAGTCAGTGATGGCGTGACGGGGGACAGGACGGTATGGAAGAAGAAAACGTGTTGCGCCGAACCCAAGTAATATGGGACGAGGGCAGGAAGAAGAAGAAGTATGTATGTATGTTCGGGTCAAATCTTGCAACTGATTTTCAAAGCAGTTATCCTCCACCGATTAAGATGAAAGTTTGCATACACGTTTCGTTTGGATGTCCAATATGGCGTACGGCCCAATATGGCGGACTAGTTATTTTTCGTGCACTGCCATGATACGGGTATCAAATGAAAGGGTTTGATGAGAAGAATAAAAAAAAAGCTTGTTGTAAAAAAAGTTTTTCATAATTAATAATGTTATTACCAAGCGGTATATTAAAGGTAATATAACGCTTGGTAATAAAATTATTAATTATGAAAAACTTTTTTTACATCAAGCTTTTTTTTAATCAGATGCTAGGAAGTGCTTAAAAAATCGAATACTAGTTGCCGGTCGGTAAGGACCGACCGGCAACTAGTATTCGATTTTTTTAGCTGAAACTTAGCATTACGATGTAACTTTGGAAACATTGAAATAATATGGTAATATAGAGCTGGTCTCATAATGGAGCCGAAAGGTGGACATGGCAACTTCTCAACTAGACAAGATACCACAATCGTGTTTGGTCTCATTGCATATGTATTGATAAGTGATGGTACATTTTGTACTTTTTAGTCTATTAAAAGGAGCAGTGGTGGCCCAGTGGTATCGGCCGCGACTTACAAGTTGTAGGTCGTGGGTTCGAACCCAGGCAGGCGCTTTACTTTGTGTAAATTATTTCATCACCACTGCTCTCAAAACGGTGAAGGAAAACATCGTGAGGAAACCGGCATGTCCTAGAACCAAAAATTCGAAGACATGTGACATCCGCCAACCCGCACTGGGCCCGTGTGGTGGATTACGGCCCATTCCCTCTCACAGAGCGGAGGCCTGTGTCCCAGCAGTGGGGACATTAATAGGCTGATGATGAGTCTATTAAAAGATTATTTAAAAAAGACTTTACATTAAATTATTTTATTTGTGGTTTCACTTGTCCGTGGTCATGGTATCTCACAGGAACCGTGTATGTTTTCAGTAAAAAAGTAACATATAATATTAACAATAATATGCCTTTTAATTACCGAAACATTTTTTGTAATAGAATAACAAACATAACTAGAGAAACAATGAAATTTTTTTTAACTCTTTATAATATTAGTTTTAACTCCTGATGGAAAAAGAGTGGTGTTATAAGTTTGATGTATGTACCTGTGTGTTTGTGTATTTGTATATCTGTCTATGGCATCATAGCTTCTAAACGGATGAACCAATTTTGATTTTGTTTGAAACGTGACATTATCGTTGTGTTTCTAGTTATCAATCTGCCTAGCCTTTTCCCAACATATTGGGGTCGGCTTCCAGTCTTACCGTATTCAGCTGAGTACCAGTGTTTTACATGGAGCGACTGCCTATCTGACCTCTACAACCCAGTAACTGGCTAACACGGTACCCCTTGGCAAGACTGGTGTCAGTTCTCAAGCTTCTGATTACCTGTAACGACTGTCAAAGATCTTCAAATGACAGCCGGGACCAACGGCTTATTGTGCCTTCCGAGGCACGCAGAAAACTCGGTATGTTGAAATGGTCACCCATCCACGGACCGACCTCGTCAAGCGTTGCTTAACCTTGATGATCGACCAGTGCAGGTGTTATTATTTTAGCTACGATCTCCTAAGTTTCTAGCTATGTTTGATGAAAATCGGTTCAGCCGTTCAAAAGATATGGGCGTTTTACTGTTTGAATTGGGGTATTTGCGCAAGATATCGTGTTGTGTTTTTTATATTTGAACCTGTGACACGTAAGCAATCGCTCAGCCACTGCGCCAACTGTGCCACGTTGTTTGACTTCCACCCACACCGAAAGTAAGCTTCCAGAGCAAAAAGTAGGTATTCCATTCAGTTCTTCATCAAACAGAAATTAACCTTCGATAAGATTAAAGAAAGTTATTAATATCGCTCTGAATAGATTTCTAGATGATAAGGTTTTAGTTTTGAAGGCTTAGGTGGCAATCGGAAACACGTGTGAAAGATTTAAATTATTATTAAGATCTAAAGGTGAAGGTCGTGAAATAAATGAATAACAACATAATACAACATCAGTGTTGTTGTACATGTAATTCTCTGAAGGTTAGTCGGGAACACTGACATAAATCTGTTTAGATAACGCAAGTCCCTCCATCTTTATGAAAACCAAGGGTGCCACACACAATTTAAAAACAAATTTACATACCAATGAATGAATATATTTCCAATGCCTCGGCCATCTTTTTATATACAGTCTTTACAGCTCAATATGGCGGAGCTCGTGGCTAAATAATAACAGCCGCACGGGTCGATCATCAAGGTTAAGCAATGCTTGACGAGGTCGGTCCGTGGATGGGTGACCATTTCAACATACCGAGTTTCCTCCGTGCCTCGGAAAGCACGTTAAGCCGTTGGTCCCGGCTGTCATTTGAAGATCTTTGACAGTCGTTACGGGTAGTCAGAAGCTTGAGATCTGACACCAGTCTTGCCAAGAGGTATCGTGTTACCCAGTTACTGGATTGTGGAGGTCAGATAGGCAGTCGCTCCATGTAAAACACTGGTACTCAGCTGAATCCGGTTAGACTGGAAGCCGACCCCAATATAGTTGGGAAAAGGCTAGGCAGGCAGACAGCTCAATATGGCATAATTAGGTTTTTTTTTAGATTTCGGTGGATTTTCGGCGCCGATAATGCTAAATGAAAAGTTCAAACTACGATCATTGATCGAAATTTTACTCCGTTCTTTGACACGCGAAGTAGATACATTCGCGAAATCTAGTTAGATTTATATCTGTGGTCGGGAACCTTTAATACACCCACATTACGCCAGTAATGGTTAAGTAATGGGGGTCGAGCTTATTGCCATGAACCGGGTACAAATCCGGGGCCCGGGCTACTACTGATAAAAAAATGATTTGAATTTAGTGGATTTCAGATTACGAAACCAATGCTATGCCTTACTTTTTAGGGTTCCTTACCCAAAGGGTAAAAACGGGACCCTTTTACTAAGACTCCGCGGTCCGTCTGTCTGTCTGTCTATTGGTTTGTCTGTCTATCCATCTGTCTGTCTGTATGTCTGTCTGTATGTCTGTATGTCTGTATGTCTGTCTGTCTGTATGTCTGTCTGTCTGTATGTCTATCTGTGTGTCTATCTGTCTGTCTATATGTCTGTCTGTCTGTCTATACTACATTACTGTCTATATTTTCACAGATGATGTATTTCTGTTGCCGCTATAACAAAAAAAACCAAAAACAGAATAAAATTATTATTTAATTGGGGCTCCCATACAACAAACGTGCTTTTTTTGCCGTTTTTTGCGATAATGGTACGGAACCCTTCGTGCGCGACTCGCACTTGCCGGTTTTTTTTAAATTCACTTATGTTGTTATATTAAAGTAGATTTAATTTTTGATCTTATTTAAACTAATATAAGAATGAGATAATAGTAGATTATTGCATCGAGCACAAAGTAATTTATTATTGCACCGAGTGCCTGATTTAGAGCCCGAGCGCTAGCGAGGGCTCTAATCTAACAGGCACGAGGGCAATATAAATTACTTAAGGCCAGGTGCATAATCTGCTTTTCTTTCAACTATTACCTATAGGAATAGTAGACAAATCACTTTTTTAAATTTCTTTCATTTTGAAATCAGAGTTAGCAGCAAACATTTTTTAAATTTGGAACAAGTAGGAGAGAAATGAATAATACGTACGTAAAAAAAAAGTATTGATATCGGCTTGCTGAATAGAGCTAATCCATTGAGATTGGCAACTTTTGGTGCGATTAAAAAAAAACAGTGCAATAATGAAATTTCATACATTTTTATTGCTCTAGAGCATTAAAGACTCGCTTTGTACTGAGTTTTTACTGTGATTGTGATGCAATTAAAGCCTAGTTGGAAGAAAAATTGTTTGTTTGTAAAGGGTAATCTCTAGAAAACTTTTAAACATTTTTATTTAAAAAAATTAAACCGATTTCCAAAACAAAAAACTACAAAGCGTAAGTAATAAGGAACAAAGACACCGAAATCTGAAAAAAAAAAAACTTAACGGTTCATTTTTTAACGGGGTCGAAGCCACTTGAAAAAGCTAGTATCAGTTAACAGATCATACAAAACATATCAACTCACGGAAATAAAATATATCTGCCATAAGTCTTCGAAATTGCCCAGAATTATATTAACACTAAACCATGATCCTCGGAGTCTGCAAATGGAATTTTACGATGCAGTAATAAAAATATTCATTGCTCTCTGACTTCAAAACTGCACTTTATGGTTGATATTTATCTGTGGTCAATGAGTTACAATAATTACTATTGGAAATATAACACAATTACCTACCTACTCTTGTGTTTAATATGAACTGACTCATAACTATACTAGCTGTACCCCGCGGCTTCGCTCCCGTGAACCACCCCACAGGACCCGTTTTCGGGATTAAAAATAGCCTATATTACTCAGGAATAATGTAGCTGTCTATTGGTGAAAGATTTTTAAATCGTTACGGTAGTTTCGGAGCCTATTCGGTACAAGTAAACAAAAAAATCTTTTCTCTGTATAATATCAATACTAATATTATAAAGCTGAAGAGTTTGTTTGTTTGTTTGTTTGAACGCGCTAATCTCAGGAACTACTGGTTGGAATTGAAAATAAAAATCTTTTTGTGTTGGATAGTCCATTTATCGAGGAAGGTTATAGGCTATGTAATGTATCCCAACTAATTTAGTCCCAGCATAAATATTTTTACTATAAAGTTTACGGCAGGGTCTGCTGAATCACCAGGGCATTCCGACTAACCGGGTTAGTTTAGGTTAGAACAGAGACTAAGTACGCTTAAGGCGAGTTTACCGGCGAATGCTACATCCATATATTTTGAACACAAATCTTTTAATTTGCCTATTTAATAGTACATTATGGTACAAGTGTGCAATGTTGGTGATTACCGCTGAGGCGCCATTTTGACCCGAGCCGTAGGTTAGGGTCTTAAGAGAGCCGAGGACGGTAATCATCAATACACACGTGTATCATACGACGTTTTTCAACACACTTATGAAGAAAATAATACAAAAAAAAACATTTTCTACAGTAAAAACGAGTTGTGATTTTTTTTCACAATGGCGGGCAAAATTAATCATTTTTCCTATGCGCGCGCATCTAACAATGGCGATCGGCCATAGACTAAAAGAATGAGGTTTCTTTTTTTTGTCTTTTCGTGGATAGTGTTTTAGCCACGTACAAAATAGGGAATGTCAATGTTTCTCAATTACAGAGCAAATAAAAAAGAAAGTTTTATTTATTAAGCACGTACAATTTGAAATTAATACGAAGTTGCATGAAATGAGCAAGCAATTGGTACATTAATTTATATGTACTATTGAAACTTTTTTAAGAACAAACCAACTCAACCAATAAAAAAAACTCTATAACTCACTTGTGAATAATAGCAATGAAAAAGTCACAGTTTGATAACAGGTATCATTATATGCCTAAATGCGGTGAAATTAGAGCCACTTTATGAGCAAGTGTGTTGAAAAATGAATTATTTGGTGATGGATGGCCTTACTTTTTGTACAGGGTAATGACTCAGATGCGTGACCTGGGCGTGGTGGCGTTCTTCGGACCCGACGGCAGTTGTCACACCGAGGCTAAGCTGGCAGCTGCCTGGAACCTTCCCCTCATATCACATGTAAGTAGCTAATATTCCTTTAAGAAGAGTACCTTAAATATACGTGTGTAGTAAAGGGAGACTGATGCCTTAGCCTTGCCGAACTACTTTCTTTTTAAAAATTACTACAAATAAAAAAATTTAATTCTAAAAATAAAAAAAAACCGACTGCTTAATAAGCGATATATTCGCGAGCTGGCTGACCAAAACCAGATGTATCCTCCAACTGCACAGCATGATTTTCTTCCTGTTTACGTCTTTTTAGTTCGCTTTTTAAGCAGTCGGGTTTTTTTATTTCTTGAATTAACTTTTTTTTATTTATAACTTTTTAGTATTTTTTTTTTCGAATTAGGTATATTTAAACATATAAGTGTTATATATATTTAAAATCACCACTTAAAACCCTTTTTTTGATACCCCCACGGTAGGTTAGAAAGATAAAAAAAATTGGGCACCCACAATATTGCATCCAAAAGCCGCCATATTTCTATTTTCCAATTTTAATGTTTCCAATGACACTGGCAAGGTTAAGACGAATCGATTGACGTACGAATCATCAAAATCGGCCAATGCGTTTGGTCTCTGGAACGCCACATAGGAACAAACATACATATATACATAGACTGATAAACACTACGCTCCTTCGGCAGTCGGGTAAAAAACGCTTGATCATATTGCCTCAGATTGTGAAATACCATTACAAAATGAGCATTAACTTAAGGCTCAAGACAGATGCGACGCGATGATGCGAAGGAGCGATGGCAGATATCGCTGTCAGCTACAAGACTGTCTATTTGTCAGTTTAGTGGCACCTTTTTAAAAGTGATGTTGTATGGAACTTTTTAATGGTTTTGTATATTTCCTATTTTGTTAATTTATTATATTTCAGTGAGTTGCATTTTTTGGAGTCGTCTCTTCGAGCCCAATTATTTTAATACTAACAATCGCCAACTTATTTTTTTAAATCCATGTGCCTCATTTGTTGAAAGCCGTCAAGTCGTTCAGGTTGCAGGGCATACCACATAAATATCCACAGAAATAGACATATATGCCACAGAATATACATACACTTGAATACTTTTATGGGCAATAGGGTAAAAAGAGGTCAAGTACAGAATTAAGCTAAAACGGGTGATATTTGGAGAACAATATATCCTAATACAATGTGTAGGAGTTTGTTTACGCCAAGCGACCCGTAACCTCTACGATGTAGGCCTTTGCTACGAAAATGGCTACGGCGTAGGTCCTTGCTACGTGAATGAAATACGGCGCATACCCGTTATTGCTGATCGGTTTTACCATTAGAGAAAATATGATCAACTACAGAAATTGTTTGAAAAAATATAAGCAACTAATTCGCCTGACTTAGCATAAAAAAACAATGTTGCGGCAAAACCAAATTAGGCCTACTGTATTGTTAAAAAAACCGGCCAAGTGCGAGTCGGACTCGCACTTGGCAAAAAACGGCAAAAAAATCACGTTTGTTGTATGGGAGCCCCTCTTAAATATTTACTTTATATTATGTTTTTTGTATATTTTGTTGTTATAGCGGCAACAGAAATACATCATCTGTGAAAATTTCAACTGTATAGCTATCACGGTTCATGAGATAGAGCCTGGTGACAGACGGACAGACAGACAGACAGACGGATCGTGGAGTCTTAGTAATAGGGTCCCGTTTTTACCCTTTGGGTACGGAACCCTAAAAAGACTGAAAATGGTACAGTAACGAACTTAATTTGTTATACTTTGAACTCTGCTCACCCCTTTTCGTAACGAGTAGAATATAAAGCCAAAGGCCAAAGGTTCAAGCATTTAACGAGCATAATGGACACTATTACCATGAGTTCTTGATAGAACTATTTGATATAAGCAATGTTATTCAGAGTCGGTTAAATGTAATAATAATAATAAAACCCATTTATTTCCAACACCTTAAAAAATTTACTTATAATCTATTCATCGTTTTTTTAATTTTAAAATTATATAATTCCTAAGTTGTCTGGTGCTAGAACCCCAGTCTGGGTAAAGGTCTCCTCCTGTTTACTCCAAGTCTTTCTATGCTTTGCTTTTGTTTGCCATTCTTTTCCTGCTATGGCTATTATTTATCCATCTGTTCTTTGGACGTCCTCTGCTTCTTTTACCAATTGGTCCTTCCCATCTTGTGGTTTCTAGTGTCCATCTTTTGTCTCTGTATCTGGCTAAGCAACCCTCACTCAGAGTCGGTTAAGAATAGCTAAATAATAATATATATAATAGTAAGCGGAGCGAAAACTTTTCAGAGAAAATTTCTGTAGCAGCTTTTAGACAAAGTGAGGTCATGGTTAAGTAATAACAACCAAACGGGTCAATCTTCAAGGTTAATGCAACACTTGCCAAGTCTGTCTATGGATGGGTGACCATCCATACATTAAGCTGTTGGTCCTGGCTGTCATTTGTAGATTGTTGACAGACGTGACGGGTAGTCAGAACTGAGAAAGCCTGAAATCTTCTTGTCAAGGGTTATCGTGTTACGAAGTCACTGGGTTGTGGAGGTCAGGTAGCCAGCATTACGTCACATAGTAAGCGGAGCGAAAACTTTTCAGACAACATTGTTGTGTGGGAAAATCATTGACGTAGGGGTAACAGAATAAACATAAAACTAAAAAACGGGTCATCGTACACATCGTTATGAATAACTTTCATTATTGGACCAACCCTGAAATCGCGAGCCTGTGGAAAAACATGTGGAAAACTTTCATATTAAAATAAGTTCTTTTTAACAAGGTTTTTTTTTTAAATAAAATTATTCATTAAAATATCTTTTTTTAAACAAGTTTTTTTCTCAGCAGTCCTTTTGATTTGATATATATCATGGCAATGCACAAAAAATAACTAGTCCGCCATCTTGGGCCGTCCACCATATTGAATTTAGATTTATGACGTCACTTAGCTGAAAATGCATTGTCGTTCAAACTATCAGATATTTTATCTTAACCGGTGGAGGATAACTGCTTTAAAATTCAGTTGCAAGATTTGACCAGAACACAATTAAATACATACATACACTGCAAGTTAGATACAAGCTTGTAAAAAATTCATTGTCACGAGAACCAACATGTGTGTATTTCAGCTCAATCGGACACTGGGAAAGGGACACGTAAAATCTAACTTGCAAGATTTATTACAGACACTCATGTGAAGATATTTTGAGACCCTGGGCAGGACTTAGGCTACTTTATTAGCATAAAACACAAAAGGGAAGAAATGGGGGGGTGGGTTAGTTAAACAGGTAAAGCAAAAAAATATTCTAAAATTTCTGACGTGAAAGTTCCCAAAATAACCTTTGTTAACTTTCATATCAAAACATTGCATTTTTTTTTAACATTAAATAGCTTCAATTACCGTGGCAACCTGAACCACCATTATTGGAGAGTAGTCCCTGTTTTTTACATAATAGAGATAATTTTTACTCAACAATTTTGTAGCCTCGCTAAACCGTGGGGTATTTTGCAAAAGAAAACAAAATCTCAAAAAAATAATTCGATGTAAGTCTGACGACCGAGTACATACCTATTTATGGATACACCTCGCCCGTCTGCTTTAGATTAAGCTAAGTACATTAAATGGCTCCAGTCTAGCAACTAGATATCTTTTGCAAGTCTAGAATGTCACTTGTCTAAAAACCTCTGGATAAAAATACTTTTGGAAAACGTCACTTGTCGTAAAACTTATTACTAGTATAAACATTATCTATACAAATACATAAAATTTAAGTATCTGTGTGTAATAAAAAATAATAGCTGTTGAGTAAATGCATATGAATGGTTATTCAGTAAATATATATATATATATAAATATGTCCTTATGTCTGCCGGCTGGGCCTATTTTTACAGGACTATTACTGACAGATAGCTGATGTTATAAGAAGTAAATTAGATTACTTTTATCTATATAAATAAAAATGAATTGTTGTTCGTTAGTCTGATTAAAACTCGAGAACGGCTGAACCGATTTGCATAATTCTTTTTTTGTTTTGGTCGACAGAATACAGGGAAGGTTTAAAAACAAAAAAAAATGGGGAAAAAAGGGTAGGGTAGGTGTAGGGTAGGTGTAGGGTAGGTGTAGGGTAGGTGTAGGGTAGGTGTAGGGTAGGTGTAGGGTAGGTGTAGGGTAGGTGTAGGGTAGGTGTAGGGTAGGTGTAGGGTAGGTGTAGGGTAGGTGTAGGGTAGGTGTAGGGTAGGTGTAGGGTAGGTGTAGGGTAGGTGTAGGGTAGGTGTAGGGTAGGTGTAGGGTAGGTGTAGGGTAGGTGTAGGGTAGGTGTAGGGTAGGTGTAGGGTAGGTGTAGGGTAGGTGTAGGGTAGGTGTAGGGTAGGTGTAGGGTAGGTGTAGGGTAGGTGTAGGGTAGGTGTAGGGTAGGTGTAGGGTAGGTGTAGGGTAGGTGTAGGGTAGGTGTAGGGTAGGTGTAGGGTAGGTGTAGGGTAGGTGTAGGGTAGGTGTAGGGTAGGTGTAGGGTAGGTGTAGGGTAGGTGTAGGGTAGGTGTAGGGTAGGTGTAGGGTAGGTGTAGGGTAGGTGTAGGGTAGGTGTAGGGTAGGTGTAGGGTAGGTGTAGGGTAGGTGTAGGGTAGGTGTAGGGTAGGTGTAGGGTAGGTGTAGGGTAGGTGTAGGGTAGGTGTAGGGTAGGTGTAGGGTAGGTGTAGGGTAGGTGTAGGGTAGGTGTAGGGTAGGTGTAGAGTAGGTGTAGGGTAGGTGTAGGGTAGGTGTAGGGTAGGTGTAGGGTAGGTGTAGGGTAGGTGTAGGGTAGGTGTAGGGTAGGTGTAGGGTAGGTGTAGGGTAGGTGTAGGGTAGGTGTAGGGTAGGTGTAGGGTAGGTGTAGGGTAGGTGTAGGGTAGGTGTAGGGTAGGTGAATGTTTGGTGTTTTTATGGCAAAACAAAGTTTGCCGGGTCAGCTAGTTTAAAATAAAACAGCAACAAGCAACAGCTAGTCACTAGTATTAGCGCTTGAGCGATAAAAGGGACATATGGTAATTAAAACAATTGTTTTTCTATTGTGTCTGCTAATTAGCGCTCAGTATTATAATAGTAGTTTATGCAATGGTCATTTAATAGGGGTTATTAAAACACAAGCGTGGGTTTATCACATGAGGCGAAACCGAATGTGATAATATTAACACGCGAGTGTTTTAATACCTAATTATGCTGTTTCATACGCCATTTTATCTTCACTCATCAAACAAAAGTGGAAACGGAAAAAATATGTGGTATGGCGGGCAATTTAGATTATCATTGCGCATGACTGCGCAGCGCGCGCCTCCATAGACAAGAGCCCATAAGCGCCAATAAATTAAAAAGTAAAAGTGTGCTAAAAAAAAAAAAAAGTTATTTTATGATGCAGTTGTTTGAAAATCGTAGAAAATTGTTGCACTGTAATGGTTTTATGTTTTAATTTTGCCTTTCCACGAATATAAAGTACATGTTTATACAATATTATTTGGAACATTCCGTTGTGAGTGTAGATAATAGTAGTTTATGTTACTGTTGCATAATAAGGGGTATTAAAACATGTGTGTGTGTTTAAAAACCGAGCCGTAGGCGAGGTTTTTAATAGCATTCACACGAATGTTTTAATACATAGTTATGACCAGTATCATACACTACTTTATCTACACTCATACATTTTGGGATTGAACCTACTTAATATATATTTTTTTGCATTTTCCATGCCATTAAGTCGTGATAAATGCATCATATAATAATCTCGACTTTGCTGGTAAGAGATTATGAGTAATTTCCTTCGCCGCATATAAAATGTTTGGCAGAGTCAAATTTTATTCACATTCATTAATATCAGACATTTTAAGCAAGAATTTAAAAAAACTCATGAAATTCGGTACAGCGAAACCTGCAAAACGTATGAATGGCGCCAAAACCCAGCACATCACCGCATTATCTGCACATGCGCTAAGGCTTAGCACACGCACTGCGATATTTATTCGCGCGATTTTTTTCCGCCCATTCTGCGACCTATGGAATTGTATGAAGCTGCTCGCAGTGCGGTAAAAAAATCGTGCGGCAATAATACCGCATGAAATCCGTGTTTTACAACAGAATCCACCGCACCGCGGCGTGAATTTAATTCGCACGAATATTTTGAGCTCTATGAACAGCTAGAAAGAGACAAAATTCGCGCGAATAAAAATCGCAGTGCGTGCTAAGCCTAAAGCGGGCATTGTCACAGAAAATTTAAAATTGGAATCAAATCTTTTTATAATAGGTACTAAAATGGCATTACAAAAAATTATTGATGGAAACTCCTTAGTGATTAACTTCTTGGATTTGTCCTGTATCGTAATAGAATAAAATTTGTATAATAGCATTATTTTGTTAGAGACATAGTGTTATAATGAGATTCTATTTTAAAATTTCTGTATTGTGTTTATAAGGTATGTCAATATAAACTCGTTTTGAAGTTTATAATTCGAATATTACGATATGAGAGTAGATAAACTAACATTACAATACTGGACACAGGCCCAAGAGCCACATCGACCGGACGTTTGCTCCTTGCGTATACATAATAAACGGTTACTCTTTGTTCACAGAATTGTGCCGGTGCTCACGGCTCTGCGAAGGGTTCAGGTCTCGGAGCCACCTTTGCCAGGACCCTACCACCAGCATACAAGGCCAGCAAGTCGGTCGTGGCCCTCCTGAAGGCATTCGGCTGGACCAAATTCGCGATAGTTGTTAGTGATGAGCTGACAGCTGCTGCACAGCAAATGGATGCTTTAAAGGTCAGTTAATCCATCATCATCTACCAAGCCTTTTGTTTAGTTAATAATTATGATTAAAAGCTGTTTCCAACTCTTTAAAAATATCTTTTGTCAAAGTTTATTTTCACATATTGTTTTAAAAATCTGGAGCAATCGATGCAGTGTTGCATCCACCGGATTCCCACAGCCTTGACCAGGTCATTGCTACACCTAGAGGGTGGCCTTCCAACACAACGTCATCCAGTACACGGTCGCTACTCCAGAACTTTTCAGCACCATCTACCATCCGTTCTGCGAGCAATGTGCCCTACCCACTGCCACTCAATTTTGGCAATTCTTCGGGCTATGTCGGTCTTCAGTTCTGATTCGATCACGCAAGGAAACTTCGAGCATAGCTCCATTTCCTTATGTGTGAAATTAAGCCTTCTGATGAGGCTTATTGTGAGCGAACACGTCTCTGTCACGTAAGTAATCACTGGCAACACATTGGTTATAGACTTTCGTCTTGAGACACTGTGGTAAATTGGACGAGAAGATACCGCGCAACTTCCCGAACGCTGCCCAGCCGAGTCATATTCGACGGCTGACTTCATTCTCAAAGTTGGACCTACCTAACTGGACCGTTTGTCCCAGATCGTGCCTATTTGTAACACCCGACGGAAAAGAGGGGAGTTATAACTTTGACGTGTGTACCTGTGTGTTTGTGTATGTGTGTAGGTATTTGTGTGTGGCATGATGTTTGCTCCTAAATGGATGAACCGATTTGATTTCGTTTTTTTTTTAAAGTTTACTTTATTGGGAGTGTTCTTAGATATGTTTAATGAAAATCGGTTCAACCGTTCAAAAGTAATTGGCGTTATACTGTTTGAAACTGGGTATTTTCGCAAGATATCGTGACAAAATGTGTTCGATAGATTGTTGATCGAAGCGTGTCTACTACTACATAAATTACTAGCTGTTGCCCGCGGCTTCGCTCCCGTGGACCACCCCACAGGACCCATATTCGGGATTAAAAAATAGCCTATGTCACTCAGGAATAATGTAGCTTTCTATTGGTGAACGGAAGTTTCGGAGCCTATTCGGTAAAAACAAACAAGAAAGTCTTTCCTCTTTATAATATTAGTATAGATTAGTATAGATGTAGTTTAAAAAGTAAAATTTTTACTTGTATCTTTACAAATTTATACGGTTTCGTGTACCTGATCGACCCTTTACGGGATTGTAATGACCAAAATTTAACTGTGTTTAGACGATTTGTAAATAACATCACATAAACACATCAGTTTAATTTTTATGTGTTTTATTAGGTTCATAGCTTTCTAAAGGCATTAACTTTGGCAGCCTTAGTCCATTTTATTTTTATGCACACAACAATAAAAGCGAAGACCGTCATAAAAAACGACATTTAAACTTAGCTATATTCGATAAACATTATACTTTTCAATTTATTATTTTAGGTAAAACTTTACGGCTTCTGTAATGTACTGTATACAATATTGATCTGTATTAGGTAGGTCCAAGCTTCGAATCGTGTGTGGGTTTAAATGTTATCACAGGGGAACAGGTCCAGTTCGCCAGTCTGGACCTGTTCCCCTGTGATATCAGTTGGGCTGCCCACAATTATTACATGGGATTTAGACATAACTGGCAAGTTGTGGGTGTTCTAGCAAGACTCCGCCTACAATTACAGATTCAGGTGTATAAATTTAAATGAAAAGTAGCTTCTGCCATCGGTTTCGCCCGCGTGAATGTCAACGTCATTCAGGTGTGACGATATGTTAATTTATATGAAAACTAGCTTATGCCAGCGCCTGAAACCCGCGTGAAAAGTTTTTTATCATCCCAAGTGCACATTATACCGGGATAAATAGTAGCTTGTGTGCTATTCCAGACTATAATCTATCTCTGTGATAAATTTCATCCAGATCCGTTCAGCCGTTTAAGCGTGAAGAAGTAACAAACATACAAATACGTGTGTATTTGTATGTTTGTTACTTCTTAAACTTTCACTTTTATAATATAAGTGTGACTAGCTTCTGCCAGCGCCTTCGCCCGCGTGAAAAGTTTTTTATCATCGCAAGTGAACATTATACCGGGATAAAAAGTATTCTGTGTGCTATTCCAGACTATAATCTATCTCTGTGCCAAATTTCATCCAGATCGGTTCTGCCGTTCTGGCGTGAGTGAGTAACAAACACACATCAATACATAATAAAAAAAACACATTTATAATATCAGTTAGGTTGGGGCTTCTGTAATGTATAAACTAGATAATAGAATGAGTTCAGTGTAACTTACATTATTCAAACCCAAAGAAGTAGTAAAATTTTACTACGACCATTAACCTATTTCGAGAGTCATCTTATGAAGGCAAACGAGGTGTTTATATTATGTCGCAGCTGGCGCAGTGGTTTAGGCATTGGCTTTTGTAAAAAGAGTAGCGGGTTCGGTGCATAAAAAGTATTTTTGCGTACCACAAATATTTCCCAAGTGCTTTTTGTTTATGTAATTCCAGGAAAAAATACTAGTGCAGAATAGATCGAGGGTAGAACTGCGGGTGAGTTTGTCGAGGCACTTTTTCTTCGCAGCTAAAAAACTAGGAAGCGACGACGGGCGGGCGTTTTGCGGGGGTGGCTCTCAGCCTAATTTGATTAAATTACTTTTGTTTTTTTTATTTTTGATAAAAAAATTATCTATACTTACTGCTTATTCAGGCAGTTATGGACAAATCCAAGACAAACTGTGCTGAAAACTTTTAACTTTTTTTTCAGAAATTTTTTATAGCATTTTTTTTTTTTTTTTTTTTTTTTTTATTTGATATGGGTTTGCTCTTGACTCTAGTCTAGGTCAGAGGTGACAGAGACAAAGTCGACGATGGAGTGAGCTTACCCAGAAGTAGCCTGTTCACTATAACTTTGAAGAGATTCGGGTTGTATGCGTTCGGAAACACAGACGCAGGCAGTGAGTTCCACTCTTTTGCAGTGCGCATTATGAAGGATGTTTGGAAGCGCTTGGTGCGAATTGGTGGAATAGCAACTACTACTATTTTTTGGTCAATTAAAACATCCATCAATTTTTTTTTTGTGCAGCTTTTTTTTAAAATATCCCTGTATTGGAAGTTGGTCATGTTAAATACTTTTAATGTAAAACTACGAGTACTTACCTACTTGTCAATGTTTCTGCTCATTTTTATGCGGTCTCAGTTTCAAGTGAGAGTAATTTTATTGCTTTTCTTTCCTAAAATATCAGAGCAGAAGATGAGGAATCCATGAATCAGTGTTATACTTGCGGGAAATGGTGGTTCTCGCCCTGAAATCTGTATGTTTGTATGTCCGATTTAATACCAATAATATCTGTCTCCATTTGTTCGCAGGAACTGGCCCAGTCCAACGGTATGGTGATAACAGCTGAGCACCGCTTCACTGACTATATTCCTCTCCACATTTCTGATATGGAGAAGATTGTCGATCAGACCTATTACAAAACTCGAGGTAAGAATAAGTAGGTAACTTAAGAGGCTCTTGACAATTAAGTGTTATTCTATCAGCGAAAATTATTGCTCCAAAGTTCAAAATGTATGGGACTAGCTTTTAACCAACGGCTTCTCTCCCATGGCCTATCTGAAAGGCTGGCATAACTGATAGGCTACTTTTAACCAACGGCTTCTCTCCCATGGCCTATCTGAAAGGCTGGCATAACTGATAGGCTACTTTTAACCCACGGTTTCGCTTCCACGGCCTATCTGATAGGCTGGCATAACTTATATGCTACTGTTAACCCACGGTGTCTCTCCCTTGGCCTATATGATAGGCTGGCATAACTAATAGGTTACTTTTAACCCACGGTTTTTCGCCCACGGTTTTTCGTCTGGCATAACTGATAGCCTGGCATGACTGATAGCCTGGCATAACTGATAGGCTACTTTTAACCCACGGCTTCTCTCCCATGGCCTAATTGATAGGCTGGCATAACTGATAGGCTACTTTTAACCCACGGCTTCTCTCGCATGGCCTATCTGATAGCCTGGCATAACTGATAGGCTACTAGTAACCCACGGCTTCTCTCCCACGGCCTATCTGATAGCCTGGAATAACTGATAGGCTACTTTTAACCAACGGCTTCTCTCCCATGGCCTATCTGAAAGGCTGGCATAACTGAGAGGCTTCTTTTATCCCACGGCTTCGCTTCCACGGCCTATCTGATAGGCTGGCATAACTTATAGACTACTTTTAACCCACAGCTTCTCTCCCACGGCTAAAAACTAAGAAGTAGCATATGAAGTGTCACAGGCTTCTTTTTATCCGAAATTGTAGCCGATTGCCGGTGCCGGCAGGAGTTTTTTCTAGTAAATGCATTTTTGGCACCACGCCTCGGATAAGATGGTTTATCTTTTGTCCATATGTTTTTGACTTACGAGGAACGCTGGTAAAACAATGTTTACTAGAATTGAACTGCATATATAAGAGAGCGCGTGGCAATTTTTTTAATTGGTTTTATTTTTTTCTGAATTTCTTCCTGTATCGTGGGTGCATTTACAAACATTCAAACTCACATGCACAAGACACCCAGATCCGAAATAAACAACTCGATCTTCAAGGTTAAGCAATGCATAACAAGGTCGGTCCGTGGATGGGGATACCATCTTTACATAGCGGGATTTGTCCGTGCCTCGGAAAGCATGTTAAGCAGTTGTTCCCGGCTGTCATTTGAGATCTGACACCAATCTTGCCAAGCGTTATCGTGGTACCCAGTTACTGGGTTGTGGAGGTCAGATAGGCAGTCGCTCCGCGTAGAATACTGGTTCTCAGATGAATCCGGCTAGACTGATTGATATCAGAAGTATTATGGTAAAAGAACTCGCCCGGAGATATTATATGACAATATACCCATTGTGGTCTCCTTGCAGCGTTGCTATATTCCGATTAGATGGGTACCGAGAATTTGACCTTTGTGTATAAGATAGACAAAATATGATGCGTTTGCGACTGCAGAAATCTATTGAATACATGACTTACATGGAATATAGGAGTATTCATGCATCCAAATTAATTAACTATGAACAAGGTTCGATATTAGCTAGAGAAGATAGTTTTAACCAATAACGGATATCGGAAATTGGGCTGAATCAGTTTGCGTAACTCTAATTAATGTTGAAATCAAAGCGGTTCTTTTTAATCGTTCATTTTCCAATCCCCGGAAGAATTTTCTGCTACATTAATAAATCGGAATCAGGTTAAATGTTTCCACTGGAAAGGTTTAGATAATATTAAAGTAAATTTGGTATTAGATCATCATCATCTCATCATCTTCCTGCCATTGTCTCATATTATTGGGGGTCGGCGCAACACGTTTTCTTCTTCCATACCACCCTGTTCCCTGTCACGCCATCACTGACTCCCTTTCCTTTCATATCACTCCTCACACAGTGCCTCCATCCATCTTTTCTTTGGCCGTCCCCTCCCACTCCATGCATCCACATTAAATATTAAATTGAAACCAAGACTGCTAGTTATATTTAACAAAACCAAGAATTATCGTCCTAAAACGTAAGCACTGCTGGGATACAGGCATTGAGAGGGGTAAGTGGGTGCAACATGTTCTTGGATCTACCGGTTTCCTCACAATTATTTCCTTTGCCAGAGAGCAGTGCTTGCAGGGCTCGAACCCACGACTTACAATTTGAAATTCGCAGCCATTACTGCTGTTTACTTTAAATTGAGACTTCAGCGTTATGAAAACAAAACAGAAACAAATGAAATTTTGTTTTATTTTAAATAAGCTCATCTCTTAAGGAAATTCTTGTAAGTGATCTTAATTGCAAAGCAAAGAGATTATAATATTATTTCCTCATTAATCTTACTGATAAATTATTGTAGGTATAATGTCGCAACAAAATGTATCCTTAATTTTCTTAACAAGTTAGCTTGAAGAAAGGTTAAAGCAAGGTAATTAATGCTATAAATATTAATTTACTGAACAACATTATATCAAAAGATTTTAAGCATTATAAATAAATGATAAGGCGGAGTGTATACCGAATTCTAGGAATAAAAGCTGTGTAGACGCTGGTTTACATAATATTATCATGCCGTAGATAAATGTCTGGTACTGAAAATCTCTTCATACTATAACAAACTTTTGCCCGCGGCATCGCTCCCGTCGCCTAACCTGCAGAAATCATACAATTTCTGACTGTAGCTTGGTAGATCTTCGTTGGTAGTTTGTTTGGCGCCGCCTCAAAATCTAGCATTTTGAGGCGGCGCCAAACAAACTCAAAGACTTTTTTTTTTTGTTTTTCAATTCTTTATTTCGTCGGTAATTTTTTTTGACAAAAATATTTTTTGTTCGCTTTTTAGTTTACTTAATTTCAACAGTTCACAATTGAATATTCAGTGGGCAAATTATCAATATTTCTTTTTTCTACCTGTGTTGGATATTAAATGGGACCAACTTTGAGTCCTCTCTTTCCAATAAAAAAATATTTTTTGAAATCGAACCAGTCTATAGAATGTTATGCGTCATACATAAAAATATACATGTTGAATTGAGAACCTCCTTCTTTTTTTCGTCGGTATATCCTAATCAAACAAACAATGTCCCGTAAGGATAATTTTACTTAAGATATCAGCCCGTACACGTCTGTTTACATTGTGATGAATATTCAAAGAGAGATTTCGCGTTGTAGATATTGTAATCTTATAAAATAAAATACCAGTGTTTTGGGGCTTATTTGTATTTTATTATATAGTAGAGCTCTTTATGAAGTAGCTCATCCAAAGAAATAGGCCTATATCCTTTTGAAGAAAATTAACTCCATTCCAAATGATTCAGTCAGTTATGTACAAAGACAAAGATATTTTATTTCAAGTAGGCCACCAAGCGGCACTTTTGAACGTTACATTAAAATTTACAAGTAATAATAGTTGATTCTACCGTGCATTCGGAAAGTAGCTTGTAATGGAGAAGAATGCACAAAAAACTCCATAATAACTCTTTAAATTTTTACAATATTTAGGTACATAAGTACATACCTTGATGAATGAAATTGAGTTTATCCAATACAAATATATTCATACAGTCTTCAGAAGGTCCAACAATACTTCAAAACAATAATGTTCTGCATATCACTTGTTTTTGCGCCCTAGTGGATGTGGAGCAGGACTAACATTTAGCCAAGCATTTTTATCAGTGATGTAATCCCCCAACTTATAATATGCCAGCCTGCATAGTGTGCGTTTTATACATGTTTTAAATTTCGTCTCATTCAGTTCAAGAATGTGGGAAGGAATTTTATTGTAACATTTTGTAAAGAATATACACGTATGTAAATTCGAGTTCTTCAAACTTAACAGATGTATGGAGATGAGATGAGATGGAGATGTATTGCTGAGGAGATTGTTGGGCCAGTTTTGCTTCATAGCTAAAACACTAGGAAGTGTTCTGTCGACCGGCGGGTGTCTTTGGAAACTGTCTTTATATTGTAAATTTTGACGTTCAGAAAGTTTGAGTGAGTAATTCTCAGCTTTATTTGAATAAATGAATTTTGAGTTGCAGTCTTGACGACTGTAACTCAAAATTCATTTAATATCAAGGTATAACTGTCATTTTAATTGGGTCAAGTTGGTGTCAATGACTTACTCGTAAAATACAGGGGATTAGCTGCCACCAGTGAACGGAAATTTCCGTTCACTGGCTGCCACCCACGGCTCGGCCCGCGCGGAATTACAAGCTCTTTGACTGTGAAGTTTCATCAAAATTCGTTCACATAAAGAGTAAAAAACATCCACACAAACTTATACATTAATTATAACATTAACATACATATAAAAATATATGTAAATTATTGGGCGCCTGTTTTTTTAACCAATCTATCTGCCTAGCCTTTTCCCAACTATATTGGGTTCGGCTTCCAGTCTAACCGGATACAGCTGAGTACCAGTGTTTTACATGGAGCGACTGCCTATCTGACCTCCACAACCCAGTAACTGGGTAACACGATACCTCTTGGCAAGACTGGTGTCAGATCTCAAGCTTCTGACTACCAGTAACAACTGTCAAAGATCTTCAAATGACAGCCGGGACCAACGGCTTAACGTGCTTTCCGAGGCACGGAGGAAACTCGGTATGTTGAAATGGTGACCCATCCACGGGCCGACCTCGTCAAGCGTTGCCTAACCTTGATGATCGACCAGTGCGGCTGTTATTATTTAGCCAAGATCTCCTCCGCCTGTTTTTTACAACCAATAATATAAAAAGGCAAGTTGAACCTATATTAAATGGGTGACTGATTGTCGGTCATCCTTATTCTATCTTATCTTTATTAAGATAGTAACACTGATTAGATGCATGAGAACAGATAACCCAAGATCGTCACATAGTGGGTACCTAAAGACTGGCGTAGTCACTTCTGGCTTAACGATCTGGCCATAAAGAGGCCTTAGCGACCGCCAATCGGTCTACTGGGGATCTTCTAGCCTAGCGTATGTCATTCACATATGGAGTGAGGCCATCGAGAGGCACGGGGAAGCGCTTGCCGTTTCCCTTGACATCTCGAAGGCTTTCGATAGGGTCTGGCACGAAAGGTCTGCCCGGTGGTCTGTGTGATTGGATTGCAGACTTCCTGAGAGATCGGTCCATTTGAGTGGTTATCGATGGCTACGTTTCTCCGCAGTGGAGAAACGTGGGCTATGTAAAAAATAAAGTTTATATTCAAACTGATTGAAATGACACTGTAAAAGTATAATAATGAAGTTTAAATGCCTGGCATATGATGTCATTTCGCTTTACAATTTCATTTAAAAGGGCTCAACTTTGATGTATTGTGTAAAATTAAGCTGCCTCTGAAATGAGTCCTCAATTGTCCTGAATATATGTTAATGGGTCAGGTTCAGCCTTGGTGGGGTTTATGTTGTCTGATTTACTTCGGAGAACGATATGTCGTTGTTATATCAGTAGCGTAGCCATAATCTTTAAAAGTTGATAAAGGCACAAGCTGACGCGAGCACACATCATCATAAGCCTATTTATGTTCCCACTGCTGGGACACAGGCGTCCTCTCTGTGAGAGGGAATGGGCCGTAATCCACCATGCGGGCCCAGTGCGGGTTGGTGGATGTCACATGTCTTCGAATTTTTGGTTCTAGGACATGCCGGTTTCCTCACGATGTTTTCCTTCATCGTTTTGAGAGCAGTGGTGATGAAATAATTTACACAAAGTAAAGCGCCGTGGCCGATACCACTGGGCCACCACTGCTCCTTGACGCGAGCAAATCGTATCAATTTCAAAGTCAAAGTATTTAATTTAAACGAGCTGACCCGTCAGACTTTATACTGTCATTACTTAGGTCATACAAAAAGCCAACTACTACGATTACTTTTCATAATTAATACCAGCCTAAAACAGTCCCACTGCAGGGCCAAGGCCTCTTCTCATAAAGAAATGGCACGAGTATTGATCACCACACAATGCAGATTTGCGATTTCAGACTTATATTAACTATAAATAAAGAAACAATTAATAATAAATATTATGAAGAGGAAAGTTTTTTTTTTGTTTGTACCGAATAGGCTCCGAAACTACTGGATCGATTCGAATTCTTTCACCAATAGAAAGCTACATTATTCCTGAGTGACATAGGGTATTTTTTAATCCCGAAAATGGACCACCCCACAGGACCCATTTTCGAAGCGATTCTCGAGCGAAGCCGCGGGCAACAGCTAGTATTTTTTATTTTTTTTATTATCTATAGGCTTGCGCTTGACCACTATCTCTCCTGATGGTAAGCGATGATGTGGTCGACGATAGAGCACGCTTGCCTAGAAGAAACCTATTCACTCTTGACTTAAAGACCCCTAGATTGTAGCTATCGGGAAACACAGATTCCGGCAGGGAATTCCACTCTTTAGCTGTACGCATAATAAAAGTGTCCCCAAAACGTTTTGTGCGTATGGGTGGGATGTCCACCATGTACCGATGACGCATCGCCGTACGTCTGGTAGTCCGATGATGGAACGGGCTGGGTGGAATTAAATCATGTAATTCCATCGCACACTCCCCGAAATGTAACCGATAAAATACCGACAAACTGGAAACTCGGCGACGATGTTCAAGGCTCTGGAGCTTTGACTTGACCAGTGCCTCATTACCGATGAGTTTCTTGGCCCGCTATTAACTATAAGTCCAGGGGAGTGACCTCTTAGAGCATGGTTATTTCCAGTGTGCTGTATATGACTTGTATACACATGTTACTTTTTCACAGTAGAACTATTATAGTTATGACACGTCTTGCTACGAGGTCAGGTCACCGATGATTTCCTCATTTTCAGGTCACCGATGATTTCCTCATTTTCAGGTCACCGCTGCCTGTGATGTCCAAGATAAACATAGAAAGTACATAATTATGAATTTGAAAAAGTCACACCTACTGGGCCGGATTTGAACCCACGACCTCAAACACGAGAGGCGAGGTCTTAGCCACTGGGCCACTACGACATAATTACTTTTACTAAAAACTTTATTATATCTTGACATTTTTTCTTTCTTTCAAATCTTAGATAAACAATTAACTTGTTAATTGTGAAAATCTATAGTTTGCATTTCATATCAACTAATTTAATTTCACTTTACTGTTAATATCATATTTACTTACTTCTATAATTCAAACTTTGTTTTTAATTAGAAAAGTAAGTTCATAACATAGAAAAATCCAATCTAAGCACAGGTTACCATAAGCTCTTAGAGCAAGGTTAACCTTCATTATGCGTAAGGGACAGACGTATATGACTGGTATAGGTACATGTGTCCCTTTTTCACAATCGAACCATGATAATTTGACTCGTCATAGTAAGGGGTTTTCCAACTTACCCTTTTTCAAACGACAAGTTTCTGTTTTTAGAGATTTATAAACAGAAACTCAATAGAAAAACTTGATAGTTTGCAGATCTTATTCTAGATTTCTTCAGAATTTAAATTGAAATTTCAAGTTTGGTCCCTTGATGGAAAATTCTCGAAACTAAAGTGTTTAAAGGTCAGTAAAAATGAAATTGAATGAAACTGTCGAACGAATGATAAATGCTGTTTGATCTACAAATTGAAATAAGTTATTTTAATTATTGTGGCGGCGAAATTTCGCCCAATATACGTAAAGCTGCCTACATATTACTTGATGGTGTCGTGGTGTGGGATAAACTAATGAAAACGAATCTGTTCAAGCCTACGTCATACGAGTCTTGTAACCATATCAAATGCGTCAGCCACGGCGCGCCATGACACGTTAGTATGTTTCCATCTTAAGGTCTTACGGACCGTGCCCCGTCAGGGGCTCAATAAATATCGTTGTGTACATTTTTTAATGAACTTGTTCACACTCGTCCGTGCACGGGCCAGTGACAGGTCTCTAATGACTGGGCCCGTCCCTGTCACGTCCCGGGCACGGCCCTGATATGTGTGGATAGATCTTTAAGGCAACATACATGCTGCAAGAATTTACAGAAGATCAATTTTGGGCAAGATGTATCTAAAGATTCAGTGATCTTAGTCGTATCCATAATGGCATCTGTCATGGAAGTAAGCAGTAACCATTTTGGTTAATAAATAAACGAGACAAAACGTAAAAGAGGAAGGAGACCCTGGTCAAAGAAAATCCGAACAAACCTCGGATGCTGACTTCAGCAACAAAAATACGAAATGATTAGCTTATCCACTAAACAGTTCATAAACAGGCCACGCCCCTTTTTACCCCCGACGGAAAAAAGGGGTGATATAAGTTTCACGTGTGTTGCTGTGTATGTGTGTATTTTTGTGTCTGTCTATGGCATCATAGCTTCTAAATAAATGAACCGATTTTGATTTAGTATTTTTGCTTGAAAAATAATTTTATCGAGATTGTTCCTAAATAACTCATGAAAATCGGTTCAACCGTTCAAATGTTATACGCATTTTACTCATTGATCTGCCTCTGTCAATTCATGGCGTGTGGCATTCTAATAGTGTTTATTAGTTAACTAATGAGCAAGGTAAGAGTCAGTTCGTCGTTAGACTGGGTCACGGGTGCCACTCTAATGAAACGCCTCACAATTTTCTAGTTGTTTACTTCCCATAGACAAAGGAATAAACTGAGCGTTTCCTGTCCGGTCGAGAAACAAATACGGTCAGAAAATATACTCTCACTACTATAGGAGACTACTATACATAGTGCATTACTGTTATACTAGGAGCTTCGTCCTCACGTGTATGAATTATTGTATGCATGTAAATATTGTAAAACACTTTTTTTTGAAAGAGTAAGGTAAGTGTGGAGTTTTTTGTCCGTTCTCCATAACAATATACCTTCGCACATGGACAGTAAAATCAATTATTATTATACTAGGTTCTGTCAGCGGCTTCGCCCGCGTGAATTCGAAGATTATGCAGCCCAGATCTGTCCAGCCATTTGAGCGTGAAAAAGTAACACACATATAAACACACACATACACACAATCACAAACTTTCGCCTTTATAATTTTAGTGTGATTTATAATTTTAAATATTGACATTCAAAAGAGCCGCTTAATGACAGGATTCTGTCTGCAACCTCAGCAGGATTCTTTTAGTGTACCCTTTAGGGTACACTAGTCGACGGCACGAACTATTTTGTGCGCGGGGTTAAAATGCATTTTATATAAACCGACAACACGTGCGGCAGAGATATATGCTGTGATGAGCAGTAGGAAGATAGTTCGCGTACGAATACACACTTTTGCAAATTTGTAGCGAAATGGATAATGATTTAGGACGAAACCGAGCGCGCGAAATTTTGTAAATAGACCTTTGGCAGTCTAGATATCATGAAAAAACTACTAAATCTATCAGTTCAAAATAAAATTATTTGCATTGTTGAACTAATAATCTATCCCGGTATGGAGTTAAAATTATTTGCATTGTTGAACTAATAATCTATCCCGTTTTTCAATTTTCCGTCTTCTTATGGTATTTATTCGCGCTCAAAAATGCGTTAAAATTAGTGTCGAAATGTGGAACTTTCAACGCTCATAACTTTCAAATATTATCTTTTTTTACTTTTTTGCTTCCATGCAGTGCTAGATAATGATGAGACAAATTGATATCACTTTTTATTTTATACGTACATCGTCAAACAGTGGAATAATCCCTAGACTACGTTTGTATGGAAGAATTTTCGACTAGTGTAACCTTAAGGCTAGCCTCTGGGCTAGCCTTAAAATTGTGTAGTCGTATCTAGCCTCAATAGTAACTGCCCTAATGGTCAATCTTCAAGGTTAAGCAAAGCTTGCCGAGGTCGTTCCTTGGATGGGTGACCATTTTCACATAGGAAGAGAAGAAAAGGAAAGAAAATAGTTAATTAGATTCTTCCGGGCCTTGGAAAGCACGTTAAGCCGTTGGGTTGGTCCCGGCTATCATTTGAAGATCTTTGACAGTCGTTACAGGTAGTCACAAACCAGGAAATCTGACACCAGTCTCCAAGTTTTACCCAGTTACTGGGTTGTGAAGGTCAGATAGGCAGTCGCTTCATGTAAATTACTGGTACTCAGATGTATCCGGTTAAACTAAAAGTTGATCCAAAGATCATCACATACTGGAAGCTGATGAGATTAAAAGACAAGGCATATTGATTTGTATTAACACACAAATGAGAATAAAACTGAAAATCTTTGTGTAAGTATTTAAAGGTCAGTAAATTGAGCACTTCCCTTAAACAAAAAATAATGTATATCTTTCAAATTCACGGTGGTATAAGCTGGACCCTTCTCAAGGGACTGACCCAAATTCGCAGAAGACCGGGAAGTGGAAACAGGAAAGGATCAATATAATACACGCAAACATAAATTCACGGCTTTTGCCGCCTTTTTGCCCAATATATAAATGATAATAACATTTATCAGCGGAAAAAAAACACCTTTTATTGTCTGCCTAGGCGCAGGCCCCACAGAAATGGCGGAGGCTTCCTATTCCATTCAAATTTAATACAAAATACATGGAAATAAAGTGCAATTTAAGACACACAGTATGTCGTCATAACCACGTCCGAGCAACGACATACTGTGTGTCTTAAATTGCACTTTATTTCCATGTATTTTGTATTAAATTTGAATGGAATAGGAAGCCTCCTGTGCCATGTCCGCGCCCGACGCCATTTCTATGTGGCCTGCGCCTCGTCACAATATCAGTATATTATAATAAATATTGTTCTAAAATCAAAATTATTTATTTTTATTTTACGTAGGCCTACATGGGCACTTATAAAACGTCGACAAAAGGTGCACGGTTCGGGTTTGTCGTTTCCTATGGAGAAGAACCGGCAAGAAACTCCATGGTTACTCTTTTAAAAATTTGTTTGTGTTTACAACATTTCCATGTTACAGCATTAGTACTTGGATATGGGGGGACAACGTACAATAAGTCGTACGAAATTAAAAAAAACAAACAAAAAAAATTTAAAACGAAATAAAAAGTTAACAACTGTTAACAATCATCTAGAAATCTAGAAGGCCTACAATGTTCACACATTCACAAAACAATCGGTACAAGAATACATAAAAAGGGAAAAAAAAAACTACTGAATAGAATAGTTATTTAGACATCTTTGTTGAACACTAACTGGCGTAAAAAACAAGCCTACTTCGTAAAAGGCAACAGCTTATCTGCACGGGTGAATTTAACGAAAATAACTAAGAATAAATTTATATCGAAATTTTATATCTTTATACTAGAAGTGTCTTCACTTGCCCAAAGCTATTCGATGTGCCCTTGAGGCTACCACAGTAAATAATAAACTATTATTATCTATATTGTATTCGCATTAATTTTAAATATGTTCCATCATTTATTAAAACACGCGCCTAACGCGTCCAGGTGCTTAACATTCAGAACATACTAAATACGAATTACACTTTAAGAGATCCAGCCGCTAGTGGCTACTAATATTGAAGAGATTATAGACTTCTTACAATATCTTTTACTTTTGTCCTCGAAGACCACGAGATGCCAATACTTAGACCGTTTGTTCACGACGTGACACCCGATGTTAATCTGTTGTTTACTACCAGAATAATTTTACAGTTTATTTATTGGTTTAAATCCAACCAATCATAAGAAACTTCAAAAACTGACAGCTATGTTGAAATACAAATTACAAACACCCCTATTGTTTGAAGGCCAGTGGGCAGAATTTTGAACCTTACGTTTCGTTTTTACCAGGGCAGGAACCGTGACGTATATTTTGTGATTTTAAAATCACAATGGGCAGGAGGAAGATACAATAAAAAACCGTAATCAGATTAGTACTTTCAAAAATCTGCCTATATACATAATAGTAGATACATAAACTCACGACTTTTCCCATGGGGGTAGGCAAAACCACAGAACGCCTACTATCTCTCAGACCAAATAATACGATCCTTACATCATCATTAAAAAAAACCGGCCAAGTGCGAGTCAGACTCGCGCACGAAGGGTTCTGTACCATTATCGCGAAAAAACGGCCAAAAAATCACGTTTGTTGTATGGGAGCCCCACTTAAATATTTATTTTATTCTGTTTTTAGTATTTTCTGTTATAGCGGCAACAGAAATACATAATCTGTGAAAATTTCAACTGCCTAGCTATCACGGTTCACGGACAGACATACAGACAGACGGATCGCGGAGTCTTACTAAAAGGGTCCCGTTTTTAACAAAAACCCTAAAAATAACAAACAAGTTTTACCTCTTTTTTTGGCCCGTTTAGTTTAGATAGTCACTTAGTATGAATTTCAACTACACGTATAAGGCATTTTGTGCTTGGAAACATAATATTATTTATCACTTATCCGAAATTGTTTTCTAATAGGCAAACAAAGGAAGCCCAAAAAAGGGCTGTCACCAACAGAAAATATTTATTTAAAATTCTCCACTAAATCGTTTGATCCACATACTCAACTTTTTTCTCTGTTTTCTCGATATTTAGACCCGCATATTGATGAGGTTTATCCTATAATTTCGCTCTTTGATGTCAATATCTATCGGAAAATTGGTAATCACCCAAAACCCTTACCTCGATTTAGTTAGCACAGGATTCCAGATAAGCTAGGCTAGCTGGCTAGGAAGACGCTGAGGCACCAGGCTCACCAGGCATCGGTGGAGGGCGGATAACGTTCTCTTCCAGACCCCTAAAAAGTTTCAGGGACGATGAATTCGGGGATATCCGTCACCTCCGAGCCTCTAATAACTAGGTAACACCATAGATACCCCTTGGCAAGGCTGATAGTGAGGATTTCAAGAGTGCGCAGTCGGGGGATACATATTCGCGAGCTGGCTGACCAAAACCAGATGTAACCTCCGACTGCACAGCATGATTTTCTTCTTGTTTATATATTTTTAGTTCGCTTCTTAATCAGTCGGGTTTTTTAATTTTTGTTCGGATTACTTTTAAACATTTAAGTATTTTATATTTTTGTAATCACCTCATAAATTGATATCCCTCACGTTGGGTTTGGAAGAAAAAATTGGGCCCTTCAAAATATGGCGCAATTTTAATGTAGCCAGTGTCACTCGCAAGGTTACGACGAATCGATTGAAATAAGAATCATCAAAATCGGTCTACGCGTTTGGTCCCTAGAATTTCACATAGGAACAAAAACACATAAATACAAACATACTAGACTGATAAACAAATGAGGAAACTTAAAGGAGGGTACTCCTTTGTGTCGCGCAGTCGGGAAATAAATAAAAACTCAATAAATTCCACCACAATGCAAGGACTTTTCTGCACGTTTGCAGTAAGTAAATTAGTACTAAGTAGTCCCTAGTTCGTTGAATTCAATTGCCCGGGGTATGTGTGACCCACTTAAAGTTGTAGTGCATAAGAAAGCCGAAGGCTGGCGGCGTTTATAAAGTGTTGTGTGAGAGTGCGAGGAAATGCAAGAGAGATTAAATTTTATGATAGAAGTAGCTAAGTTCGAGTTTGTTATTCTAGAATTAGGTACCTAGAATGTAATTTGAGTTGCAATTGCCGTGTTATTAGGGAAGTGTCGCATTCGCATCTTATTCGGCAACAATCAAAAATACTGTCAATTTGTCAAGTTAAAAGTAAATTAATTCTTTTAACTTTGATTGTCACCATGAAAATATTGAAACTTGAATCTGAACGATTTCTAAGCATATTGACTTTGTTCTTGAAACTGATTGGTAGTTTGATAGACAGGATCATCTAGTGGTACTTAGTTACTGCCACCTATAGACACCAACGCGATGCGATATTCAAATATTCTACGAAGGCAAATTAACAGTTTTACTCTCTACTAGTTGTGCCCGCGGCTTCGCTCCCGTCATCTGTCTGCCAACCTACCATTTTTTCTATACTTACCTACCTACCATTTTTGTTTCTATAGTCATCATTCTTTCGCGGAGAATCTTAACACCGCCATTCAGAAAATGACTTCATATGCACAACGCCATCTATCGAATATCAAGTTCAACTGTCCGAGTATCTGAATTGCGTGTGTTGTGATCATTTTACTTCTTGAACACTTTAAATTCATCTAACTTTTGATAGAGAGAACCGATTGCGATGAAACAAAAAGAATTGTGCGTAATTCTTCAAGTTACGCACAATTTTTATGAATAAAACTTATTTACATTGGTTTCGTAAATTCCACGTGATGCGTGCACAAATAAACAGACAAATACACAAAAATGCCGGAAATAGGTTCTGTTGGTTATCCTGGCTATTTAACACCCTGGCTATTTTTTTGGAAGTATTTTCGATGTACAAAAATTACTTTTCTACAGATATGTATTGATTTTTGACATGGTGCCAACGATATTTTTCTATACACTGCCTGTTATTTTGTCGTTCGTATTTGTTTCCATCTAACAGCGGTTTTTGAACACATTCTAAGATATCTTATAGTTTACAATCTCACCGCACTATTCCCAAACCACTGCAACTCCTGAAAGCCAGAATCAACAGAGGCGAGTACCAGAAAAGCGCCGAGGCAATGAAGCTCGACGAAGTCCCGGAGAATGAATTCAACTGTCTTGGATCCCGCAACGAAATAAATCAGAAAAGAATAAAGGAGGAGTAGGAAAAATTAAAATTTCCAGTTCCCTCATTATCAAGCAGGAGACAGAACAAAAAAGGCCAATAGGCACAAAGGGTCGTTTACAACTGGGATAAGCCCAGTTGCCTAGCACCACGGATAAATATTAGCATTAACATTAATGGGTCCTAACATTGTGAGCTGCTATATTTGCTTCCAATAATAGGTATGGAAAAAACGCTTGAACGCACGGAAATTTGTTCTAATTTCCACAAGGTCAGTATAGTAAACAACTCCTGATGCAGCCTGTACATTATTCAACATAATATTGCGTTCGTTCTGCCAAAGAATACACTCCCATAAGATGTGTAGATTGTACATATTCGCAGTCAGATGTAGAACACTGACATAGAGGCGAAGCAACAAACTTGAAGGAAAATAATTTACTTTTTGAGTTACCGTGCCCTGTGAGAAATTGGGCAACACAGTGATCCACCTCGACCCACGTCCTGGCCAGCCGCACGCGAACGGATGGAAAGAATTGGTGGAGGTGTCGGCCCTTGATGGAATTATCCCACCTACATTTCCATTCGGATAAAAGTTCCTCCCAGACGCCTCATTTTGCAAACTGTTAGGTATGATGTCAAAAAACGAAGAAACGAAAACAGCAACACCGACTTCCGAAATTAAAGTTATTTTTCAATTTATAGTGTTTTTTTGTCTTGGACTGAATTCCGAACTAACGTCTCCATACTCCAAGAACTCGGCATCAAGCAGCGTCTAACAGCAATAGTACAGTCGCCCATACTGAAATTCTTTGGCCATGTCTCAAGGCGGAATAACGACTGCATTGCGCTTGGTGGTGCAGGGCAGAGTGGACGGTAACAGGCCACGCGGGAGGTCACCGATGAGGTGGACCGACCAAATTAAATCTGCGATAGGAGGTCCAGTAAATGAATGCGCTAAACTTTCATCTAACAGAGCCAAATGGAGAGAGATCGTAAGGCGAATGACAAAAACACCAGCGATCGAAAAAAAAACATTGTGACCACGACCGCTCTGTCAAGAGCGAAACGAATAAGAAGAAGTGTTTTTTATTTGAAAGTCAGTTGTATTTTATTGTAAAAATTTTTAGTAACACTTAACAACTTTTCACTTAGAAACCACTTTGGTAATACATTCTAACGCTATTTAGGCCAGGTGCGCAGAACTCATACAACCGGCGTGCGTGTATGACTAGTTGTATGAACGTAGATGAAGCAAAAGGAGTTTGTAAGGATTGTAGCAGGTGGCATTCTTTAGTTTCTCCAGAACAACACCATGGATTCAGGATTCAGCGGTGTCCCCTTTGCGGTGGTGATCACCGGAGTGGTTTTAGTGAAGTAAAAATCCCACACTCCCCAAATAGTCCAGGCGCCTTTTGAAGGTTGCCACCCGATAACAAAAACAAAATAAAAAAAACAACCGCCTTCTAAAAGTGAAAAACCGACTTCCATAACAAAACACTACAAAGCGAAAATTAACTTTCTTTTCCGAAGTCATTGTATTCCGTTATTCGACACCGACTTCGGAAAAGAAAGTTATTTTTCGCTTTGTAGTATTTTTTATGGAAGTCAGAATATTTTTTTGTTAAAATGGTTTTTATTTTCCTCTTTTTAGTTTTGGTAGGTACCTACCTACTAAAACTAAAAAGAAGGAATTGGAGGT
Source organism: Orthosia incerta (assembly GCA_948252205.1). Taxonomy (NCBI): domain Eukaryota; kingdom Metazoa; phylum Arthropoda; class Insecta; order Lepidoptera; family Noctuidae; genus Orthosia; species Orthosia incerta. Next base: position 33,410,354 of record OX411743.1, read on the forward strand.
CCAATTAACATGAACATTAACAAGGCCATTGTGGTCTTCTTCATCAGTTCCACTTCACCAAATGATACTTAGTGCAAATGATTGCATTGTTAATGAAAATATCAAAATCGCTATATGTATGCCTATAATATTTGAGGAGTTCCCTCGATTTCTCTAGGATCCCATCATCAGATCCTGGTTTCCTTATCCTTGGGATATCTTCTTTCCAACAAAAAAAGAATCATCAAAATCGGTTCATAAACAACGAAGTTACGAGTATCCGCGAACACACATAAAATATATTTATCTATATACTGTTGAATTGAGAACCCTCCTCCTTTTTGGGAAGTCGGTTAAAAAAGACCATGGATTTTACAAGGGGAAAGGTGTGAATGAGCAAATTCTCAACGTACGACGAAACGAGCACTGCGGGCCTAATGTGTTGGCAAAACAATCGTGTTTATATAACGTAATAAAATCGTCGACGTGGGTTCGTAATTGCCGAATTTAGAAGTAATCTTCTGCTGAGTATTTTCCTCAAAGGTTAATTTGGGTTGGCATTGTGTAAGTATTTAAGGTTTTTCATTTTCACCCACGGCAAAAGTGTAAACGTAATCGTCTGCTTTGTTAGAACAAATTGCTTTACACATATTGGTATTTTATGGTTCCGTACCCAAAGGGTAAAAACGGGACCCTATTACTAAGACTCCGCGATCCGTCTGTCTGTCTGCCACCGGGCTGCATCTCATGAACCGTGATAGCTACACAGTTGAAATCTTCACAGATGATGTATTTCTGTTGCTGTTATAACAACGAATACTAAAAACAGAATAAAATAAATATTTAAGTGGGCTCTCATACAACAAAGGTGTTTTTTTTTGCTGTTTTTGCGATAATAGTACAGAACACTTCGTGCGCGAGTCCGACTCGCACTTGGCCGGTTTTTTTTGATATTGCAATTTAAGCATTAAATGACATATTGTTTGAGTTAGTCCTTATTATTTGTCTTCTGTGTTTATTCCAATGCTTGCAACGCTATAATTTATTTCTGTAAGTGTAGATGTGTTTTTACTGTGTAAATACCCAAAGCATACAAATATGTTAGCAAAATGGTTACGTCAAATTAATAAACAGCTCTAAATTATTGATACAGCAGATGCCTCAACTTGCCTTTGATATACTAGAAACGGCATTAAACATACACAGCGTATCAATTAGTATCACCGTCTGCTTATCAATTCTGACTATGGTTATTTGGGTATGATAACCGAATCCTGTGATCAGCTTCAATTACGTGGGAATGAATATTTTATATGGTGTCTCTAGTCGCGGTCATTCCGAGCTCTCTGATTATTCGCTGGTTCCGGTTGTTAGAAATAGGATGGCTCCCTTATACATGGGACTTAATAACATAGCTATTCACCTCTGCTTATTATTTTGGGGAATAGGTACAGGCGTAATGATGTTATGTACTTTTTTCTACTACCTTGTCTATTATGTAGCACATTGCCTCAAAAATTCGTTTCTAAATATGAACACAAGATTAAAAAATACTAATTAAAAATAAATAAAATTACATAATAACAGTTACGAAATGACTTTTGTATAGATCATTACGTAACTGGCAGAATGATACTGAACCTGTTACCTCTCGAAAAAGCGGGCGTTGATTGCGTGTATATAGTCTGTGGTTTTTGGTACGAACGTTTCTAATAAATTGTTGTTGCAACTTATTTGCATTTAATTAGGTAAGCTCATCAGGTAGTTGAAAAAGAATCATTCGTGTCTCGCATAAAAAGGCTTTATTTTATGCCCTTTATCTCGACTTTTTATGCTTGACTCGAAATTTACTATTATGAACTGAAATCTTATCTTTTGTCCACAGTATACGTGTTCTTGGGCGAGCACATTGCCCTGGTGGACTTCGTAAAGGTACTCCAGCGTCGAGGACTGCTCACTGAGGGGGAGTATGCCGTGGTCGCTGTGGATGATGAGATCTATGACCCTAGTACTGCGGCCATCACTCATGCGGGTAAGTCTAATAATGTAGCGATACTTCATAATGATAGCTGGCGCCCGTTCACGAATATACCGCAAGGATTAGCACCACTCAGCTCAACTATCATGAAGGGAACCGAATGATCTGATACATGCGCCATCACCAGAGAGATATTTGAGTAGCATGACACACTCAACTGGCACATTCAAGTCAATGAACGACCAATACAATAAATGGTAGCTTTATAATTGGTACATAGTATTTACACATGTGCTGTGTAGTTATAAAATACTGGATACCTCTTAGTGATAGAGTCTTGGGCTTGGGTCGCGGATAAATTTGAAAGAAAATTACCGCGGCCCTGGCTCAAGCAACTTAAGGAATACGGGTGGGGTTTAGTCAGTAAAAGGCTGACACGCCCTTTCGCTTCACGGGGGAGTCATTGCATTATCTAACAACTAAAAAAAACCTGGTGGGCTTCTTGAAGGTACAGCAGCGTCGAGGACTGCTCACCGAGAGTATGCCGTGATTTATGGCTCTAGTACTGCGGCCATCACTCGTGCTGGTATGTCCCATATTTAAGACGAGAACAAGAAATAAAAAGTGCACAACTACAAGACACACAAAACAAAAAGGAAAAGTAGAGATTCAATCATTTCTCGGTCTGTTCTTTTTTACACGTAACACAATCTTGTTCGTGACAGAGCCAAATGCAACACCAATGATGATAAAAAGAAAAAATACGAATCTCTTAATTTTGTGTTACGTACAAAATGTGTTAAGAAAAAAATTACTGATCACCCTTTTTGATTATAATTTAATTTGCATGAATAATTAATGAGATTGAGCATAAAAAAAGATGTTGTTTTTAACACGCTTTTATTAGCTTGGTATGTATGTATCTATGTATCAATGTATCAATGGAACGGAATCTTTGAACGTGATTTTCACCCACTTCAAAACGTTGGATTGATTTGAAACTTTGCACACTTATCAAGGACCGATGACAATGCAATAATTTAAACAGTTTGTCCCATTATCCTTACCATTAAAGCGTGTTTTTTAGTTTTTAGAACTACAATTTATTTTAGTATTTAAAAATGTGTTACAAAATGACCTACTATATCCAAACGTACAAAAAAATCGGGGTCAATCACGTATGATTGACAGGTAAGGTCGTAACCTTACCTGTCAAAAAGGGAATTTAAATATCTGGCCAAGTGCGAGTCGGACTCGCGCACGAAGGGTTCCGTACCATTACCGCAAAAAACGTCAAAAAATTACGTTTGTTGTATGGGAACCCCACTTAAATATTTATTTTATTCTGTTTTTAGTAGTTAATGTTATAGCGGCAACAAAAATACATCATCTGTGTAAATTTCAATTGTCTAGCTATTACGGTTCATGAGATACAACCTGGTGACAAATGGACAGACAAACAGACAGACAGACGGATCGTGGAGTGTGGAGTGGATCTTAGTAATAGAGTCCCGTTATTACCCTTTGGGTACGGCACCCTAAAAAAATTAACAATAGTCTGGATTCTGTATAAAGTAAAAAAACCCGAGTAATGTTTTCGTCTGAATGAACTTGATAAAAATTTTGTATAAAAATAGGCTGTGAATCTGGGATGATTAATGGATTCAAGTTTGAACCCTGTTGAACCTGTTCTAGGTAGTTACGCAGGCTCAAGACAGTTTTAAATTGATTGTTTTATAAAGAAAAATTATAATATAAATTCTGTGGTTTAAAAGAAAATCTTCTAAAAGACGATAAGACAACACTATCATTAATTCTCCAGCTTTTCCTTGAAGAGGAAATTTACGTTATACTCCAACTTAGGGACCTTCCCGATAGCTCGACGCTATTAAGAGGAAACGGGGGCAGAGAGCGCTGACTGAATTTACTTAGTAAAAAGTCATAATTCGAGGTTTGGCTCTCGTCCCTTTTCTCCTCCAATATTGGACCAATTTAAAAGATATTCCGTAAACTATAATTTTATTTTATTCATGATATATACTATGTCGCTATGTTTTCCTTTTTGATGATACATTATTTTTAGAAGCACTAGATCCCTCAAAAAATGCTCAAAATTGCGCTGTCAACAGAGGCTTAGTGTGCAAATTTGACAAATATAAATGAAAAAAGGAAAACATAGGGACATAGTATATATCTTACTTTACCAGTCTATGGAATATCTTTTAAATTGGTCCAATATTGGAGGAGGAAAGAGACGAGAGCCAAACCTCGAATTATGACTTTTTACTAAGGAAATTCAGTCGGCGCTCTATGCCCATATTTCCTCTTAAGCGATTTTGACTATGCAAAATAGCAGGTTCATGAACCCAATGCAATGCAATTAGTCCAGCGACCTACACCCGTTTTATCCGTCCCGTTTTATTTTGTCTTATTTTAATTGTTCTCTTATTTTAATTGTTCTCTTTTGTCAATGGGCACTTAGAACTTTTATTACTGTTGTGTTATATTTAAGAGTCGCAAAATTTTATTCTTCATTTTAAATTTAGTATGGTATAAACGTGTTGGTGTTTTCGAGCGTATGGCACTCGTGGGCTGCAGCTGAAAATCAGCGTCAGGTGGTATACTCTGTATTACCATTTGACATTATACTGAGCTGAGGCCCTTTTGGCATTAATAGTTTTAAATATTTATTTTGTTTAATTTTACGGTGTTTTTGTTTTGAATGCCAATAAACACATTTTTCTTTCTTTCATTCTTTCAATTCGAACGATCTGCACTTGAAATTTTCTTGATACTTGTGTGATATCGCCTATCGACGCAATTTAAATTGCAACGCGTCATCAGGAAGGTCCTTTAAAGTGTTTCAAACACTTAAAGTTTGTAATAACAAAAATAATAAAACATCACTCCTTTTAATCCGCCAGCTTTTCCCTGAAAAGGAAATCTATGATAAAAATAACATGAGATAAATATTTAAGTCTCGCTGACTCACTGAAAACACCCATTGTCCTATAAATCTGCTGAGGCAAAAAATAAATGCTTTCAAAATAAATAGGTATGTAAGATATGGCGAATCGGCTTTGTGTACAATATACTAAAATAGTTTCTATATTTATTTGCTTTATTTATTTTTATCCTGTTTCGTCCTACTACAATACAAACGCCTCCCGTATAGTTATGAGGACGGATGGAGGAGGCTAATATTGTTTTACCAGCTGACGGATTAACCTAGCATCAAATGTTGATATTATTGTTTTAAAAAAAATTAACATGTTTGCATTCAGCATTAATTGCACACTCAAACATGGCAAATCCCCAAACCTATATTGAGTGTATGGATTATTTTCTTTTTGAACAAAAATATACATGCAAAATAGAAAATTAGGCTTTACGTTACTATACTCGTGGCAATCTTCTTAGATTGCCACGAGTATAGTAACGTAAAGCCTAATTGAGAGAGTGATGTTTTATTATTGTTGAGTGCGCAATTAATGCTGAATGCAAACATGAACACACAATCCGATGAAATTTCTCATTTTACATGCCGCTATAACTTTGTATGTAAGAAATTGAAAAAACAATTTCGTAATTCTTATTAATTACTATTTATTTATTTAGTATGTTACCCATAAACTGTAACAACGAGTATCATTCGTAAGCATCAAGTTTCATCATCTGCCTAGCCTTTTCCCCAACTATATTGGGGTCGGCTTCCAGTCTTACCGGATTCAGCTAAGTACCAGTGTTTTACATGGAGCGACTGCCTATCTGACCTCCACAACCCAGTTACTGGGTAACACGGTACCCCTTGGCAAGACTGGTGTCAGATCTCAAGCTTCTGACTACCCGTAACGACTGTCTAAGATCTTCAAATGACAGCCGGGACCAACGGCTTAACGTGCTTTCCGAGGCACGCGAGGAATCTCGGTATGTTGAAATGGTCACCCATCCACGGACCGACCTCGTCAAGCGTTGCTTAACCGTGATGATGGACCCGTGCGGCTGTTATTATTTAGCCACGAGCTCATCCAAGCATCAAGTTTATTTAAAAAAAAAAATGTGTTAATAATTTTTATAGCTGTCAAATCCGACTTTTTAGATTGTCACGACTATAATAAGTTCTCCTGATAGCCCCACAAACTACCTAACCTATACAAGGTGAAAAAAAAACAACGTAATAACAAGAGAGTAATCTTTTAGGGGTTCCTTTTTTTACCTTTTGAGGTACGGAACACTAAAAAAAAACATTAAGCCACCTGCTACGTTCCTTACGGTACTCCTTTTGTTTAATTTACGGTCATACACGCACCGGTTATGAGTACAGCGCACCTGAACATTTTTAAGAAGTTCACCAATAAGATCCATGGATCTACCTACATACATGCATACATAAATGTATGTACTTATAGGGCGTACCCTGCTGGAGTTTCCACTCACGGTTGTCTTGTTCATTCATCCTCTCAGCATGACCAAACCATCAATGTTTTTTTCTTAATGCTAAGTACAATAATCCCTTTTCAGTGTTGATGCTTTGTCTCCGTTATACCCTGTATCCTTGTAACGAGTTGGCCCAAGTTATGGGAAAGAGGTCTCAGTAAAATTACCACAACTTTAACGCTTAACCGAAGTCGAACTTAAGTTGTAAAGTTAGATCACCACCGCTTGAAACTAAAATGGTGAAGCCAGATTGAGTTTATCTTGGGATACGCATTATATATAGAACCTCAGCGTGTGTTTACACTTTGTCAAGGTAAATAGGTTTATGTCGTTAGCTCCAATCTAAATCCTGAAACTTTATCTTTGGCATTAAATTAGGATTCGACCCGTTCTTAACTTATATAAAAGTTTATTCAGAATCCGGCCCTACGTATTTCAGTAAGTAGGCGGTTTTAGATAGTAGTTTTACTTGGACTTATTATCCGAGCAATAGCTTGTAGATTAAAAAAAAACTTTAAACAAAAAAAAACAAACCGACTTCCAAAAAAGCGACAAAAAAAACTCGACTGCATAAGAAGCGGACTAAAAAGACGTAAACTAGAAGAAAATCATGCTGTGCACTCGGAGGATACATATTCGCAAGCTGGCTGACCAAAACCAAAAGCAGTCGGATTTTTATATTTTTTTAAATAACTTTTTTTAAACTTTAGATATTTTGTTTTGAATTAGGTACATTTAAACATATAAGTATTATATTTTTATTTTAAATTGCCTCTTAAAACCCTTTATTTTGATACCCCACACGATGGGTTTGGAATAAAACGTAAAATTGAGACCCCACAATATGGCGCCCAAAATCCATCAATTTCTATTTTCCAATTTTAATGTAGCCAGTGACACTTGCAAGGTTAAGACGAATCAATTTACGTCAGAATCATCAACATCGGCCAACGCGTTTGGTCTCTAGAACACCACATAGGAACAAACACACAAACATAATATACACGGTACATATATACATAGACTGATAAACACATTACCCTCCTTCGGCAGTCGGGTTATAAATAAAAAACTTTTTGACAAAAAATCAAACCGACTTCCAAAACAAAACACTACAAAGCGAAAAATAACTTTCTTATATCTTTTTAGTTTTGTAAGGTTCCTCCAATTACCTTGAAAGCCATTTATAGCCAAAGTACATCTCATGACGTTTCAAAAAAGCTCAAACACGACTATAATACATTTCGGCATTCCAGTACCTACCTTCCAGCTTCATCTTCAGATCAGTTCGATGGTACCATTTTCATCAGCACCATTTATTTATGAGTATTTGCTTCATCATAGTTGGTTAAGTATTCGAGATATCGTACACCCGTGACTTACTTAGCACTAAGGAGTTCTAGTGGCCATCTGTGGTCTTCTTCGTCAGTTCCACTTCACCAAATGATACTTTCTTAGTGCAAATGATTGCATTGTTAATAAAAATACTAAAATCGCTGTGTGTATGCCTATAATATTTGAGGAGTTCCCTCGATTTCTCCAGGATCCCATCATCAGATCCTGTCCTGATGACCATGGAACCATCTTACAAGTATATCCTTTCAAACAAAAGAAGAATTTGCCAAATCCGTCTAGGCATCTGAATAATCGAGAAACATACATACAAAAAAATTGTGAACCGCCTCCTGTTTTTGAAGTCTGTTAAAAAGTTAAAGCCTTTGACGACGTGATTTTTCGTGAAGAAGTATAATTATTTAATTATAATTTTTTGGTCCTTCATTCACGCAGCAACGTGAAAGAAGGACCAACAAAAATACCTACTCGTATACCAACAAGAACACTTAGGCAATGGGGATGTGACCGCAAAGCTTAGCGCAGATGTCGCTGGCGGCGCAATGGCTGCTGTCAAATAGTTTTTGCTTTGTTTACATGTTACACGTTTTTTTGTTAGTTTTGTGTTTATAGTGGTCTATCATCGTTATTGATAATATGTATTGTCCCTGGAAGCTTAAGGAATTGAAAGACGAACTAAAAAAATGAGTAGCAAGGATAACTAGAAAGAAAACAGATCTTATAGAGAGGCAGACTTTTTCTATAATCAAATATTTTTCATCTGTGATATGTTCTAGATTTGGATGTTTTTTTAGCTGTAACGAGTTAATTCTTACTTGACTCATGGTAGGAAAAATTACAAACAATGAGAGACCATGACTTTAATGTGTTGGTATTCTTTACGTTTTAGGTTAGAAGTATTATTTTATTTTCGGCAATCAAAGTCCTCAAGCTTCTGAAGGCAAAGCAAATGACATTCTTGCTGTAGAATTGTATCAATACGTAAATAGCTCCTCTGTATCACCGAAGATTACCAAGAAATATAATCAGTTACTTTGACAGGTACATAACATAACCTATAAATATGTATAGCTTTTGCCCAGTATTTTTTTTTGTGGGCAATAAATAAACACCGGGGTTGCCACATCCTGGTACAGCACACAGACGCATATTTCGAGAAAACTAAAATTTACTGAATGATAGGTTACAAAGTGTATGGATTTGACAGCTTTCAATAGCCATAGCGACGATGCGCCACCTATCGTGAAAAAATGGCAGTTCACATCCCCATTATAAGGATTTGATTATAGTCCTTTTGAAGAAGGAATTTTCCCTCCACTACAATCGATTCCATCGCGACGACAACTAAAAAAAGACCCTAGATTAAATGTCAATAAACAACTGTCAACATGATCGAATTAAATGGAGGAAATGACTAGGAACACAGGGAAATGACCTTGAACACCCAGTTGCTAGATTTTTTACAACTAAATTTTCAATCCGAGAAAACTCAAATCATTCATTTCAATGAAACCATTTAAAGGCATTTTTAATTGGAAGAAGTTGGTCAGGACATAAAACTTTTTTACAAAAAAATACTACCGACTTCCAAATAAGAAAACTACAAAGTAAAAAATAACTTTATTTTTGGAAGTCGGTGTCCATAACGCAAAAAATGGTACCTACGAAAGACACCGACTTCCAAAAATAAAGTTATTTTTTACTTTGTAGTTTTCTTACTTGGAAGTCGGTAGTATTTTTTTGTAAAAAAGTTTTTTTTATTTTTCACTTTTTAGTTGTACCTACCTAATACGAGAAGGCAAGTTGTTTAGTAAGTTTCCTATAACGCCAGAATAGATTACCCGAATATCATGAAACTTGAACAAAACCGATCAAATGAGAGATCTGCTTACCCCTTAAGAGCGAACTGGCGTGATGTTATGTTATGAAATAGTATAAACAATAAACAGACATGCGATTGCAGCAGTCCCGAGAGACTTGCCGTTATTTATTGAAGAGTTCTGTTGTATATCTTCGAAGTTCTTCATCAGATCTTCACCAAATTAAAATGGGACCAATTTCGGAACATACTCTTTCAGACAAAAAATGAATTTTCAAAATCGGTCCACAATTGACGGAGATATCGGTGAACATACATAAAAAAAAACATACAAGAAGTCGAACATAGAACCTCCTCCTTTTTCGAAAGTCGGTTAAAAATATAAAGCTAATTGCCCATTCTAAAGCGTAAGTAGATCTCCACGGAGAAGAACATGCAAGAAACTCTTGGACACTCTTTTAAATCTGTAAATAGTTACAAAGTATTGATTACAACACTCATGCTCGCAGAACGAATTGTCGATGGGGCAGAAAAGATCTGGAGTGGCGACCGCGTACCGGAAAACGCTGAGTTAGCTGGCTTTCGACTAGGTGGACCGAAGACCTGGTCACGGTTGCAGGAATCCGGTGAAAGTGAGACGCACGGAATCGGTCGATTTGGCGACACTTGGGGGAGTCTATGTTCTGCAGTGAACGTTTTTTGGCTAAGACGATAATGATGATGAACCTTGAACTTGAAAGTAAAATAAACTTAACACCTTTTAATAACTAATCTTCTAAACTCTTTGTCAGCAGAACACCTCGGACAGAACATCAACAGTAGCGACGATGTCTTGGCGTTCCGGACAGTACTCAAGCTGACGCCTTCATTCCCCACCAACCCGCATTATGGGTAAGTATTTAATTAAAAAACTTCTTAATTAAATGCAAGGGTAGCGATTTCCAAGGCTGAGCAGCTGGCTCTACAAAAAGACTATTAGATGAAGATGTAAAATGCAACTTCTTTATTGAGTAGACGGCAACTCTAAATGCTTTAGAAGTGCCAAATTGAATTTTAAGTAAATCAGCCATCTGCATCAGGTACAGTTTCGTATTCTTGGTCTTAAGTCGACCAGAATTCCAATCTCACCAGATAGGAATTTCAGCTGCTGATCAAAACGAATGAATCGAGAATTCTCTCATGCGCTTAAGTAAACTGCAAAGCGCGTAACTTACCAAAAACATTTTTTTCGTAGGTACTTGTTTTATTCTTAACTGCTCAGGCCAGTAAAAATATAACTTTTTTGCCTTGCCGAATAAAATGTTCATTTGTCTGGCTCCTGCGGCAAAAATATTGCCCATCTCTAAGCTAGACTAAGAATCAGTGGCGTATTTAAATATTTGGGGCCCCGGGCCATAAAGGGTTAGCCGCCCAATAACTAGCAAAAAAATAATAAGAACTGTTTGTTAGGGCTGCGTAAGGCAAAACACAAGAATTGCGAGAGCGAGCAAAGCGAGGTCTAAAATTTATGTACTTTTAAATAGTCCGTCAGATGAACGAACGATATCGATCCGACAGAAGAAGTTACGGGGCGGCATGCTATAAGAGCATAGTAATGCTTATTTTAAGAAAAAACCGTGAGTGACTCGCACCACCCCTTGCATGCTCGACCATGGATCATGGCCCGGGGCGGCAAATACGCGACTGCTAAGAATACAATCTTATGATGTCAAGTATTCATTTAATACTAGCTTCTGCCAGCGGCTTCGCCCGCGTGAATGTCGAAAATTATTCCAAGGGAACATATTCTCGGGTTAAAAAGTATCCTATGTGCTATTCCTGACTATAATCTATCTCTTTGCCAAATTGCATCCAGATCCATCTCTTCAAAGTTAGAGTGAACAGGCTTCTTCTGGGTAAGCTCACTCCACCGTCGACTCTGTCTCTGTCACCTCTGACCTAGACTAGAGTCAAGAGCAAACCCATCAATACATGTAATAAATCTGTAGAAAAATATTTTTTTACATCGAAAAAAAATCCAAAAAAAATAGCCAGGGTGTTAAAACCAACAGAACACATTTCCAGCATTTTTGGATTTTTTGTCTGTTTGTCTGTTTATTTGTGCACGCATCACGTGAAAAGTACGAAACCAATGTAGATAACTTTATACATAAAAATTGTGCGTAACTTGAAGAATTACTTAGTTTTTGTTTCATCGCCGATCGGTTCACTCTATCAAAAGTTAGATGAATTTAAAGTGTTCAAGCAGTAAAATTATCACAGCACACGCAAATCAGTTACTCGGACAGTTGAACTCGCTATTCGATAGATGGCGTTGTGCATTTAAAGTCACTTTCTGAATCGCGGTGTTAAGATTCTACGCGACAGAATGTCACTAGAAAAAAAAATATTAGTTTGATATATATTGTCCATCTGTCAGCATAGTTGGTAGCGAGACAAACACTGTTCATTTTTCAATAAATTTTGTAATGCCTCGTATGTCTAGTTATCGCAAGAACTACTGCTGAGCATGGGGTTCTGGGTTCGATTCCTGGATCGGGCAAAGTGTTTTTTGGTTTTTCCATCTGGAATTTTTCAGTAGCAGCCCTGAGTCTGGCTGTGTGCCAGTCGATGGCAATAGGTCGCCCCATATTACATGGGACCATTGGACCATGGTTCTAACGATAGCCAAGAACATTCATGAAAACTCTTTGTTAAAATGCTGCTGAGTTAGAACTAAAGTTCGCTGCAGCGCTTAATATTATTTATGTTGTCTAATCAAAGTATTAATAAAACATGCAGCGCTAGATCACTTATAGTTTAAAATTAATATTTGTTTCCGGATATTTACCATGTATATTTAGATTTTTGCTGGGAGCTCGATATTTCGGCACCGTTACAAGCGCCATGATCACTTTATAGTTTAGTTTACTCGCGATCAAAACGTCGTAAGCACCATGAATGTCATGGCGCTTACGCGTTTCTTTCAACATAGTGTAACAACAAGATGTAAGGATTGCAGTACAGGTAAGTTGAACAGAGTGAGAGTTCGGATCGCCAAATCTAGTGCGTAGTACATATACGTATATATACTGGCGAATTGTGCGTGCACATCTGTCCAACCCTAAGGGGATAACAGGCTTGATGTTTATGTAATCAATTACGGTTGTACAACTAAACGAATATTATGCAAATATAATATAATATTTTCTTTACTAAATTAAGTCAACTCATATCAGTGTAAACAAATCCGAATCAAGTTAGTTGTCTAAAGAAAACATCACTAAATCCCAACAGATTGCGTGATCCAACAAGCCTACAAAATAATGGAATTTCAAATGAAGACTGAAACAAATTGCGTCTACGAAATAACAATTTATTTATATACCTGCGCTTGTTAAAAACTAACGGTACAAAATAACTAAAAGTTTTAGAAAAATAAAGAGTTTTGAATTTAAAACGTGAAGGTTTTGTCCACAGACATACAACTAACTGGATAACGCAAACCAAAAACCAAGCGGGGCACTTTTTCACACACTATGACCGACATTATGAAGATCCTCTGACCATATGATTGTTGTGTCTGGTCCGAGCAACTGCCCTACGGCTGTTGTCGGACTATTGTATGTGTACAACATCATCAGCCTATTTATGTTCCCACTGCTGAGACACAGGTCTCCTCTTTGCGAGAAGGAATGGGCCATTATCCACCATGCGGGCCCATGCGGATGTCACATAAACGTAAAAATGTTTGTTTGTCGTGTAAATTTGTCGTTTCTGTGCTGTGTCTTCTATTGTGTTTGTACTGAATAAATGTTTTATCTATCTATCTATCTACATGTCTTCGAATTGTTGGTTCTAGGACATGCCGGTTTCCTCACGATGTTTTCCTTCACCGTTTTGAGAGTAGTGGTGATGAAATTATTTACACAAAGTAAAACGCCTGACTGGGCTCGAACCCACGACCTACAACTTATAAGTCGCGGCCGATACCACTGGGCCACCACTGCTCTATGTGTACAAATCTGGCGAAAACTTTGCTTGCGCGGGATTTGTATGACGTCATATCATTAGTTCGAAGGTGGCGGCGTCGATGCCGCTAAAAAAAAAAAATATTACTAGCTTCTGCGAGCGGCTTCGCCCGCGTGAATGTCAATAATTATCCCGAGGGAACATATTCCCGAAGTAAAAAGTATCCAACATCCTTTTTCACACACATTTAACAACAAATTTACTTAACGATAAAAGTAATGTTTCTATTGTCTCCTCCACCTTGTTTTGCAGACTTTTTAAAAACTCACTTCGGCATAATTAAGCATGTTTCTGTATTTCGGTTGATGTCCGGTACCTATAACGCTAAATAAAACAGGTCAAAGTAAGAATATTCCTCTCAGTTTTACTCTCTTTTTTGAAATGCGAAGTAGGCACATACATTCGCATCATCCAGTTTATTTCCTTATATCTGTGTTTTGTCAACAAAATGTCAACTCTTTAATTTAAATCTGCTGCAGTTTCTATTTCGGATTGGTTTCAACGAATTTCTATTTGCTAGTTTTAGAGGAGTAAAAGGAAATTGAATGCCAGTTAGAGCTTTTGCAAAGTACTAACTAGGTACGAAAAACTTTTGCCGCGGTAAAATACAAAGGTCCTCGAAGAGTTTTAGGGAAATTGTGTTGATTCGGCAAAGAAAACAAAACACGATACCAAAATAGTATGCATTACCAAATAAAATATAACTATCTTACTACAAAATAATATGATTATTACAAAAATTTCGACGGCGCTTAGCGACTCAAAATTCAATTTATTTGCAGAAATAACTGAGTGAGTATGTAATGTATGTTTTTCCATGAATTTCTCCGAAACTCATAATTGGATTGTGATCATTATTTTTTTATTGAATTTTGTATCTCTCAACCTAGGGCATAATACAAGTTTCATCAAAATTGGTTCAGCAGCTGTTGTCAAGATATGGAACACATAACCAAACTCATTAACAACAAACAGCACGAATGTGTAATTTTTTTTTTTATGTTGAAATAATATCTAATTATTTTATTTATTAATATTCTAAAATTTACATAATATAAAATACTTAATTACTACCTATAAACACACTTAAATAAAAATAAAATAAAACTACGAACGCGTAAAAAAGGGCAGGGGTCATAGGGCGTCAAAAAATTCTTCCACATCGCTGTCAACGTGAAAAGTGCCCAGAACGCTGGCAGCATTGCCACGTTAAATGGCAATGCTGATTCTCTGGCCAAGGAAAAGCCCAGCCCTCTGGTCACGCCCTCGTGTTTTGGGGTGGGTATGGGATCTACCTCCTAGCGGTCCACCCCGGGCAACGGCACCACAGGCTTGCCTGTGGTACGGCTGAACGATCCCACTTAAGCGGTGGTAGGCTCCGCAAGGGGCCGCCTGGCTCGCGACCACCATCCCACCGGAGTCCAGCGCCAAGCAGCTTGCTGTGTTCCGTCGGTGTGTGGGACTGCCAGTGCCTTTGGGGGAGAAGGAGGATGTCAGTTGCGCTGTTCAGAACCGGTCTTGGTCTCTGGGAAAAACTCGCCGGATAACTCATTTTGGAGGGTAGCGGGATCCGAAGCACGGTGCCAGCCGTTGGCCGACCGCAGTCAGTAGGGGGCCCAAGTAGCACGCCAGCCACGTGCCAAAGGCTGCCCCGCCAACTCGCGAAAAATCCCGGTATACTCCACCGTGCCAGCTGGCGACTGGATGGGAGGACCCGGTGGCCATATCCGGGGGGGTTCGGGCGTCCCCGCAGTCTCCAAATGAGTTCCCCATAGGTTGGGTTATCTCTAGTGTTCCACTTGGTTCACTGAGCAGCGCCTCGAAAGTTCGACTTCTTCCCCAGCAAACTCTAACACAAAAATGAGCAAAAAAAGAAGAATAAGGTGAAACAACGGCTGCACTTCCTCCCACTAAAAGTGCACCTCACTAACATCAGGGGATTACACTCTAATCTCGATCCGGTCCACCACCACCTTGAGACCGAGAAGCCGCACCTGTTTTTCCTAACGGAGACGAAGATAACAACCCCCTCGGACGTGGCGTACCTCAACTACCCGGGTTACGCTCTTGAACACAAGTTCAAGAAGCAAGCTGGGGTCTGTGTGTACGTCCGCGATGACATTTGTTGTCGTCGTCTCCGTTGCTTTGAGAAATCGGGATTTTCTGCCATATGGCTGCTTGTGGACACTGGCGTGGAGAAATCTCTCTACATCGGCGTCTACCGATCGCACGCCGGTGACCAGGAGACGACAGCGCTCTTTAATTGCCTCGTGGAGTCGGCTGATATGGCCCAGCAAAGGTACCCAACAGCGAAGCTTAATTTTCTGGGGGACTTTAACGCCCATCATAAAGAGTGGCTGTACCCGTACCGGAAAACTGACCATGCCGGGTTAGAGGCGCGCAAGTTTTCTCTATCGCTAGATCTAACCCAGCTGGTGAATGTGGCAACGCGGGTACCGGATGTTGACGGCCATACACCCAACTGTTTGGACCTTCTCCTGACAACTGATCCGGACAGTCATTCGGTGTCGGTCTCAGCCCCGCTGGGAACGTCTGACCACTGTCTGGTGAAATCCGTATCGACTTGCTCTCCTCCAGATCAGAGCCCTAGAGGCACGAGGCGAGTATGGCGATACGAGTCAGCAGACTGGGACGAGATGCGGCACTTTTTTGCGTCTTATCCTTGGCGGCATGTGTGCTTCTCCTCGAGTGATCCCTCGAGCTGTGCCGACGCGGTTGCGGATGTGATTCGGCAGGGAATGGAGTATTTCATTCCTTTTTCCGACATTCCGCTCGGTCACAAAGCCCGCCCTTGGTATATTGCAGAATGCGCCCACGCTGAGGCCCGAAAAGAGTCTGCCTACCAAGCCTGGGTCGGGGCCCGTGACCGCAAAGTAAGAGCACGTAGGGTTCGCGCGAGGAAAAGAGCCTTTAATTCTGCCGCCAAGTTCTGCAAGCGGGTTCTGCGTCGGGCACGTTTTGACCATATTGGACGTATTGGGGCCAAGCTGGCATCGCACCCTCCGGGTAGTAAACAGTTCTGGTCCCTGTCTAAAGCGGTTGAAGCGAATTTCTGTCGTCCCACTTTACCTCCAATGCTGAAACCTGATGGGTCGCTGGCTCACTCTGCGAGTGAGAAAGCAAATTTATTCGCATCTCTCTTTGCTAGCAACTCGCGTCTGGAGGCTGGCTCCAAGCAACCACCTACTATACCTCACTGTGACTCTTCGATGCCGGAGATCGCTGTGCACACTAAAGAGGTCCGGAGAGTATTGTCCAGTCTAGACGTGAATAAGGCCAGCGGGCCTGACGGCATTCCAGCGAGAGTGCTGAGGCAGTGTGCGCCTGAACTGTCTCCTGTATTGACACGCTTGTTCCGCCTCTCTCTTGTAAAAAGAACGGTGCCAAAATCCTGGAAGCTTGCAAATGTGCAAAGTGTGCCCAAAAAAGGCAACCGTGCAGACCCTGCCCATTACCGTCCGATCGCCATTACCTCCATTCTGTGCAAAGTTATGGAAAGGGTACTGAACAGAAAGTTGCTGACCTACCTTGAAGACAATAATCTCCTCAGTGACCGTCAATATGGCTTTCGCCGGGGACGGTCAACTGGCGATCTTCTTGTGTATGTCACGCACTGCTGGGGCGAAGCCATCGAGAGACACGGCGAAGCACTTGCTGTATCGCTTGATATCTCGAAGGCCTTTGACAGGGTCTGGCACGCGAGTCTACTTAGTAAGCTTCCTGCTTATGGCATCCCTGCTGGTTTTTGTAGCTGGATATCAGACTTCCTCAGTGAACGGTCGATCCGAGTAGTCGTTGACGGCTGCTCCTCTGACCTTATGGCTATTGATGCCGGAGTTCCTCAGGGGTCTGTTCTCTCTGCAACTCTTTTCCTGCTGCACATCAATGACCTTCTTCAGCCTGGTATTGTTGGGTACGCAGATGACAGTACTGTTTCAGAGAGATACTTGTCCAGCGCAAAAACCAGCGCGGATGAAGTTCGTTCCTTGAGAGAGGCTATGGTGGAGCGTACAGATTTGACCTTAAGCCTTGTCTCCCAGTGGGGTGATGACAATCTGGTCTCTTTTAACGCCACCAAAACACAGGCGTGTCTTTTTACCGCTAAAAGGAGTCTTTTCGATCAAACTCCTACTTTTCGGGGTGTGTCTGTTCCTGTGACTGATCGGCTCGAGCTCCTAGGCATGGAGTTGACATCCAGTCTCAACTTTGGCGCCTCCATTGAGTACAAAGCCCAAATTGCGGCCAAAAAACTAGGCATCCTAAATAAAGTGAAGCGATACTTTACGCCTGGACAGCTTTTAACCCTATACAAAGCGCAAGTCCGATCCTGCATGGAGTATTGCAGTCACCTTTGGGATGGCTCAGCTAAATATCAGCTTGCCGCGCTTGACTCGGTGGAACGCAGAGCCAGGAGGCTCATTGGCGACGTTGAGCTGGCGGGTGCCAGGCTTCACAGCTTGGCTCATCGCCGCAAGGTTGCCTGCTTGTCGGTCTTCTACAGACTGTACTTCGGTGAGTGTGCTGAAGAACTCCACGACCTCATCCCACCAGCCCCCTTCTACCATCGGACATCTAGACGTACTGCAAGTTATCATCCTTACCTTGTTGCCATTCCACCAATTCGCACCAAACGCTTCCAAACATCCTTCATAATGCGCACAGCGAATGAATGGAACTCGCTACCTGCGTCAGTATTTCCGAACGCATTCAACCCGAATCTCTTCAAAGTTAGAGTGAACAGGTTTCTTCTGGGTAAGCTCACTCCATCGTCGACTCTGTCTCTGTCACCTTTGACCTAGACTAGAGTCAAGAGCAAACCCATCACAAATAAAAAAAAAAAAAAAAAAAAAACGTGAAGAGTCGACTAACCGTTTACTTACTTCTCGAAATACTCGAAGAGCACTCGGACCCCATGGACCTAATGTTTCATTCCCAAACGGCTCAAATATATAACTTCCAATAAGGTTGTTGTATTTGCGCCGTTTGAGGTTTTCCGCAACAGCAGCAGCTGCCCCAGCACAGCCCGCCGTGCTAAGAAGATGGGATGGCGCAAGGGTGTCGACACATGTTGCCTACCTACCTTCCAAGGCATTATGGTCATCCCGTCTGGTCTCTTCCCATCGTCGCGCGCCAAGCCATAGGGTTCTAAAACAGCTGGCACCCCGGCGGTGACAAGAGCCCGACGTATGATGTCATTAATGTGTAAATTAAGTTATTATGGGTATTTGTTTGTCAATCCTTTCGGTTCCTTACTATAGAACTTGCTCACTTCTTGATAATCTTCTTGATGGTGTACCAAAACTAAAAAGAGTAATATTAAAAACTATTTCACAAAAAAATAATCGGCTTCCAAAGCAAAACACAGGTGTCACAAAACGACAAAAAAAATAAAAGGTTACAAAGACAACGAAAGAAACACAAGTTATTTTTGCTCTTTTTAGTGTTTTGCTTTGGAAGTCGGTTAAATTTGAAAAAGATTTTTGTGTGTTGATTTTTACTTACATCGTGTCTTTGATTGTTACCTAGATAGAAAAAATTTGAATGGCGATACAAAATCAGTCAATATACAAAGCGGACAACCCGCAAATTTTTAAGTTACTTTTGTGTTACGAAACCTCTACACATAGTTGAAATGTCATGTTAGTCCTTTCTGTAACTTTTACAGCATCCATTTTAAACTAGAACAAAGAAGGCTCTTCTGGTGAGAAAAATACTAATTAATCGTAGTAGCACTTACCTGGATTAGCCTTTTCACAATAGTCTACATTTTTAACGTACTCAGTGGAAATAAATTGAAGAAACATACGATTAAACACTGTTTCCTGCAGCAATCGATACTTGATAGTTATCGCAAATGTATGCCGATATCAATGTTTTCGTCTTATTTGTGTGAACGATATATCCATAGATAGCTGGTTCATAACCGGCTCGAAGGACCAATTTTTCTCGCAGCTATCTATATTTGATATTGTCGCAAGTATATGCTAAAGGACCAATGTTTCCATCTTGTTTGTGTGACTGTATTGTTGATAGTTTGGCTGGATGGAAACGACATGCTAGATTCAATGATCATTTACTTTCACTGGTACAAAACATTATTACTGAAAACGTGTGAGCACATGTAGTAGCGCCCAAAGGGCAGAGAGAACTTGACGTATCTTTATAACATATTAATAACTAGAACAGAAAAAAAAAGATCTTAACTTTGTGTTGCCATCAACAAAAATTAAAATAAGACTGCCGAAGAAATGAATACGATTTATATTCAAAATCGAGATAGCACTAACCGGAGTCACAAAAACTGAAATATAATAAGATAGTTCTTTCGCTTGGTATATTTATGTTGGTAGTTACCTAACAAATACGCGGCCGGATTTTAAGAGAACTTGTCACTCACTATTATATGGGTTGGCATCTACGATACCGAAGGCATTTTAAGTGCTACAATAAAACCACCTAGCTTTATACTTCCTTATTTCAACCGTCACAGTATAGTGCCAGGCACTTCCTGATTGATCATGTATGATACGATCAGGAAGTGGCCTGGTCAAGAAGAGATTGATCTATTTTGCCAGAGTGTTGCCTGGCGAAAAAGTGGTCCATAGAAATAAAATTACCCCTAGCAAGAAACCCTATACGAAGCGCAAGTCCGATCCTGCATGGAGTATTGCAGCCACCTTTGGGATGGTTCAGCTAAGTATCAGCTTGCCGCGCTTGACTCGGTGGAACGCAGAGCCAAGAGGCTCATTGTCGACGTTGAGCTGGCGGATGCCAAGCTACACAGCTTGGCTCATCGCCGCAGGGTTACCTGCTTGTCGGTCTTCTACAGACTGTACTTCGGTGAGTGTGCTCAAGAACTTCACGACCTCATCCCACCAGCCCCCTTCTACCATCGGACATCTAGACGCACTGCAAGTTATTATCCTTACCTTGTTGCCATCCACCAATTCGCACCAAGCGCTTCCAAACATCCTTCATAATGCGCACAGCGAATGAGTGAAACTCACTACCTGCGTCTGTGTTGCCGAATGCATTAAACCCGAATCTCTTCAAAGTTAGAGTGAACAGGCTTCTTCTGGGTAAGCTCACTCCATCGTTGACTCTGACCTAGACTAGAGTCAAAAGCAAACCCTGCACAAAAAAAAAAAATTCAATAGGGTTGTAGTAATACCGGAGACATTTTAAGTGCCATTGTATAGCCAGCTATCTCTAGACTTCTTTATTTCAAACGTCACAGTATAATGCACGTCACTTCCTGATTGATCATGTATGATACGATCAGTAATTGAGTGGTCAGGAGAGTGATCTATTTTCAGCTGAGGCTGTTTACTCTGGCGATACAGTGGCCCATGTTAATAAGATTATTCATAAAGGTTGTGATAGAGGGTCAATGAACCGATGTCCTAGTTTTCTTGTTGATCCGTCGCGGTCTGTTTGAATATCCGAGAGATAGATATTGTTTGTTAGTGGATTTATAATAGGAAATAGTTTGTTGTTTCCTTAGTAACGGTGAGATATTTTTATATTGAGCACAAAGTAAGAATTTTCTTTATTAAAGCATCATTTTTAATACTGCTTTTAGTTAGACCTGTCTATAAAACAGTCACATTTTTAGACGTAAAATACAATTAAAAAACTTTCTTCGTTCTAAGAATTCTAACAAAAATATTGGATTTCGACTATGTTTTGCCTTTGTATATTTTATACTACGTGTTATTATAGTTACACGTTGATTTTTTCACCTTCTGAAGCACAGAGCTTCTCAGAAAAATAAAGTTATATTTTCTCGTATAGAAAGACATAACTTCTCAGAAAAGTAAAAATCCTTGCGCTTGTCTATTTGTATTTTATTCTTCTGTCTATTAAGTGTATTGTTTCTGCATATATAAATATATGTGAATAGGGCATGATAACAGCTCTATATCATGTAAACCACGTCAAAACAGAACAGGAGCATTATATATCACTTCCTTCTACGAGTATATCGTAGAAGATATGCAATAATACTCTCTACGTGTTTCCTAGCCTTGACTCGAAAGGTGACGAGACGCTTGCTACGCCGTAGCATGAATAGGTGCTACGACAGCTACGGCGTAGCAAAATCATAGCAGTGTCACGTTTGTTGTCATATTACTGTCGTTGAAATTTTTGATGTACCTTTGGGAGATATTGCTACCAATTTTGCCGTTGCCATAGAAAAATGTTATTTTCAATAAAGTTGTTAAACATGGCGTACTTTCAGAGGTTATTATTATGCTTCGTAAATTAAATCTTTTGCATAGGTATCTTTCTGTTACGCGGTCGTGACTTTTGTTTACGAGCTCGATCATTACTTTTGCAGTTGAGTTTTAAATTTAAAAGTAAATTTAAAAAAGTTTAGTAGCAAGGAGTTTTTATACATAGAATAAAGTGGGATAGATTTTATACGAGGAAAAATTAATGATTCCGTACGTTTTAGTATTGAACTCTCAAAAGTCTTTTAAATGGTAGTTTAACATATTTAATTACCGGTTTTAATTTAATTATTTTCATATCAACATTTGTCAAAAATCGAATAGGCTGTATAAGCTTTTTTCGTTGTAAAAAAATATATGTCCAGTTGCAAAAACACGCCATTTTCTGTTTTTTTTTTTTGTTATACAAATCTAATTCATTGATTTGTTTTACTATTTCCCACAATTGTATTGTTTATTAACTCGTGTCACTAAAAATCCTCGCCTTCGGCTCGGCCTTGTTAAGGACAGCTCGTTTGCACCTACTTTCCACCCTTGTATCACAATGTACTGTTTTAGGTACGGAATCAAGACTTTTAAATTATACTTTACTATTGACTATTGTCTATTAGAAAACTATTTTGTTATAGACTTTTGCTATAGGTATCAAGATTTACTTTCTACTCTTTTTTTCTCTTTACTCCATGAGTATACCATTATCCAAGTTTTTATTTTCAAAGATAAGATGGCCAATTAAGGATAACGATTGATCATTGTTAAATCACGCCTCTGAGTGCCCTAATAAGGCCCATATTCTAAGTTCTTTAAACAATGCCAATAAATAACAAGCTATAAACGTCAAACTGGGTCCAGTGGCAGAAATGACCAAAGGATTTAGGATATAGGGGTAAGATTCACTCAAATGAAATCTAAAAAGTATAGAACATCGTAAGTTTTCTCTATTCCCCCTTATTTCCTTCAAGATTCAACAAGCTCAAAGACATCTAAGTACGGCATTATAAATTCCCCTTCTAGGCTGACACAGGAAGCCAGTTAAGTGTACATATTTTTTTTTTTTATAATCTATAGGGTCGCGTTTGACTACTATCTCGCCTGATGTTAAGCAATGACGTGGTGTACGGTGAAGCACGCTTGCCTAGAAGAAACCTATTCACACTTGACTTAAAGACCCCAAGGTTGTAGCTATCAGGGAACAAAGACCCCGGTAAGGAATTCCACTCCCTAGCTGTGCGCACAATGAAAGTATTAGCAAAACGCTTTGTGCGTATGGGAGGGATGTCCACCATGTACCAATGGTGCATGGCCGTACGTCTTGTAGTCCGATGATGGAAAAGGCTAGGCGGAATCAAATTGTGCAGTTCCGTCGCACACTCCCCGAAATATAACCGATAAAAAACCGATAGGCTGGCAACTCGGCGTCGATGTTCGAGGCTCTGGAGCTTTGAGGCGACCAATGCATCGTTGCCAATAAGCCTATTGTCCCGTCTGTCAATCGACTCAAGTGAATCAAGCTGGTATTTGGCAGATCCATCCCCGATGTGAGAGCAGTACTCCACGCATGACCGAACTTGCGCTTTATCCGTATCCGAGGCCACACTATTTCATTCTAGAAATATGAAGTTTATTCATAACCAATGGTTAATTAACTGTGCGACCTTGTTCTATTGTAGTTTCTTTTTATGAGCTTTTGGCCACCACCGCCGTCACCGGGACGTCAACGAGAACGAGTTTTTTTCTGCCCGAGATCACGGTAATGTGACAGCGATCGCTTGTCCAGCGCACGATCTCAGTGGCATACAAAGCACTATATCTTGAAAACAAAAACCAGCGTGGTGTGACGACACAGCGCCGGTGTGGTGGACACGTTTAAACGTATTTTTTTATTGCCGGTACATCGGTCTGTCACAATCCCGGGCCAAGTTATAGCGGGCACGCCGATTTATAGTTCTCGCAAAATTTCTTGGCCGGCCTGAAGTTGGCTACAATGGCAGCGCAGTACTAAATTTCATACAAAATCAGAACCGATCCGTGCCTAGCGCATCGCTAAACCAACTTCAGGGCGGCCAAGAAGTTTGACGAGATCTATACTCGAATTGGCGGCGGCCAGGATAAAGACGCTCGAACGGCGGGCTCGCGGTGTACAAGCGGCTATGGTAAAAGTATATTTCGGCCGCGACTTACAAGTTGTAGGTCGTGGGTTCAAGCCCAGGCAGGTGCTTTACTTTGTGTACATTATTGCATCACCACTGCTCCCAAAACGGTGAATGAAAACATCGGTAGGAAACTGGCATGTCCTAGAACCAAAAAATCGAAGACATGTGACATCCACCAACCCGCACTGGGCCCGCGTGGTGGATTACGGCCCATTCCCTCTCACAGAGAGGAGGCTTGTGTCCCAGCAGTGCTGATGATGTGATGTGTATGAATTTATGCTCGGGTTAAATCTTGCAACTGAATTTTAAAGCAGTTATGTAAAATTTATACAACAATTTCAAAGTAAAGTACTCAGAGATGCTGTTAATGCACCATGGTACATCAGAAATGACGACCTTCACCGCGACCTTAAAATGAAACTCGTCACGACCGTTATTCAAAACTTTGCGGAAGCCCACGAACACAGACTTCATCGACATGTGAATGTGGAAGCAATCCAGCTGCTAGATAACACGGACATAGTGCGTAGGCTAAAGAGAACTAAACCATTTGAGTTAGTGTAGTGTATAATAGGTAAATAAATAATAGCAAACAATACTGTGCTATACATGTAACACGTGAACTAAGTGTTTTTAACGTATCAGACTCTAAGAAAGTGCTACCGAACTGTATAAAAGTGCAAATTGACACTATTCTTAGTCATAACATTATACATTATAATTATAAGTTAGAGTTAAATTGCTTATTAGTCTGTTAAGGCTAGATTGTAATTTATTAATAAGAAACTTATTTTTTACTAAAATAGAAAAAAAATATATATATATACGTGGACCCGTTTTTAGACGTTGTGTGCCGCTGAAACCGTTTTAATGTTCATGTAACAACAACAAAACCCCCTTCTTAGTCCACATTATTATTTAACTTCGGAACCCTATTACTGCGCGTGGCCAACACGCACTTGGTCGGTCTTTTTGTTTATCGATATGCTGTGTTTTGAAAATTAATAAGATCTGTTACTTTTACAGATTTGCTTGTAAGATAAGATAGATCGTCTGTTGCTTGTGTACATTTTACTAGCTTTTGTTTGATCACTCACACGTGTGTCGATCGTCAAATATCACATTCGCAACCAAATGGAAAAATATATACGTATATCCTTGAAAAAGAATTCTTACCTTAGAATGAATATTTGTTTCGGGATATTTACCATGTTTTTGGTTGATTCTAATGATTGTGACCATTTTAGCTTAAAATTCTTACCTTAAGTTGGTTAAGAATCAGCATTTCGATTCAACGTGACAATTCTTGTACCTACATAATGTTATCATATTTAGAATTATATGAATAATTAAAGTTTATTAATTTTAAGAAGTTGGTTAATAATAACGAAGTATATTAACAATAACAATAAAAAGGTGAATGTCCTATATGACCCAGTTCTCTCTGATCCTAGAACTCGTTCCGGCATTCGCCACGGCTTTATTGGTTTATGTAGGAAAACCATTGTTAAACTTTGATTAAAATGCGTTAATTCATTTGAATAAGGTATACTCAACTGAATCTCAATTTGTTCACAAATCGGGTGGAATTAGAAATCGGAAGTGGAGTTTTTTTTTTTAGCTTTTGGTAGTGGTTTTTTATATGGTAGATATCGCTGTCAGCGATAAGACCGCCTTTGTACCTGTAGAATTATTTTTTTCTTGAATATGTGTATAATTTTATGGTGTACATAAAGTATATTCTATTCTATTCTTTATACACACTTATTTAGGCACACGGGCAGACCATATTCTGAATACGAAATGTATCTGACTACCTGTACTGTATATTGTGTCCTAAAATAGGATACTTTTATCCCCGGTGTAAGTTAAGTTCCCTTGGGATAATTTTCATTTGAGCCAAGCCGCTAGTAGAAACTAGTTAAGTTCTGCAATAAAAAGTAAATTAAAAAAATCAAAAAACCCGGCTGCTTAAAAGCGCTTTTAGTTCGCCTTGTAAGCAGTCCGGCTTTTTGATTTTTTTAATCAACTTTTTTAATTTATAACTTTTAGTTATTTTTTTTTATAAATTAGGTACATTTAAACATATAAGTGTTATATATTTTTAAAATCACTTCTTAAAACCCTTTATTTTGATACCCCACACGATGGGGTCGGAAGAACAAAAAAATTGGGCTCCCACAATATGTCGCCCAAAATCCGCCATTTTTATATTCTCAAATTTTTATGTAGCTAGTGACACTCGCAGGGCTAAGACGAGTCTTTTTCTTTCTATACAAACATACATACATAGACTGATAAACACATTACCCTCCTTCGGCAGTCGGGTAAAAAAGAAAAGCAAGAAGAAAAGAATAATAATTATTTACGAGTATCGCAATTGAGACACGTTTAAAATACACAAAATAAAAATGAGGCCTTCCCAAAAATAAAACTATAAAATAAAAATAAAAAAGAGCTATTAAAACCCAACAATGAGTTGGCCAAAATTAATCATGGTGACGAGGAAAACATTTCAATGCATATTCGCAAAGGATAAATTACATCTCATTTACTTAATTAATACAGTTATGTACAAATAGCTAGAATAAAGGCTCATCTACTATAACGCTGAGTCACCTAGAATATTGAATACGCCAGGATAGACGGTAAGCATACAATTAATGAGGTTAAACCTATTAGCTGGTATTAGGAAACGGCCTTCACGAGTGACAATGTTTGAGCCAGGATTACTTATCTTGCTGACTAGCTGAATATTTTTACTACATCACGAAACTCTTCTAAGTTAGTGGCCAAGATTACCTTTTAGAGCATGTTTATATTTAGGTACCGCCCAGATATGAGATCTATGCTTTAGGTACTCATTGGTACCTCCTAGATGTAAAAAATATTTATTTTTAGTAGCGGTAGTGACATCTTTGGGTCAATCAACTCGGTCTATCGCAGTTGACTATTGGACATTGGCCTCTCTAAAACTGCTTCACAACTGCGTGCGCAAGGACTGGGTAAATCAGTCCTAGATAGCTAGGGCTCTATAAAGTGATAATATTCTATCAACCATTCATCATCATCATCATCAGCCTATTAATGTTCCCACTGCTGGGACACAGGCCTCCTCTCTGTGAGAGGGAATGGGCCGTTATCTACCACGCGGGCCCAGTGCGGGTTGGTGGATGTCACAAGTCTTCGAATTATTGGTTCTAGGACATGCCGGTTTCCTCACGATGTTTTCCTTCACCGTTTTGAGAGCAGTGGTGATGAAATAATTTACACAAAGTAAAGCGCTTGCCTGGGCTCGAACCCACGACCTACAACTTGTAAGTCGCGACCGATACCGCTGGGCCACCACTGCTCAACAATTATATTTGACAAAATGTACGAAATATATGTGGTTGGTTATACCAAGATGACAATCAAAAAGAATCACTCAATGATGAAATCTCTTTGTCTTGAGCTGTGTGGCCTTTGACGATGCTGTTGTTAACTAATATTATGTCTATTCCACAGGATGCTGTGTCAAATGATAAGAGAGATGTCGGCAGCGCCTCCGTTCTGCGTGCCCAACTACCACAAACTCTTCGAAAGTGTATCGGTAAGTCAACCGAGAACAATCCCTCTTATCTAACTATGTTTGTTACTCAATCACGGCTGAACGGATTTGGATGAAATTTGGCACAGATATAGATTATAGTTTGGAATACCACAAAGGCTTTTTATCCCAGTGTTCCCTAGAGATTATAAAACATTTTTCACGCAAGCGAAGCTGTGGTTGGTAGTTAGTTTAATACAGGTACTACAAATTAGGAATCTTATGAAAATATTGTCCGTAATCCATTTTTTTTTATTTTTTTTTTATAATCTGTAGGCTTGCGTTTGACCACTATATCGCCTGATGTTAAGTGATGACGTGGTCTACGGTGAAGCACGCTTGCCTAGAAGAAACCTATTCACTCTTGACTTAAAGAGCCCAAGGTTGTAGCTATCAGGGAACAAAGTTTCCGGAAGGGAATTCCACTCCTTAGCTGTGCGCACAATGAAAGTATTAGCAAAACGCTTTGTGCGTATGGGACGGATATCCACCATGTACCGATGGCGCATTGCCGTACGTCTTGTAGTCCGATGATGGAAAGGGCTAAGCGGAATCAAAATGTGCAGTTCCTTCGCACACTCCCCGAAATGTAACCGATAAAAAACCTACAGGCTGGCAACTCGGCGTCGATGTTCGAGGCTTTGGAGCTTTGAGGCGACCAGTGCATCGTTGCCAATAAGCCTTTTGGCCCGTCTGTCAATCGACTCAAGTGCATCAAGCTGGTATTTGGCAGATCCATCCCAGAGGTGAGAGAAGTACTCCATGCACGACCGAACTTGCGCTTTATACAAGTTGAGCAGCTGTTCAGGCGTGAAGTACCGTCTCACCTTAGCAAGAATCCCCAACTTTTTTGCAGCTAACTGAGCTTTCGCCTCAATGAATGGACCGAAGTTGAGGTTCGATGTCAACGTAACACCGAGAAGATCGGGATCGTCCGTTAACGGCACGGTTACACTACGGAAAGATGGAGCCGGGTGGAATTGATTTTTTTTAGCGGAAAAAAGACACGCCTGGGTCTTAGCAGCATTGAAACTGACCTGGTTGGCATCAACCCATTCGGAGACCGCCTTCAAGGACAGGTTCATACGTTCAACCATGGCCTCCCGGAGATACCGAATCTGAGGCCCAGTAGCCCATGCGCTGGACACGTATCTCTCAGCAACAGTGCTGTCATCTGCGTACCCAAAGGTTCCGGGTTTTAGCAGATCATTAATGTGCATCAAGAATAATGTTGCCGAGAGCACTGACCCCTGAGGGTCTCCGGCGTTGATATCTAACTGACCAGACGAGCAGCAGTCGATAACCACTCGGATGGAGCGATCCCTCAGGAAGTCCGCAATCCAATCATACAGACCACTAGGCAGACCGAAGGAAGGAAGCTTTCCAATGAGGCTTTCATGCCAGACCCTGTCGAAAGCCTTCAAGATGTCGAGGGAGACGGCTAGCGCTTCTCCGTGTCTCTCGATGGCCTCACTCCAGATGTGAATGGCATACGCTAGAAGAGGACCGATTCCGAATTTGTTCCAGAAATGGATTATAGCCAGGAATAGCACTTACTTTAAAATGTTACCCGCGATCCTTTTCAGCCATTCAAAGGAAACGTGCCAACTTTGTATTTTACTAATGAATTTAAAGTTTAAAATGCTTTGAAACTGAATCAGCTCTCTTCTATCCAGGCATGCAAATTTAGGCGTGTTTTGAGCCTAACCGCACTAATAAGCTTGGAATATTCCTACATTTCCTACAGCCAACTAATACTATTTACTGTCAAACCACACAATACGAGGATTTCAGTTTTCCCCCGAACATTATCATTCTAAATCCAACAGATGTCTCCCTACGCACGTTCAGAACAACAATAGGGTAATAATTTGTAACACGCCGACAATATGGCGACTAGATACGTGTGTAACCCTACTAAGTCTGACTCATTCTGACCTATTTCTAGGTCTTCAACCTGATCCATGGCAGTATCAATAGCCTTGAAACCTCTTGAAGTAGTAACAAGATACTTCCTCTATTGGTCGAAGAAACTTTACTTATTGTACGTAAGTACTTAAGTAGTTGGCCTTAGTTGTATTGTTCGATATTTTAATGTGTGTTTCTATGGAAAAGGTTTTTGTATATGATATTATTTTTAGGGAATTTATGTATTTTATTAGTTAGGATTCAAGATTATTTATTTGTGGAAACATGAGTACACATACAGAGCATGCAAGTTATTAAATTACATAATAGATTAAGATCAGTCATGTTTGGCCTTAGTGGCGTACAAATATTTAAATTTCAGTAATAAAAGTGATTGAATAAATTATAAGATTGAATAAGAACAAAATAGTAAATCACAATTTCTAAAACAAAACAAATAAATTAAATAATGGTCATAGTTAGGTAACAATAATTAAATGTCAATTAAAATGAACAAATGTCAATTAAAATTAAAACTATCCAGTGTCAAATGGCAAATTTATTTATTTCAATAAAAATATTATGTTGCTATATGTACAGATTAGGTCAAAGATGTATTGATAACATTGGTTACTACACGGCATTAGATGTTGTCATTCAGAAATTCTAGAATACTGTAGTATGCTTTCCCTTCTAGCAGTATCTTTAATTTATTTTTTTAATTGACGGACATTAAGCTCCTTCCAACTATTTGCAAGTTTATTAAAAACTTTAGGGGCCATACAGAAAACACTCTTGTGCATTAATGCTGTTTTCGAGCTGTGTAGACAAATAATACTGTCATCGCGCCTACTATGGTAGCGATCGACCACTTCTGATTGACGTGGAAATAAGTATCGATTTGATTTTACAAACACGACAATTTCTGAAGTGTAAAGGCAAGGCAGAGTTAATATTTTATATTTTTTTAAATAGGGCTTACAACTTTCGGTTGACTGAAACTTAAACATAGTCCTGATGCATCTTTTTTGGGCTTTAAAGGGTATGTCCTTGTCGGTTGAGTTGCCCGGAGAGTAGGTAGTTTATTAATCCGACTTTAATTATTGTTTTATTTATTTTATGTTATTTTTATTTTATTAAAATAAGAAACAGTAAACAACTACATTATAGCATAAAACATTCGAAAAAACCAGAATAAAATAAATATTTAAGTAGGGCTCCCATACAACAAACGTGATATTTTTGCATTTTTTTTGCGATAATGGTACAGAAGCCTTCGTGCGCGAGTCCGACTCGCACTTGGCTGGTTTTTAACCTAAAGGTTGACTGGTAGAGATTAAGTCCGCCTATGTATCACCATTGTACATGAAGTTTAAATAAATAAATATTATTAACTAGCTGTCCCCCGGGGCTTTGCCCGCGTCGAATTAATTCGACTTCGAATTCGTTTAATGTTTTTTTTTTTAAATTAATGTAAATAAATTGCATAAGGTAACAGTTGTTAGCCCTAGACATTTTACTTCATGATGATTGTTCTCCTGGTATTTTGATGATCTTTACCACTCATGATTACTACCACGGACTTTTAATTTAAGAAACGTGCTATTTATTGACGAATTCTGGCCAATTAAAAAAAAAAAACATGAAATATAAATTTTCTCGGAATCCATGGGTACCCATTTAATAGTTTCGTAACATCATCATCATCATCATCAGCCTTTTAATGTTTCCACTGCTGCGACACAGGCCTCCTCTCTGTTACCCACCGCACTATTCCCAAACCACTGCAACTCCTGAAAGCCAGAATCAACAGTGGCGACGACCAGAAAAGCGCCGAGATAATGAAGCTCGACGAAGTCTCGGAGAATTATTTTTAACTGTTTGTCCATTCCCTGTGTTGGAATGGGCCGTAATCCACCACGCGGGCCTAGTGCGGGTTGGTGGATGTCACATGTCTTCAAATTTTTGGAGCTAGGACATGCCGGTGTCCTCACGACGTTTTCCTTCACCGTTTTGAGAGCAGTGGTGATGAAATAATTTACACAAAGTAAAGTGCCTGCATGGGTTCGAACTCACGACCTGCAACTTGTAAGTTGCGGCCGCTACCACTGGGCCACCACTGCTCACGTATTACGTATAGGTCACACTTAAACGTTATTCGTATAGGTCACACTAAAACGTCCTGTCAGGAATACGTCGAGTCAGCAGTACCCTGTATTTTAGGAAAGGCAAATAAAATTTTAAAATATCATTAGAATCAATAAAAAAATAGGTCGTATCGTTAAAATTTAACGATAAAAGCACAAATTGAAAGGGAAGTTTAATTTCCCCAGCGTTTTTCTATGGAAATTTATAAATTGGCAATCGGGCTAGTCTGAAAGATTCTACTAGTAGCTTTGTCAGCGGAAATTCAAAAATTAATAAAAAAAAACATGTTTATTTTTCTTCCACAAATAACACTTATTAACAAAAAACTCAAAAGCGGAAAAAATAATAACAACGTTGCCACATACTTATTTGCGGGAGACTGATGCCTGAACTAAGCCGTAACCTGTATTTCAGGACACCTGAGACTTCCCACTACAGGATAAAATATATAATTCTGTATCATCAAATCATTACTAGTACCTACCATAGATAGAAAACGCTTAGCAAAAATTTCATTTTTATTTTTCAAGTCCAAACACTTAATTGGAAGGGTTTTTAGGGTTCCGTACCCAAAGGGTAAAAACGGGAACCTATTACTAAGACTTTACGATCCGTCTGTCTGTCTGTCCCTCTGTCACCAGGCTGTATCTCATGAACCGTGATAGCTAGACAGTTGAAATTTTCACAGATGATGTATTTCTATTGCCGCTATAACAACAAATACTAAAAACAGAATAAAATTAATATTTAAGGGGAGCTCCGATACAACAAACGTGATTTTTTTGCCGTTTTTTGCGATAATGGTGCGAAACCCTTCGTGCGCGAGTCCGACTCGCACTTGGCCAGTTTTTTTATTATTTGAAGCGTAGTCAAGAGTATGTGTGTATGTATGTGTGGTGTTGAGAGGGTGAGAAGTTATATGAATGGGTTCAAAAAGTATGGTGTCTAATCATGTGAATTGTCCCTATGAACATACTGCTGGCATAAAAAGTCCTCCTCCATATTATGTCCTAATCGAAGACATGGTATATTCGTGTGTCAAGAATTCACACCACACACACAAACACGTTCAGCTGTTAAGATGCGATTTTTTTTTATCTACGTGGCGTCTCGTAGTTCGGTCAATGTGACTGACAACTACTTAACCGGACTTCCCTGTGGAGACTAAGCTATATAGCCTCCAGCCAGGCACAAATTTCTAAACCTAAGCGACAACGCTGAGGGCTACCCCCTGTAGGGTCGAACATCGGCTCAGGACGTCGCTGGGGGACAACTAGGGCTGGATCTTAGTAAAGAGATTCTACCATCCGTTCGGAATAAACCTACGTGGAGAAGTTCGGACAAGAAACTCCAATTAACTAACTAGTATAAGACGCGACAAGGTAAAAGAAAGTTAATATACAATACTAGCTGCCGCCCGCGTCAAGTTAGTCATCACATTGATCGATCCCGTGCGTCTCGCATCCAGTGCCTTCCCGCAACTTTAACCAGGTCATCGGTCCACCTAGTGGGAGGCCTTCCAACGTATCGTCTTCCGGTTCGCGGTTGCCTTTCCAGAACTTTTCAGCCCCGTCGGCCATCCGTTCTGCGAGCAATGTGCCCTGCCCACTGCCGCTTAAGTTTCGCAATTCTTCGGGCTATGTCGGTAACTTTGGTTCTCCTGCGGATATCCTCATTTCTGACGTGATCACGCAAGGAAACTCGGCGCAATAGCCCTCTCCATTGCCCTTTGGGTGACTTTAAGCTTTGTGATAAGGCCCATTGTGAGCGAACACGTCTCGGTCCCATAGGTGATCACTGGCAACACATACTGGTCATAGGCTGGTCTTGAGACACGTCAAATTAGTACTTAACTGATACCTTTTGTTGTTTCTCCACCTGCTCCTATTCTCAGCAACATGCACGGCTTCTGAGACTTCGATGTTTAACGTGGTTCGGATTTAGTTGCACCAGCTTATATGACTTCCGCCTTTATGCCGTTTACCCTCAACTTTGCTAGTGACCTTTAAGTAAGATGTCACCAGGTTTACGGGCATTATGGCCATAGAAGTCAAATATCTTGTGGAGGCACACATTCGACAATCTTGACCTATTTTTCAATTTTGATGTCCTTCTATATCGAGATGTTCGTCCTATGTGCCGTCAACGCCACATTTCGAAATCCTCAATGCGTTTGTGATCAGAAAACTAACAGCACATAAAAAAACTTTTTTGCAAAAAAATACTACCGAATTCCAAATAAAAAACTACAAAGTGAAAAATAACTTTATTTTTGGAAGTCGGTGTCGTTCGTAGGTACCATTTTAAGTTATTTTTCACTTTGTAGTTTTTTATTAGGAAGTCGGTAGTATTTTTTTGCAAAAAAGTTTTTTTCATTTTACCCTTTTTAGTTGTACAGTCAAGGGTCAAAAGTGCAGTCATACTCTCCCAAAACTGAAATGACTAGTTTTTGTAGAAGAAGTTAAATTATCCACAACTTATTTAATATTTTGTATAGAAATTAGCAGTGGTGCCCCAGTGGTATCAGCCACGACTTACAAGTTGTAGGTCGTGGGTTCGAGCCCAGGCAGGCGCTTTACTTTGTGTAAATTATTTCATCACCACTGCTCTCAAAACGGTGAAGGAAAACATCGTGAGGAAACCGGCATGTCCTAGAACCAAAAATTCGAAGACATGTGACATCCACCAACCCCCACTGGGCCCGCGTGGTGGATTACGGCCCATTCCCTCTCACAGAGAGGAGGCCTGTGTCCCAGCAGTGGGAACATTAATAGGCTGATGATGTGATGTGATGTGATAGAAATTAAAGTACAGAATATTCCTACTAACCGCGAAAAGTTGAAATTCTGCTGCCTACAAAAAAATTGCCTTTTCTGTTTTGACACACTCTGTGTGTGACTGCAATTTTGACCCTTATAGTACCTATATAATAGGCAAGTTGTTTAGTAAGTACCTATAACGCCAGAATAGATTACTCGAATAACATGAAACTTGAACATAATCGATGAAATGAGAGATCCGCGTACCCCTTTCGAGCGTACTGGCGTGATGTTATGTTATGAAATGGTATAAACAATAAACAGATATGCGATTGCAGCAATCCCGAGCGATTTGCCGTTATTTTCAATAAATAACGGAAAATCTCTCGGGATTGCTGCTCGAGTTCTGTTGTATATTTCCATAGTTCTACATCAGATCTTCACCAAATTAAAATGGGACCAATTTCGGAATATGCTCTTTCAAACAAAATTTTTTTTTTTTAAATCAAGCCGACCCCAATATAGTTGGGAAAAGGCTAGGCAGATGATGGTCCACAATTGACGAAGATATTGGTGAAAATACACAAAAAAAAGTCGAACATAGAACCTCCTCCTTTTTGGTAAGTCGGTTAAAAAACAAAGCTAAGATAAAGTCTGTAAACAAGAGGAATCCGATTAGCTCTACCAATAAGGATCAATTTACTTACAACTAAATGGATCTTTGAGAGCTTATCTTGAAACGAGTTTAATGCGTTGTCGGATAAACCAGGCTGGTACAGTCATGGACATAAACATGTAACAATTGCCGCATTTTTAAGGAACGTTTCAATTCTAGTGTCGGTCTCAGTCTGTCAATTATGCCTCTACTTTCCTTGCATGTTGACAAGCCACATAGAAAATAAATTGTAGTTAAAAAACTAAAAAAACACGCTTTAATGGTAAATTGAACTAAAAAGTCGCTAATCCTGAAGATCTTGGTAAGGCTAATGGGACAAACTATTTAAACGCGCACGGTAGAATCAACTTTTATTACATGTAAATTTTAATTTTTGTTTGACTTTCAAAAGTGCCGCTTATTGGCCTAGTTGAATAAATATAATATTTGACTTTGACTTTGACTAAATTATTGCATTGTCATCGGTCCTTGATAAGTGTGCAAAGTTTCAAATCAATCCGACGTTTTGAAGGGGGTGAAAATCGCGTTCAAAGATTCCGTTACATTGATACATAGATACCAAGCTAATAAAAGCGTGTTAAAAACATTGGAACTTGCGAACTTATTTCTTAACATTAATTTTGTTTTGTATTATTTTATTAGTTTATTTACTATCAAGTAAAGTTTGCTTAAATTTAAAGATACAAAACTTTTCGGTTATATCCAATACCGGCTTTGAAACTTTAAATATAAACAAACTTGTTAGTGTGCATTTTGTCAGATGAGATTGCGACTTGGATTTTAGCATTTTTTGAGTAGTTACTTGACTTGACTTTAGGTCTCATAATTTAACGAAAAAAATATTTTTCTTTCCTTAAATGTAAGGTATTTATGCTGATCACTGTACCTACATCATGGGTGCAATTCATGCGTTAAGGAGTCCTGTACGGGTTGTAAATATTTTATTAGCATCCAGGTGCTATGAATGTGCTCAGTGGAAGCAAGAGTTAAATTCTAATGGAAATATACCTAATCACTTACCTTCTATTTATAACTATACTAGCTGCCGCTCACGGCTCCGCCCACGTGGTATAAGTACTTCTCCCTATATCTTTATAAATTATAGCCTATGTGTTATTCTGATGTATAAGCTATATTTCTGTTAAGTTTCATCTGTAGCGGCACCAACGCTACCACTTACGAACTAATGACATGACGTCACACAAATCCTGCATCGCGCATCGAGCAAAGTTTTCGGCGCGATTTGAACGGATAGTATTTAAACGAGCGAAAAAAAAAACAAATTAAAGGTGTAAAAAATTCTGAATATGGCTTACTGAAATACTAAGTGGGCGACAAACAGTGGGCGAATACAAATGTTTAAAACAACGACTTGAAAATATAAGTTTGTCGACATGGCTCCTTTTTCTGTCTGCAGGGTCTAAAGTAACCTAACATGAAGGAGATGACGGGAGCAAAGTTCGCTCGCTTTGCTCGCTCACTTCAGCTCTCGTCATCCCCTTCGAACCTAACCTATCCGTGTCGGGGTGCGCTAAGTTCCCGAGCTCGCTTCGCTCGCTCTGGGACACGAATAAACCCGAACTCCCGCACTGCACAGTGATGTCGCCTCGATAGTTGTTCAGCTATTTTCAAAAGAATAATATGCTAAAATAGAAAAAATAGAACCCCAAATACAATTAAAGTATGTAACAATATTATTACCGCAGCTCACAAAAATCTCCTAAAAGGTATTACTCAAACCGGATAAATAGTTACTTACTTAGTATAATAGTCGCCCATTCAGTATATTTTTCCCTCGGTTAATAATTTCCCGATTTGAACACATACAACAGTCCGACAATAACCGTTGGGCAGTTGCCCGGACCAGACACAACATCCGTCTGGTCGAAGGATCCTCACTTTTCTAAGGAGGTTTGTAGGACTTTACACCCTGTCCAACTTACCCCCAAACATCAAAATCCGTTCAGTGGTTTTTGCGTGAAAAAGTAACAAACATCCATCCATCCTTTCTCACAAACTTTCAAGTTTATAATAGTGGTAAGATAACATTGTAATACAACTCTGCTTACACAAGTGCGGAACTTGAACAAAAAACTACACCACAATTGCCCTGCAGATTTTAAGTGGAGTACCTACTAACCAAATAACCTTTTATAGGCCTAATTTTTGAAAATCTCTGAGGTGTTTTGCCGTTCTAACAAATGCTAAACGGTGTCGAAATGTTTATAAATAAATAGTTTCCCGTGGAATTGGTCCTGTAGTCTCCCCTATGGTAGCTTCCTATCGGTGAAAAGGTATTCAAATTAGACCAGTGCTGCCAGCTTTGCTTTTTAAAACAAGCATTATATTTTACCTTTTAGTAATAATAATAATAGTTGAGACAACAGCGTTCCTAGCTAGAAGAATTGCCATAATGATCAAAACAACGACTATATAAAATTTCTTAGCAAGCAAAAAAATACGCACTGAAAAGGTAAATTAAATGTAAAAAAGTATGCAATTGAAACGGTATGTGAAATTTAGACTGCAAAGATTTATTGCGATGCTACTGCGTACTCCGCAAATCTTTGCAAAACTGTTCAACTTTAGCAAAGTAAATAAATCTTTATGGTATGTACACTGCGCAGTTATTCGTAAACTAGTCAGTAACTGGAAATGTGGTCTGAATTAATTATTATTTGTTTCTTTTTACATAAACTCCAAAAGATTCTTCAGAAAAACGATCGGTCAGGTGCGTGTGGGACCTAGCATATTTAGGGTTTCCAATAAATGTGACCAATAATTTGTTAATAAAATATACGTATTGTAGCATCTGTCATCAACATCCACGCGCTACGCGCGCGGACACACACACAACTACTGTTGTGTTACGACGCGCGGTATTTATAGTACGTGCAAAATCGACCCGCTCGTCTATAACTTCTACAAGTGGGTACATAATATCATTATAGATCTCCTACCCTACATCTTGTAATTACCGTGACGAAATTGTATATAAATACCGGCTCCTAAAATACATGGCATTCAACCCGAATACTCTTTTACTTACCTATCTCCTGACAACTGGTAAAGTATTAATAAGCATTATCACCGAATTAAAAGTTCATAGGCAAGTAAAAAAATTGTTCGGAACATAATTTCTGACAGACGACGGACAGACAGACAGACAGACAGACGCGCGAGACAGCCCTAAAAATGGTGATAAATGGATATGTTTTTTTTTTAAGTATTATTATTTTTAAAGTTTAAAAGGTTGTCACTGTTTAAACGGTTACCCATAGAATGGGCTGATAAAATTAAAGAAAAACCTAAAGGAAGATCAAAAGTTAATACGACATTCTCAGACACTCATCCACATTTAATTTTGGGTGGCAAAGTGCTCATACATCCCATCCATAGGCACATATCGTTTTCAAATACTTTCATTGTACGTACAGCTAAGGAGTGTAATTCCCTGCCAGAGTGCTTCGTTTCCTGATAAATACAACCTAGGGGTATTTAAGTCAAGGTTCCTTCTAGGCAAGCGTGCTTCACCGTCGACCACATCATCGCTTAACATCAGGCGAGATAGTGGTCAAACGCAAGTCAACCACAAATAACAAAATTAAAAAAACCTTTCTGTTTATAGTCACCTCAGTAGACACGATATCGAGCCTTACACAAAAGAAAAGATTTTGAATCCCATTAATCCATTTAATTTAGCTTTTAACCCTCCTGATGAAATAAACAAAGACGGATCCAATGACAATTCTACAGAATAAACTTCTTCCGTATTCTCCAGTTGAGTTCTCAAGTACCCAGATTACAATTCAAATAAGGCTTTACTGTCTCGGGTGACAGCTAAGGACAATGACTCCATCAAAGGTTACGTCTCACTAAATTAAATTGCATTCATTTTTGTTACGTACTCTCCTCAAATAATTTGAGATTTGCAAGTCTAAAGTTGCTTGAGAAAAAAGTCGGTGCAACTAGGGCAACCAGAAGCTTTAAGGTTACACTAGTCGATTTTTTTCCATACAAACGTAGTCTAGGGATTATTCCACTGTTTGACGATGTACGTTCAAAATAAAAAGTGATATCAATTTGTCTCATCATTATCTAGCCCTGTATGGAAGCGAAAAAGTAAAAAAAGAAAATATTTGAAAGTTATGAGCGTCGAAAGTTCCACATTTCGACACTAATTTTAACGCATTTTTGGGCGCAAATAAATACCAAAAGAAGACGGATAATTGCAAAACGGCCTCCATACAGGGATAGATTAGTAGTTCAACAATGCATATAATTTTATTTTGAACAGATAGATTTAGTCGTTTTTTCATGATATCTAGACTGCCAAAGGTCTGTTTATTAAATTTCACGCGCTCGGTTTCGTCCTACATCATTATCCATTTCGCTACAAATTTGCAAAAGTGTGTATTCGTACGCAAACTAGCTTCCTACTGCTCATCACAGCATCTATCTCTGCCGCACGTGTTGTCGGTTGATATAAAATGCATTTTAACCCCGCGCACAAAATAGTTCGTGCCGTCGACTAGTGTACCCTTAAGGTCGTAGCCGACTTATGCGACACCGCTCCCAATTGGCTAAATAGCCGGCAGGGCGTTCAGGGCGTCCTCTGTAGACATACTTTACATTGACAACACAAATACCGCCATCATACCACTCGATAGTTGACGTCTCGCTTACCGCATGCTTATCTCCGGGTGACCCGCGTGGTGTACGCACCCAGACTGCTCACTTCGCTTGAAGCACGTTGCTAGTTTGTCGAAAAAGGTGAAAGCGGTCGGAGCGGGGATAGCTAGTTGCCTGCTAGCTGTAAGCGCGTGGACAGCTTGTTGCCTGTTAGATGTCGGCGCGTGGACGCGGACGCCGCACGGCTAACATGGAACGCATTATATAAAATCTTCGTAAAGTTTTGAATCCATGCCTCGTACGTGCCTCGCACGGAGCTCGGCTCGCGCCCGCTACGGTCTAGCATAAATCATTCAATACGGTCAACCGGAGCGGTGTTGGAGCGTGGTCGTGTTAGTGAGCTACGACATTTAGACAAGTGTCAGCGATGACGATGGCCGAAATGCCAAATGTAAGATTGATAACGGGCCATTTCGATAGCGCTTGGCAATCCCATCGCCATCATTATGGCGACGCTTTTGTGGATAGAATATCACTTGCCTAGACAAAAGCCCCTGGTTAAACCCAGACGTAACCTACTTTTTGTTTTGGAAGCAAAATTTTCTAAAGGCAGTGCTATCTTCCATTTTGATTAATTTCAACCAAACAGTACACTATGCATGTGAAAGGACATCTGGCACACTCCTACACGCGAGTTTAACAATGGAAATCAGGCTTAAAAATATAGGCCTGAGAATTTGAAGTTAAAAACTCCTCAAACTCCACTTTAATGCTTAAGTTTAACAAGTTTCCATGTTAATGTAGAGTTTGACAATTTTTAACGTTAATTTCTCAATCGTTAAACTGGCAGTATGACACTTAAACTGGCAGTATGACACTTAAACTAGCAGTATGGCACTTAGCGACAGAATTTTCGTAACCGGATCAGTTCTTTGCAAATACAAACAAAGGACCTTACCTCTTTGTTATAATATTATTTAGATAAATAAGAACTCGTTAATTATCTCCTAAAGGAAAGAACCTTTGGTCACCTTTCCTGCCACTCAAATGAAACTGGCAACCAGCCTAATAAAATGTCATGCAAATTATGTTAATAAATAATAAACTATTCAATGCTTACCCTCTATCTTCCCTGTCCATTTTTAATATCAAAATGGAAGATAGAATTCCCTTTTGAATATTTTGCTTCCAAGAATAACAAAAAAATCACGTTTGTTGTATGGGAGCCCCCCTTAATTTATTTTATTTTAATTTAATCATTATTAGTTTTTGAAGTGAAAATACAACTACATATTCTGTAAATATTTCAAGCGTCTACCTGTTGCCGTTATTAATATCGAGCAAAAAACGGCAAAATAATCACGTTTGTTGTATGGGAGCCCTCCTTAAATAATAATTTTATTCTGTTTTTAGTATTTTTTGTTATAGCGGCAATAGAAATACATAAACTGTGAAAATTTAAACTGTCTAGCTATCACAGTTCATGAGATACAGCCTGGTGACAGACGGACAGACAGACAGACAGACGGATCGTGAAGTCTCAGTAATAGGGTCCCGTTTTTACCCTTTGGGTACGGAATCCTAAAAAATAGGTTACGTCTGGGGTTACCAGGGGCTTTTGTCTAGGCAAGTGATATTCTATCCACAAAAGCGTCGCCATAATGATAGGAAAAAGTAAAAAATGCACGGGATTGTCAAGACTTATCTACATGCCCCGTGATCAATCTTACATTTGGCATTTCAGCCATCGTCATCGCTGACACTTGTCTAAAGTCGTAGCTCACTTGCACGACCTCGCTCTACACCGCTCCCGCACTAAACCTATGGTAGACCGTATTGGATGATTTATGCTAGACCGTAGCGGGCGCGAGCCGAGCTCCGTGCGAGGCACGTACGAGGCATGGATTCAAAACTTTACGAACATTTTATATGATGCGTTCCATGCTACGCCGTGCGGCGTCCGCGTCCACGCGCCGACAGCTAGCAGGCAACAAGCTGTCCACGCGCTTACAGCTAGCAGTCAACTAGCTATCCCCGCTCCGACCGCTTTCACCTTACCTTTTTCGACAAGCTAGCAACGTGCTATTATATGTACGTGTTATACTAAGTAAATTGTTATTCAAACAGTTGTTTACTCAAAATATTTTATTCAGGGGTTGTTTACATTCAAAGTTAGTAAATGTAAATGAGACAGACAGTGAGTGATCTTACGAGATTTTACGAACAAGAGTTATAGAAAACAATATAAATCTGCAGTCTGAATTTTATTAAACTGTACTTTCTTTGTCTTAAAAGTCTCATTCTGTTACGTATTTTTTCATATTAAAAGACTTCATCATTATCATCAGCCTTATAACGTTCCCACTGCTGGGACACAGGGATCCTCTCTGTGAGAGAGGTAATACGCCTTAATCCACCACGCCCAGTGCGGGTTGGTGCTTGTCACACTTCTTCGAATTTTTGGTTCTAGGACATGTCGGTTTCCTTACGATGTTTTCCTTCACCGTTTTAAGAGCAGTAGAGATGAAATAATTTACTCAAAGTAAAGCGCCTGCCTTGGTTCGAACTCGCGACCGTACGTAAGCCGAGGCCGTTACAACTGGGCCACCACTGCGCTCCATTAAAAGACTTACACAAGCATTTTTAAGTCTTTTATTCCTTATTAAAATCTGACGAACAAGTCTTGCTAGACATTACCGTGTTGCCCAGTTACTGGGTTGTGGAAGTGAATAAACAGTCGCTCTATTTACAATACTAATGGTACTCAGACTGGAAGGCATCCGGTTAGACTGGAAGCCAAACCCAACATAATTTGGAAGAGATTGCTTAGTTTTTCTCCTTATAACAGAATCTAAACAAAACTTTCTTCTATATTTTTCGATACATATTTACCTACTAAGATTTCTTAATAAAGTCAAGCCCCATAGAATTGGTAAACTGTATACAGTAGATAGTGAGCCAGATGGTTTAAACGACGACATTGTTTACCGTCTCGCGACCTTGTCTCTTTTTCGTTGACCGGCTGGTTTGATACGGAAAAATTCCATCGGGTTTCTTTCCGTACAGAATTTTTCAGGTTAATGGCAATTGATTCAGCCTCAATATCATCATCATCGTTCCCACCCTAGCTTTGCCCACTGCTGGGCTATTGATAGGCCTGTTTTTCTTGAGCCAATTACATACATGAGACTTAACCATAACTAGCAAAAGGTGGGTGGTACTTATAGATGGACCTCTACCAACCCCTCTGGAAGATACTGGCGCAATATTATACCAAACCAAAATTTATTTATTTATTTCAACAAATTTATTTATTTATTTATTTATTTCAACAACACTCAACAGGTTATAGCAAGTAGAGATCTTAAGTGTAATTACAAAATAATAAGGCCGCCAGTATCAGTCACAATACCCCCTGTGCTAGTTGTTACTGTATTACAGTGGGGTATTATTCCTCATTACTGTGACCCATAAGACAACAAACTAGTCAACACTGAGATCTTTCACACATAGGCTCTTTAGGCAGTGAAACAAAAAAAAAAAAAGAAACTAAAACCTTAACAATAATAATAAACTTATAAACTAAGCAATAAGTTGCTACACTTAACACTAATTTGGCTTAACTGGCGTGTGTGTATTAGAAGGTACGAGAACGTATGTAGTGTATGTAATGAATGTAGTTTATGAAGTGTAAGTAATGTATGTAGTGTATGTATTATGTGTAATGTATATTATGTAATGTATGAAGGCTCGCTATATAGGAATTTTAAATGTGTCTTCAGTACTATTATAATTCAAGGTGAGTAGGTGTTTTCTTAAAATATTTCTGAATATGTGTGAACTATAATTCCGAAAACGTAGGATGACATTAAACTTATTATAAATATACGGAGCTAGGAAAAAAAGAAAACGTTGGGCAAATTTTGTTTTACAACTAGGTTGTATATATACCTTGTGAGCTCTTCGTACCGTGTCTGGAAAATCCGGTCGTTTGATATGTTGAGTTCGTAAGATCTTCTCAATGTACAGTTGTCGAACGCTGAGAACCGCGGCTAATTTGTACAGTTCATCGGTCGGAAATCTATATTTTTTAAATAACATGGTTTTTAAAATTGCCCGCTGCGCTCTTTCAGCTTTAATAAGATGTGTCTTAGCACATCCTCCCCAGATGGAAATCCCATATACCATCACTGATTGGCATAACGCGTAATAGGTAGTGGTGAGTAGCTTTGAGTCACACACATATCTCAGGTTTCTGAAAAGGTACAGCAATTTTCTTACGCGCTTCGATAGGAGTGAGATTTGACTTTTCCAATTTAGTTGTTCATCTATTTGGATCCCCAGATACCTGACCGATGAAGCTAAGTCAAGACAATAACAGTCACAATCTTGAATGGAGTTGCATTTGTGGGCTCTTACAGTTATCATTTCAGGAGATGGTCTGGAAATTGCGTTTATGTAGTAGGTAATTACTTTTGTTTTAGATTGGTTGAGAGTTAACAGGTTGTTATCTAGCCACTTAGTAACGACATTGAACCCCTTATCGGCATTATTGTTTGCTTCGTTCCAGTCTCTGCCAGTAAAAGTAATAACCGTATCGTCTGCAAAAGCAATTATTTTTCCGTTTTGTAGCATTAAAGTTGATAAATCGTCAATATAAATAAGAAACAAGGTGGGGCCCAGGATGCTGCCCTGTGGTACACCATATTCAATAGATTCTTCTGAACTTGAGTAACTATCAACCTTGACTATTTGTTTTCTATTGGATAGGTAGTCAGCAATCAAATGTAGCGCCAAACCCCTTATACCCTTGCATTCTGCCTTTTTTAACAGTATGGGAATAGATACAGTGTCAAAGGCTTTAGCCAAATCGAGAAATATACTCAGACATTTTTTGTTTTTATCGATACTATTTACTACTTCTGCCATAAGTTGTTGCATGGCATCATCTGTAGATTTGTTTTGTCTAAACCCAAATTGATGCCGAGATAATAGGTTATACTTTTCTAAATACTGTTTAAGTCTATTATTTAAAGCTTTTTCTATTATTTTTGAAAGAGAAGGTAGCAAGGATATTGGTCTGTAGTTCGACACTACATCTCTGTCCCCAGACTTATGCAACGGTACTAAAATTGATTTTTTTAAGGCTTTGGGGAACTCCCCAAAGGTAAAACAGATATTACAAATAATTGTGATCGGCAAGGCTAAAACGGGCGCTGCTACTTTCAGAAGGTAGGAAGAAA
The DNA here is from genome assembly GCA_948252205.1 of Orthosia incerta. Taxonomy (NCBI): domain Eukaryota; kingdom Metazoa; phylum Arthropoda; class Insecta; order Lepidoptera; family Noctuidae; genus Orthosia; species Orthosia incerta. The sequence goes on from OX411743.1 coordinate 33,455,294, forward strand.
TACCATCCCAGCCACTAGAAGAAGTACTTTTTAGTGAGCCAATCAGTCTTAGGACCTCCAATTCGTCTACTGGAAGTAAAACAAAGGAATTGGAGGATGTTTGTAATATTCCTAATCTGTCAATAAGGTCACTTTCACTACTGTTTGTTCTATTTAGAATATCTGAAGCAAGCGTTTTTCCAACATTAGCGAAATATTTGTTAACCTCATTAAGCGAATCCAACGGATTCATTTTTAATTTCAATAATTCAGAAGCTTTACATTGTTTATTTTCGCAATTATTTAGTTTTTTAATAATTTCCCATTGTTTTTTAATATTACTTTTATTTTTTGAAATTTCTGATCTAAAGTATAATCTTTTTAAGTTTTTTAGTAGTTTATTACATGTGTTTCTATATCGTTTGTAAGTTATTTGTAGAATGCTATTTTCGGGGTCCTTTTTTAGCTTTTGATTAAGTCGGTCTCGATTTCTCATACAGCGCATTAAGCCTGGTGTAATCCAGGGCTTAATTGTTCTTTTTCTTCGTGTCACAGGTTTTATAGAGGTATGTTTGTTTAGTGATTGAGTCACGATATGTATAAACATATTCGTAGCTTCTTCAGGGTTTTTGTTGTATAGAATAGGTTCCCAGTCTAACATGCTCAGTTCATTCACAACGGCTTCGAAGTCAATTTTGGTGCACGTTTGAGAAATCTGCTGGTATTTATTTAGTCTTTTATACATTGCTAGTATTACAGTTGAGTGATCCGTGACACTTGTTTCACAAACAATAGTTTTAATAGGAAGCAGAGTTTTAGCAAAACTGTGATCCAAGCAAGTTTTAGTGTGAGTTGGTAATATATGTGTAGGTGCTAATCCATGCGAGGCTAATAAAAGAAGGTAATCATCTGATCTTTTATCATTATTGTCTGGTGTAATGTCCACATTAATATCGCCTGCAATTATGATATTTTTAAACTGTTTCAGTTCTGTAAGTATGTTATCCAGAGATTCAAGAAACCGATCTACGTTTGTGAACGACGGTGGTCTGTAAATGCAAAGCACAGCAAGATCTTGTCCCCTAGTCATCAGTAGACCACTAGCATCATTCAGCTTTGGTTCTTCAACTTTACACTGAATGTTCTGTTTGACGTATAATACTACTCCATCGTTTTGATTTATATTGTTTGATGTTGAGTAGGAATGGTAATTGTCTATTTGTGGAATATTTGAGACTTTAGACAGCCAACACTCGGTTAGTATAATCAAATCTATATCAGCGCTTAATCTTTCCAGAATAACTAACATGTCATCAAAATTTTGATTCAAACTCCTTATGTTCTGTTGCAATATCTTCATACAGATTTGGTGTTCTGCTTGTTTAAAGACACTATTACACTCCTCGGGAAGGTCCACCACTACTGCATCACTGGCATTAATACTAGCATCAATGTCATCTCCCAATGATAATATTTCGTTCATTTTTATTTGGAACTTTGGAAAATGTGGAGATACCAGCGCAACACCAGCGACAGCAGCAGAAGAGACAACCCGAAAAGTACAACAATGTCCTTGTGTGAATGTGTAAATCAGTGAGTTTTGTGTTTGATAGTGAGAAAAGCCTGTGTGTAACTAAAACTAAACAATATGATAACTTACTCGGTGCATGCGAACCTCGACAGGAATAATACATCATGCATATACAGTAAAAGATACAAATTAAATGTGAACATGAAGGAAGCGATAAACAATTTCTAAGTACATGATTATCAATAATTTTGTATAACCAAACTAGTCATCACGATGTTAGTAGTTCATTTATACATTGTTCACTTTTAACACAGTAGACCTTTTTTGAGTCCTGTTCTTTTTTTAGGTAAATTCTTCCTGATTTAGACCAACAAAAAGACCAATTATTTTTCTTCGCAAAGTTTTTAGCCTCGTGAAATAATTTTCTCGCGTTTCCAGGCAGATATTCGGACACGTAAATTGGAATTTGCTTGTCTTCAATACCAATGTGCTTTGTACTTAGCTTTTCTTCCTTGGTTTTATTTTTGTTGAAGTTCCTTATGTTATATAATGCGTCCGTTTTTAATGAAACTTTGGAAAATTCTGCTATTATTGGACGATTCGTGTTTTCCTTGCCAGGAAGTCTATAGATATCCCTAATACTGGAACAGTCAATAGACAGATTAATTGTTTTTCCCAATTTTGTGACATATGACGTCAGATCAGCAGGCGATTCTTCTGGCATAGTAGGTACGTTTCTAATTTCAATTGACGCTGATCGTGAGTTGACGTCCAAATCATGCAGTTTATTTTCCATGATTTGAATTTTATTCGAAAACTCTCTTCGTTCCTTTTCTAGGGTGTCGATTTGAGTTTTGACTTCAGTTACAGTTTTGGTTATCGATCCTAATGCACTTCCAATTTCCAGGTTAGTGGCTTGTATGGTTTTATTCTGAGCTTTAATCTCAATGACGTCATCTACCAATTTATTCAATAAGGCTTCCTGACCACTTTTCCAGGAGTTAAGCATTATCTTTACTTCGTTGAGTTCCCCTTTGAGGTCATCATATTGACTTACAGGAGAGAAGTCCAGCTTTTGCCGCTTATTTTGACGTGAAGTTACATAGTGAGCATCATTTAAAAGAGTTATATCCGACTCTGATGCCGATTGTAGCAGCATTGAGGATGAAGCCGCCGGAGGAGTTCGGTCTGCAGGCATCTTTGAATATTTAATTAGTGTTCTTAAAAGCCTTGGCTTCAATTTAGGAATTGTTTATGGCAGTCAACAGATTCTCAAAAGGCTTGTTTTCAATTTCGTAATTGTCTATGGCAACCTGCCTGATTGACAGTTGTCAAGTAATCGAAACAGAAATTGTTAATTACCCGCAAAGACTTCTATGTTGTACTGGGTAACCAGTTGTTTACCCGTAAGGAGAAACAACAAAATAATTAAACTGATATTTTCTCACTTGATCCGTTGAAATATTGTCTTCCTTCTTCTCATAAACGTCGTAAACACACTTGTTCACTACTATTGCAAGTTTCAAAGCGAAAGCGTTTCGTTTTATATTTATTTTTGCAAAAAAAACTTGGGAGCAGCTAGCGATACGTTATTTCACGTTCGTTGACGTTGACAGATCAAATGAATATTCACTTCATCCCTTTTATATCTAAATAAAGAACACACAAACAACTCGACGTAAATTAAATTCCTTGCAAATAACAATATGTCGTCCTGAATCAAAGTGGTCGTGACGTAACTGGGACGAAGTGTTCAAATTGAGTTGTCGCAGGTCAGGTTTGTTGCGCCACATCCTTTGTGTTTTATACAGAACGTTACTAGGGTATGAAAGATTGACAAATTTTCCAGCAGGTTTATTGAATTTTTGTACAGACTGGTTTAGTTAGATATTTTGTGAATTTTGAAACCTTACCGGTGTGAGCATGCGCAGCATAATTTTATTCATCATGTCCTCTTCTATTCTTTTCTTAATTTTGTGATTATTGCAGTAGCGGTACGTCCGTTTGTAAATGTTGTCTATTTTTACCGACTTCAAAAAAGTAGGTCATTAATTCGACACAATCTAAGTAATATTGTTGGAATTGCACAATATTTACATATGGTACTATGTATAGGCTTCTAAACACGTGTGCCAAATTTCATAAGTGTATGTATGTATGTTTGTTTGTAAGTTTTATATTTGTCCACGAATTTCTCCGAAACTACTTATCGGAACGTGATCATAATTTTATCTCTAAACTTAGGAAACAGTGCAGCGGCATCGGTTCAGCAGTTTTCAAGATATGGAACAAACAACCGAACTCCTTAGGGACAAACACCACGAATGTGTGAATTAAGTGAATATGGTATTTTGTTAATCCTTTAGGTAACTTACTATAGAACTTGCAATTTTTTTTGTGATACCAAAAACTAAAAAGACAGAAATAAAAACTTTTTCACAAAAATTAAGCCGACTTAGAAGTAAAACACTAAAAAGTGCAAAAATAACTTTCGCAACAAAAGTTAGTGCACTTTTTCGTGTTTTGCTTTAGAAGTCAGTTTATTTTTGTGAGAAAATCAGCTATCCATTTTTAAGTAGAGTTTTTTTCATAAAGAGACCTTGCTTCAGATAACTTGTTGCAGTTTGTGTCGATTATCGCCTTCGCCGACATTGAATGCCACTTGCCTACAGCCTCTAGTTTCGTGATGCATAAAACGTGAAGGATATGACGCAGTAGAACTTACCTGCGACTACTCAATTCGTCTTACTATCGTACAAGTTTACCTAAGACGTCTGCAAAGTTTAGTCGGCTTGTTATATTTGACCTTAAAAATCTATTGGGCAATACAGAAGTCAAGAAGTTCCCTTAAAGCTGGGCTTCTATGCAGAAAGCCTACTCAAAAATATAATAAAATAATGGTAATCATGGTACAACACACCGGTAACCGTTACAAAATTAAAAATTCACATACTGAAAGGGTAACTAACTCAGAATCATACGCAAAATATCAAAAATAAAAAATATGTTTCATTGGCTCTCGCGCTTGACCACTATCTCACCTCATGATAAGCGATGATATGGTATTGATATGTAAATGAAAGGTTAAGGTTAAAGTATAGCAGTTTTTAATAAGTGGTAAAAAGACATGTTTTACAAGAGAGCGTTTTTCTAGGACAGACGTCATCGAACGGTACAAAAACAATCGAGTTTAAAAAGTGTAACCCAACCAAAAGTAATAGGTTCATATTAACTTTGTAAATTGGTTGGTTTACCTACACTATATTTCTAACACCTGCCCTTAAACTAAACAATTTGCAAACCAAGATGAGAAACACAATTACAATGCTTATCTTTACTTAAACATTTAGTCAAGACATCTGCAACCATTTGTTCAGTAGGCAAATATTCTAATGTAACAATTTTATCATTCACAATCTGTCTTACATAATGGTGTCTTATGTCTATGTGTTTACTACGACTATGATTAATTTGACTATTACAAATTTTCTGCGCTGACTGACTATCATTATACAAGGTTACAGATAAGTATTGGTTTAAACATTCATAAAGAAAATTTCTAATAAATTTAGCTTCCTTCGCTCCTTCACACAGTGCCATGTATTCCGCCTCTGTACTTGATAGAGCCACTGTTCTTTGTTTTCGGCTCTCCCATGACACTGCTGAGTTACCGATTGTAAATACGTAACCAGTATAAGAACGTCGATCCAGCTGGTTAGATGCCCAATCCGCATCTACATATCCTGTCACTTCTAATGAAGACTTTTGATATACTATATTATAATCCATAGTTCCCTTTAAATATCGCAAGACTCTCTTTGCCGCTTTCCAATGAATATTTGAGTGGCAGTTATTAAACTGGCTCAATAAGCTGGCTGCATGTGCAATATCAGGCCTAGTACATACGGCTATGTACATAATACATCCAACAAGACTTCTATATTTAGAATCAGCATCAATTTGGTCTCCTTTTTCAAGTTTCATGCCACATTCTAAGGGTGTATTTACAGGCTTACAATCAACCATATTAAATTGCTCCAATACCTTCTGTATGTAATTTTTCTGATCGAGAGTAATTTTATTTTGTTCTTGTCTTAATCTCATTCCTAATACATGTGTGGCTCGGCCTAAGTCTTTCATTTCAAATCTCTTCATTAGTTCCTCCTTCAGCTTCTTCTTCTCTGATATATCTTTGCTAAAAATAAGAATATCATCGACGTACAGGGCTAATATAGTAATGTTTCCGCTGTTCTCTGATTTTATGTAAACACAAGGCTCACTGAGTGTTTTTCTGAACTGGAGATCTTTCAAAGCATTATCAATCTTATCATACCAGGCCTTGGATGCCTGTTTAAGTCCATATATTGCTTTATTCAATTTAAATACATGGTTTTCTTTACCATCTATTTTATAGCCATCAGGCTGTTCCATGTACACAGTCTCCTGTAGTTCTCCATTCAAGAAAGCCGTCTTGACATCCATATGGTCAATGTTCAAGTCTAAATTGACTGCCAGGGCGATTAGAGTACGTATAGTGGAGTATCGTACCACAGGTGAGTAGGTTTCTTTGTAATCAATGCCATATTCCTGGGTAAATCCTTTGGCCACAAGACGTGCTTTGTAACGAAGTAACTGACCATCTAGTCCAAGTTTCTTCTTAAAAATCCACTTGCATTTCACAGCTTTCTTTCCTGCAGGCAGTAGTGTTAAAGTCCAAGCTTTATTCTTTTCAAATGACTTATACTCATCTTCAATGGCTTCTCTCCATTGGTCTTTATCAGCTTCTGACAACGCTTCCGCTATCGTCTGTGGTTCAAGACCATTTATTGCTGTCATGGCAACCACAATATTAATATTTTCTTCAGTGTCATCATAATCACTTGATGATTGATCCACAGTCATGTCAGGATTCCATGTGACATCATTGGGATCATCGCCACAATCAGAGGTACTAGTATCAGAGTTATTAAAGTCAGTTGAATCTGTAACAGGCAATGGATCAATGTTATTATTTTCATTAGTACTTACACTGTCCATTTCTTTACTAGTAAGCTGCGGCTGGCAATCAGTAGCGCAACTTTCCTGTTTTATTTTCAAATCTTTATATATTTTCCCTTCCAAAAATTGCACATCTCTCTTTATTTGAACAATATTTGTCTTTTCAAAATATATTCTATATCCTTTGGTTTCTTCTCCATATCCAACCATTATACCATGTTCACCTTTAGAATCCCACTTAGCCCTTTTCTCGTGTGGAGTATGAACAAACACAGGTGTTCCAAAAATCTTCAAGTCTTGTATATCAAAACGCTTGCCCATCCAAGCTTCATATGGAGTTTTCACTTTATCAGAACTTAAACCTGTTCTATTTAGTACATAGCACGCAGTATTTGTTGCTTCCGCCCATAAAATCTTTGGAAATCTTTTGGCATACAATAGGGATCTAGCTGCTTCAACTAGTGTCCGATTTTCACGTTCAGCTTTCCCATTCTGTTCTGGCGTGTATGTAACCGAAGTCTGATGTAAAATTCCATGGTGAGATAACAGACTCTTCATATCCTTGTTAACAAACTCTGAACCATTGTCACTTCGGAAGTACATGATCTTATTACCGGTTATATTTTCGCTCAACTTTATATATTTTTCAACATAGGTCTTGACTTCGTGCTTCCCTTTCAAAAAATAGACACTTCTATAGTTCGAAAAATCGTCCTTTAGTAGCAAAAAATACCTGGATCCTCCAATGGAAGTCTCTTCCATTGGTCCACATACATCGGCGTGTATTAATTCGCATGTCCTTGAAGTCGACGATTGACTCATTTTAAAAGGCAAACGGTGTGCTTTGCCCTCTAAACATCCCTGACATTGACCACCGAAATCATCATTTGCCTCAATATTATTGTTTGCAAGCACCTTTTTCACATGTTGAATATTTTGATGTGCGAGTTTTTCGTGCCACTCGCTAAGGTTCAATCTCACTTGAGCTGTATTTGCAGCACTACATTTTAGACGCAAGTCCATTATATAAATGTTTCCGCATCGATTTGCGACCGCACAAAGCCTTTCATTTTTGTAAAAATCGCATTTGTTTTGATTGGTCTTCATGACATAACCTTTTTCTGTCACGCGGTTCACAGACAATAAATTAGTTTTGAGTTCTGGTACAAACAAAACTTTTTCTAACGTCGTGTCAATCCACACATGTCCATCAAATACCTGTGCTGCCACCTGTCCGAAACCCAATGCACTAATTGCCGTTCCGTTTCCTACTATCACTGATTTCTTATCAAGAGACGAATATGAAGTAAATAATTGTTTATCACGACACATGTGCTCGCTGGCACCAGTATCTACCACCCACTTTGAATGCATATACTGTATGTCCAAATTATCGGCTACTTCTAACATCACAAATGCATTACTATCTTTATTTAAACGAAATCTGCACTCACTTTTGAGATGACCGGATTTATTACAGTAAAAACACTTTTTACCAAACCTATTCGCCGTATCACTGTTTTTAACTTTGTTTCTGCACTCCGATTGATAATGTCCAAGTTTGTTACAGTTAAAGCATTTAACATTCTTTTTATTCACTGTTTTCTTCACAACAAACGCTGATGCTGTCGGTGTTTCGTCACCTCGTTCCTTCATCCGCTCTTCTTCGACTAACAACCTTGCAACCAAGTTGTCATATGTTTGTTTCTCGTCAGGGGCCGACTCCCAAGCTGACACGAAGTGCTTGTAGCGATCAGGCAATGACATCAGTACCTTCGTTATAACAAATCTTTCAGATATTTCCTCTCCCAATTGCTGTAACTGGTTTTGCATTTCTTTTATTTTTGCTAGAAATATCGACATTTGAATTCCTTCTTCGTATTTAAACTGGAAGAAACGTTGCTGGATGATATGTATGTTTGTTTCACTCTTCTGTTCATACACAGCAATCAACTTTTTCCACATTTCAGCAGACGTGCTGCATGATAATATGTGTATCATAACTTCGTCACTAATACGTGTGACTATCAACGTTTGTGCTTTAGCATCTTTCGTATCCCACGTTTTATCATTTTCTTTCGTCTTTACCAGTTTTCCTTCGACCACATCCAATAAATCATGGCCTCTTAATACGACTCTCACTTGAAATTTCCAAACATTCCAGTTTGTGGATCCCTCCAACTTAGTGATGCTGAGGTTACCGTCCATCTTTGCTCTTGCCTTCCTTCCTGCTCGTGATCAACAATTCCTTGCCTTTTACACCTTCCCGGTCGCAATTTTCACCTGTCAACCGGTTTTTTTCACTAGCAGTATTCTTTTGTCTTTTCACTTTATTTTTGAACTTCCTTACATTACTGGGCTGACTTGGTCACTGGGCCCATAACCTATTGATATGTAAATGAAAGGTTAAGGTTAAAGTATAGCAGTTTTTAATAAGTGGTAAAAAGACATGTTTTACAAGAGAGCGTTTTTCTAGGACAGACGTCATCGAACGGTACAAAAACAATCGAGTTTAAAAAGTGTAACCCAACCAAAAGTAATAGGTTCATATTAACTTTGTAAATTGGTTGGTTTACCTACACTATATTTCTAACATATGGTCGACGGTAAAGCACGCTTGCCTAGAAATAACCTATTCACTCTTGACTTAAATACCTTTTTTTTTGCGTGGAGAAATGCTCATGCATACTTCACTACCACGGGAAGATAGTGTAGTTATGTGGGACTCTAACCCACTAAAACTCCACGGTGTCCTCCTGTGCCTCTTAAGACGACGACTAACGCCAACGACCTTGAGGGAACAAAACGCGCACTCGTTTCACACCCGCGTGACCCAAAATTTTTTGAATGTAGGTATCAAGCTGAAATTTATATCAAATACTCAGGTCTACTGTCCCTTAAAGCTGTTAAAATCAAACTTCTAAGCCAACGCAATCAAAATATACAGCCGTTTATACCGCAAATTTCCGCAAATTTTCGACACTCGCAAGGCAATCAAAACCTACAGGGTACTTCCCGTAAACTCAGATTCTTGAAATTTGGTAGGAAGCAACGTCTTATAGCACAAATAAAGGAATAATTGCAAAAACACATCAAACATCATATAATAAAAATAATTTTAATAATTTTAAACTTACTACCCCTTTCCTCATGAACGCGTAGAGGTATTAAATTGAAATTCATATCAAATACTCAGGTCTATTATACCTTTTAGCTGAGGTTTGTACGGAACCCTCGGTGCGCGAGTCCGACTCGCAATTGGCCGGTTTTTTTACCGCGAGTATATAAAAAATGTTATGATTATTTCCCAAATATGGCAGAATAAGACAGCTACGGTTTTTACCAACCACTGCTATAATAGAGTTTTATGTTTCCGATGTATTTTCTCCTTATTTTCGATAAAAAAGGGCTGCGTGAAACTGCGGCATACTCGATGTTATATTCAAATTCAAACTTTGCTTCCATGCACGTAATAACAACGTTTAACAGCAGCTATATTTAAGGACCTTACTCACCAGTGACGTCAACTGGCGGAGCACAAAAACGGTAGCCCCCATTCCTTATATTTAGTACTTTTTGAATATCGTTATCGACGGTATAATGTCACTTTGTCTAGGGCGTAAGGGCAAATTAAATAAGATATCACATCTGGAATTCTATAAAAGCGTGATGGGTATCAATATTCAATGACGATTAAACATAAAAATATTTTTCACGTCTCTCGGTTCTTCACGTCTCAGTTTCGTAAATCTATTTAATATGACCTCTGTTTATCCCGAGTGTTCAAGTCTCGAAGGAAAGGGTGATTTTCTAGGCAAGCGTAGCTCTTCATACGTGTCACAGCTAACTACATATATATATATTATTAAATGTGACACGAGACAAATTTAAGCGAGTATAAATAAAATTATCACGCCTGTTTTCTTCCAACGGTTACGCAGAGGTTCACCTAAATATAAATAAAATGTTTATTGGTGCAAAAAAAGGTTACATTACAGTTATATTGTATGAATTATTCAACTGTCACCATTTTGAGTAATGAACCCTGCCTCTCAAACTACCTGTATCTTGAGAGACAGTATTCAGTTAGGATTTTATACAATTTTAACATTCATATACAATAAGGTGTTAGGTACATAGTCGTCTATACCAGGTGTAAAAATCTAATAACAATTTGCCCGACTCGGGAATCGAAACCAGGACCAAATACTTTGCAGTAACGCTTGCAACCACTAGACCAACGAGGCAGTTCAAAAAATGACAGAAATGGTAGTAACATTTTACTATAACTAGATAATTGGTCACGTACAAAATCAATGCTGAATTCTAACCGCGTGAATTTCTCACTACCCTACATTTACAATACTTACTATGAAAAACTGAACAAAATAAGAGCTCACGTCTCAAGTGAGCTGTTATTTACCGAGACGTATTTCTTGGAATGCTGATTATCTTACTATTGAAAATTAGAATAGAGATCCTTGGTGAGAATTTGTATCAATAGTATTTAAGACATGTTCCTTGGATTGAAATTCATTGTTACCAACTTGTGTATAATACCTCTCTGGTCCTAGGAAACGCTGTATTTTTGGAACCTTTATTGTAAAATTACACAAAAGAGATATAACAAGAAAGAAAGAAAAAATGGAAGGAAATGACGACTGCGTCTCAGCAAATCAACGGAAAATTCACGTAATCAGAACTTCAAGAAGTAAAGCAATATCCTCATTTTACTGAGGGAGGACTCGTAAAAGTAGGAAAATGAACTCTATAAAATCGTGAAAAAAGTAAGAAATATAGGTAGTTTTAGTATACTACTGTGATATACAAAAGTAGGTATATTTCATTTATAACATCGAAAACATCGAACCCACCAAAAATTTGAAGACAGGTGACATCCACCAACCCGCACTGTGCCCGCGTGGTGGATTAAGGGTACACTAGTCGACGGCACGAACTATTTTGTGCGCGGGGTTAAAATGCATTTTATATCAACCGACAACATGTGCGGAAGAGATAGATGCTGTGATGAGCAGTAGGAAGCTAGTTCGCGTACGAATACACACTTTTGCAAATTTGTAGCGAAATGGATAATGATTTAAGACGAAACCGAGCGCGCGAAATTTTATAAACAGACCTTTGGCAGTCTAGATATCATGGAAAAACGACTAAATCTATGTGTTCAAAATAAAATTATATGCATTGTTGAACTACTAATCTATCCCTGTATGGAGGCCGTTTAGCAATTTTCCGTCTTCTTATGGTATTTATTCGCGCCCAAAAATGCGTTAAAATTAGTGTCGAAATGTGGAAGTTTCGACGCTCATAACTTTCAAATATTTTATTTTTTTACTTTTTCGCTTCCATACAGGACTAGTTAATGATGAGACAAATTGATATCACTTTTTATTTTGAACGTACATCGTCAAACAGTGGAATAATCCCTAGACTATGTTTGTATGGAAAAAAAATCGACTAGTGTAACCTTAAGGACCCATTCCCTCTCTCACAGAGAGGAGGCCTGTGTCCCAGCAGTGGGAACATTAAAAAGGCTGATGATGATGCATGTTTCTGCTTTACTTACCTAGTTAAAAAACCCTTAACATATTTCTGAAATTACTACTACAACCAATTGATAGCAAAATCCAAACACCAACATCTTAATTATATTAAAGTCATAATAATTATAGCGAAACCGGGTTTCTAATGATGCTTGTACATTACGTAAGCTATAAACAATCTGAAATAAAATAAACAAGCAATGTTTATTTTTAAACTAGTAAATATAAAACAAGGGCGTCAATTCTTACGTCACTATGTTCAGACATTGGAAACAGGTTATACCGTGAGGTAGGTCGGGAGCGGGACGTATGAAATCGTACAAATCCGAGCAGACGTGGGTTCCAATCTCGAGTATTAAATTGCCAGATTGGAAAGATATGTGCAGGCCCAACATATACCAAAAAAACCTAGCTTTTACCAGCGGCTTCGCTCACGTTAAAAGTGTTATATTATCCTAAGGCAATATACTAACGGGCTAAAAAGTATACTTTTTAATGTAGGTCATGGTCCACCGGTGTGAAAAGTTTTATACGAATCTGTTCTGTCGTAAGGTGTGAAAGGGTAACAAGCAAGCAGGCAGACATAGACAGCTACTTACGCATTTTTAACAATACTAGCCTGTGTCATCGGCTACGCCCGCGTGAAAGTCGAAAATTAAACTATAAAAAATATGTGTGCCAAATTTCAATCCGTTCACTAGTTTTTGCTTGAAAGAGTAACATTCACCTATCCTCAGAAAGCGGTTTTTACACCGTCAATTGCTACGTTACGTACGTTTAGATGTAAACAGCACAACTAGGACTGGAAACAGGTTAAACCGTGAGGTAGGTCGGGACGCATGAAGTCGTACATATCCGAGCAAACGTGGGTTTCAATCTCGAGTATCAGATTGCAATTTACATTTATTCACGGTACAAGATTGGTTTTATAGTTACTCACATACACGTGGCTGATAAATAACAGATTTACAGGTCGATTTTCAAGGGTAATCAACGGCTGCCGAGGTCAGTCCGTGGATGGGTGACCATACATACCGAAAATCCCTCGTGGCGAAAAGAGCACATTAAACCATTGGTCCCGGCTGCCAATTGTAGATATTTGACATTTGTTTCGGGTTGTCAGAAGCCGGAGAATCTAATAACAGTTGACTACGCCGGAACGCAGACCTTTTATTTATTCGTGAACGCATCCTACGTCGGCGAGACTCGCTACAACTTCACGGCGGATTTCACTTCATTTATTTTTTTTTCCGAACGAACCGCCATATTTTTGTCGCGACACCTTTTACATAATTTCTGTACAAACAGTTATAAACTTCTTACCCAGTTCAGGGTCGATCTTTTATTGTATCGCCCACACCAGTTGACAATGTGTTACTCATTTACTGGGTTTTAGAGCCTACCCGACACATATGCAGTTGCCCTTTGTAAAATGCTAAATTTAGCTGAATCCGTTTAGACTTGATGCTAACTCCAACATATTTGCAAAAAGGCTAGGTAAATTAATTAAGGAACTAATAATAACTTTCCCAACGTTTGTGTAAAACGTTAGGTAAGTTATTATTAGTTCCTGAATTAATAGCTTTCATGTAATAGAAGTGTGTTCACTATTACTGAGAATTTCTCGAGAGATCAACCAATTCGCACAACTAGTAATCGAACCGCTTTTGTGTATTTAGTGTGGGTTTAATCTAGGAAGTGACGAACTCTTTTGATGATTTCTCGGATGAACTGATCGATGAAGACACCGTTCACAGATTAGCCAATCATTTGGTATTAGGTGAAGCAGCACACCTACTTACATAAACTTGCATCATTTTTTCCATAGGGGTAGCTGAAATTACAGAATGCCAAATGTATATTCCTTTTGCTCATGTGTCATCCACCAACCCGCACTGGGCCCGCGTGGTGGATTAAGGCCCTTTCCCTCTCTCACAGAGAGGAGGCCTGTGTCCCAGCAGTGGGCACATTGATAGGCTGATGATGATGATGATTCCTTTTGCTTCGTTTATGATAATTATGTTCACACTAGTTGAAGACGCATTTCACCACCATAAGCATGTTGATTAGACAATGAATATTTGAATATACATATCCTTTTAATACCAGGAAATTGTTCTCAGTAGTTTCATTAAAATAATTTCGCGGCAAAGAAGACCGCCCAAGTTAGGTAAAAGAGAAAACAAAAACCAAAGGCCAAAAATAAATTCTCTATCAACACTGTGTCAAAAAATAGGATATGCTCGACTGTAATTTCCCCAACGTATGACCTGAAAGAGAATAAAAGCAATATAAAATAACAACACGATAAGTAGGACAGTCGAGTATAGCAGCCGTATTGCCGAGGTCAGCCGGTAACAAGAAGCAGACAGTTACCGTTTGTCATACAAAGTAGACTGGTATTGGATAAAATTTAGTTAGAAGTTGTGCCCTTTATAGGTAAACTTCGAGTCTTGTTTAGCGCTTTAAGAGACAAAAAAAACTCTTTTGAAATCAAACGTTTTATGTATTAATGTCAGAAAACCATTTGATATCTTTATCACGTGGGTGTATAACAATTAATTGGTCCACCACCTTTGGGTATCCGGCATATTGCATTTAGAAACTTGTCACATTCACATACCAAACCGTGTATTGTCATCAAAACCAAACGTGTCTGCAGGGAGGATTTCCCACTATTGCCGAAAAACAAAATTAAAAAAAGCTTGTAAAAATAGTACTATGTAATTAAAATTGCTACAGCTCAAACGAAGATCCCGCAAGATGTCTGTGGATTTAAGAAAGGGGAAGAGATGTGATAAATCTTAGGATTTTTTTTATTGTTATTTTTTTTTTAAAAAAACGTTGCCCCATACTAGGAATTTCTTCCTGTATCGTGGGTGCGTTTACAAACACATAAACTCACATACACAAACACCCAGAGCCGGAACAACTATCTGTAGGTCATACAAATATTTATTCCGTGCGGGAATCGAACCCGCGACACGTAGCGCCAGCCGTGCGCCCAAATGTTGGAAGGCCTCCTACTAGGTTGGCCGATGAACTGATTAAGGTTGCGAGAATGAGCTGGATCAGTCAATGTGGCGACGCTTGGGGGGTGGCCTATGTCCAGCAGTGGACGATGTAAACTGCCTCGACAAACAAGAGGCGTTTCAAACTTTACATCAGCTAATTTAATAGGTTATGGATATTTTTTCGATAATCTGTTATTATGTTCTTAGAGGGATTTTTTCGTTCTTCTCTCTTTATGAAAAGTCCATATACGTAATTTACTTAGGCCCGAACTCGAGGTTAAATTAATAACTCTGAGTTACGTCTATCATGCAAGTGGTCCTTAGAGTTCAGAGAAAACTAAACTCAAAGAAACAAATAAATAAATAATTCTTAAAGGGGTATAAAATGCGTTAAATATAAGTTTAATTTGAACTTATAATATCAAATCAAACCGAAGTTATAACAGTTCAAAATGACTCTTTTCATAAAATTCCAATTTCATTATGAAATAAGGACCTCCTATATATACCATACATTAGTACATCTCTTTGTAATTTATTTGTGAAAGCCGTAAAGTAATGTAAAACTGCAAGTAACACCTATAATTAATTTCTCTCCAACTTGCATCGACACCCTTGCACCATCCCATCTTCCTAGCACGGTGGGCTGCGCTGGGGCGGCTGCTGCAGGTGCTGAAAACCTCAAACGGTGCAAATACAACAACTTAATTGGTAATTATGTGTTTGAGCCGTTTGGGGTTGAAACACTAGGGCCATGGGGTCCGAGTGCACACCTATTATTTCGGGATATCGCCAAGTGGTTGGTCGACTCTTTACGAGACCAGAGGGCCATTGCCATCCAACGTGGCAATGCTGCCAGCTTTCTGGGCACTTTTCCTGTTGACAGCGATGTGCAAATTTTTTGACGCCCCGTAATTGTACATATATTTATTCTTATTTTAGTTCTAATATTAGTTTGTAAATAATAATGTACATATGTAAATAAATAAGTTATTAAAATATAAAAAGAAACAATTTCTCTCCTGATTTAAATTCTCTTTCAAATAAGAATTAATTGTGTGTCTTTTTACTTCAAAGAATTCCTGATTTAACCCTTTGACGATAGTCAAGTTCTATTCCTTGATTAATTATTTATTTACACTCGTTAACTAGAATTACGCCAGTCAATGCTTATTTGCAAGTCTGTTTAATGATTTAAATGTTACCTTTAAATTCTATAATTATTCAATCGTTTGCGTATTACACGAAACATCTGAAAATTATAGTTAACAAACAAATAATGAAGGTTTTGATCTTTACAAATCTGTGAAAGCGTATTTAAGGAGTATCCTATATCATAAAAACCTTTTTTGCAAATAATATTATTTTTGGAAGTCGGTGTCTTTCGTAGGTACCAATTTTTTGCGTTATGGACACCGACTTCCAAAAATAAACTTATTTTTCACTTTGTAGTTTTTTATTTGGAAGTCGGTAGTATTTTTTTGCAAAAAAGTTTTTTGGTTTTCACTTTTTAGTTGTACCTACCTAATAGGCAAGTTGTTTAGTAACCTATAACGCCAGAATAGATTACCCAAATACCATGAAACTTGAACATAACCGGTGAAATAAGAGATCTGCGTACCCCTTAAGAGCGTACTGGCGTGATATTATGTTGTGAAATGGTATAAACAATGAACAGACATGCGATTGCAGCAATTCCGAAAGATTTGCCGACATTTATTGAAGAGTTCTGTTGTACAGGGTGTTTGGAAGGGAGCTGTACATACGCCTAGGGTAGAAACTAGGGATAGTCTGCTACCTACCCCCGCCCATTATATTGACCTTGGCCTCAAGGTTTTTTTTTAATTTATTATTATTTTTTATTTGACTTTTTTATGATTTTTTGACTAAAACTACCTGTAGCTCAAAATCTATCCATGGGACCGGTCGGCTAATGGTCTTGTTTTAATCGTTAGAGTCTTAGGGTCCTGCAAAAAATTATTTTACACCAGAAAATTGTGGAGAAGAAAAGTTATGGGGCCTGAAGTACCATAGAATTAATTAATAACTTTAAAACTAAAAGTGATAATTACACTTTTAGCATATCGTTAGAAAGGGCATGGACTGAGGATGTTTTAAAAAAATCAGAAGAACTCCAACCCTGTTAGTTTTTTTTTAAACCCCATAGAAAGTTGCCCTTAAAATTATTTCTTTTCCTTACTACGGTACTTCAGGCCCCATAACTTTTCTTCTCCACAATTTTCTGGTGTAAAATAATTTTTTGCAGGACCCTAAGACTCTAACGATTAAAAAAAGACCATTAGCCGACCGGTCCCATGGATAGATTTTGAGCTACAGGTAGTTTTAGTCAAAAAATCATAAAAAAGTCAAATAAAAAATAATAATAAATTAAAAAAAAACCTTGAGGCCAAGGTCAATATAATGGGCGGGG
Organism: Orthosia incerta; assembly: GCA_948252205.1. Taxonomy (NCBI): domain Eukaryota; kingdom Metazoa; phylum Arthropoda; class Insecta; order Lepidoptera; family Noctuidae; genus Orthosia; species Orthosia incerta. The sequence continues at coordinate 33,472,808 of OX411743.1, forward strand.
GTAGGTAGCAGACTATCCCTAGTTTCTACCCTAGGCGTATGTACAGCTCCCTTCCAAACACCCTGTATATCTCCGAAGTTCTTCATCAGATCTTCACCAAATTAAAATGGGACCAATTTCGAAACAACTTCTTTCAAACAAAAAAAGAATTTTTCAGAATAGAATTCAGAAGAATAGAATTCTAAATCGGTCCACAATTGACGGAGATATTGGTGAACAAACACAAAAAAAAAAACACATAATGTCGAACATAGAACCTCCTCCTTTTTGGTAAGTGGGTTAAAAATATATAATGTAGATTCTTCCTACATATTTAAATATGACTACAATAGTTTCATACTTTTCGAAGTTTATTTTACGAAGTCTAAATCAACTTTCTAAGTCATATTCTCTGCGGCGGGTTCGCGGTGAGTGCTAGCGCGTGCCCGTGTTCCCGCCATAAGCGGCACAGGAGGACACCGTGGTGTTTTAGTGGGTTGGAGTGCCACATAACTGTGCTATCTCCCCGTGGTAGCGCAGTATGCATGAGCATGTATCCAGGCTAAAAAAAAAAGGAAAAATGTCATATTCTCTATCACTTTATCTTGACTTTTCACTTTGAACTTTCAAATTTACAAATCATTGAATTAAAAATATTTCCAATGCTTGTATTTAGTGGGAATACACACAAGCAATGGGTCCCAATTAAACAAATGGGGCTAACAAGATTTTGATAGTGATATCTTTTTTTTAAACAATTAAACCTAAGTAACATCCAACAGTGAAGATACCTGGAAAAACAAAATACTCGGATGCCTTTACACCATACACACTGCTGCCACAACTTACCTAATCTACTTCTTCCCACAGGTCCCCATAGAAGCAGCGCACCTTTACGACGCGGTTACACTGTGGGCCCGTGCGGCAACCGCAGCGATGCGCTACGGGTTACCGGCGACAGATGGCGCCACCCTCATGAAACTCCTGCGCCCCACCACATACAGATCTGTACAGGGATTTGACGTGAGTTTTTAGAGTTTACAACTATTAGTATTTATTTATTTATTTTATTTATTATATTCTTTATTGTACACCATAAAAATATATGTACAGGACAAACAATCATAAAAGCAAGTGTACAATGGGCGGCCTTATCGCACAGAGCAATCTCTTACAGACAACCTTAGGATGGACTGAACGAGAGGAACGGAATTACTTAGTATATGAAGTATTGGAGCTTGAGACAGAATACTGGAATTAAATTAATCATTATGATATGATACCCAGGAGTACTTTGCATCGTTTCTCCAATATGGCGGTAATGGCCTCATCGTGGTTTCAAGATTGTTTTAATGGTGTTCTTTCACTTGCTCCTAAAACTAGCGACATACACGGCTTCCGGAGCTTTTGGCTCGTTTTAAATAGCTAGAAGTGTTGATGAAGGCTCGTGTTAGGCAATTGGATCAAGAGTTTGATTTAGGAAAGAGTATATATTTTTGGGTAGGGTCCAAAGAGCCTCCTTTAAGAACTGGGTTTGTAGTACTTTGCAGCTTTTGGCATTCATGTTGATTCTACGGTTTTGGACGTCAGTTTCTTTTTCCTTGAAGAGACAGGTAAATTATTCAGAATCGATCGAATTCTTGCCCTAAATAAACCCTTGTGAGGTATATTGCCTCACAACTTTAGCATAAGTACAAAACAAATTCACAACAGACCTATTATTATTCTGTTCAGTAAACTTGTATCTTTATTCCCTTGAAAGGAAACTTGAAATGTTAACCCTCATCAAAATGAGCTTTATATTTCTTTATTTTGCTAAGGTAGATACTATTGTTTTGTAGCTTAGGAGTTCTGTTTACAAAACATTTTGGTCTAGACAATTGTTGTTAATTTATGACTAAACAGTTTGAAAGGTATTTTGTATTGTCTGTTTTGTAATTAGTATATAATATACGTTCTTAATCCTGCTTAAAAATTCTATCTACGTTTGCCAGCCGTTTACAAGAATGGTGATAAGGTTGTATAGATTTTGCCCTGAATTTTGAAAGTTTTTGTGAAAATAAGGGCGCTTGTACACGCAAAGAAAATTTACCAGGCCTATCATGTACACGAGATGAATTTTGTCGGACCTAGGCACGAATCTTGCCTAGCGCAGACAAGATTTTTTTTGTTCAACACCATGCCAGTGAACACAGTTCGTGTACCGATACTTTTTCAAATTCTTGCGTAGGCTCAGTGCAGGCTTTTCTTAGCCTGTACAGTATAAGCGGCCTAATTGTGTATACCGTAGACTCTTTAAATTTGTTTCGTAGATATTGCTGTCACCAGTAAAAGCTATTGTACCCATAGAATTACTCGTAGCAATCTTCTATATAAAAGAGAAAGTATGTATGTATGTTCCTGCGGCTGGCCCGATTTTAATAAAATTTTCAGACAATCTTAAGATTGATCCAGCGGATAATCCGGTAAAGTTAGGTGGCGATCGCAGCATTTTTTTTTAACGCTGAACGCAGGCGAAGCCGCGGGCCATAGCTAATATTGTATAAGAGCTGTGTTACAGGTTTTTGTGTAAAGACTTTTACATAATATTACATCCCCGAAGGATAAGGCAGCGGAGAACCTTCTGTACACTAACATTTCGCAGTTATGTAGGTCTCAAGTAATGGAAAGTGAACCTATTGGCATCACCCGGGCATGAATCCAGAATCTAAGCTGCTACAGAACAACTCAAAGACACTGATCGATCCGAGAATCGAATTGCTCAGAGTAGCGCTTACAACGACTAGATGAACGAGGAAGTCTGTTACTTTACAAGATGGAAAAAAGGACACTCACTGATTGGTACAACAGCAAAAGTCAAAAGAGCATATACTCTTTTTACTTACATGTTTTACGTTTTCCAAATTGAATTGACAGTTCCTCTGCATATATATATATAAATCCATAAAGAAGTCTGAATGAAAGATTGTTATATAAATAGGGTCGCGTTGTTGGGGCTAAATTTAGCACGTTCAATTTTTGTAAACGTCGTCGGCATACAGAGCAATCCTTTACGCATTTAGATGAGGTATTTCTGTAGCCTCTTATATTAACATAAGGTTACGGCAGATGGCAAGAGTGGAAGTATTCCGAATGTTATCCATTACTTAGTGAAAAGAAATATGCGTAGAAAGTTGTATTTCCTTATCTAATAACCAGACATGGAATGAGGGCAAGAATTAATTATGATTAAGTAGTAACCCGCGGTTTTTTTGAAGTTCTTTCAGTTCATCTAAAGATTTTCTGGTAAACATCGAAGTAAGCGTTAAAATCTAAATAATAGTACATTATGGTACAAGTGTGCAATGTTGGTGATTACCGCTGAGGCGCCATTGAGACCCGAGCCGTAGGTGAGGGTCTTAAGAGAGCCGAGGACGGTAATCATCAATACACACGTGTATCATACGACGTTTTTCAACAAACTTGTGAATAAATAATACTAAAAAATCATTTCCAACAGTAAAAACGAGTTGTGAAAATGTTTTCGCAATGGCGGGCAAAATTAATCAGTTTTCCTATGCGCGCGCATTTAACAATGGCGATCGGCCATAGACTAAAAGAATGAGATTTCTTTTTTTTTGGCTTTTCGTGGATAGTGTTTTAGCCACGTACAAAATAGGGAAATTCCATTTTTCTTTAATACAGAGCAAATAAAATGTATATTTAAGTAAAAGATTTATTTATTAAGCACGTACAAGTTAAAATTATCTATTTAAATACGAAGTTGCATGAAATAAGCAAGCAATATGTACATTAATTTAAATGTACTATTGAGCACGATCTTTTTTGTATCGAAACTTTTTTAAGAACAAAGCAACTCAACCAATAAAATAAACTCTATAACTCACTTGTGAATAATAGCAATGAAAAAGTCACAGTTTGATAACAGGTATCATTATGTGCCTAATTGCGGTGAAATTAGAGCCACTTTATGAGCAAGTGTGTTGAAAAATGTTTTTTATTGTTATTCATGCATTATACAGAGCAGTGGTGGCCCAGTGCTATCGGCCGCGACTTACAAGTTGTAGGTCGTAGGTTCGAGCCCAGTCAGGCGCTTTACTTTGTGTAAATTACATCATCACCACTGCTCTCAAAACGGTGAAGGAAAACATCGTGAGGAAACCGGCATGACTTAGAACCAAAAATTCGAAGATATGTGACATCCACCAACTCGCACTGGGCCCGCGTGGTGGATTACGGCCCATTCCCTCTTATAATGAGGAGGCCTGTGTCCCAGCAGTGGGAACATTAATAGGCTGATGATGTAATGTGATGATGCATAACATAGTTGGAGGTAACCCCAGTTAGTTACAAATTATAATAATAATATCGTTTATTTATAACATAAGGCCCATTTTACAATGAAATATCTTTAAAAATTTAAAAGAACACAGTTGTTTATTTGCCTGAACTAGGTTGAACCTTTTGTTAGGGTTAAATTATACTTGCGTTAGGGTTAACTCGCTTCTGCCCATAGCCATAGTGACAATTACATAATTTTGTAACCATGTAATTAAAGAAGTTAAAATTAAATTAAATATACAAAAAATAATTACAAAAATCGAAGAAGAGAAGAAGATATAGGCCGATATAAAAAAAGAAGAAGATATAGGCCGATATAAAAAAGAAGAAGATATAGGCCGATTGTTTGTAATTTTGACGTCTGGCAAAAACAGTACGGACCATTTGGGAGGAAGCTACAACCCCTTTGCGTCTTTTATTTAAATTGGTTAATTTGAAGGACAGCGTCTTATGAAGGTTTAGGGTATATTATAGGGTATATATATATAGGGATAATTTCCTTACTGACAGTAGACAACTAATCCTGAAAAGGTTTTCAGTAGAATATCTGTAAAGTTTTCAGAAGAATTTCTGTTAGGTTTGAAATACATAACCTTAAGAAGCGATCTCTGGGGTACCTCTAAGTCCAGGAATTTGATTTTAGTGGCAACTCGTCATACAGCAATGCAACATGAAATGACAGACTGCGCAAGTTAAGGCTGGTAAAGTGCAAGGAGACCGCCGTTGTACCCAAAAAATAAAGAAGTCTGTGAAAATGTTGTAAGAGTTGTGTAACTATTTTTGTATAAAATAAAGTATATTCTATCTATCTACTACATACATGTACCCGTAAATAGTTGGTGCATTTAAGTATGGCAAAAACGGTCATTTACCAAATATCTATTCAGAGAGCCGAACCAAAAATGATGCATCGTTTTCGCAGTGAAAAATGTGAACGAACCCAAAACAAAAACAAACGATACGATGTCGATTTAGGACAACTAAAGATGAATATAAAGAAGAGAGAAATGAGAAATAAAGACAATAATATTAATATGAATGTTAACGAACCCGATACGATACGATGTCGATTTAGAACAACTAAAGATGAATATAAAGAAGAGAGAAATGATAAATAAAGACGTAAATATTAATATTTCATACTACAAATTTCAATAAATATTTGACCTATTTACAATGACAATATCCACGTTATTCACTCTATCATAGTTTCTATTTCATTGGTATCCAAGTGCTACCTCGTAGACCATTCACAATACGCAACACACAGTGCTACGTCGTAGACATACGCAGCTACGGTGCTACGCAAGCCCTTGCGGTGAACCGATCTTCACATCACATCATCACATCATCAGCCTATTAATGTTCCCACTGCTGGGACACAGGCCTCCTCTCTGTGAGAGGGACCGATCTTGTTACGCCTATATTGCCTTTCGTTAGACGCTGGAAAAGTACCGAATGCTTGGAAGCAAGCCAAGTTCGTACCATGACGTGTCAAAACTATAATGGTTCAACTGTGAAAAACGAACAGGGGGATGACCATAAGCTCTTAGAGTAAGGTTATTTTGAGATCGCGTAAGTGACAGATGTATACAAGTCACACACACACACTCAAAATAACATTACTCTAAAAGCTTATGGTCACCCCCCTGATGTATACATCTGTCCATTACGCACACTGGATATAACTTTGCTCTAAGAGGTTATGGTCAGCCCCCCAGTATTTTAATTGGAGCGACAACTTTTCTGAATTTCACAACCCGATAATTGAGCAATATAATATCCATTGGTAAGGGCGGATTAAGACTTCTCTAACTACCCATTACGACTATCAAAGATTACAAATGCCAGCCGGAACGTGCTTTCCGTCTCGGTAGGCACGCAATGATCGATCACTCATCTAGGAACCGAATACGTCAAGCGTTGCTCAACTTTGAAGAGCTTTCAGTTATGATTACTTAACCACAAGCTTGAACGACGACAGTCTATGACCAGTGTGTGTTGATAGTTATGACCTATCGCTCTGAGACGAGGTCGCTCACAATGGGCCTCACCAGAAAGCTTACAGTCACCCAAATGGCAATGGAGATGGATGGCTATGCTCAGTGTATTCTTGCGTAATCGAATCAGAAATGTAGAGGTTCGCAAGAGAACCAGGGTTATCCCGAAGAATTGCCAAACTTATGTTGCAGTGGGCAGGGTACGTTGCTCGCAGAACGGATTACCGAAGGGGCAGAAAAATTCTAGTGTGGTGACCGCGCACCGGCAGACGTTGCGTTGGAAGGCCTCCCACCAGGTGGACTAATTTACCTAGTGAAGGTTGTGGGGATCCACTGGATGCGCGAAGCACGGGACCGATCAATGTGGCAACGCTTGGGGGGAGGCCTATGTCCAGCAATGGGTCTTTCAGCCGCTATGATGATGATGATGAACCACGAGCTTATATACAGATTACTATTGAGAAGAAAGACATAAAATATTCTAAGATTTTCACACGTTATACTTCCCTTCCATATCGGATAAAAAATCTTAAGATATAAATTCTCTTTATATTTGATTCGGGACCATGAACTTTCTACGTGTGAACATCTATATGAGTTATTGTAAACGATTGAAGGCTTTCGTGATCTTAGAGGATTGGAGGAGGAAAATTACCCTTTTTATAACAGGCAGTTTTTAGAACCATGTGTATTTTATATTGGGTCTTTTGTTTTATTTATGATAAAATAAAAAGAATTTTGTCATTCTGAAATTGGTTTAAGTCATAGAAAATTCACGGCAGCGATCCGCTCAATATAATTTTTTTAAATTAGGTCAATTGTTACCGAGTTCCTTGCCAAATTCCAGTAACTTGGTAACTGTATCCTCTTCAAAACTGTTACTTTACAACATAGCTGGTCCATATTCCGTGGAACTTAAACAAAACAGGCGAAATATAGGTGTACCTACCTACCTTCTATAGGTACACCTCTCGCCAACCGTTCGTCGAATTCAGGTGTGTCGTTATTGTCATTTAGTAATTTACTCGAATCGCCAACGAAATTAGAGGATTGAAACATTTGGGAGCTGTTCCCCTCCGCCTACGGCTTTCCACGAGGCCGTAAACGTATCTAATGCTCTTAATTGTTTAATACTAGGTCCAAATTCTTTGTAGTTCTAAGTAATTTTGCCAAAACATAATTTAAAAGTTGAATGGTAATATAAGTCCATACTTAATAGAACAGTGTAGATTGAAATTCAAGGCAATATTTAGCAGGAATATTTAACATAGCAGAGAAGTGATTAAAAGTAAATTTTCAGAAATTCGCCACAATTAAGGGGTTACTTCATTCAGTTTTGCTATGGAGCATCGTGTTACCCGGAAAATCTATAGATATGCGGAACTGGATGGAAAGTGCCGCAACTTTCATTGAAAAGGGAGGATCCTCCGACCAGACGGATGGGTCGGTTGCTGTCGGGCTGATATATATGTCTAAATCGTGCGAAGAACTTTGATTGCGCGATGTAGGATTTGTGTGGCGTCAAGTCTTATTGTTGTTCGTATGTGGTGGCATAGATGTTGCCACAGATCTAATGATCTACTGGGACAAACTAACAAAAAACATAACATTACTCTCTAACATTGGTCTAGACAGATCACTGACCGCCAGAACCAAAAATAAGTGAACAGCCTTATTTTTAATATAGATCAGTTTAACATATTTTCTATACAGAAGCTGCAAATTTTCATTCCTTAGGATAAGTTATCCGACTTTATAGAAATTAGCCCTTAAGGGTACACTAGTCGACGGCACGAACTATTTTGTACGCGGGGCTAAAATGCATTTTATATCAACCGACAACACGTGCGGAAGAGATAGATGCTGTGATGAGCAGTAGGAAGCTAGTTCGCGTACGAATACACCCTTTTGCAAATTTGTAGCGAAATGGATAATGATTTAGGACAAAACCGAGCGCGCGAAATTTTATAAGTAGAACTTTGGCTGTCTAAATATCATGAAAATCTACTAAATCTATCTGTTCAAAATAAAATTATATGCATTGTTGAACTACTAATCTATCCCTGTATGGAGGCCGTTTTGCAATTTTCCGTCTTCTTATGGTATTTATTTGAGCCCAAAAATGCGTTAAAATTAGTGTCGAAATGTGGAACTTTCGACGCTCATAACTTTCAAATTTTTTCCTTTCTTTACTTTTTCTCTTCCATACAGGGCTAGATAATGATGAGACAAATTGATATCACTTTTTATTTTGAACTTACATCGTCAAACAGTGGAATAATCCCTAGACTACGTTTGTATGGAAAATTTTTCGACTAGTGTAACCTTAATCTAAATTTATAGAATCGTCAGACTGAATCGTTCACAATTCAACTACCATGTCAAATCATGCCAGTCAGAGATCAATGGAACAATGATTTGTTAGCAGTGACATGTGTCTGAGCCACACGAGTGGATTCGGGACAAACAAATAAACAATACTTACGAAACAAAGGAAATGGCGTATTGTGAGGCGTCTCTGAAACAATAACACATGACAAAGTATAGCTTTTCATGAAAATTATATAAGGAGGATGGACGGTTATACATAACATCACGTCAGTATACCCCGGAGGGGGGCAGGGGTGCACTATAGTACACACCAGCCAGTGCCAGTTATGTTTAAGTCCCATGTTATAGGGGTGAACCCATTGCCATCAACTGGGCACAAAAGGGTAGTTGACAAAAAAAAATCGGATCTAAAATATTGGACACGTATTTTTTCTTTTGACATGTAAACAAAAAAATACGAAGATAAAGTGAGTTGAAATATCGTGTGACGTCACGGTGTGCTACACTTTATAATGACAAAGTGACGTCACAAGCCCCCACTCCTGAACTTTGATGCGCTTTATCTTTGTCAGTTTTTATTTATTTATAAAGCAAAAAATATGTGTCCAATATTATTTGATAATGTCACTGACGAACTATATAGAATTATTATTTTTCTACACAGGAAACATCCTTAATCTGGCTCTGTGCCCACGGAGTCTGGGCTACGGGCTGCTACTGAGAAATACCAGAGGAAAATACCCAATAATACTTCGCCCAACACGGGAATTGAACCCAGGTCCTCATGCTCTAAGTACCTCGTACCTCGTACCTATAACCAAAACCCAGTGGTTTAGGTTATAGGTACGTTGTATGTCAGCGAGCTTTAATAGTTTCCACAACCAAAGTCACAAAAACCGACCGTTTCTTGTAACGATTTTGCTTTTAGATAGAAGCCTTTCATTAGCTAGACTTCATTTCTATTCAATTTATATTAGTAATTTCGCTTGTATTTATTGACAGGAACTCCATTTTGGAAACGACATCTTTTGCTTTTATAACCACCATTTTTCAGTCTATTGACAAGGAAAAGATTATTAGAACTGAAAATGTATAAAATTGTTTTTCGTTTCGGCTTTTTCGTTTATATATTTTGTGACAATGTTTGTAGCGAGGAACTTAAATGTAAAATTGCGTTTTTCGATTGGTTTCACGGTAAAACTATTGACGATTTACCCAGGACCTTGTGGGATCTATGATTCTTGTTTTCGAAAAGGGTATTTTTCTGTGTGATAGAACTTTAAGTAGAGAACCGATATAAATCCCTTTCAATGGTCCAAAGTCCTAGAGGCTGGGATCGGCATTATAAATATTTAGAAAAAAATTGGCTGGATTGACCCACTTTGAATGTTTGATAGAGATGCCAAAACTATAAAGAGAATTCCTAAGCTTTAAAGGATCAAGAAAGGTTTTTTCCTAAAAATGCCTGCGACCTTGTAACGATTTCTTATTGAATTATGAGCGTGAAGTCTGCGTCTGGAGATAAAAAAAACCCTGGAAAAGATGAAGTATTCTTCGTCGTATGGATGAATTCTAATTAAATATGTTTTGACCAGAATTCATTCACGTTGAACAAATTAGGTTAAATTCATCGTAATACGCATAAAATTTTCTCTGAGAATGGAAAATGTACGTATGTAAATTAATCAGGTACTCATCGTATACATTTTCACCGAGAGAAATCATCATCATCATATCAGACGTCCACTGCTGGACATAGGCCTCCCCTAAGCGGACGGGACCGGTCAATGTGGTGACATTGACCGGTCCCATCCGTCCCGAGGGAAATATTTTGTTTAAAAATTCCTTGTCGAAAGCTACGAGGAATTAATTTAAAGAATATTTTTCTTGTAAAGTAAAGAATCACCTGCAAACAACGACTTTCAAACTTTTGCTACAATATCGTATAAATAAGTTTTTTAATTAAATGACTGAAGTTGATAAGCAGAAGTTGGATGCGAGCCACAGACTACAGAATTGCTGACCAATGGAATACCAGAGGTTCTTTACAAGTGACATTCTCTTAAGACTGCGCCGAGCAAAATAATCCAAAACGATCGTCACAGTTATAGGGATTTAATCAATATTATTACCATAATTACCATAAAAAATATGTAATGAACACCACAATGAATGTGTTAACGATTCTATGTTGGCAAAAACAAAAAATATTGTTTAGTTTAAATAACAAAAATACGTAAAGTTGGACAAAAATATTAAAATAGCATGCTCGTGTTTTATTGAATATTTATAGTAAACTGTTGAATTTTTTCACAAACTTTAATTCATATTAATCTCTAATTGTCATACCACAATTTATAGTTTTAACATTTTCGAAAAGACACTCGGTTATTTTAGTTTTATTTTTTTTCTTAATTGTTGCGCTGTTTTGCGAAACGTAAACCGGTCGCCAATTCAGTCGTCCACGAGAGCTCGGAGAGTGGTCACGTCTCTTTGTGGAGCGACGCGCCGATAACGATAATTCGCGATCTATTGTGTACGTATACCTTGCTGCAAATAGTTGAATAAGGTAAGTTATATATTTTGTTTTTTGAGTATGACTGTTTATGCATAACTAACATTTACTTTTTATGTTTTTACTGTTCAATGCATATTTCTGTAACATTTTTTTTAAATGTTTATTTTAGTTATAATGGAAAAGCGTAAGGAAACATATTATAAGAAGAAAGTGGGCGCTCATTTCCGAAAAAGAATCTGTTCTCATAAAAAGTACATATTTCTATTTTGTGACATTATTTCCTTTATAAGCGACTTTCCAAAAAGAAGGATTTTTTTTGTGTATGTTCACCGATTACATCAATTGTGGACAGATTTTAGAAATTATTTTTTTGTTTGAAAGATTACGTTCCATTTAAATTTGGTGAAGATCTGATGAAGAATTTTGGAGATATGCAAAAAAATACGGCAGATCTCTCGGGATTGCTGGAATCGCATGTCTGTTTATTGTTCCCCATATTTTCATAACATAACATCACGCCGGTAAGCTCTAAAGGGGTAGGCAGATGAATACAGTAAACCCTGGTACACTCTAATTTCATTCAGGCTATAGAACTTGCCCATTGTGTACACAACTAAAAAGTGTAAAATAAAAACTTTTTTGCCAAAAAAACAACCACTTCCAAATCAAAACACTACAATATTATGTAAAATAAATTTAATTTCGCCAGTCAGTGACAAAAAACGAAGAATCAAAAACAGGAACACCGACTTCCGAAATTGAATTTATTTTCACTTTGTAATATTTTTATTTGAAAGTCGGTTGTATTTTTTTGTAAAAAAAAAATCTAACATAATGGCGCATGTAATCGTTCTTTTTTCAATTGATTCTCAAACATTCGATATGGGTATCGTGTAATGGGTTTTTGGGGATGCCGATTGCAAATCTGACATTCTTTTTAAAATCCAAGATGGCGGATGCAACTTTTTCTCAAACATTCGATATGGGTATCGTGTAATGGGTTTTTGGGGATGCCGATTACAAATCTGACATTCTTTTTAAAATCCAAGATGGCGGATGCAACTTTTTCGCAAACATTCGATATGGGTATCGTGTAATAGGTTTATGGGGATGCCGATTGCAAATCTGACATTCTTTTTAAAATCCAAGATGGCGGATGCAACTTTTTCTCAAACATTTGATATGGGTATCGTGTAATGGGTTTTTGGGGATGCCGATTACAAATCTGACATTCTTTTTAAAATCCAAGATGGCGGATGCAACTTTTTCTCAAACATTCGATATGGGTATCGTGTAATGGGTTTCTGGGGATGCCGATTACAAATCTGACATTATTTTTAAAATCCAAGATGGCGGATGCATCTTTTTCTCAAACATTCGATATGGGTATCGTGTAATGGGTTTTTGGGGATGCCGATTGCAAATCTGACATTATTTTTAAAATCCAAGATGGCGGATGCAACTTTTTCGCAAACATTCGATATGGGTATCGTGTAATGGGTTTTTGGGGATGCCGATTACAAATCTGACATTCTTTTTAAAATCCAAGATGGCGGATGCAACTTTTTCGCAAACATTCGATATGGGTATCGTGTAATGGGTTTATGGGGATGCCGATTGCAAATCTGACATTATTTTTAAAATCCAAGATGGCGGATGCAACTTTTTCGCAAACATTCGATATGGGTATCGTGTAATGGGTTTATGGGGATGCCGATTGCAAATCTGACATTCTTTTTAAAATCCAAGATGGCGGATGCAACTTTTTCTCAAACATTCGATATGGGTATCGTGTAATGGGTTTTTGGGGATGCCGATTACAAATCTGACATTATTTTTAAAATCCAAGATGGCGGATGCATCTTTTTCTCAAACATTCGATATGGGTATCGTATAATGGTTATTTGGGGGTGCCGAATGTGCCGATTGCTATTCTGACATTCATTTTAGAATATGTACCTACACATTTTTTTTCGCCGTTGTCAGCGATGTCCAAGATAAACATGGAAAGTAAAAATTAGTTTGAAAAAGACGCATTGCCTGGATTTGAACCCAGGACCTCAAGCACGAGAAGTGAGGCCAAGGGGTCACCACGAAATTTTAAATTCATTATACTTATTTTGTTGCTAGTGTTTGCTGGCAAGTCTTTTACATGGGAAAATATTTATGTATTATGTATACTATATTTCTTTTAGTCTGTTCACAACATTTTAAGAGTTAGGTTGATAATACATCTGATAACTACGTCAATTTAATAATTTTATTAAATCATCATCAGCCTATTAATGTTCCCACTGCTGGGACACAGGCCTCCTCTCTGTGAGAGGGAATGGGCCGTAATCCACCACGCGGGCCCAGTGCGGATGGGTGGATGTCACATGTCTTCGAATTTTTGGTTCTAGGACATGCCGGTTTCCTCACGATGTTTTCCTTCACCGTTTTGAGAGCAGCGGTGATGAAATAATTTACACAAAGTAAAGCGCCTGTCTGGGCTCGAACCCACGACCTACAACCTGTAAGTCGCGGCCGATACCACTGAGCCACCGCTGCTCTCAATTTTCTTAAATAACTTACAATAACTATATTTTATTACGTTTTTAGGAAATGCTGACCAATAAAGATCCTTGCCCATACGTTGGTGAAAAACCTTTAGTTAGTGATGATATTCCATTCAACAATCTCGATGTAAGTTAATTGTTCTTAGATACATTTTTAAATGTGCCTTAGTACTAGTTTCTGCCCGTGGCTTAGGGACTACTTACAATTATCTTATTTTATTTCAGGATTCTTCAAAACATACGGATTCATATTCAAACATTTTGGTAGAAGAAGAAACTAAATACAAAGCCGAGATCATAATAAATGGCAATAGAATAATGGATTTCGCATACCTCTATAAACAACTGCAATACATCGCATGAACACGTAACACGTTCTTCCATAATGCACCAGTGATTGAAAAAACAATCATGTTTTACCTAAATGAGATTGATATTACCCTTCTTGTCTCTTTTCCATTTCCATTAGTTTTTAGGAAATGCCTTTGACTTCCCTGGAGATGGTTGTTCATTTACAGAGTTAGAAGCAATTTTTAAAATATGACGTTTCTGTTACACTCTGTATAATAAATATACCACGCTTCCCTGGGTTTTGTGTAAGATTTTGTAAAATGTAAAAACACGCAAGGTATCGCATATTAGGTAAATAAATATTTTTTATTACAGACTGGTTTTACTATAAAATACACCTACCCATCTAACTTACTTATCAACTATCCTAGCCTACCTACTTACCCAGTAAAATTCCCGGGCGTACAATCCACAACGCCAAAATTTCATCGCAATCGGATGAATAGTAACGGAACGGATAATGTATTACTATAGTACAAACAAACATTATTTTCTATATAATATAGATTATTAGATTTAATTATGGGCTTTATTTACCTACATAAACATCTAAATAATCAATATTCGCCTTTTCAAGTCACTCAACACAACGCCTCAAATTTTAAAAATCCTAAGTTACCAACTTTTGTCGTGCAACTGCAAGCGGGACTCGAGCGAACTTGTGATTGTGTGTGTGACGACGCACACGACTAGCGCGCTGTAGCAAATACCTAATTGCCGCGCGCCTCGTTCGCTCTGCGCAGTCTTAACGAAACCGTTGCGATTTCGACTGGAAAAATGTCAAAAATGTATGTACAGTACAACAATTTTTTTAATTGTCGCTCGGCAAACATCGCATTTCCGAATACAAACGAATGCTAATTGCCATATTCACCAATTGTTACATTTATCGTATACATATAATAATTTGAATAATTATATACGATAAATGTAATATTGTAGTTGAAAAAGGTATTAGCCACGTACAAAATAGGGAATTTCAATTTTTCATAATTACAGAACAAATAAAATTTATATTTGAGTAAAAGTTTTATTTATACGCACGTACAAGTTGAAATTATCTATTTAAATACGAAGTTGCATGAAATGAGCAAGCAATAGGTACATTATTTTATTTGTACTATTGAGCACGATCTTTTTTGTATCGAAACTTTTTTAAGAGCAAAGCAACCCAACCAATAAATTAAAAATAAAACTCTATAACTCACTTATGAATAATAGCAATGAAAAAGTCACAGTTTGATAACAGGTATCATTATGTGCCTTATTGTGGTGAAATTAGAGCCACTTTATGAGCAAGTGTTTTGAAAAACGTCGTATGATACACGTGTGTATTGATGATTACCGTCCTCGGCTCTCTAAAGACCCTCACCTACGGCTCGGGTCTCAATGACGCCTCAGCGGTAATCACCAACATTGCACACTTGTACCATGAATGTACTATTATTGTAGTTTTGTTTTGATTTCCGTGTGAAATATATAGAGCTGTAAAAATAGCAGCTTTAGCAGCTGGCCTCCCATTTTTCTAATAAATTACGTTTTGTTAAAAGAGTATTAACAACTATATTCTTCCAAGTGCATTGAGAGTGTCCGGTCTGCACCAAATGCTAAGGACAACGAAAAGGGGACGAAACACGAAGTTCGCCGAGGGACATTAAGTAAATGTTTGTACTGTATGTATGTCAAGCACTATCTAAATGACACGTAACCAATCCCGTACATTTTGGCATTTCGACCATCGCCTTCGCTAATATCCAATGAAAATTGTCTAGAAATAAAATAATAATATCAGTACAAATAAAATTCGTTGCACTGAAATGTTGAGCGCGCAAGTTTTTTCAAATTCAAACCCAACAGATTCTATCTTATCATACTACGAGTATTATTATTATAAATGCTAAAGTTTGGATGGATGGATGTTTGAAACTCAATTACGCCAGAACGGCTATATGGATCTGGATGTAATAATTTTACCTGTATAATGTTCCCTTGGGATAATAAAACACTTTTCGCACGAGCGAAGCCGCTGACAGAAGTTAGTACGTCATAAGTGTCAAAAGGTGAGTTAGCACGGTATAAGTTTGTATGGAAAGTATTGTCAATACCGCCTCTAGTACAGACCGTCCACTATAACTTGCTCCTTGCCGTCATGTAGCAGTTGCTTCTATCGACAGCCGCAGTTGCCTCTGTCAACAGTTGAAGTTCGCTCGGTCGACAGCAAAGTGCTGCTCGTCTGTTTGACGCCTTAGTTGCATAATTGAAAATAATAATATCTGGAATGTCGAGCGGCCGTCGAGGCGTTTCCATGTTCTGTGATGCGGGCAATATGCGTCCAGTAAGTCAGTAACAAGGAGTTTTTTTCAAAATCTCTGGTTGTATGTAGCTTTGGTTTGCTTTTTGTTTAGTTTATGTGGTTCAAGTGTAGGAAGAAAGTTGTAAAAGTGAACTTCCGTACAGTTTTGATGCTTATTTAGTTTGATTAGAGAATGAAGGGGAATTTCACTGGAAGAAAAAAAATCTAGAATGAAAGAATACATTTCTTTTTTCAAAGTTTAAATATTTAAAAATGTTTTTGCGATGTCCCCAATTGTCCACCTGAAACTACTTGTGCATACAGTTTTAGTACATAATAAATTGTTGCTGTGATATTCCATTACCAACTTGTATAAAGCGCAAGTTCGGTCATGCGTACTGTTCTCACCAAAGGACGGATCTGCCAAATACCAACTTGATGCAGTTGAGTCGATAGACAGACGGGCCAAGAAGCTGATCGGCAACGATGCACTGGTCGAAGCCAGCCTTGAACATCAACGCCGAGTTGCCAGCCTATCGGCTTTTTATGGGTTACATTTCGAGGAGTGTGCGAGGGAACTGCACAATTTGATTCAGCCTAAACCATTCCATCATCGGACTACAAGACGTACGGCAATGCGCCATCGGTACATGGTGGACATCCCACCCATACGCACAAAGCGTTTTGCAAATACTTTCACTGTGCATACGGCCCGGCGAGCATGGGCGCACCCAAGACATTTGTGACAAGACATGATAAATTATGTCATGTCTTACAATTTGTCTTAAACGGTAGCACGGGTCAAACATGTGACATAATTTAAAGGCGCGACATGCCTCACGTATGAACGGCACACTTATACGTATTATTGTATTTGGTCGTCTATTCAGATTATGTCGCACTATGAAGTAAGCAACAAGAAAGGCATGTCGCGCCTTTAAACTATGTCACATGGTTGTCCCGTGCTAGCATTTAAGACAAATTGTAAGACATGACATATTTTATCATAACGAATTTGTAGTTCAAGTCGAAAACCATGCAAAGTAAAAAAAAACTTTTTCATAAATTCATGTTAGGATGCTGTTAGCATGGGTGTAGCAAAGGCGGGGGCTAAATTTTAATTATTTTTTGCCTAGGACTTACCGTTTTCGAGATAACATTTTGGAAATATAGAGCGTTTTATGCAAAATAAAATAAGATTCGGAGGCCCATAATTCGGAAAGAGTGCGTCGTAGGGCTATACTTCTCAGAACCTAAATGGTTTTTATGGCCAAGGTTAAACCGAAACTGCAATAAAATTGAATTTCCGAAAAAGAAAAAAATAAACGTCAAGAAGTTATGCCACAAGTCAAGAAAATATCTCACGCCGCCGCGCCGCCGTGCTAGCATTTAAGACAAAATGGCTTTATCGCCCAAACTGTGATAAAAAGTGTGACATAAGCCATGTCACAGTAGGCCGTGCTCGCCGGGCAGCTAAGGAGTGGAATTCCTTACCAGAGTCTTTATTTCCCGTTAGCTACAACCTAGGGTTCTTTGAGTCAATTATGAATAGGTTACTTCTATAGGCAAGCGTGCTTCACCTGGTCTGGATTCGAACTCGCGACCTACAATTCGTAAGTCGCGGCTGTTACTACTGGGCCACTGTTACTAATAGCGCGTACGTATATTTACACTAGCTAGGCAACTTCTTATTTTTTTCATGTGAAGATGTGACCTCTGGTGTCAGAGTTAACGAAGCCGCTTCTAGGAACCCCACATGCCTCTGACTTGGCCTTTTCAGACTAACATTACTATAACTCCAGCTTTCCTCACGATGTTTTCCTCCACCGTTGCCTGTTGCAGCTAGGCACCTAGATTTAGTTTTCTTCTTTCTGCACTATTCCCAATTTATATGGGGTTGGGCCTTCTTGTTTGTATACGCCAGCCAGGATGGTTTATCGTGGGTCGTCGATGATGGTACATTTTTTATTTTTTTTATTTGTGATGGGTTTGCTCTTGACCCTAGTCTAGGTCAGAGGTGACAGAGACAGAGTCGACGATGGAATAAGTTTACCCAGAAGAAGCCTGTTCACTCTAACTTTGAAGAGATTCGGGTTGAATGCGTTCGGAAACACAGACGCAGGTAGTGAGTTCCATTCATTCGCTGTGCGCATTATGAAGGATGTTTGGAAGCGCTTGGTGCGAATTGTTGGAATGGCAACAAGGTAAGGATGGTAATTTGCAGTGCATCTAGATGTCCGATGGTAGAAGGGGGCTGGTGGGATGAGGTCGTGGATTTCTTACACGTACATTCTGCTCTTTCAGATCTCTGTCGACGGTGGCTCACCAAGTAAGCTGGCTAGTGATCTGCCCCTTGTTCGTTACTTAGTGTTGATTTAGAGCTTGGTTTTTTATAGAGTAGCAATTTTCCCGTCTCATAATGTAACCATATCATATAGTAGACTGATTTATGACAGTAAACAAAGTAAAAGCAGTATGTAAAGATGTTTTCCACGTAAATCTTAACACGTGGAGTTGTGTTATTTTATGCCAAGCCCCTTGGGTAAACACACTGTGTTGTTGTGTGTTTTGTTATGAAGTATTCAACTATGTTCGCTGAGAACGTTCTGTGTTGACTAGTTTAACTTAAAGTTGTGATAATCGCATAAATCTGTGTTTTAGTAATATTAGGTAAGCATACGCAAACATTCCGTTCCGTATGTTGCCGGACGTAAAGAATTTCAACATCCCGTTGGTGTCGTAAGAGGCGACTAAGGGACAAACCAGAGAAGTGGCAGCAGCGTTCTCTGTGCTTCTATAACAACCATACTGTGAACGCCAACCCGCCTGCCAAGCGTGGCGCTTATGGCAAAATAAAAAATGAATAGCACAAATAAAAAATGGCCCCTAGTACCCGGCAGCCTGCTTACCCTCGACTACGGTAGCGGTCGAGGTTACGGCATGGCAAGGGGTGCTAAGAATCTCCGGACGAGATCCGGTTACCCCAAAAATCACCGACGACTGGAGCTCAGCGTACAACACGCGCACACTTCGGACCGACGAGAAGCTCACGGAACTCGAAGAGGAATTGAGCAGGTTGCGATGGAGTATTATAGGGTTATCGGAAGACCGAAGAGAGGGGGAGGACTCGATAATCCTCAAATCCGGTAACCTGCTCTATTTCCGAGAGGGTGACCGGCAGTCCCAGGGTGGTGTCGGGTTTATCGTCCACAAGACCCTTGTGAACAACGTGGTGTATATATATAGAGAGTGTGTCGACCAGGGTGGCGTAACTTATACTCAGAATATCCTCAAGATATTCGCTGAAGGTCATACAGGTCTACGCCCCAACCTCGGCACACCCCGACGACGAGGTAGAGACCATGTATGAGGTTATCTCTAGAACCATGCATGGTTTCAAAACTCACTTCACCGTTGTCATGGGGGACTTCATCGCGAAACTGGGCAAACGAGACGAGGATGAGCTGCAAGTGGGGCAATTTGGAGTTGGATGACGGAACCACCGGGGTCACCTACTGGTCAGTTTTATGGAGAAGGATGGCCTCTATATGATGAACTCCTTCTTCAAAAAGCGTGAACACAGGAAGTGGACCTGGCAGAGCCCCGATGGTGCAACAAAAAATGAGATCGACTTCATCATGTCAACCAAGAAGCAAATGTTCAATGATGTCTCTGTGATCAATTCGGTAAAAACCGGGAGCGATCACCGCATGGTAAGAGGCACATTGAACATTAATATTAAGCTTGAAAGGGTTCGACTGATGAAGTCCACGCTCCGTCCAGCACAGATCCAGGTCCAAAACCCCGAGAGCTTTCAGCTCGAACTCCAGAATCGTTTCGAGTGCCTAGGGAGCTCCGTGGACGAATACAGCGACGGGTTCGTGGCGACGCCTGGGGGAGGCCTATGTCCAGCAGTGGACGTCTTTCGGCTGTAATGATGATACACAAACTTACATACACTTGGTGGGTACTTATGATGTAGGTACAGTCACAGTGAAAATAGGTTCGTCACCCAAAAGTTTATTTTCGTTTGACCTCTCTCTGCTTTATGACTTTGTTGATTCGGTATGTTCAAAATGGCAATGTCACAGAATAATACTCAGTTGCTAATTTTAAAATTATTGCGTCGGTGACTACATAAATATGATAGATTTGATTTATATTTCATAAAAAGCCAGGCCCGGCCATTAAAAAGATTTTAGTCTGATGTCGTGTACATTTGTGAAAGATTAATGTTTGGTGCCGCGTGTCTATAAATATTTATCTAGATATATTTCTATCCACCGTTTTTGAATTACGAATTTAAAGTTGACTATTTATTAAACTCTAGCTTGAATAACTGTCAAAATCAACACGCAGAGGCCTTGCTAGGCGTGTACCAGGAAATGTGACACCAACCGATGATTATCCCTGTATGTTCTACTTAACTGCACCTAAGGACAATCCCCGGTTGGTGCAGGACTATTGCAAAACATGGAGAAAAATGTATTGGGCTATGGATTTGGTAGGTTCAGTAGATCGATTGCCTAAAACTATAGGAGGATTTTTCCTCTCACAGAGAGGAGACCTGTGTCCCAGAAGTGAGAACATTAATAGGCTGATGATGTGATATGTGATGATAGGAGGTTTACTGGCCCCTGCATGACCACTGTTGAACTAGACGGCTATAAAACGGCAGGAGGGTCCGGTGACGGACAGCCGCGGCGGGTTCACGGTGAGTGCTAACGCGTGCCCGTGTTCCCGCCATAAGCGGCACTGGAGGACACCGTGGAGTTTTAGTGGGTTAGAGTCCCACATAACTGCACTATCTCCCCGTGGTAGTGCAGTATGCATGAGCATTTCTCCAAGCAAAAAAAAAAAAAAAAAAAAGGGGGTGACTTGCATACTCAAATGGGCCCCTATATATAATAATATTGTAATAATTAAAATAATTCTTACAATAATAATGATTTTAATTATAATTATAATTTTGCATGCCTAAATTGGTGGGACACGGCGGTTGACTGCGCATACACCTGAAATCTGGAAGTGTATTTTTATGTACTATGTTGAGCAATAAATGAATTTGAATTTGCATTATTGTATGTAATTATAATATTTTGTTCTCATAAAATGAGATTAATAAACTTCGATCCGCAAATGTTTTATATGTATGTAACTTTATTTAAAAGAACCGGTGGATGAGACAAGATGAGACGACGGCGACGTTTAGGGGAAATCTATTCTATGCCCATCAGTGCACTTCTATGAGCTGAAATGATGATGATCTAAGTATCAAATCAAATCAAATCTTTTTATTGAGGAGCTTGTGTCTGAATAATAACAGCCACACGGGTCGATCTCGGTTAAGCAACGCTTGCTGAGGTCGGTCCATGGATGGGTGACCATCTATACCTTGCAAAATTCCTCCATGCTTCGGAAAGCACGTTAAGCCGTTGGTCCCGGCTGTCATCATTAAAGATATTTGACAGTAATTACGGGTAGTCAGAAGCCTGAGATCTGAAACCAGTCTAGCCAAGGAGTATCGTGTTACTCAGTTACTGGGTTGTGGAGGTCAGATAGACAGTCGCTCCATGTATAATACTGGTACTCAGCTGAATCCGGTAACCGGATAGACTGGAAGCCGACTTCGATTGAAAGAGTAACCATGGAGTTTCTTGCCGGTTCTTGTCCATAGGAAATGACTAACCCGAACCGTGCACCTTTTGTCGACGTTTTATAAGTGCCCATGTAGGCCTAAGTAAAATAAAAATAAATTGATTTTGATTTTTGATTCGACTTTCGAAAGGGTTAGGCAGATTGAAGTATAAAAACAATCATCTCGCAAAGGTGGATGAATCGTAACAAAATGACTCTTATTACATAATCATAAAAGTCACGTAACCCGCCTTCGTGAGTTAGAACAATTATAACTGTACTTTATTTCCCAGGTAAACATGGACAGCGCTGGTGATGCCGAGGGAAACTTCACAGTCATCGGCCTGGTGGCTGACTCCAGCGTTCCAGGGGGTTGGGGCGCTCAGCCTGTTGCCACCTTCCGTTACGTCAACTCTTCGGATTTTCTGCCGGTAAGTGCAATATGATACTTTAGGTCAGTTAAACTTTGCTTTTCAATGGTGTAGTTCTCCCACGTTATGAATTAATTTGAAGTTGAGTATTTATCTAAGTCGACTTAGGCTTGAAATTCTTAATTCGAAATTCTCAAGTCACAAACCATCTACCGGGATTATTCGCTTTTCGAAGTAGAAGGGAATAATGCTTCCTACAACCATCGTCGCGACCACTGCAGACCCACCGTACCCCTGGCCGTACCTCTGGTGGTACGGTGGGTATTTTAAAGTTAAACGATACCACTGTATGAAGTGACCGTAGTGATGTGCTGTATGAGTTATCTCGCATATTATATTTATTTTAAGGATATTAAATTTATTAAAATAAAAACGCGTGAAGCACTTTCTTCAGAACGCTAGGTGGAAATCTGAAAATGTTTCTAAAACTGTATCCCACGATTTGATAGACATAGAAGTTCCAGTCTAGTATCATAATTTCGTTTTGGCAGATTATTACTGTGACGACTCAGACAAGCAAAATCGAAACTACTAAAGCGAAGTCCTTAATTCGCCC
This sequence comes from Orthosia incerta, assembly GCA_948252205.1. Lineage (NCBI taxonomy): Eukaryota > Metazoa > Arthropoda > Insecta > Lepidoptera > Noctuidae > Orthosia > Orthosia incerta. The sequence continues at coordinate 33,495,803 of OX411743.1, forward strand.
TTATGTCTGACCAAAAACAAAAGAGTTAAATTATTTTTAAACAAAATAATTTAACTTATTCTTTTCGGTCCGACAACAGCGAGGTGTGGGACAGGGAGACGTCATATTTCCGAAGCTGTTTACCGCTGCATTGGAAGATGTCTTCAAGGTTCTGGACTGGAGAGGGCTAGGCATCAACGTCAATGGCGAGCACATCACTCACCTTCGGTTTGCCGACGATATAGTGGTTATGGCTGAGACCATGGAGGACCTCAGTACAATGCTCGATGACCTCAGTAGAGCTGCCGAAAGAGTGGGTCTTAGGATGAACATGGATAAAAACCAAGGTGATGTTGAATGCCCATGTTACATCCACTCCTATCAAGGTCGGAGACTCTACACTCGAAGTTTTGGGTGACTGTCTACCTGGGACAAACGATCCAGTTGGGTAGGGCCAACTTCGAGAAAGAGGTCAACCGTCGAATCCGAGCCCAGCCGAGTGCTGGGCAGCGTTCGGGAAGTTGCGGGGTATCTTCTTGTCCAACTTACCACAGTGTCTCAAGACGAACGTCTTATGACCAGTGTGTGTTGCCAGTGATGACATATGGCTCTGAGACGTTGTCGCTTACAATGGGCCTTATCAAAAGCTTACAGTCACACAAAGGGCAATGGAGAGGGCTATGCTCGGCGTTTCCTTGCGTGATCGAATCAGAAATGTAGAGATCCGCAAGAGAACCAGGGTTACCGACGTAGCCCGTAAAATTGCTAAACTTAAGTGGCAGTGGGCAGGGCACACTGCTCGCAGAACGGAAGGCCTCCCACCAGGTGGACCAATGACCTATGTCCAGCAGTGGACATCTTTCGGCTGATATGATGATGATGATGATGCAATTACTCAAAGTATTGCAGCATATTCATACATTGGAGATGATTCCAAAAAAAAGAAGAAAGGATCAAATCATCAATGATGACTTCATTACTGACGTACAGAAACAAATTGTAATTAAAGAAATTTCAGTTTGTGACGCATTAGAACCTACTAAAATAAATTGTTGTTCTCGAAAGTGGTTTTAACTAGTGATACAACACTATTAACTGGTGGTATCGTTTAACTTTAAAATACCCACCGTACCACCAAGGGTACGGCCAGGGGTATGGTGGGTCTGCAGTGGTCGCGACTTGCCCTAAGACGATTTATAACGTCATTTAGACCATTAACCAATGTGAGCATTATACTGAAAACCTGTAAAAAATCATATAAGAGGCCATACTGAAGAGATATAATAATAAACCTCATTGCCAACACCTTTAAAAATAAATATATTTTACTTATGATCTAGATTTTGTTTATACACATCTATACTTAATAATATTATAAAGCTGAAGAGTTTGTTTGTTTGTTTGAACGCGCTAATCTCAGGAACTACTGGTTGGAATTGAAAAATTATGTTATTATGTTGGATAGACCATTTATCGAGGAAGGTTATAGGCTATATAACATCACGCTACCACCAATGGGAGCGATGCATAAATGAAAATTGTTACAAAAACGGGCACGTTTGTCTTTTTTGAGAGCTTCCGTTGCGTGCGCTGCGTAAACGGTTTAAGTTACGCAAATATCATGTATCATGGAATTTTTCATCTTAAAAAGTTCATAAAAGAAGTCTGTGACAGCATATGTCTATCTTTTAAGATTGACTCACTATAACCTTTTTATGGTAATTCAATTTGTTAATTTGCGAAGGAGTTTTATCAACATCTATACGAATATTATAAAGCTGAAGAGTTTGTCTGTTTGTTGGGTGGGTAGGTAGTGGTAGGTAGATAGCCAGTTGACGGGAGCGAAGCCGCGGGAGTCAGCTAGTATATCATAATTCCCTCCTAAGTGTGTTCGGGTCAAATCTTGCAACTGAATTTTAACGCAGATATCCTTATCCGATTAAGATCAAATTTTGAATACACTTTTGGTTTGGATTACAATGCACGTTAAGCAAAAACCGGCCAAGTGCGAGTCGGACTCGCGCACGAAGGGTTCCGTATCATTATCGCAAAAAACGGCAAAAAATCACGTTTGTTGAATTCTGTTTTTGGTATTTTTGGTATTTATTGGCGTGTGCTAGCTGTCATTATGGCAAATATATTTTATTTTAATTTTTTGTGTTGAGTAATGTAAATTATTTGCATACTATTGTATAGAATCAAGTTTTTGTTTTTTTTCTAACTGAACAGACAGCTGTGCTGCTGGGGAGTTTGTTGCGCCACTTCTTCTTCCCAGCAAAAGCACTAGGAAGTGGTGAAGGGCGGGCGTTTTTGGGGGACTGTCTTATGTAATTTTGACGTTCGGAAAGTGCTGATTCTCAGCCTAGTTTGAATAAATGACTTTTGAATTTTGAATTTGTTGATATAGCGGCAACAGAAATACATCATCTGCGAAATTTTCAACTGTCTAGCTATCACGGTTCATGAGATACAGTTTGTTGCCGAAAAGATTTAGTGACCTTCCTGGTAGCTTGAGGCGGTTCGACTTACATCACTGTGATAAGAGGTTTTTTCTAAGCAAAGTTGCAAGTACATTACATGGACCCAATGTGATGCAATGCCATCGATTTACACTTTACATTTTCTTAGAAAAACATGTTATTCCTTTAGGGCGTTTTTAGATCACGCGGATTTGCTCAAGCACGCGGAATTGGCTCATGCGTAGTACACGCAATGAATAATTTCATTTGTGTATTTATTGTAAAGCCCGCGTGCGTGAGCAAATCCCCGTGATATTAAAGGTCCGTTTATATCTACAGACACTGAGCGTGCCAGACACGTGCCGTGGCAGACAAAATCATATTCTTTCATACAGTGAGTCTGTTGGTGTCTGCGCGGCCGTGTAACGATAGATATAAATACGTTAATAGATACTGTATAAAAGAATAATAATTTTGTCTGCCACGGCACGTGTCTGGCACGTTAATAATCATCTAGAAATCTAGAAAACCTACAATGTTCACACATTCACAAAACAATCGGTAAAAGAATCTATAAAAAGGCACAGATAATATAATACTAGCATACAGATGCCTCATCCCATACAAAGAAACCGTGCCGACGTAACTAGCGTTTTTCATCTGATTAATCTTGTTATTTTTTTGTACAACGAACGCGTTCGGTTCTGTTTCACGGTGATAGATAGATGGTGTTAGCAGCGACTTGAAAGTAAAAGGATTTATTAGGTTCTTGAATATTTTTTTCTTTTAATACAGTGAAGGTTCGTTTCATAGTTTTTTTTTGCACGTTTTTACAGATTTTTTGCACCAAAATGTGTTACAATGCAAATTTTAACAATCTAGTGTAATGCCTCAGAAATTTAAAAATGCGCCATCTATTGCCATCAATTTTAAGTGATCCTTTGAAATAATCTTTGAAACGTGAATTAAGAGCTCAATATTCCATTATTTTGTACTTAGGAGAGTTAATTAAACAAGAACATACAATTTTTATGTTGTAATACCAGAAAATGTTAATTTTACACACATTCAATAACAGACAGGTGCATATTGCGCCATCTAGTGAGATTTATTTGAACCACATTTTCTTTGTTAGCAATGAGACCCCGTGAAAAAGGTAAAGAAAAAACAAATTAATGAAAAAATAAAAACTCACTTACGCAACACCAATTTTCCTTGTTAAGTTAATTTGACTCCGTTAATTACAGTTAAATTATCCTTAAGTGCCGTCTCTCAGTGCTAATGAAAACTTTATTTAAATGTCATCCATATACGGAAGTTTGAATGTACAGTAAAACTTTTTCTTAAAGTCCCTCGGCAATCATCGCATTTTCGAATACAAACGAATGCTAATTTTCATGCCCATCAATTATTAGATTTATCGAGTATAATAATCTGAATTCAGAACAAAGTACTTAATTGTTGTTTTGATTTCCGTGTAAACTATATAGAGTTGTAAAAACCATTTTTGCCTGCGACTTTGGCAGTTTTCCTCCCACATTCGAAATAAATTACATTAAGTTAAAAGAGTATTAACAACTTTACATACTTCGAAGTTGATTGAGAGCGTCCAGTCTGCAAGTCCAAAGGCTAACTGATAGAAATCCGACGACTGACGAAACACAAATTTTGCCGAGGTACATTAAGAAAATAGTTTTACTGTAACTTCCCTTACTCCGATCGATATAATTCCTAAGTCATCTACACACTTACCGATACGATCCGGAACTAATTGGTAACTTTGGAAGCACATACTAGGAAACGACAGAAAAGTTCTCGTAGAGGAGAAGTTAATATTGACCTTGAATATTGAGAAACGTAGTACCCAGTTTAATATTGACTTTGAATATCAGTAAATTAATCTAGAGACTATTTCTCTAGCAAATTTATACATATCTTGACTTTATGGGTAAACTAGTCAACGGCACGAACTATTTTTTGCGCGGGGATAAAATGCATTTTATATCAACCGACAACACGTGCGGAAGAGATAGATGCTGTGATGAGCAGTAGGAAGCTAGTTCGCGTACGAATACACACTTTTGCAAATTTGTAGCGAAATGGATAATGATTTAGGACGAAACCGAGCGCGCGAAATTTTATAAACAGACCTTTGGCAGTCTAGTATCATGAAAAAACGACTAAATCTATCTGTTCAAAATAAAATTATATGCATTGTTGAACTACTAATCTATCCCTGTATGGAGGCCTTTTTGCAATTTTCCGTCTTCTTATGGTATTTATTTGCGCTAACTTTCGACGCTCATAACTTTCAAATATTGTCTTTTTTAACTTTTTCGCTTCCATACAGGGCTAGATAATGATGAGACAAATTGATATCACTTTTTATTTTGAACGTACATCGTCAAACAGTGGAATAATCCGTAGACTACGTTTGTATGGAATTTTTTTCGACTAGTGTAACCTTAAGCTTTGGTTGGTCTCTTGATTTGAACGCACAACGCAGCAGAATGCAATGTCGGACACAAAATTCTCCTCACCGCTGACGCATACTGTGGCGGAACAATAGACCATTCTAGAAGATTTTCACTTATGATTGTATGTCGGCACCGCTTACCGCAGCGTTGTGCGTCACGATCAAAATACCAAAGCTTAATCGAGCACCATGGCATCGTTAATTCCGTGCATGGCGTAAATATATTGACAAGTCGACTTGCCTCTAATTTCAAAATTATTCAAAAGTTGGAAATTGAACCATCAATTTTGAAATGCAAATCGACTTGTCAACCTGAGTATTCACGTCATGTATAGAATTGCATCATCGCTTACCATCCGATGAGATTGTGGTCATAACCAAATATAAATTAGTTTGTCTGGTACCCTGATCCCTTTATATGAATTCCTAAAATTATGTTTACAATAAAATATAGTCTATTTATCTATTTCTGGCACTGCTTTGAAAATCTGTGGCTCTGAGCATATAACTTTCGCCCCAAAACATCTTTACAATACCTATTCAGTCGAAAAAGAATACAACAGTAACCTAAATAAAATATATGATTTGTTGACCAATATCTCAATATTTTCCACTTTGGTTGCTTTCAGTGATATTCATGTCTGTTTCGGTACAATATTACTGAATGGCTCAAGAAGATTTGTCAAAACATGTTCAATGGGCCAAATGAGGTCACTAAAATGATGTATGTAGATTTATTTATTAATTATTATAACACCGTTACAGAAGCTTCCAATGCGATGAAACGATTATTCAAAAAAACTTCTCCAAAACAGTACGAAGCGAAAAATAACTTTCTTTTTGAAAGTCGGTGTCAAAAACGAAAAAAATATCGATACCAAAGACACCGACTTCCGAAAAAAAAGTTTCGTTTTGTAGTCTTTTGTTTTGGAAGACGGTTTAATATTTTTGTTAAAAAGTTTTTTATTTTTATCTTTTAATAACATGAAAATACGCATTAATAAGGATAACTTAAGAACTACTCGTCAGATCGTGATCAAATTTTCAAACTAAACAACCAAGTTGACAAGCTTTCAAATAAAAAAAAACATCAAAATCGGTTCATAATTAGCGGAGTAATTGCACAATCGTAACAAACATACAGTCGAATGGAGAAGCTCCCTTTTGAAGTCGGTTGAAAACAGTAACTCTTAAATTCCCTTTAATTTTGTTTGTTTGCTATATTTGCTTCATCTACAAATTATGTGCGTAAATAAAAGGTTTAGCTAACGATTTTATTTATCAAATAAACCACAGAACGATCTTGTCAAAAGCAAAAAGATTATCTTAATATTAACTTAAATTATAAAGAGGTAAAATTTTATGTTTGTATTGGGTAATATTTAGAAGAACTGATACGGGATCGAATTTATTTCACCGATAAGATGTTACACTATAGCTGAGGTCATGAGAGCAGTGGTGGCCCAGTGGTATCGGCCGCGACTTACAAGTTGTGAGTCGTAGATTCGAACCCAGGCAGGTGCTTTACTTTGTGTAAATTACTCGTATTTCATCACCACTGCTCTCAAAACGGCGAAGGAAATCATCATGAGGAAACCGGCATGTCTAAGAACCGTAAATTCTAAGTGAAAAAATAAGGCCCTTTATTGTAGGGTATTATGTGCATTCCGCTTTAGTGCCGTAAAACGATTAATTTCACACGCACAACATTATAAGCATTTATACCCAAACTACCAGGAGGCCAGAATCACGAAGAAGTCTTAGTATTTGCGGGGCTGGAATAATTACCGGTAAAGACGAACTTGACGTCCGAAAAAAAATAAACGTCCCAACACTGTGTCAAATAAGAAAAAAAACATCGTAGACTCTGTCTCTGTCACCTATGACCTAGACTAGAGTCAAGAGCAAACCCATTACAAATAAAAAAAAAAAAAAAATTAAATAATAAATTATTCCACATTTGGCACCTGAGAAAAATATCGCTAGTTGCCGTATGTGGCATACCTCAGGTGCCATTAAAACGGGTCACCAATGTATAATAAGTCTAAATATGTATAGTTAGAATTACTTCTAACCTACTTCAATCAAAAAATATTTTGCAAACAAAACTGTCTAAAAGGAGGTCCAATATTGATATTCTGGCACCTAGCGGGCGCATGGCTAGTACCGCGTTAACATTGGGGAATGATACGCCTTATCGGATCTTGAGACCAAGGGAACAAAGCCGCGAAATAAAAGCTAGTATAATCTTTTCTCGACTACCTACCTACTCTAAAACTTTACTGTAAAAATCTATTTCTCAGAAGATTATTTAACGGCTTACTATTTAATGGAGTTTACAAGCAATTTTCGCACAAATCCAATTACTTTTAAAAAATCCACTTACTCTTGTTTTCTTTTTAGAACTACATCAGTGTTTGTATCATGTTTTGAAGATAAGCATACCATTGTGGTACCAATTTCCTTCGAATAAAACACAGACTAGATTTTGAACGCAAATTCATTCGCGTCAAACTTATTAATGAATAAAAACTGTTTCTAGAAAAATAAACGGACTTGTAAAGCAAAACTCTAAAAAGTGCTAAAATAACTTTCGTTTCGAAAGTCGGCGTCTTTAGTACCTCTTGTTTTTATTGTTTTACAATGCACGTCCTCGAAAAGAGCGTTTTCCAAGCACCCAAACTGTGCGGAAAGTGTCACTTTGTTTTACTAGTGCTTTTTACTATCCTGTATTATTTTAATTTTAACTCCAACGTCAGCCCGCCGCATAGAGTTTTTATTATTTGAGAAAAGTTAAAAAAATAGTTTAGTACAGATTCATATAAAAGGTACAAAAAATATACTCCATTAAAGGCGTTTTTAATTACTCTAGATTTAGATTTTGATCAATAAATTAATTTTAAATATTCATTAAATATGTTTGGCAGAATGAATATTTTGCTCGTGCCTTTTTGCGTTACGACGTGTTATCTATTTGCACATGCGCAGTAGATATGCCCGAGGAACTATAAGTTAATCTGTGGATATGCTGAGCGCGCTTGAATAAGCCCGCCATTTTATTAATTTCTTGCTTGGTTCAGATATTTTTTTTTATTTCCTTACACAATGCATAGTAAAATGTTGTATGATACACGTACGTTAGATGATTTCCGACTCGTGTCGATTTATCCACTCATCGGAAATCACCTACCTTCCGCACTTGTAGCATAAATAACTATTTCAACACTGACTTCCGAAACGAAAACACAGTATAAGCTGCACATGTTAAACTTCATGAAAAAAGAATAACAGAGAGATTTAGTGCGAGGGCAGGAAAAAGTAAAATCTTTCTTCTCTCTCATGTTACGAAATGGAAATGGGGATGGATTATGTGTTAAGCTCGCTTTTGTACATAAGTTGTCCATTTGTATACAATAAAGAATATATATAATATGCAATGTGCCTAAACTTGACACCTCTATATAAATTCAACTCTCAATTTTCGTCCAATATCAAAATCACCCTTTATGCAATTTCTCTTCAACAAGTAAGAAATTTTCTTTTATCACAGGAACTAGTAGGAGCAAACAATATAGCCTGGATTGGAGGCAGTCCACCCGTTGCTGAACCAGAATGCGGCTTCGATGGCATCAAATGTTCCTTACCCCACGACCCTGGAGTCCTGTCTGCAGCAGCGGCCGTTGCGGCAGCCGCCATCTTGGCTGCGGCACTTCTGGTCCGGCACTATAGATACGAACAGAAGCTCGCGTCAGTCCTATGGAGGATCGAGGCTAAAAATCTGACGTTCATCTCGGCGTACAACGCGCAGAGTACTGACAAGGTAGTGTGCGAAGTGAGTTTTTTTTGTTATTATACTAACATACTTATCCTATTAAGAATTCTAAGAAGAATTGATAAACTTAAGTAGCAGTGGGCTTAGGATGGTCGATGGGGCTGAAAAGTTCTGGAGTGGCGACCGCGTACCGGAAGATGCAGCGTTGGAAGGCCTCGCTTTAGGTGGTGCGATGACCTGGTCAAGACTGCGGGAATCTGCTGGATACACAGATTACCCAATGAGGTAGGATAACTATGGAGACGGCATATTCTACTATATGAAGAATAGTTATACAAATATCTATAATATCGACACACGCATGTCAAAAAGCGTTTTGTCTCTTTTTAACTAACCAAGAGCTGCATATGAAAAGAGAGACATCTAAATGTTTGTCAAGGACTAAACTTGGTAACACTTTTGAGTGACGTCAAAATCATGTCTATGTGTGACCGGTCGCCATGTTAATTGCCGAGTAAAATTGGTAGTTGTGTGCCGTATATGTACGTTTATCTGTGTAGTTGAGCTGTCAAACAGTTGCAAATGGCCTACGTCATTGGCAAATGGGCAGCCATCTTAATTGCCCGATTTATGTAGGTAAGCACGCTAATTTCGTAGGTATGGCAAGTCCATAAGTCAGTGAGATTACCACAGACGCATGGGACCAATTAATGTGACGACACTTGGGGAAGGCCCTATGTCCAGCAGTGGACGTCTTTGAAATGATGATGATGACTTGTTTTATTTCCCTCTCTCAGAGAGGAGGCCTGTATTCCAGCAGAGGACATATTATGCACACACGTTCATTTCTCATGACACACCAATTTTTTATATAAAAGCTATTATTTAAAAAAAAACTGTACTATATTACTATAAGAGAGTGACCAATATCGATTTCTAAGGCTTTTTTTTTTTGCGCAATTGTTTTTGTCCGCGTACTGAATTTAACTAACACACACTGCGTATAAAATGCTGCGCGATTTTTGTATCTTTTTACCTGTTCATAAAGCTCAAAATATTCGCGCAAATTTAGTCCACTACGCGGTGCGGTGGATTCTGTGGCAAAAAACGGCTTTCTTGCGATATTAATGCCGCGCAAATTTTAACCGCTTTGAGCGGAAAAGAAATAGACAAGTTATTACAAACGATAAGTCGTTGGCTTCGGCTGCCATTCGTAGAGTTTTGAGGGTTGTTAGAAACCCGAAGGCTGACAACCAATTTTGCCAAGTGATATGTAACCCTGACTGGTTATGGAGATAAGATAGGAAATCCTCTCCATGTAAAATACCGGTTTTTAATCTATACTTCTATACTAATACTAATCTATACTTAAAATATTATATATAATATAATATTACAAGTATAATATTAAAAAGTATAAAAAAAAATATGTTAAAAATATATATTTTAATATTATAAAGCTAAAGAGTTTGTTTGTTTGTTTGAATATTATAAAGCTAAAGAGTTTGTTTGTTTTGTTTGAATCTCAGGAATTACGGGTTGGAATTGAAAAATTATTTTTGTGTTGGATAGTCCATTTATTGAGGAAGGTTATAGGCTATATAACATCACGCTACGACCATTAGGAGCGGAGCATAAATGATAAATGTTGCAAAAACGGGCAAAAATATTCCATTTTGAGAGCTCCCGTTGCGTGCGCTGCGTAAACGGTTTAAGTTACGTAACAATCATGCATGTAGGGTAGGTAGGGTAGATGGGTAGGTAGGTAGCCAGTTGACGGGAGCGAAGCCGCGTGGGACAGCTAGTATAATATTATAAAGAGGAAAGATTTTTTTGTTTGTTTGTTTGTACCGATTAGGCTCCGAAACGACTGGACCGATTTAAAAAAATCTTTCACCAATAAAAAGCTAGATTATTCCTGAGTGACATAGGCTATTTTCTATCCCGAAAACGGGTCGTGTGGAATGGCCCACGGGAGCGAAGCCGCGGGAAACAGCTAGTTCTCAATAAAGCTGGTTTTTATCTAAACAACGTTTTCATAGATCATTGGTTTAAATTGAACTGTTTGTTACTCGACCTACAAATAGTTCATCAGGAATCAGGTCAAGGCTGACAGATTAACGTAATCCCAATTTAGTTGAACGCCCACCCTATGTAACATTTATCTGTTCATTCAGATATATCGTATCAATATTAGGCTATTGATACGATATATCTGAATGAACGATATATCGTATCAATACGGACGCGAGAACATCGAGAGCTATTATTATTCTACTTCCAAAGTAGTGAACTAGTATTAGTAGTTCTGATAGTGTTAGTGTGTTAGTGCTAATTATATTAGAAAAGTAAAAAAACCGGCCTACCGCCGGTTTTTTTTTAAACCAGCCTAGTGCTAGTCGGGCTCATGCACGAAAGGTTTCGTACCATTATCGCAAAAAAACGGAAAAAAACACGTTTGATGTATGGGCCTAAATATGTAAATATTATACTTAAATATTTATTTTATTCCGGTTTTTAATATTTTTTGTTATAGCGGCAACAGAAATACATCATCTGTGAAAACAACTGTCTATCTATCACGGTTCATGAGATACAGCCTGGTGACAGACATACAGACGGACCGCGGGGTCTCAGTAATAGGGTCCCGTTTTTACTCTTTGGGTACGGAACCCTAATAAGACCAAAACATAAATGCGAGTATAAATAAAAGCAGATGCATGTCGTGGTTCTATCTCTATAAAGGTATGCAAATATCCGATACAGTAGATATTTTGAAATACCAAAATGGCATCCTATTAAAACAATGGCTTTCACGCAAATTTCAATGGAATTTTACTAATATTATAGAAGTGAAAGTTTTAGATGGATGTGTGTGTGGAAGTGTGGATGTATGTTTGTAACTCAATCACGCCAGAACGGCTGAACGGATTTGGATGGATTTTAGCACAAAGATAGATTATAGTTTGGAATAGCACATAAGCTACTTTTGATACCGTTATAATGTTCTCTTGGGATAAGAAAACACTTTTCACGCGTAGTTTGGATGGATGTGTGTGTAAAAGTGTGGATGTATGTTTGTTACTCGATCACGCCAGAACAGCTGAGTGGATTTGGATGGATTTTAGCACAGAGATAGATTATAGTCTGGAATAGCACATAAGATACTTTTGATACCGGTATAATGTTCTCTTGGGATAAGAAAACACTTTTTCACGCGTAGTTTGGATGGATGTGTGTGTGAAAGTGTGGATGTATGTTTGTTACTCAATCACGCCAGAACAGCTGAGTGGATTTGGATGGATTTTAGCACAGAGATAGATTATAGTCTGGAATAGCACATAAGATACTTTTGATACCGGTATAATGTTCTCTTGGGATAAGAAAACACTTTTGACGCGTAGTTTGGGTGGATGTTTGTTGTGAACGTGTGGATGTATGTTTGTTACTGAATCACGCCAGAACAGCTGAGTGGATTTGGATGGATTTTAGCACAGAGATAGATTATTGTCTGGAATAGAACATAAGATACTTTTGATACTGGTATAATGTTCTCTTGGGATAAGAAAACACTTTTCACGCGTAGTTTGGATGGATGTGTGTGTGAAAGTGTGGATGTATGTTTGTTACTCAATCACGCCAGAACAGCTGAGTGGATTTGGATGGATTTTAGCACAGAGATAGATTATAGTCTGGAATAGCACATAAGATACTTTTGATACCGGTATAATGTTCTCTTGGGATAAGAAAACACTTTTCACGCATAGTTTGGATGGATGTGTGTGTGAAAGTGTGGATGTATGTTTGTTACTCAATCACGCCAGAACAGCTGAGTGGATTTGGATGGATTTTAGCACAGAGATAGATTATAGTCTGGCATAGCACATAAGATACTTTTGATACCGGTATAATGTTCTCTTGGGATAAGAAAACACTTTTCACGCGTAGTTTGGATGGATGTTTGTTGTGAAAGTGTGGATGTATGTTTATTACTAAATCACGCCAGAACAGCTGAGTGGATTTGGATGCATTTTAGCACAGAGATAGATTATAGTCTGGAATAGCACATAAGATACTTTTGATACCGGTATAATGTTCTCTTGGGATAAGAAAACACTTTTCACGCGTAGTTTGGATGGATGTTTGTTGTGAAAGTGTGGATGTATGTTTATTACTAAATCACGCCAGAACAGCTGAGTGGATTTGGATGCATTTTAGCACAGAGATAGATTATAGTCTGGAATAGCACATAAGATACTTTTGATACCGGTATAATGTTCTCTTGGGATAAGAAAACACTTTTCACGCGTAGTTTGGATGGATGTTTGTTGTGAAAGTGTGGGTGTATGTTTGTTACTGAATCACGCCAGAACAGCTGAGCGGATTTGGATGTATTTTAGAACAGAGAGAGATTATAGTCTGGAATAGCACATATGCTACTTTTCATCTCGGTATAATGTTCTCTTGGGATAAGAAAACACTTTTCACGCGTAGTTTGGATGGATGTTTGTTGTGAAAGTGTGGATGTATGTTTATTACTAAATCACGCCAGAACAGCTGAGTGGATTTGGATGCATTTTAGCACAGAGATAGATTATAGTCTGGAATAGCACATAAGATACTTTTGATACCGGTATAATGTTCTCTTGGGATAAGAAAACACTTTTCACGCGTAGTTTGGATGGATGTTTGTTGTGAAAGTGTGGGTGTATGTTTGTTACTGAATCACGCCAGAACAGCTGAGCGGATTTGGATGTATTTTAGAACAGAGAGAGATTATAGTCTGGAATAGCACATATGCTACTTTTCATCTCGGTATAATGTTCTCTTGGGATAAGAAAACACTGTTCACGAGGGCGAAGCCACTCGGAGATGCTAGTAATGTATAAAAGCAGATATGATTTCAGCATTCATTGTGGTTATTTTTAAATTGGATAATTAGTACCTATCGGTAGCGTAGAGTGTGCTCTACCACGGGGTATCATTGCTAATAAAGAAATTTTGGTTCAAATAAATCTCACTAGATGGCGCGACATGTACACACAATTCAATAGAATATAATAATTGTGTGTAAAATTAATATTTTCTGGAATTGAGCATAAAAATTGTATGTTCTTATTTAATCAACTCTCCTAAGTACAAAATTATGGAATATTGGGCTCTTAATTCACATTTCAAGGATTATTTTAACGGATCATTTAAAATTGATGCCAGTAGATGGCGCATTTTTAAATTTCTGAGGCATTCCACCCGATTTTTTAAATTTGCATTGCAACACATTTTGGTGCAAAAAGACTATAAAAACCTGTAAAAAGATACTATAAAACGAACCTGCACTGTATTAAAAGAATTCAATATTCACTACGAACCTAGTAAACCCTTTTACTTGCAAGTCGCTGCTAACACCATCTATTGCCGTGAAACGGGATCGAACGCGATTGATGTACTTACAAAAATAACAAGATTAATCAGATGAAAAACGCTAGTTACGTCGGCACGGTTTCTTTGTATGGGATGAGGCATCTGTATGCTAGTATTATATTACCTGTGGCTCTACCAAGATAAAATGTATCATGTCTTATTGTAGGGCATGTCTTAATCCATTCAGCTGTTTAGGGGTGATCGGTTAAGATACATCAAAGCATTTAATATACACATATTTATTTGGGTTTTATATGAAATTCAGAAACGGTTATGAGTGTGGCGATATTACAGAAAAACCAAAACCCAAAGAAACAAATGAATAACTAATTTTGAAAATGGAATAAATAAAGTATAATAATAATAAAACGAACAATTTAAAACGTAGCTATTACAGTTTCAAAGTGAGCCATTTCATAAAACGGCAATTTTATAGGACAGTCTTTCGTAGAAGGTATTTCTGTATTCAAAACGTTCGTTTAAACAGCTACAAACGCTTGTATTAGAAAGAAAGTCCCATCAGTAATTTAGACACTCGGCCAAGTTCGCGAAGCAAAAGTGCGATACACACAGAGATTCTCTGTGCCTGTGCTCGCCCTTCTATATTAAGGGTACACTAGTCGAAGGCACGAACTATTTTGTGCGCGGGGTTAAAATGCATTTTATATCAACCGACAACACGTGCGAAAGAGATAGATGCTGTGATGAGCAGTAGGAAGCTAGTTCACGTACGAATACACACTTTTGCAAATTTGTAGCGAAATGGATAATGATTTAGGACGAAACCGAGCGCGCGAAATTTTATAAACAGACCTTTGGCAATCTAGATATCATGAAAAACTACTAAATCTATCTGTTCAAAATAAAATTATTTGCATTGTTGAACTACTAATCTATCCCTGTATGGTGTCGAAATGTGGCACTTTCGACGCTCATAACTTTCAAATATTTTTTTGCTTCCATACAGGGCTAGATAATGATGAGACAAATTGATATTACTTTTTATTTTGAACGTACATCGTCAAACAGTGGAATAATCCCTAGACTACGTTTGTATGGAAGAATGTTCGACTAGTGTAACCTTAACTTCTGATTCTCTATACTGTATTAACATCTGATGTTACACGAACAATTTCGGTCCACTTTAGACCCTTCCCCATAACTTTAAATATACGCATATATGCGACTTGGCAAGTGAATAAATACTTGACTAAGTTGTGCTGAAACTCAAAGATTAAAGTTGGTGGTTTAGTAAAAACTTGGCAAGTAAGAACAATAAAGCAACTGAAGAACGTTTGTGCGTGACAGGAGCAGCATTATTTAAGGAACTTCGAGAAAGCAGTGGTGGCCTAGTGGTAGCGGCTGCGACTTACAAGTTGTAGGTCGTGGTTTTTAGCCCAGGCAGGCGCTTTACTTTGTGTAAATTATTTCATCACCACTGCTCTCAAAACGGTGAAGTAAAACATCGGTAGGAAACCGACATGTCCTAGAACTAAAAATTCGAAGACAAATGACATCCACCAACCCGCACGTGCGTGGTGGATTACGGCCCATTCCCTCTCACAGAGAGGCGGCCTGTATCCCAGCAGTGGGCACATTAATAGGATGATGATGAGAGAATATGGAATACAATTAGAACTCGATCTCAATTCTTTTATCAGCGAAGCCGTTGCCAAGAACTTGGCGTACCTACTTTCACATTTATGTTTTGGGTGGGATTTTATTTAGTTGTGTATACAGCGGCTACTAATTCCACAAAGGTTTAAACAAATGTAGGTTAGGTAGAAAGACCAAATATTTATTTGTTTCGGCAAGCTTGCGTAAATATAGAACTAATACTTAGAACAGATGTTTTGGAATACAGGGAACAATACTTTGGGGAGTAAGAG
Source organism: Orthosia incerta (assembly GCA_948252205.1). NCBI lineage: Eukaryota > Metazoa > Arthropoda > Insecta > Lepidoptera > Noctuidae > Orthosia > Orthosia incerta. The sequence continues at coordinate 33,511,799 of OX411743.1, forward strand.
CACGTGTATGATGTACACATCTAGATTAATATTAAATTTGTACTAGCTTTTGCGAGCGGCTTCGCCCGCGTTAAAGTCTAAAATTACTCCGAGGGAACATATTCCCGAGATAAAAAGGGCATGGGCAGGAATAGCCCATAGGATATCCTATGGGCTATTCCTGACTATAATGTATCTCTGTGCCAGATTTCATCCAGATCCGTCCAGCTGTTTGAGCGTGAAGAAGTAACAAACATACAAAAACTCACAAACGCGCCCACTCACAAACTTTCCTTTGTAATATTATTGTGATGAGTTAAAAGAGGCGAAATTGTTTGTTTTTGTACGTGCCCGCGTTTCCCCCTGCCAATTTTGGTAAAATCTGTCTAGTTCGTTCGTCCCGCCATCTCCTTCGTAGCCTGCCGCGAAACCGTCTCACTGCTACACTTTTAATTTTTTTCTAAACATAATATTTAGCATCCCAATCTATAGTAGACCACATCATCATCACATCATCATCATCAGCCTATTAATGTTCCCACTGCTGGGACAAAGGCCTCCTCTCTGTGAGAGGGAATGGGCCGTTATCCACCCCGCGGGCCCAGTGCGGGTTGGTGGATGTCACATGTCTTCGAATTATTGGTTCTAGGACGTGCCGGTTTCCTCACGATGTTGTCCTTCACCGTTTTTAGAGCAGTGCTGATGAAATAATTTACACAAAGCAAAGCGCCTGCCTGGGCTCGAACCCACGACCTACAACTTGTAAGTCGCGGCCGATACCACTGGGCCACCACTGCTCTTATGTAAATTGTATATTATATATAGTAGACCAACTTTGACTAAATTCTCCTCCTAACTCTCACCCTTCTCCCAACAGACCTCAATGCAACATGACATGGAGACCCGACGCGCTCACACAACAATAGCCATGTACCGCGGCAACATAGTCGCTATCAAACGTCTGCAGAAGAAGAGCATCGACGTCACCAGAGCCATCAAGAAGGAACTGAAACAAGTAAGCATAAACTTAATTGGGAATGACTTCAATATGAAGGAATGGGCGGCCAGAAAATTAGGAGAGCTGACTCCACCTAAAATGGGATCGGCTAGGTGAGCTAGGAAGAAGTAAAATAAAGGTACGGGTGGACCTCAGGTTTTTGCAATTTGGCTATACATGGGTCATAGGTACTAGACGGAAGCTAACTAGCCTTTCTAAGTTTATAAGTTGCAACTACATATTCACATTATGACATTTTTTTAAGTATCTATTTTATTTGCCCACGTCCGTGTGTCACTAGCGGGGTGCCAACTGAAAATCACCGCTGGGTGTCTGGTGCCCAGCAAATGCTGAGTTGGTAATCCTTTCGGTGTGGGCACGCTCGGCGCAATCATTCTTAAACCTTGTTTGTACTTTTTTTACTATTCTTCTCTGTTACTTTGTGATTGTTGTTGTTGTGTTGTGTCTATGTCGAATAAATGTTTTCTATTCTATTCTATTCTATTCCTTGCGATCAGATATCTTCGGGAGCGGTCGTATGCACGAGATATTAAAATGCTCCTAGAATGGTTCTTGTAAGGAGAACGCGTATACTCGTACTATATTAAATTCTATGCTAATTTGTTCTATAGAATTTCTACTGCTGGTTGGGATAGAGGCCTCTTCTTTATGAGAGGGACCGGAACCCTAATCCAGCACGTGGATTATTTAGTGTATAGAGGTATGCGGAAGAGGGTAGAAAGTCCTGCAAATTCTATTGAAAAGAGAGGATACTTCAACCAGAAGCGTGTTGATTGCTGTCGGGTCATTTGTTTATATTCAAATCGCACGGAGAGCAGAATGCACGGTAGAAACAAATTTTATTACTTGTAAATTTTAATTGTTAAGGGTACACTAGTCGATAATTCTTCCATACAAACGTAGTCTAGGGATTACTCCACTGTTTGACAATGTACGTTCAAAATAAAAAGTGATATCAATTTGTCTCATCGTTATCTAAACCTGTATGGAACGAAAAGGTAAAAATAAATATATATTTGAAAGTTATGAGCGTCGAAAGTTCCACATTTCGACACTAATTTTAACATATTTTTGGGCGCAAATAAATACCATACGAAAACGGCCTCCATACAGGGATAGATTAGAAGTTCAACAATTCAAATAATTTTATTTTGAACAGATACGTTTAGTCGTTTTTTCATGATATCCAGACTACCAAAAGTCTGTTTATAAAATTTCGCGCACTCGGTTTCGTCCTAAATTGTTATCCATTTCGCTACAAATTTGCAAAAGTGTGTATTCGTACGCGAACTAGCTTCCTGCTGCTCATCACAGCATTTATCTCTTCCGCACGTGTTGTCGGTTTATATAAAATGCATTTTAACCCCGCGTACAGATTAGTTCGTGCCGTCGACTAGTGTACCCTTAACGTTCAAAAATGCCGCTAAATGGCCTAGTTGAAATAAACACATTTGACTTTGACTTTGATTGCGCGATGTAGGATATCAATCCTTCATCGACAACATCAAAAAACAATATCATCTCTTTTTGTAGTTCTGTGGTGTTACAGATGTCGCTACAAATAACTAGCTAGGATGTTATTGCCTACAATTCAACTTAGTTTGGTCTACCACACAAGGCGTTTTTTTCTGTTCTGTGATCTACCTCGTCAAACGGTTGTAATGCTGGGTGGTTCTTACGGGATCAATCTCGATACCTTTCGAGTAAATCAATCTTCAATACATATAATAAATCTGTAGAAAAGTCGTTTTCGTACATCGAAAATATGTCCAAAAAAATAGCCAGTGTGTTAAAGGATAACCAACAGAACCCATTGCCATCATTTTTGGCTTTTTGAAAGGGATAGAAAGAGTGTAATAACAACAGTAGCAGCCCGTTTAAAATTAAAGGATTTTCATCCAAAAGCCTGACTGGCCGGCAGATAATGCCTGCCGGCATTTCCACCTTAATAATTGATGTTATTTTTAGTATCAAAGTAAGTACCTACCCATGTTTTTTTAATTATTTTCAGTAGAAACCTACCTAATTGTGTTACTTTTTATTTGAGTTGATTTGTCAAATGTATGATTTTAATCATCGAGGAATGAAATCAAAATGACAGCAACATCGGCTGTATAAAGTCACATAGATCATATTTTGTCTGCACATATTAAAAGTATATAAAGGCAGCCAAAATAAATCAAAAGTAGTCGAAACGAGAGAAGTATGGATTTTCCGTTATCTTGCTCACCGAATATCGGCACCAAGATAGGTATATTCGTGGACTAGTAACAACGACGCGTGTTGAGCAACAATGTTGTCTAGCCTTGTTCCACATTTTCAACAATAGTTTCTATCTTTCTACGGTAGAATTTTGAATGTTTAAAATTCTTCCATTGTTACTTATTAACATTTGGTAACAACAACTTGGTAACATAGGGATAGGGCTTGTCGCCAACACCACGTTACGAGCGACGTCGTCAACGTGGAACGGTGCGGTGTTGCGGCATGTTGTCTTGTGAAAATTTACTTTTCTCAAACATGCTTGTAAATTTGAGCATTATTTTGACAACCTTCTTTAAGATAAATCGAAATTGCTGTACTGGTTGGCCAGTACAGCAATTTCGATATATACATGCTAGCGGCGGCCGGCAAAAGTTGTATGAAAAGTATGAAAAGCCATATCTGTCGTGTTTAGCGGCCAAATAAATTGCATAGAAATCTCATATCTGTCGTGTAATTTAAAAATGGAACGATCTTTTACTCCGAAACATGGCAACTAAGAAGGTAACATATCAAAGGTTTTATTTAAATTTCGAACTGGCTTGCAAATTTTCTATTTTCGAAATTTATTGAAAAAAAAACAAATGAACACTTTAACGCGGGCAAAATTATTGCTGTTCGTCATTGATTTTGAAAAGAAATTGTGTTTGACAAAATGATTTCTAGGTACTAGTTTTAGTTTCCGCGCACTATTTGAGAAAAGCACTATACAAGCCTTGGCCACAACTAGGCATTGATGTACTTACGTATGTGTGCATCGGCTTCGCCTCGGCCCACCTTTACACGTTCGTCCATCAATGCCTCATTTGCTGGCCGCTGCAGTAATGTACTATTACCGTGTCGTAAAAATACACGTCACAATGCCGCAGTGTAACACGTTGTCGTGCCTTGAAAACATCCGGTACATCTTTCAGCATTTCGCTTTTCTGACAGAACGAAACAACGTTTCGTTTCGTTACTTGTAGTTTCTTACAGTTACAGCATTTCTGACATCTTATTTGCAAAGCTAATCGTTAATATTTAAAAATCAATTGAGCGAGCGCATCGCCACGTACCGCTTCGTCGCGGCGTCGTTGTTGTTCACGTCAATGCACCACGCCGCGACACTGCGCCGTTCTACGTTGACGATGTGGTGTCGTGGTGATGTGGACAAGCCCTTAGTTGATCCATTAATTTAATCTGAGATCGATGAGACGTAAACTCCTTTTGGCTTATTATCAATCATTCTATGAGTAGGTACTTTGTGTAGGTAAACTGTTGTTGAAGTTTCAAGGAGAAAAATTATCAATTTAAAATTATCCTATAATATATTTATATGCTGTTCGTCTTTTAATTGATTTTTATGTTCTCCCCCTAACTTATATTTATTTGGGCTTTAAACATCTACTCAAAATATTTACGCAACGCAGTAACTGTGTCTACTGTAGATATATCGTTTGCTGGAATGTTGGTACGCATTATTGTGCAGTTGATTGGGAGAGACTGGCAGTCACCTATGTATATGCTGCGTGGGTCAGTGTGTGTATATGAAAAAACTTCAATTGTAATCAGACTTAAGGTTACACTAGTCGAAAATTCTTCCGTACAAACGTAGTCTAGGGATTATTCCACTGTTTGACGATGTACGTTCAAAATAAAAAGTGATATCAATTTGTCTCATCATTATCTAGCCCTGTATGGAAGCGAAAAATTAAAAAAAGAAAATATTTGTAAGTTATGAGCGTCGAAACTTCCACATTTCGACACTAATTTTAACGCATTTTTGGGCGCAAATAAATACCATAAGAAGACGGAAAATTGCAAAACGGCCTCCATACAGGGATAGATTAGTAGTTCAACAATGCAAATAATTTTATTTTGAATAGATAGATTTAGTAGTTTTTTCATAATATCTAGACTGCCAAAGGTCTGTTTATAAAATTTCGCGCGCTCGGTTTCGTCCTAAATCATTACCCATTTCGCTACAAATTTGCAAAAGTGTGTATTCGTACGCGAACTAGCTTCCTACTGCTCATCACAGCATCTATCTCTTCCACACGTGTTGTCGGTATACATAAAATGCATTTTAACCCCGCGCCCAAAATAGTTCGTGCCGTCGACTAGTGTACCCTTAAAGCTAACTATACTTAACTAAGATTTTTTTCACGATACAGAAAATTGGACACTTTAATGATTTCCTAGAAAAGTGACATTATATAACAATTGTCAAAAAGTATAGGGTTGACATGCGTGTCTTGACTTCCCATCTTATGTCAATTGGCTCAGATTTCAGATAAAACATTTTATTGTTATGTAGTTGCCCTGAGATTGTTCAGTGCCAATGACAAACCAGCAATATTTTCTCATATCTTTGATAGTAAGTGTTCGTCCTTTCCTCGCAAGAAGCCCACACCATCTCATTTTATGGGCTAGTAAACTTTATGCCCATAGTAAAATATAACTTGGAGGACCTTGAATCTATTCCTGTCTCAAAATAATACTACGAGTATATACTAATACAAAAGGACTGGTTGACTTAGGATTTTAATTAGATTTGGCTTTGGAAAGATTAATGTCAAGATTAAAAGAGTTTCCTTTTCTTTAAATGCCAGTGTATCATTAGGAATTGTTTAAATTAACTTTAAGGGTATTGCCATGATCATTGTGATATTTAACTTTTTATTTATTTATGGAGGACACCCTAGAAGGACAAACACGGATCTTATTGTTGATGTTTTTCGAAAAGGCCAGATGCACAATACTTATAACCAGCATGCGTGTATGATCAGTGTGCTTAGTGCGAGTTTTTTAACGTACTCACTCGTGATATCGTAAACGATCTCTTATGTCAAAATATATACAAAAAAAGAGGTTTTGCCTTGCCGTCACCAGACAGCGCTTATCCAGTTTCAATACAAATTGTAGTTTACGTTAACGCGATTGAGCGTGAATAAAAACTCGCACTAAGGCCTCTAATGTTTAACGTAAAATAAGCCTAAGTGAATGTTAGGATCGCAGCAGCTGGCGGTCTGAGTTTCTCCTTACCTCCATGGGAAAACAGTTCTCAGTTTATGTATGTATGCAATATTGGGATCACAAATCAGTCTCATGGGATTCTGATGTGTGATTGTTACCTAGAAACCGGCAGGGCCTAACCAAAACCAACAATTCAAAGACATGTGATATCTACCAAGCCGCACTAGGCCCGCGTATTGGATTACGGCCAGTAATTCATAAAAGGAGACCTGTGTATGTGTGTGTCAGTAGGAACGTTATGCCATGCTTAGCAACGCCGTGTAGGCCTAAGTATTTTTCCTAATACAACCTACTTTTTTATCAAAGTTTGCCGTAGGTGTACAGTAATTATGAGATAAATAAAGACTGACCCAGATGTCCCAATAAATTTAAAATACGGCAACGAGTCTACCAAAGCCTACGTACGGAACTTTCCTAAATCCAAACACAAATTACAAGATTTATAGTTTGAAGGGTAAGTTATTCTCAGCAGATGTCCTGACTGAAAGTCTTATTATCTGTTTATAGAAAGTTGGTCGGCATTGAGTCTTCTAAAGCCAAAGTCTGTTTAAAGAATGCCTATGGGCAGTTCACTATATTTTTTTAAAACTTTCGCACTTTAATCTCAGTAGCAAACTGTCAAAACCAGTCAAAACACCCTTAATTTTCCTATTTTTTCTGTTCATCGCCCCATCTTAATCAATTCTTTATTTATTTGAATAAAGCAAAAACTACATGTTTCATTTTCTTTGTAAACTGTCCGTAAATATTTTTTTATCTTCCGACTATGGCGTTAGCAGTGACGTGACGTGCGTTAGAGCAGTGGTGGCCCAGTGGTATCGGCCGCGACTTACAAGTTGTAGGTGGTGGGTTCGAGCCCAGGCAGGCGCTTTACTTAGTGTAAATTATTGCATCACCACTGCTCTCAAAACGGTGAAGGAAAACATCGTGAGGAAACCGGCATGTCCTAGAACCAAAAATTCGAAGACATGTGACATCCACCAACCCGCACTGGGCCCGCGTGGTGGATAACGGCCCATTCCCTCTCACAGAGAGGAGGCCTGTGTCCCAGCAATGGGAACATTAATAGGCTCATGATGTGTGATGTGATGGCGTTAGCGATGGTTTTTTTTTTGTTTTATCATAAGATTACCCATCACCTTTGAGAAGTTTCGCAATTATTTTGATTTGAATAATTTATTATTAGGTCTAGACAGGGATTTGTGCTCAAAATTAATGTATCAATTGCTTGACTCTTGAATATGCATCGCCAGCAGTGGCGACAGCAAATACCACAGAAGCAATTAATATGTACTTAGCGTCTCTATTTAGTACCTATTTAGAAACTAATTACATATAATTATCCCAAATGTCTAGTAATCAGGAAGAACGGCCTTGTCCTAGATATTAGGTTGTAAATTAGGGTTCATGAGACTCAAATCAAACCCTAGGTGGTTTAGCCTTGATCTTAGATAATTACACATGTTACTAATGTCCAGAAGCTGTGATGCCTGGCCTTGGCCTGAAAATGAGAGATAAATCTCTTCGGAAGCGTGGGTATTTATCTTGTGTGTAAGGCTTGAATCGAATGTTAATAAAATCCGTTTTATGATAATGATTGTCCAATTCATTTGCTTTTATAACATTATAGCTAGTCTCTTTGGTCCAAAAGAATAAAGTCCCGTATTTATGGCCAAAAAAAGTTATACAACATTGTACTCGTAATAAGCTTTTTAGGTTACACTAGTCGAAAATTCTTTCATACAAACGTAGTCTAGGGATTATTCCACTGTTTGACGATGTACGTTCAAAATAAAAAGTGATATCAATTTGTCTCATCATTATCTAGCCCTGTATGGAATCAAAAAAGTAATATAAAAAAAAAAAAATGAGCGTCGAAAGTTCAACATTTTGACACTAATTTTAACGCATTTTTGGGTGCGAATAAATACCATAAGAAGACGGAAAATTGCAAAACGGCCTCCATACAGGGATAGATTAGTAGTTCAACAATGCAAATAATTTTATTTTGAACAGATAGATTTAGTAATTTTTTCAGAAATTTCGCGCGCTCGGTTTCGTCCTAAATCATTACCCATTTTTCTACAAATTTGCAAAAGTGTGTATTCGTACGCGAACTAGCTTCCTACTGCTCTTCCGCACGTATTATTGGTTAATATAAAATGCATTTTATCCCCGCGCACAAAATAGTTCGTGCCGTCGACTAGTGTACCTTATTAGTTAGTTGGTATGAGTCACAACTTGAAACGGAACTTAAAAACAGTTACCCCCAACCGAATGAGCTGAAGTTTTACATACACGTTTGGTTTAGATGAAAATACACGGTCAGATAAATGACATCATTCTAAATCCAATAAGGCGGACCAATTTATTTTTATGTACCTCTATAATACGGAATGAAAAGGTTTGCTAAAATAAATACGACAAAGCTTTTTGCATGTTACTGTTTCCAATGATAAAAAAACATGCTGCAACTTTATCTCCTATATTCGAAGTCATTTCCTCCACTCAACAACATCAAATAGACATTCATAGATTGTTATTTAAATCCTATCGCCTTGACGACGAAAAAAAAACAATATTCTATAACATTTTTTCTTCATCAGATCCGCGAGCTTCGCCACGAAAACCTAACAGCGTTTGTCGGTGTCTGCGTGGAAAGCGGCTCAGCATGCATCGTCTCCGCCTATTGTTCCCGAGGATCCCTCGCCAGGGTCTTAGCGGACCGAGACCTGCACCTGGATGACATGTTCGTCGCTAGCTTGGTAGCCGACCTGCTGCGAGGATTGACGTACTTACACGATTCAGCCCTGATCTCGCACGGGAACCTGAGTTCGAGCAACTGTCTCGTGGATAGCCGATGGGTTTTGCAGATTGCTGATTATGGACTTCATAATTTGAAATGTGAGTTTATCCTACTCGTATTTTCTTTTAATCTTTGTTGACATGGCTGGAAGGGTCTAGCTTGGTGTTGCTGGTAAGATTATTGGCCAAGTGTTATAAGTTTGTGTATCTGTGTATTCGTGTGTCTGTCTGTGACATCATAACATCCAAACGGGTGAACCGATTTTGATTTAGTTTTTTGTTTTAATGGTAATTTTGTCGAGAGTGTTCTTAGCTATGTTTGAATAAAATCGGTTCAGCCGTTCAAAAGTTATGGCCGTTTTACTGTTTGAATCGGGGTGTTTTCGCAAGATATCGTGTCATAATTACGTGTTCAATTGCCGATCGAAGCGTATCTACTATGTACTAGATAAATTATGAAGCATTTGTCGGGTTTTTTTAAATTTTGAAATTTTACTTGTATTCACATCTACATCACTTGAAAATGGTGAAGATTTCGTGTTTTGGTGATTCTGAACATCTTTTGTTCACTGGATATTCGAAAACAATTTATTATTTGGATACCTATGTATCTCGAGGAGCTCGTGGCTAAATAATAACAGCCGCACGGGTCGATCATAAAGGTTAAGCAACGCTTGACGAGGTCGGTCCGTGGATGGGTGACCATTTCAACATACCGAGTTTCCTCCGTGCCTCGGAAAGCACGTTAAGCCGTTGGTCCCGGCTGTCATTTGAAGATCTTTGACAGTCGTTACGGTTAGTCAGAAGCTTGAGATCTGACACCAGTCTTGCCAAGGGGTACCGTGTTACCCAGTTACTGGGTTGTGGAGGTCAGATAGGCAGTCGCTCCATGTAAAACACTGGTACTTAGCTGAATCCGGTAAGACTGGAAGCCGACCCCAATACAGTTGGGAAAAAGCTAGGCAGATGATGATGTATGAATGTACCTTAATATTGAAAAACATTTTTTTTTTAAAAGAGTAAGTATGGAGTTTCTTGTGCATTCTTCTCCATTACAATCTACTTTCCGAATGCACGGTAGAATCAACTATTATTATTTGTTAACTTTAATGTAACGTTCAAAAGTGCCGCTTGGTGGCCTACTTGAAATAAAATATCTTTGTCTTTGAATCCTATGAGGAAATGAATATCAGGAATACCTAGTTTAATTTTTAACAAAAACTTTAGTTTAACTGCTAAAAATAATAAATCTTTTTTCGTATACAAAACGAATTTAAAATATTTAATTCCAAATGACGGATATATGATTCAGTAAAACGAATAAGCGATTTCATATCCTGACGAATAAGGCTACTGGGTCAATAAAACCTGATATGAACTCTTGAAACGTTTTTTTCGACCTACTTTTTATTTTTCCGTTGCTCAATGACCGAGTTGAATCGGTACCCGTATTCCAGCCAGGTAGGGTTTACTGAGCATTGATTTCATCACAAAGGTTTTATATGATGGTTGAGTTTAAATATAGACCTCTTACCATAGATTTAGAATTTTTTTTGCTCTATATCTATGCCTCTTACAAAAGGTGCGGGGAACGTGTATTTGTTTTTGTCAAATCCGGATTGTGCGTTGATCCTGTGTGACAAAGCTTTACATTACAATTGAATAAATGGGTTTTTGCTTGTGATCCTTATACTTAAGGTTACACTAGTCGAAAATTCTTTCATAAAAACGTAGTCTAGGGATTATTCCACTGTTTGACGATGTACGTTCAAAATAGAAAGTGATATCAATTAGTCTCATCATTATCTAGCCCTGTATGGAAGCGAAAATGTAAAAAAAAAAAATATTTGAAAGTTGTGAGCGTCGAAAGTTCCACATATAGACACTAATTTTAACGCATTTTTGGGCGCAAATAAATACGATAAGAAGACGGAAATTGCAAAAAAACCTCCATACAGGGATAGATTAGTAGTTCAACAATGCATATAATTTTATTTTGAACAGATAGATTTAGTCGTTTTTTCATGATATCTAGACTGCCAAAGGTCTGTTTATAAAATTTCGCGCACTCGGTTTCGTCCTAAATCATTATCCATTTCGCTACAAATTTGCAAAAGTGTGTATTCGTACGTGAACTAGCTTCCTACTGCTCATCACAGCATCTATCTCTTTCACACGTGTTGTCAGTTGATATAAAATGCATTTTAACCCCGCGCACAAAATAGTTCGTGCGGTCGACTAGTGCACCCTTAATGGCGATGGTTTGCGTGCAGGCTAAAAAATATTTGGCAGTTATATTTTATGGTCCCGTAAAATGGGGTGAATAGAAATCGCGGGGTAAATGGAAACAAATCTGGGAGTTTATTATTTTGGTCTCTAATTTGTCTTTAGTCGACTATCGTTCATTTAGTTCTAAGATTTATTAAACGGCAATATTTTCCCATTATACTGGATACCCCCAAAGGAGATTGCCCATCCTTCTATGGACCGCCGTTGCGCATAAAAAAAATTTGTATGATAGCGTAAATTGGATATAAAAGAAGGGAGAGGTCATACTTTCAAAGGAAATAAAAATTATCCATTTATTTTGTGGGGTTTTTGTTTTTTCTTTGATTTTTTGTTCGTTCTACACAATCCACACCACCAGCACAGAAACAGTACAATAGTCTTCAAAAAGATTTCTTGAGTGTGCAGGAATCCGAAAACTACTGAACACGAACTCAACGCAATGATAAGTTATTAATTAGCACAACAAACTCAACAAATATAAACGCAAAAACAAAAATTCGCTGCCGCGCCGACACGAATCTTTGTTTGGCACCTAGCTTGACTTGACATTTGACAATGACATTTTTCATAATTGACAGTTCACCTTTCATTTACATCGCCTGTGGTAGTGTTACCAACAATTAATCTAAATCACCCTGACCATAAGTGATTTGTTAATTAGAGAAAGATTTTTAAATCGTAAAGTAATATCATTTAAATTATGTTATATATAAGTAAAAATATTAATGAAGCGGGAAATGTCATAATTTAAATGATTTTTAAAACTCAGCGTCTGCCCTTACACTATTAGTAACACCGATTATGGGGAGGTTCATAAAATGGCAACACTGTTTTCACTAAAGTACGCCATTAAAATAAAATCGAATAAATAACTAATTAAACACTAAATATTAACCCCACATACGATTTCAATCAAGTAAAATAAGAAAACTTTAAATTTTTTTTTATAATTTATGATTATATTTTTGCGGCTATACTCTTTTATTATAAAGCGATACTGATTATGGGCATTCTCCTTTACGTCAAGTTTATTGACATAAAGAAAAAAGCGGTTAAAGTGACCTCTGCGTGTGCTAGTGATTTAAGGCTGACTAAAACTTTTATTAAACATACCGTTCTTCAGTTTTATCTCCTTCAAAATGTATATAATTGGATAGTAAAGTTTCTCATCTCTTAGGGACACAAATAAAGTATAAATACCTATTTAATGATTTCATTCGTATTTCTAGTAAAATAAGGACACTTGTGCTTTTTGCCAGTATTCGAGGTGAATAGATACGCATGGGGGGTTAATGGAAACGCCTTTAGGGTCAATAGACACGAAGAAAGGGGTGATTAATACGAGTGAGGGGTTAATAAAAACGAGAATGGGGTCTATAGAAACATAATTTTCAGGGTTGTTAATCGAGGACTAATTTAATAAATGTAGAGTGTAAATAAATTGTTAAATTTTGATATTTTCTATTCTCATGGACTTTCACCCCAGAGGAGCTCGTGGCTAAATAATAACAGCCGCACAGGTCGATCATCAAGGTTAAGCAACGCTTGACGAGGTCGGTCCGTGGATGGGTGACTATTTCAACATACCGAGTTTCCTCCGTGCCTCGGAAAGCACGTTAAGCCGTTGGTCCCGGCTGTCATTTGAAGATCTTTGACAGTCGTTACGGGTAGTCAGAAGCTTGAGATCTGACACCAGTCTTGCCAAGAGGTACCGTGTTACCCAGTTACTGGGTTGTGGAGGTCAGATAGGCAGTCGCTCCATGTAAAACACTGGTACTTAGCTTAATCCGGTAAGACTGGAAGCCAACCCCAATACAGTTGGGAAAAAGCTAGGCAGATGATGATGGACTTTCACCCCTCTCTCGTATCTTTTGACCCCAGTTTCAAGGTAAATAGAAATCGCCTTCTTTTTTCTATTTTACAAATTATTGAAATGTTTTCGCAAATTTTAAGCATTAGTATTTGGCCAAATACAACGCGACTCGCAATTTCACAATCCTTTAATAACAGCTTGCATACAAAATATCTGAGAAAATCAATGTGGAAGTTGAAATTTATGCCTATTCACACCATTTTACGGTACCTAAGGGCGGTTACGCACTACATCAGATCCGTGTCCGTGAAATTTCAGCTCCGTAGTCGTAGTACATCTTGTAGAGAAGCTTACGCACTACATCTGAACTCTATCCGTCATCATCATTCATAATTCAGAACGTTTTGAACTCTGAACACAAATCACGGACACGGACACGTGTAGTGCGTTACCGCCCTAATGCAGCCGTTTCCAAGCTAGCTTTTATGGCACAAATGAGATCAATCAATATTATCCGCGGCTATTTGCTTTTTAGATATCGCACAAGCTGAGATAGAAGCCTTTTTGGTCTCGCACGGGGTTTTTTTTTCAATTATTATTGTTTAATTTTTGTTTATCTCTCGACCTCCTGTGCGGGTCATTTTTTTTCTGTATTTCTTCCTACATTATTCAGGACCTAAAATATAATCCTGCCAATATATGTCTGCTGGATTAGCTTTGCGTAAATGTTTCCTACATTCACGCAAAACTGATCCAGCAGATAACGTCATTTAAATAGGCGTCATTTAAATTTTGGGCGCACGGTTGGCGCAGTGGTTGAGCGATTGACTGCTGCGCTGCGTGTCGCGGTTTCGATTCCCGCACGGAACAAATATTTGTATGACCTACAGATAGTTAATAAATGCACACACACAGATAGATAATATGTTTAAAGATAACCTACAATGTATACAGTGCAATGTGTTCGTATATTATGAAATAAATACTTATATCTCATAGGCATGACGGAATGAATAAATGGCAAAAAAAATACTAGTTGTTCCGGCTCTGGGTGTTGTGTATGTGAGTTTATATGTTTGTAAACGCACCCACGATACAGAAAGAAATTCCTAGTGTGGGGCAATGTTTTTAAAATATATATATATATAGAGTAAACAGAACAAGTTTGAATAAGCGCGGCAAAATTATTCGTCTTTTTAATATCTTTGGTGGTTTTTTCAATATGTTCATCCGAGTAAATTTTAATAAAGGTAAGTTATAACAATACCAAAATATTAAAAACAAAAGGCACAAGAATATTTCAAACATAGCATAAACTCCAAACCAGTCACCAATACTTAGGTGAGATAGAATCCGTTTTTTTTAAATGCCATGGCACAGTAAGCCACCTAGCGGGTAAAATAATAATTGACAGTAATTTCAAATTGCCACAGCAAGAGAAAAAAACTTAAAAAACCCATGAAACAAAATTTTATAAAGAAAAATAAAGAAAGAAAAAATTAATGGCATCTTTCGAACCCGACTGCTCTTTATATAGCACCGAAGATGTTTCTAGAACGTTCCATACTGTTCTATATAATTCGAGAAACTTCCAGAACAATCGACTTTCGAACTCACTGTTCCCGAAGCGACTAGAAATTTCGAGAATGTTCGATACGAACATTCTGTAAAATTCTATTTGACACGAGAGACTCAGGTGGGATGCCAGTGATTAGATCTGCGGTAGGTAATCGTAGTTCTCTTCCAAAATTAGCAAAAGCTGGTGTTACTGTTGTGCTTTCATAAACAGCACTGCGATATGCCAGGCGAAATGGTTGAATGTGTTTGTATCTTATTGAAGTTGGCATACACATGCCAACTACACAAAAGACAGCAAACAGAGTGTGTTAATCACTCTACATACTGTGCAAATCACTATACGTGGGACACTCAGAAAGTTTTGCGAAACTAAAAAAAATTGTTCTATACGTACATATATTTTTATTAAATCTTTTCAAAGTACTTTCCACCAGCCTCTATACAAAGATTCATGCGCCTAAACCAGTTTTCAAAACACTTTTTCCAGTCCGCCGCAGACACCTCGTTTACAGCCTGCTCGAACGCAGCCAGCGCATCTTCCGGCGACGAAAATTGTATCCCTTTGAGCTGATTTTTTATTTTTGGGAATAAAAAGAAAGTCACACGGTGCTAGATCAGGGCTGTAAGGAGGGTGACCCAGGAGTTTGACTGGCGTGCTGTCCAGGAAGTCCCTCGTTTTGAGTGCGGTGTGCGCAGGTGCATTGTCGTGGTGGAGCAGTAGCCCGCGGAGCCCTGTGTTTGGTCGCTTGTTGCTTATAACAGAGAAAACTTCTGGCAAACATTTGGTAGTATACCATTCGGCATTAATGCTTCTTTGATCCCGTAAGGGAATTGATACCAAGTGGCCAGTCAAATTAAAAAAGCTAGCGATCAAAATCTTACCCCCGCTTCTAGATCGCTTCACTTTGGTAGGCGTTGGCTCATTTTGAAACACCCAAACAGTCGACTGGCGCTTGGTTTCTGGGTCGTATTGATAAATCCAGGACTCATCACCTGTAACGATGTCGTAAACACGCCGAGACGAGCCTGCTTCAAATTTGTTAAGCATATCACGGCACCATTCCACCCGGGCCTGCTTCTGAGCATCGGTGAGGTTGTGCGGCACCCAGCGTGATACTATCCTCCTCACGCGAAGATGGCTGTGTAGAATCTCGTGAACGCTTCCCGATCCAATCTTCAATATGTGTTGAATCTCCTGATATGTAATTCGCCTATTGTCTTGGATTAAATTTTTCACTGCTAGCACGTTTTCTTCGGTAACAGCCGTCAAAGGGCGACCGCTTCTTTCGTCATCCCCCAAAGTTGGTCGACCGCGCTTGAATTCGTTATACCAACGATACACGGTTGCCTTGGAAGGGCCTTCATCCATGAATGCCATTTGAAGTCTATCGTACGATTCATCCGGTTTCAGGCGACACTTGAAATCGTATAAAATCATAGCTCTAAAATGTTCCCGGCGCAGATCCATATTTCAGTGAGACACAATACTTTGAATTAACTCGCAAAAAATGTGGAGGGAAATTTTGAAATTGGAACTTACTTATTTTTACTTATAAATAATCATATTTTCGAAAAACATTATAACTGGCCAGTCTCCCATATATAAAAACTTTTTTTCTCAATACTTTCTGAGGGGCCTGGTATATGGTAAACATTATATCCATTAGAATGATTTACACAAAAAAAAACTTTTTTACAAAAAAATACTACCGACTTCCAAATAAGAAAACTACAAAGTGAAAAATAACTTTATTTTTGGAAGTCGGTGTCTTTCGTAGGTACCGTTTTTATGCGTTACGGACACCGACTTCCAAAAATAAAGTTATTTTTCACTTTGTAGTTTTCTTATTTGGAAGTCGGTAGTATTTTTTTGTAAAAAGTTTTTATTTTTCACTTTTTAGTTGTACCTACCTAATAGGCAATTTGTTTAGTTAGTTTCCTATAATGCCAGAATAGATTACCTGAATATCATGAAACTTGAACAAAACCGGTCAAATGAGAGATCTGCTTACCCCTTAAGAGCGTACTGGCGTGATGTTATGTTATGAAATGGTATATCAATAAACAGACATGCGATTGCAGCAGTCCCGAGAGATTTTCCGTTATTTATTGAAGAGTTCTGTTGTATATCTTCGAAGTTCTTCATCAGATCTTCACCAAAATGAAAATGGGACCAATTTCGGAACATACTCTTAAACAAAAAAAACATTTTCAAAATCGGTCCACAATTGACGGAGATATCGTTGAACATACACAAAAAAAAAAAAAAAAAAACATACAAGAAGTCGAACATAGAACCTCCTCCTTTTTCGAAAGTCGGTTAACAATTAAGTACGTCGCAGGAGGACATTTAAATAATTACCCGTATTCTCATGTCATGGGTGTTACAAAATTGTGCAGTTATCTTCGCCTGTATATACAATACAACCTACGGCCATACTCGCTAGGGTTTGCATATGGTTATAGCTTACAATACTTGCGTAACCATGTAACCATTAGCATACCGTGCCTTCTTGAACCATGAAAACAATTGGCAGGTCATAAAACGACAAGACCTTTTTTAGGGTTCCGTACCCAAAGGGTAAAAACGGGACCCTATTACTAAGACTCCGCGATCCGTCTGTCTGTCTGTCTGTTCGTTTGTCACCAGGCTGTATCTCATGAACCGTGATAGCTAGACAGTTGAAATTTTCACAGATTATGTATTTCTGTTGCCGCTATAACAACAAATACTATAAACAGAATAAAATAAATACTTAAGTGGGGCTCCCATACAACAAACGTGTTTTTTTTTGCCGTTTTTTATCTATGTGATACTCGTATTTACATAACTCTCAACTTTAGTGTAGGTTCAATTGAATTATATTATTGAAGGAAAATGTTCGGACTGGTATAAAAAAACCGGCCAAGTGCGTGTCGGACTTCGCACATTTAGGGTTTCGTACCCAAACGCAAAAACAAGTTGGTTATATGAGCAAAACAGGGGGGTGACCTTAAGCTCTTAGAGCGGTATCAATTTGAGATCGAAAAAGGGACAGATGTATATGACTTGTATACATCTGTCACTTACTCGATCTCAAATTGATACCTCTTTAAGAGCTTATGGTCACCCCCCTGACAGACGGATAGACGGACAGGCAGACAGATGGACATGTGAGTGACAGCAATAAAGCTCCGTTTGGACCCTTTGGATACGGAACCCTAAAAACAAAGACATCTAAACTAAAAAAAACGAGGTCCGAGGTTTAAACCCAATATTGTACCTAAGACATACTAATGGCAAACACTTTCGATTTTCTTCGCCTTTTGATCGCCAAAACGTATATGATATCACTATGCCATTCACTCTTTGATAATTATATCATTATCTAAGGGTCCCCGCACACGGGGCCACCGGCCACAACCACAAAACGCCACCACCGGCATATTTCCTGTAGTTTTCATACATTTTGTATGGACTCGCCGCACACGGTTGACGCCGGTGGCCACCACACGCTACACGCTTCTAGCTTCTCGTGGCAGCGTTTGTGGCCCGTGTGCGGCTACATTAGCTTCTCGTGGCGGCGTTTGTGGCTGTTGCGTGTGGCCCGTGTGCGGCGACACTAAGGCTCGGCGCAAACGGACCACCGGCCCGTGCACACCGGCACATTTGTAACAGTGGGAGAAGTGCGGGACAGCCACCGGTAATCGGCAGCCGCCACGTTTCTATTGCTGTATAGATCAGAATGTAAATCCCAAATAGCGGCACGTAATTGGATTTTCGATATGAAAGTATCGATATTCATTGAGGCGTCGTCGTGCTCCATGATGACGAGTGCGTAGAACGCCTAAAATCTAACTGCGCGGCGGTGGAGCAGCGCGACAGTGGTGGGTGTCGGTCGGCGTCTTGTGTGGCCCGCAGCGACCACAAGTGGCGAATTGCGGATACATCCACAGCGAGTGGCCGCCACCATTTAAATGTGTGCGGTGCGTCTATACAGAATGTATTTTAAGTCGCTGTCGCTGGCCACCGGTGGCAGTGGTCGCCTAGCCTTAGTCTATGTGAAAAGGCTTTCTCCCTTCCTAAAATATGTAGCAGACTGAATTTATTAACCATAGCAATTACTATAAAATTATTGAACTGGAAACCCCCAGACAAAGGTGACCTGCGTCATTTTATTCAAATCAAATTGGTGTAATCAAGTATAATTTATTACCTAAAACCAATTAAAAAATTCTCCTAAAAGTAATAAATTAGATAAGCAAACAATGTTTCTTTCATCATGTCGTAAATATTGAGTAGGTAACGTCACACTAATAGGATTTGATGATTTGTAGGTTTCGGTCTCGATGTAAAATAATTATGCAGTCTGTTTATCAAGTAGGTCGTGGCTTCGAACACGGGCAGGCACTTTACTGTAAGTCAGTCAGCGATGTAGGTATGTGGAAGTTCATAAGTTTTGTTCGCACGTGGAAGCTCTTTCAATGCACCCCTTAACATTTGGAACTTACAAGTTTCAAGAATTTAAAACGAGATCCAGTCGGTTTACATATAAAATGAAGGCACCACACAAGAAGTTAGCAGAATAATTCCAGCTTTGATTTGCTAGTTATGCGTTTTTCCTTCAATAAATTGTTTTTTCTCTTGACGGAGTTATTATATAGTCAAAATGAATTATTATGGTTCCTCTACGACCCTGAAAAGTTATCTAGTTTTCACTATCCCAACATCTTGTTCCTCCACCAGATGGCTGTTCCGACGCTGAAGACGCTTTACGAATGGAACGCCGTATGCTATGGAGAGCACCAGAACTGCTCCGGGACCCCAATCCTCCCCCCAGGGGATCGCAGAAGGGAGACGTGTACTCCTTCGGCATCATTCTGTACGAAATCCTCGGAAGGAACGGACCCTGGGGAGATACGAATCTTACTAATGCTGGTGAGTGTCTGTGTATCTTTTTTGTTGCTTGGAAAGGCCAGGTAGCCATAGTCACCAGTGTGCGTGTATTACTAGATGTATGAACGTAACCTCGAAGTCGAATAACAATGAAACAAAACGTGTATGTAAGGATTGAAGCAGGTGGCTTTCTGTAGTTTCTCCCTATCCTCATAGGATACATTCGTGAGTTTAATTATGATTATATTTTAGGAGTCTTGGGTTTTAACTCGTTGGAGGTGAGGAGAGGCATTGTTCAGCTCGCGGTAGCATGTAAGATTCAAAGCAGAAGTATTGACTTCCCTGAGCTACATGACCTATTCTGCCGACTGTTTGTGCCCAGCAAATACGTTGGGCACCGTCAGAGTCGCCGTCACGACCTGTTTGCACCACCGTCATCCAGAACGTTCGCTACAATAGAGCTGAATTGCCAGTGTGGCATGATGCTTTGAAGATGCTCAAAGCCCTCTTGACTGCCAATCCTGAATGTGATGTGTTTGCGGAAGAATGGTATAAACTAATGCGTGCATGTCTGGTGTTCTGTAAGAGAAAGTATGCGAGGATGTCCACTACTGTTCCATGTTAATTGTATTGTCATTTTTGAATTATGAATTATAGATTATCCATTCCACTCCACTGTTCCAATATATAATTGTTTATGTAAATTATTTGATTATATGTTATGTGACAAAGACACAGTTGTCAACTTTGTTATGTTTCACAATTTCTATGTTAATTAATGTAATTGGTATCTGTATCGTTTTAATTCATTATAAATAAATAAATGATATATGTGTGTGTTGCCAGCCAGCTATTTAAGGTCTGATCATGACCTTGGTCATAAGAAAAGGACTCTAGGCTACGTTTCAACGTGCGGGTGGGGCCGGATCTGGTGGAGAGCCAGTTTGGTTTCCGCAGGGGTCGCTCTAAGGTGGACGCCTTCATGCGCGTGCGAGCCCTCACGACGGAGGATGCAGTGGTCCGGGGTGGAGTCATCTTGGCGGTGTCCCTAGACATCGCCAATGCCTTCAATACCATGCCAAGGAGCTGCATCAGGGAGGCACTCCATTATCACCGGATGCCGCCCTACCTCTGTCGCGTAGTTGAGGCCTATCTGACGGACAGGGCCGTCATCTACCCCGGTCACCAGGGAGAGCGGAACCGGCGAGGGATGTCGTGCGGTGTCCCACAGGGATCGGTCGTGGGGCCGCATCTGTGGGACATCGGGTACGACTGGGTGCTGTGCGCCAACCTCCCTAGTGGCGTCAGCGTGGTTTGCTACGCTGACGACACGCTGGTCCTAGCACAAGGGAGGTCGCACCAGGCGGCGGCTGAAATAGCGACACGCGGGGTTGGGACAATCGTCGAGAGCATCCGGCAATTGGGACTCGAGGTGGCCCTGCACAAGTCCGAGGCCATGTGTTTTCACAGTCCTCGGAACGCGCCACCGCCGGGATCCCAAATAACGGTAGGAGGGGTTCACATCGGCGTTGAGTCGACGATGAAGTACCTGGGACTCGTCCTCGACAGACGGTGGAATTTCGTGGAGCATTTCCGACGTTTGGCTCCCAGACTAGAGCGGGCGGGGGCTGCCCTCATGGCTCTTTACGGGGCACCGGTATGGGCGCGTTCCCTGAGGCGGCGACCAGCCCGCCGGTTGAACGCGTCCCAAAGGGTCATGGCCATCCACCTGGTCCGGGGATACCGCAAGGTCTCCGGTGAGGCGGCGAGCCTCCTTGCCGCCATGGAATCTGGAAGCAAATATGGGAGTGGCGCGAGGAGGCGAAATGCCGGAGCGAAACACCGTTGCCCCGACAAATCGCGGCGGACAGAGCTCCAGCAGGATCTCATGGTGACATGGAGGGGGCGATTGTCACAACCCAGCGCTGGGCACGCCACAATTGTGGCGGTAAGGCCCCTCTTTGAGGAGTGGCTTGAGAGGCGTCACGGCGTCCACACCTTCCGCCTGACACAGGTCCTCACCGGACACGGCTGTTTCGGGAGGTTCCTGTTCAAGATAAGGCGGGAGGAAACGCCCGGGTGTCACCATTGTGTGGACCGCTCGGAGGACACGGTGGAGCATACGGTGGAGATCTGCCCTGCTTGGGCGGAGCACCGCCGTGTCCTCATGGAGGCGATCGGCGGTGGCGACCTCACGCGTCCGGTCCTGGTCCAGGCCATGATACGGAGTGAGAGGGCATGGGAAGCTATCTCCTCCTGCGAAGCAGTAATGCTCGCAAAGGAGGAGGCGGAACGCGTGAGGGAGACGCAAAGGAGACGCCCTCACGCCCCTAGGCATCGCAGAATCGCCCCGGGCGTCGGGAGTCGCGAGCCGTTTCCCGGCCACCGTAAGCGCGGGCTTGCGGACGGAGAGTATTGGGTAGCTCCCCGTCCGATAAGGACCAAGCCCGAGTTTACGGCGCGTAGTGTTACACGCGCGCCTCAAAGAGAAGTCAGCAAAAGTGACGGGGTCCGCTGGGCCGATGCCTGTCTGGGTCGCGGATAAATTTGCGGGGAAGTCATTGGATGGTTTCCATAAAAAGAAAAAAAAAAGGCTACGTTTCAACAGTCGACACCAAAAAATAAAAGCAAACCACAACAAAATTGACTAATTAATAATTGCCTCGAATTGACAAGATTCTATTTTGACTGTTATTTCATGGTTTCTACGAAGAGTGCTTCTTAGAAACCATGAAATAATCGAAAGGTTATAAAAGAATTGAACATTAATCTCGTCTTGATTTCCTCGAATCGATTATATTTAATTTTAGAAATTAAAGTACCTGTTCGCGACGAAGCGTCATCAACCATACTAAATGGTTCATAGAAGTTTAAAGTATGTATGTGTAGACATGTCTGCTTACCACGGCGCGCCATCTAATACTAAAATAATTTTTAGAGGCACGTCTGTATTTATACTAAAATTTTACCTGCATTTTTTGAGATAGTAGTATAATGTTTTTAATATTTGTCAGTATGTTATAGGGTTCAATAGTTCACCCTTAATGGAGTAAAAGCGTTAGAAAGCATACTGATAAGAGTTATCATAGTGAAAAACGTAAATTCCTGTCGTACGATACGTCATTGCTCGACGACGGATTAGTTCCGAATGAGCCGCGGGGTGGCACCACGCGATATTTATAGTTTTGAAGCTTTGGAAACAAATTATAGTAATTAAAATCATGTTTTTAAGGGCTTATCCTATGTACTAGACATGAAATCGGTACATAATGATGAAACTATGTGAAAACCACATAGTTTCCGCTATATAAATGTGAATATTGACTTGATATCTCAAACACCAAATATATGGTTTTAGGTCATTTTAGGGTATATAGGGGACCTAGACCGAGACGGGAAACCTATATACACCTCATAGTTAGCGTAGTCTTTTATATAAAGCCCATTTACTTGAGATATCAAGTCGGTATATAATAGGAACATGCTGTTTATCTGGTTTTCGGCAAATGCTTACGGTTTTAGGTGCCCTAAGTACCTAGAAAACATATAGGTGTACTGATAAAAGTACTACCATTGGAAAGCTTGCCAAAAGGGCTTCCAGGCGGTTTCTAGATGGGAAGAATCGCTTGGATAGTCAGCGAGATGAACAGTCATGAAAAATGTAAACAACGTAAAACGTTGAAATTTGTAGACCCTTCAGGTGGAATAACTCCATGAAGGGAATAGATGTACCTATGGTGTAAGTACTTTCGGATGGCTTGCTGGACTAGCTACCAAGTCATCACTTTGGAGCGAAAATCGCTCAAGTAGTTTAAGTACAATTCCAGAAAATAGGTTTCTGGAAATGTAATTTTTAGTCCGTTTTTGGCATTCCCCGGGACTATACACCCCTGGGAATTCCGAAAATAAGGAATTTTTGGGGACCTCCCGATGGCCCAATAAACGCGCTATCGTGTCGTCCCAAGTTTATTAGGGTTTTGTAAATAGTTTTCCCGATAGCTGGGCACAAAGAAAGTGACCAGCTATTGATTTTGTACTTATCGAGGCACCTTACGTGCATATAGCCTGGATAGACTTATATAAACACTAGGAATGTAAAGTGTGGTCTATCGGCTACCAGAATCCCCATAATAGGCGGTGATTGTCTGGTTAGCCTAAGTAGAAAATCATTAAGTCGGTGAAATGACTTAGGATTTTATAGACTCAGTACATAAGGGATGATATCCCATAGAAAAATCCCGAAAATAAGCTTTTTCTAGACGTCAACAGACAGCCTGCTATTGGCACCAGCAGGTCAACCCAACCTATAGATATCCTTAGGCTAGGTTAAAAGCTATTAAGATTTTAACCGGAAAATAAAGGAAATTGTCCCTTTATTGTATAGAAATAGTCTAGGGAAGCTATCAATACCTGGAAATTAGGTATATGGATTAGATACAGAGATAGGGGGCGTTACTGTGTTACAGTACGAAGAAATCCAGCTATTGATAGCGCCGTGGAAGGGGTGCGGTAACCCTATTACCAAATAATGATAAGGGTTTTTTACAATAATAAAAATTATTTTCGGCGAGAATTTGCGGGGCTCTCAATAATGGCACGGTCCGAGAGTATATAGCTACCCCGGTCCCAAATAGAATTTGTAGTCATCCAAAGCTAGTCGCTTGTACTTGTCTTAGTAAATAAGAAGTAATTCTTATATAGAATCGAGTCTCAGTAATTGTTGAGAGCCCTAGAATCGTGCCGTGTACTGAATAACTTAGTGTTTCATTTAATTCGTCGACTTCAACCCCAATGAAGACACCCCTTTTCGATCCTGTCGAGCTGAACCTCGGGACCTGGACACCAGGAGTGCTGATCCAGAAGTAGGGAACCCAGAACCTGGAAGTAACTTGAGTACAGTCAACACACTGTTGAATCGTTCGAGTCGATTTGCAACCTTACGTCGCTGATGCAGCCAGGCATCCAAGAACCTTAATTCGTGTGTGATCGGGGCGTTCAGCGGCAATGGCCAGAAGGTTTACGCCCTTCTTTTCTCGGGGCCAGTGATCACGCTACGTCCAGCACATTGTTGGTCCGTTCGAGCCGAATTTTGGAGCCTGGAGAGCCCCAGGACGTCGGGAACAGCAGATCCAGAAAAAACAACTGGGTGCCTGCATATTAATTCGGCTACGTGCAACACAACGTTGACCCGTTCGAGCCGAATTTCGGAGTCTGGAGCGCCCCAGGACGTCAGGAAGAAACAGTGGTGGAATTAATTTTTCGAATTTCGGAGAAATTAATTTCACAAATAAACCAAAAATCGACGTGCACTGCAGGGAACAAGTCCTACGTGCCCTATTTACCGCTGGAGCCAAGAGGGAAAATTCTGGAGACAGTTATTGAAAATACCCTATTTTTTCAATAATTTTAAGAAAATAGAAGAAATTTTCTGTGAGCCGCAAAATGCTGTATGAAGACTGATGCGCATCCTTGAAGCCCCAAGAATAGTTCCTGAAGACTTATCGCTGAAAACTACCCTATGTTGTCAGTGATTTGTTCTAGAACTGAACGCTTGTTTATTCAACCAAGAATACTCGTTCAGAAGCCTGGATTGCGTCTTTGACGTGGAAGAATAGTTCCTGAAGACTTATCGCTGAAAACTACCCTTATGTTCTTAGCGATTTGTTTAAAAAACGAGCGCCCGTCAGAAAAATACAAGACGTGCGTTAAGAAGGCTGATGTGCATCCTTGATGTTTGAAGAATAATTCCTGAAGCCTTGTGACTGAAAACAACCCCTATGTTTTCAGTAAATTTTGAAGACTGAATTTTCGTCAATGGATGGAAGAAACGTACTCTGAAGACTTAGATACGTTTCGGATGTACTGACTATGCGGTTCCTGAAGCACTATCACTGAAAATAACTTTGACGTTTCGGTGATTTATTTGAAGATTGAATTTTCCTCAATCAAGCAAGATACGTGCTCTGAAGATTGATGCACGGCTCTGATGCTTTGGACAAGCAGGTCCTGAAGCATTACCATCGAAAAGTAACCTTGACTTTTCGGTGATTTAGAATTTGATTGAATTATAGTCAATCAAATAGAACATACACGTTTATGGGAAAAATAAACTTGTATAAGCAGATGCCTGAAGCTTCCTGAAGACTTATCACTGACCGTAAGTTTTTAGTGAATTTTATTTGAAGATTGAATTATAGTCAATCGAAGTGGAGGTTAACTTCTGGAGATCGTCGTTTCACACTGAAGCCCGGAACTGGGACTTGTCTATGAAAACTAATTTCGAGTTTTCAAAAGAAAATATTTGAACAACAATGCCGGTCACCAGATCCCAAGGCAAGGCGCCGGAGGCATGGACCGTGGAGTTGGATCAACCAGTTTGCATCATACATGAGCTGCCGCCGTTTTCGCCTTCCACAACCGAGGGGACCGAGCCGTCGGACGAGCAGCGCCATCTCGCGCCTCAAACTGAAAGCACTCCGACGCATCAACCAATAGAAACTGACCAAGCGGTTTCTACCAGAGTAACCAGATTAGAAGGAGCTTCAGACACAACATCGAAACCTTCTCAGAAAGAGAAGATTTTCCAAGAAGACAGACGTACAGCGATGCCGATGACTACCCGGGGTGACGCCCGTATCGAACATAGCCGTCCGCTGTCAACTAGAGTGACTCGGTCACGAAAAAACATAGACAAAGCTCGCGAAGACTTACTCAAAATTAAGTTGGAGCTTGCACAATTGGCACTTCAGAGAGCGGAGGAAGAAGGTTCCGAAGCTGAATACTTAGATGACAGAAACTCGAATGACGAGTACGTGCGTTCATGGCTAGAAGAGGCACCAGAACCTCAGCCTGAGAAGGAGGATAACGTCGTTGAAGGGGGAACCAGAAATTCTATGCATAGACCCCTGACTGCGACCGCCACCAAATCGCAAACAGAAGGTCAGCATCCTAAGGAGAAAGAAGTGCGAAAGCCTCCAGTTGCAGCGTCAGCTGAGTGTACAGGAGGTCAGAGGGATAGTCTCCGTCCATTCTTGACGGAGTTGACGTCCGCTATAGCGTCGCTAGCCGACAGAAAAGTGGAACAGCGGGACCAACCGAACCCCTCTGCGTCGAAATTCGTCATGACATTGCCGAATTTCAATGGTTCTCATACTGAATGGCTATCATTTCGGGCCATATATGAGACAACTCGAGCGTATTTTACGGACGTCGAGAATACAGCGAGGCTGAGGAGAAGCTTACATGGACGTGCAATGGAAACCGTCAGCTCAGAACTCATCGGACATGCCAGGCCCGATGACATCATGAAGGAACTGGAGCTGCAGTTCGGCCGTCCAGACTCCATAGCGCAAGCTGAAACAGATAGATTACGCGGACTGCCGCGGGGCAGCGAGTCACCAAGAGACATCTGCGCGTTTGCAAGTCGCGTAAGAGGTGCTGTAGTCACGCTCCGCGCGTTGAAAAAGGATCATTACCTAATGAACGCGGAGCTTATGCGATTGTTAACAGAGAAGTTACCCAATTCGCTACGAGCACAATGGTACCGATCATATTCGGAGAAGTACCAATCGGTGCCAGATATTTCATTGTTCAGTAATTTCGTATCTGAACAGGCACACTTCTGTAGTCCATTCGCCCCACCCGAAGGCATCGCTTCGGCCGAGGCGAACACTAACAGACGCGTCACACAAAGGACGCATATAGCTACGGACCAACCGGTAGGAAAATGCCGTGTTTGCGACGTGGGACATCACTACGCCACTGGATGTGCACAATTCAGGGGCGTAGCGGTCGAGAAAAGATGGGAGCTAGCGAAAAAACATGATTTATGTTATCGCTGCCTTCAACATCGACGAGGCAACCACACTTGTAGAAGAAAACAGTGTGGCCAAGACGGGTGCAGAGATACGCACCATCGGCTTCTTCACAAGAAGAAGCAACAACAGAGGGAAGCCAACAAGAAGCCCGATGTTCCTGAATCCCGCAAGGATCCTCAGGAAACGGTGGCCAGTTTCGGGTCACCATCGAGCCAGGCGTACCTGAAGATAGTTCCGGTCCGGGTCATTGGACCGGCGGGAGAGGTAGCAACATACGCTCTCCTAGACGACGGGTCCACCGTTTCGCTGATGGACGAAGACATCGTGAAGCAAGTCGGGGCAGAGGGCCCTGTGGACCCACTCAAGATCGGTGCGATAGGTAACACCATGCTCACCACCCCATGCTCAAGAAGAGTCAAGGTGACACTGGTTAGCCCGCTAGAGAGAAGGGTGCAATTTAAAGCACGCACTATACCTAAACTCAGCTTGGCAAAACAAACAGTGAGCGATAGAGTTGTCGCACGCTGCAAGCATTTAACCGACTTGAGAAAAGAGTTGATGTACAACAATGGCGTGCCAAAAATACTCGTCGGCCAAGACAACTGGCATTTGTTATTGGCCAGCGAGATTCGCAGAGGTCCAAGACACCAACCAATTGCGTCACTTACAGCGATGGGTTGGGCACTACATGGCGCGCATAGTAGATTACTACGACAACAAGTACATCACGTCAATCGAATAACAACTGATGACAACTTAGACCATCAGTTGCGCGAATATTTCGCCATAGAATCGCTGTGCATAAACCCACAGCGACCCGCCTCTGACCCTGCGAGAAGGGCAGAGGAAATTTTGAATCGATCAACTGTCCAATTAGAGAATGGACACATCGAGACCGCCATGCTTTGGCGTAATGAGCATGCTGAGATGCCAGATAGTTTTGAGACAGCTCTGAAGAGGCTCGTCTCAACAGAGAAGAAGCTGGACAAGAACCAGGAACAGAAGAATATAGAATGACGTCCATCATTTTCGGCGCAGCCAGTTCGCCTTGCACAGCAATTTTTGCAAAGAACTGGAACGCAAACAAACACATAGAAGAGCACCCTGAAGCTGTGGATGCTATACTACGTAGTCATTATATGGATGACTACCTAGACAGTTATAGAACTATCGAAAAGGCGGCAGAAGTCGCTAGTATGGTGCGAAAAATACACCTACAGGCGAGGTTTGAACTCAAGAAATGGGTTTCAAATAGCTCGCAGCTCCTAGAAAAAATGGACCCATCGCATATACAAACTGAGATGGTATCCATTGGGGATATAGATACGTCTGAAAAGATACTCGGCCGCATATGGAGGCCAGGCGAAGACACGCTGGGTTTCAACCTCACACTCGCGCGTCTGCCTGAGGGTATCTTGGACAGAGAGGCGCCCACCAAGAGAGGCGCTCAAAATAGTCGCGTCGCTATACGACCCACTCGGACTCGCCTCACCAGTAACCATCAAGGCGAAGCAAATATTGCAAGAAGCATGGAGGCGAGCCGTCGACTGGGATCAGAGGCTAGATGTTGACCTGGCATTACAACCCGGGTACAACATTTACGCCAACTTAGAGATGTTAGCATATCAAGATGCTATCCTGGAGATAGCGACGCTATTGAAGAAATGTAAAAGAATAGCTCGCTGCGACCTTTACAAATACAGGTCGTCGACAGCGTGCTGCGACTAAGAAGTCGCATAGCAGCTACGCAAGACGTAGCTGAAGCAGAGGCTAGATGTTGACCTGGCATTACAACCCGGGTACAACATTTACGCCAACTTAAAGAGTTAGCGAATGTTGAAAAAAAATATCGACAGCGTGCTGCGACTAAGAAGTCGCATAGCAGCTACGCAAGAGGTAGCTGAACAAGTGATGCGCCCGCCTATATTACATGGCGACCATCACATAACGCAGCTGTACATAGACTGGACACATCGCAGTCTACAACATAGTGGCACCGAACTCACAATTAAATGAGGTACGGCAGCACCACTGGGTCGCAAAGATGCGACCAACAGCGGAAGCGCCTGGGAGCGCCTAGTTCGTTGCGTAAAAACACTCTATACAATGTACTCACAGAGAAACACCCCACCGAAGAGGTGTTGTCCACACTGATTTGTGAGGCAGAGTACATTGTAAATAGCCGACCATTGACGCACGTGTCGGTAGATGGTGATGATGATGAATCCATCACCCCGAATCACCTTTTGCTCGGTGGGTCAGCCAGACTACCTACACCTGGCACGTTCACTGAGCAAGATATAGACAGCAGGAAAATATGGCGACGATCACAGATCCTCGCTGATATGTTCTGGAGTCGCTGGGTCAGAGAGTACCTGCCGGAGCTCCAAAACCGGCGGGAGCCACATAGTAGTGGGCCCAAACTTAAAGTGGGCGACCCTGTCCTGATAGCCGACGGCCAGCTGCCCCGCGATACGTGGCCGCGAGGCCGCATTGTGGCCGTGTATCCAGGAATCGATGGAGAAATCCGGACCGCTGAGGTACGCACAATTGGCGGTACCTTGAAGCGTCCGGTGAAGAAACTCGTCCCACTGCCCCAGTAACCAGAGATTCCGGAGCGGCGACCGTCCTCTCGGTGGGCCTGGCCGGCAGCCGAGAAATGCCGTCCGTCGCTCACCGAAGGAATGCAGCGCCGCGCCGACAACACTTCAAGTCGACACAGCGAGTCGACACAGCACTGCACGGCGGGAGATATGTTCGCGACGAAGCGTCATCAACCATACTAAATGGTTCATAGAAGTTTAAAGTATGTATGTGTAGACATGTCTGCTTACCACGGCGCGCCATCTAATACTAAAATAATTTTTAGAGGCACGTCTGTATTTATACTAAAATTTTACCTGCATTTTTTGAGATAGTAGTATAATGTTTTTAGTATTTGTCAGTATGTTATAGGGTTCAATAGTTCACCCTTAATGGAGTAAAAGCGTTAGAAAGCATACTGATAAGAGTTATCATAGTGAAAAACGTAAATTCCTGTCGTACGATACGTCATTGCTCGACGACGGATTAGTTCCGAATGAGCCGCGGGGTGGCACCACGCGATATTTATAGTTT
This sequence comes from Orthosia incerta, assembly GCA_948252205.1. Classification (NCBI taxonomy): domain Eukaryota; kingdom Metazoa; phylum Arthropoda; class Insecta; order Lepidoptera; family Noctuidae; genus Orthosia; species Orthosia incerta. The sequence continues at coordinate 33,542,368 of OX411743.1, forward strand.
TGAACATAGATATAGTATGTACAAGATACACAGAGTCAGATGGAAAACGAAACCAAAAATATAAAATCTATGTTTGAGGGAATTTGTCCATGTGTTAGTTAAAAAGTGTTGATAAAATGTCCATGCTCAATATCGATATCGATATTTTGTGAACACCATAAGAAACACGATTGCTGGGCAAAAACCATGCTTTGCTTTAATTAAAATACAAATTTCAAAATAATATCTCGCATGTATTTAAAATACGAAGTACAAAACATTTTTAAGTCGTGTATTTAAAATGTAAAATACAGTATTTTAACTATTTTTATTTAAAATACAAATAACAAAATACAGTCGGTCATTCATCGTGACATTCGTACTAATAAACTTAATCAATACACAGAAGTTCGGTGAAAATAACCGTTTGAAATGAAAATGACAATTTACAAGGCACTTGACAATTTGACATACGCGGTCGCCATTTTGCTTATGAAAGCTATCAAGCGCTATTTTCTGCAGAACGCATCTATTAATAAAATCGCTAAATGTATTTTGAAGCCACAAGTATTTGAAGTTTTAATAAAAAAATACCGCAGCGTCAGGTATTTGAAATTGACGACACGATTGGCGTAGTGGTTGAGCGATCGCCCGTTGCGCTGCGTCTCGCGAGTTCGATTCCCGCACGGAACAAATATTTGAATGGCCTGCAGATAGTTCAATGATAAATGATATTATTTCTGTAAGTTGGTTTGTACAAACACGTTTACATATTTTATAAAAGTAGATGAGGTCTGTTAGAGGTATCTAGATGGTTTGAAAACTAACACTAGGTTGGCCACTAACTAACCATACGATAGGAAGTGTCACTCTTACAGGCACAAATAAAGTAGGTATAGATTCTTTTATTAGAAGTCGTCGATGTTTTCTTTGTATGCAGTATTTCGATTCAAAATGTTTAATACATATTGTAGAGTTTTTATTTGGAGACCATCGATCTCTGTTTAAAATTCGAATCCATTTTTCTCTTAATACAGAATTATTTGGGAATCTGTAGGTACATAAATATTATATATTATTATTTACACAACAGAAAAAATTGCTGATGAGCAGAGCACTGATGTATTCTAGCCACTGTAAAACTAATAAATGCATACAATTATAATGACCCTAAATAGACTCCGCACTCAGGTTGGCCGCAGCAAGGACAACCTCCTCAGGTGGGGGTTCTCTGATGGCACTAGTCTTCAGTGCTTATGCAGCATCTCTCCGCAGACCATGGCCCATCTCACGGAGAGCGCAGCATGCCCTGTCACCTTTACTTACGAAGACCTTATGACTGCGTCACCGAATGGTATTGCCGTGGCTGAATTCTGGGCCAAACACAATATTTAACTTTTTATATTTGCCGTCGACACGCTAAGAAGAAGAATATAATGACATTCCTAAACCTACTCAAAGTAACAAAACATCAAAACTCTCCGATTTTTTTTGAATAATAATAATAATATATAATAAACATGCAACTTTAAGTACAGTTTCGATAAAAACATCTTCTCAATCGTAGCTTAAATCTATTTTAACAAAACCTGACTAAATAAGTTTGAATTCATGTCATAATGTCACTAAAAACGATTAAGTTTTTATCGATGCTCATGACGTCACCGCTTTGTCAAGCCCTAGCGTAAACAAACAATTTACTCTTTTACATAATATTTTCGCCAATTTTGTTTATATATACGAAATATACTTATATAAAACATTGGAAATCAATATACTATTGTAAGACTCTTTTTCTGAGCCGATTATTAGCAGAAATTCGTCAAAATATGGTTCAAAACAATCCAAGGACAAAATTGTATTTACCTGTGAAACGTGTATTTATTGGGGATAATTCGTCTTGTAACGTTACATTCACTCACAGAACAAGTCACCATAATTGTATAATTAATATTATTAATTTAAATCTTAAGATTATTATTTAAATGCAAGAAATTCACCGCGGCGTAAAACAGATGGGCCGCTAGGGGTACTTATTCGCGAAAAAATGACATATCGGTACGTCATTCACTCTCTCTTTTTCTCTTGGGCTCTTTGTACTTGATAAGGATTTCTCGCTCGCACGCTTCGTGTATCTTTTTGCGTAGCAAAAAAAATTCTAAATCTATGGTTTTGAAGCTTTGGAAACAAATTATAGTAATTAAAATCATGTTTTTAAGGGCTTATCCTATGTACTAGACATGAAATCGGTACATAATGATGAAACTATGTGAAAACCACATAGTTTCCGCTATATAAATGTGAATATTGACTTGATATCTCAAACACCAAATATATGGTTTTAGGTCATTTTAGGGTATATAGGGGACCTAGACCGAGACGGGAAACCTATATACACCTCATAGTTAGCGTAGTCTTTTATATAAAGCCCATTTACTTGAGATATCAAGTCGGTATATAATAGGAACATGCTGTTTATCTGGTTTTCGGCAAATGCTTACGGTTTTAGGTGCCCTAAGTACCTAGAAAACATATAGGTGTACTGATAAAAGTACTACCATTGGAAAGCTTGCCAAAAGGGCTTCCAGGCGGTTTCTAGATGGGAAGAATCGCTTGGATAGTCAGCGAGATGAACAGTCATGAAAAATGTAAACAACGTAAAACGTTGAAATTTGTAGACCCTTCAGGTGGAATAACTCCATGAAGGGAATAGATGTACCTATGGTGTAAGTACTTTCGGATGGCTTGCTGGACTAGCTACCAAGTCATCACTTTGGAGCGAAAATCGCTCAAGTAGTTTAAGTACAATTCCAGAAAATAGGTTTCTGGAAATGTAATTTTTAGTCCGTTTTTGGCATTCCCCGGGACTATACACCCCTGGGAATTCCGAAAATAAGGAATTTTTGGGGACCTCCCGATGGCCCGATAAACGCGCTATCGTGTCGTCCCAAGTTTATTAGGGTTTTGTAAATAGTTTTCCCGATAGCTGGGCACAAAGAAAGTGACCAGCTATTGATTTTGTACTTATCGAGGCACCTTACGTGCATATAGCCTGGATAGACTTATATAAACACTAGGAATGTAAAGTGTGGTCTATCGGCTACCAGAATCCCCATAATAGGCGGTGATTGTCTGGTTAGCCTAAGTAGAAAATCATTAAGTCGGTGAAATGACTTAGGATTTTATAGACTCAGTACATAAGGGATGATATCCCATAGAAAAAGCCCGAAAACAAGCTTTTTCTAGACGTCAACAGACAGCCTGCTATTGGCACCAGCAGGTCAACCCAACCTATAGATATCCTTAGGCTAGGTTAAAAGCTATTAAGATTTTAACCGGAAAATAAAGGAAATTGTCCCTTTATTGTATAGAAATAGTCTAGGGAAGCTATCAATACCTGGAAATTAGGCATATGGATTAGATACAGAGATAGGGGGCGTTACTGTGTTACAGTACGAAGAAATCCAGCTATTGATAGCGCCGTGGAAGGGGTGCGGTAACCCTATTACCAAATAATGATAAGGGTTTTTTACAATAATAAAAATTATTTTCGGCGAGAATTTGCGGGGCTCTCAATAATGGCACGGTCCGAGAGTATATAGCTACCCCGGTCCCAAATAGAATTTGTAGTCATCCAAAGCTAGTCGCTTGTACTTGTCTTAGTAAATAAGAAGTAATTCTTATATAGAATCGAGTCTCAGTAATTGTTGAGAGCCCTAGAATCGTGCCGTGTACTGAATAACTTAGTGTTTCATTTAATTCGTCGACTTCAACCCCAATGAAGACACCCCTTTTCGATCCTGTCGAGCTGAACCTCGGGACCTGGACACCAGGAGTGCTGATCCAGAAGTAGGGAACCCAGAACCTGGAAGTAACTTGAGTACAGTCAACACACTGTTGAATCGTTCGAGTCGATTTGAAACCTTACGTCGCTGATGCAGCCAGGCATCCAAGAACCTTAATTCGTGTGTGATCGGGGCGTTCAGCGGCAATGGCCAGAAGGTTTACGCCCTTCTTTTCTCGGGGCCAGTGATCACGCTACGTCCAGCACAGTACCGGTACTTTAATTAATACAATTAACAAGTATTTGCCTAGTACTTACGCTAACTGATTATGTTAGGGCGAAAGTTTGTGTGTGACTGTTTGTGTGTTTGTATGTTTGTTACTCCTTCACGCTCAAATGGCTGGACAGATCTGGATAAAGTTTGGCACAGAGATAGATTATAGTCTGGAATAGCACACAGAATACTTATTATCCTGGGCATATTTTACATTGCGAAAATTTTTGACATCCACGCGGGCGAAGCCGCTGGCAGAAGCTAGTTTCCAGATAACTAAGGCAATTCTATAGCTTTGGCTTTTCTGCAGAATTCACATCATTATGTCTTTAACTAGCTTTTACTGGAACCATAGAATAGAATACTCTTTATTATGTACACCATATAAGTTACAGAATGTATAGACGAAGAAAACATTACACTGGGTGACACAATGGGCGGCCTTATCGGTAAAAGCGATCTTTTCAAGACAACCTTTGGATGGATTTAAAAAATGAAAGGAAAGACAGTACTGTAGGTAGTCTTTGGTGTACTATTTATAAATAAATACATATACAGGGTGTCCCAGAAATCGACGTCAAGCCGTAAATGGGTGATAGACCAAGTTATAACAGTTTTCAGAAAAATACGAAAAAAAATCTATCTCATGTTTTTAAAAATTTATGGTCACTTTAAAAATTTACTAAAAAAATCAATCCCTGTAATGGTTCTTTAACTCCAATTGCTACAAAGCCCATAATTTATCAAATTTTTTTATTATTATGTAATCTTGAATAATGCTTGTGTAGATTTTTGCCTAAAATTTAAAGCCAACTCCTCCTACTTAGAAGAAAATTAAACTTTTACAAAACCAAATTATTCAAATTTACTGTTTCGCCCAACTTTAACTGACTGTACTGAAAAAAAAATGTACTACGCTAGTTTGGCAAGTAACATGAAAAATTGGCGCATTTAATAAGGATTCAAAAATGGTGTAACACTTGCTAGATTACGTTTTCAATAATTGGTCAAATTTTTTTTTGTAAATAGTATCGGTTTTTACCCAAAATGTCCATACTTCCTTAAAATGACTTTAGCTTACCTAAAGCTTTGCTAAACTCCGTTTCTAATTCGATAGAGACGAAGAGAGTCATTTTACGAAGTGTGAGCGAGACAGAGAGTGACGTTAGTAAGAGAACATCTTGATGAAGAATACCCGCTCAGGTGGATAGGGCGCGGTGGGACAATCTTGTGGCCACCCCGTTCGCCTGATTTAAATCCCCTAGATTTTTTTTACTTGGGAGCGGTAAAAGAGAAAGTGTACTCAAAAACAATAGAGAATTTAGCCGAGCTGCGGGAAAGAATAACGGAAGCCGTTGTCTTTGTAAATAGGGGAAGATTTGCCCGGAAAATAACCAGATCTTTTTTAAGAAGATGTCGTGCTTGCATTGCCGTCGAAGGAAGGCAGTTTGAACATTTATTGTAATAAAAAAAAAAAACTGATAATTTGTTTTTTTTTTCTAAGATGAGAAAACTGGTCCTGATTTAAAGTAAAAAGGTTGAGTCACTATCATAACTTTGCTCTTAAATTACGTAAAAATTCGATTTCTTATCTCGCTCATACTTCGTAAAATGACTCTCTCCGTCTCTATCGAATTAGAAACGGAGTTTAGCAAAGCTTTAGGTAAGCTAAAGTCATTTTAAGGAAGTATGGACATTTTGGGTAAAAACCGATACTATTTACAAAAAAAAAAATTGACCAATTATTGAAAACGTAATCTAGCAAGTGTTACACCATTTTTGAATCCTTATTAAATGCGCCAATTTTTCATGTTACTTGCCAAACTAGCGTAGTACATTTTTTTTTCAGTACAGTCAGTTAAAGTTGGGCGAAACAGTAAATTTGAATAATTTGGTTTTGAAAAAGTTTAATTTTCTTCTAAGTAGGAGGAGTTGGATTAAATTTTAGGCAAAAATCTACACAAGCATTATTCAAGATTACATAATAATAAAAAAATTAGATAAATTATGGGATTTGTAGCAATTGGAGTTAAAGAACCATTACAGGGATTGATTTTTTTAGTAAATTTTTAAAGTGAACATAATTTTTTAAAAACATGAGATAGATTTTTTTTCGTATTTTTCTGAGAACTGTTATAACTTGGTCTATCACCCATTTACGGCTTGACGTCGATTTCTGGGACACCCTGTATATATATATATATATATTACAATATTACAGCGAAACCTGGTTAAGTGAGACATTAAGGGACCTGCAATGTTGTTTCACTCATAGAGGTATTCCACTAATCCAGTGTCTCAGATATCCAGGTATAAATAAATATCTGTCTCATTTACAGAGGGTCCCGTTAATAGAGGTCAGAATACAGGTTATTTCAGTTATAGAGGTGCAATTATTTAATAAAATAACGTGTTATGTATGAATATAGAGCCTTCGCGTGAAATCTTGTGCCTTTTCTTTAATCATCGGTCCACTTACCGTAACGTTTTTGTTACGAAGCTGCTTGACCCATGTTAGCAAACACTGTTCAAGTTCAGGATATTCTGATAAACGTACACGTTTTAGTTTTCCTTGTCCTTCAGAACATTGTGATTGAATTTTATGTTTAGTCTGAATCATTCTACAAAGAGTAGATTTAGGCACATTAAATTCGACACAAATTTCATCGCGTGTCTTCCCACTTTCATAAACGGAAGCTTTCGTTTTCAATAATTTCTTATGATAGTAAAGCGAAACTAAAACTGGAGGTCATTGAGGCTCACAATTACTTACGTAGTTAAGTGCGGAATTTGCGGGATAAGAATAAGTAAGTAAACAAACAAAACGCTGTTATCTCAGTTACAGAGTTTTATCCATATAATATTCACTCGCTGTCTCAGTTGTAGAGGTAACTATGATGATAAATCGAAAGAACGAATCCCAGATATAGAGGTTTGCTTCGTCCCACTAACAGGGGTAATTCAGTGCCAAAGTGTTCGGACCTCAGCATGAGTTCCAGTTATGGAGGTTTCTCACTTATCCAGGTCCCACTTAACCAAGTTTCACTGTATATAGACAAATATATACATTAATAAGAATGGAACAAACGCATAGAAATCAAGAATAACAACTATTAAAGAGAGATTCGAGGTAGTGATTTTTAACATAGTTTTAAAAATGGGTAGATATTGAGCACGCCTTATTGACACGGGCAAAGCATTCCACAACCGCACCGCTTGAACCGTAAAAGATTTGTCGGAAAAGCTGGTGGAATGCATCGGCATCTCTAGTCCCAAGTTTCTTTCCGTAATAAAAATCCCTCAACGATACTGTAACTTTTTTCACTTCCAGAGTTTCAAACAAAAAACAATTTCAGCTCATTATTAGATAACCTAGTTGAGAATACGAGAAACAGGTTTAATCAATTTAAGAAAAAAAAAATAAGAACAGGAACCCAAAACCGCAGAAGAAACGCGAGCGAACGCCAATTTGAATTGGACGTGACCAATTTCTGCCGTAGGCTGCATTGATATGCTTTCACATCCTTGGTTTTAGTTACAATGTTTTTTTTTACCAATTTCATCTTGAAATCAGTTAAAAATATAATATTGAAGTAGGGTAACATAAATCCTGTATCATAGTTTTAATAGTCGCACGCGCTAAGTACTTCTGTTGAGCACAAGGACCTAGGTTCGTTTTCCATCCCATCGATTTCATATCTAGTTTATCCAACTGGAAATTCTTAGAAGCAGCTCGGAGTCAGGATTTGTGTTGCTGGCGAATGTGGGTGTACCGAGTGTGTAGTTTAAAAGGTATAAAAGTGTACCAAGTGGGTAGTTCTTTGGGGAATACGGCAGTAATGTTATTTTGACCGTATAATTTAGAATCTCGGGCAGTATTTCCTTTCTGCCGCGTTGCAGTTTGAAATCTATAGTGGCCAGTAATTACAGGCACAAGTAGAAGTTTCAGCTATGTCACAATGACAAAAAGAACATGGTGGACATCCCACCCATACGCACAAAAGGTTTTGGGAATCTTTTATTATGCGTACAGCTAAGGAGTGGAATTCCCTGCCGTAGACTGTGTTGCCCGACAGTAAAAATCTAGGGTATTTAAGTCAACAAGAGTGAATAGGTAATTTCTAGGCAAGCGTGTTTCAACGTCGACCTTTTCGTCGAGCTTACCATTAGATGAGATAGTGGTCAAGCGCGAGCCGATAAAAAAAAAACTTTTTGGCATTTCTGCTGTAATAAACACACTAAACTAACTAGGCACTCACCTAAATATTGTGTCTGTGTTATTATCTTATTTTTTTTATTCGTTTATCTTCGCGCTGGAAAGCCTTGTAGTCATTACACCAATGGAGAACAAACTTATAATAAACTAACTGTAAATCCAGGGGGGTGACCATGAACTCTTAGAGTAAGGTTAATTTGAGTGTGCATATACATCTGTCCCTTAAACACACTCAAAATAACCTTATGGTCACCATGGTTTAATTCTGTGTATCGTGTCTCAACTGTGCCAAATCAAAGTTATTATTTTTTGTCTTTTCTTCCTGACTACGGTGTCCATAGACATCTACAAGGCCTGTGTTGAGCCAGTACCAATTAATAACTATGTTTGCTATAACAAAGTCTCATCAATCTTTTATCTCCAACAGAAATAATAGGCCGGGTTCGTCATCCAATAGGCGGGGTGCTGTTCAGGCCTCCCCTTGGAGGGCTCGTAGCTCGACCAGCTGTGTTGGCAGTCCTGAACGCGTGCTGGAGCGAGCGGTCTGACCGCAGACCGGACTTGAGACTCGTCCGGCTACGGCTCAAGGATATGCATGCTGGCATGTGAGTTGTTATTCAATTACCTATATAAGCTTAATGTATTTAAAGTCACCTAAAGGGAACAGGAGGGGACTATGCTCGGAATTTCCTTGCGTGATCGCATCAGAAATGAGGATATCCTCAGGAAAACCAAAGTATTGCAAAACTTAAGTGGCAGTGGCGTAGGGCACATTGCTCGCAGAACGGATTACCGATGGGGCCGAAAAGTTATGTAATGGCGACTGCAAATCGGAACACGATGCGTTGGAGGGCCTCCCACTAGGTGGCCCGATGACCTGGTTACGGTTGCGGGAATCTGCTGGCATGTGAGACGCACGGGATCGGTCAATGTGGCGACGCCTGGGGGAGGCCTATGTCCAGTAACGGACGTCTTTCGGCTAAGATGATGATGATGATGTATGCAAAGTTGATTTTGGAGTGAACGTTAGTAGTAAAGAGATCTTTACAATTTTTGGATGCAACGGAATTTGAACTACCCATGTCTTGTGTGACATTGAGTCCGTTATTTTTCCCAAAGAACATGGACGCCGGTCAGCAAATATACACGTCATTAGGTACACTATTATTAGTAACACAAGCTACATCTGTCACTGTCATAGACACGATAAGTCATAAGTCATTTATTTCTTAACAATATACATTGTGTAGAAACAATGATATTCTAGTATACAGATATGTTATGAGCGCGTGCATTGTGAAGACTCGAATAGGTCCTAATTGGGGTCTTTAGTCTATGTCACCCATGGCGAAGAGCGATAGGCTTCGTTGAAACAAAAACAAAATTAAAAAATGCCATCGTGTGTATTTAGAAAGTGTGCCAATTATGATACCAAAGTACATAAAACAGAAGGTATCTCATACCAAAAGTGTGTAGGTATCTGTGCTGCCGCTGCTTTGAGGAACACTTTTTTAGGTTGTTTTGTGAGTGTATAACGTATCTGTGTATTAGAATATCATTGTGTAGAAAGTAATAAGTAAAATAGAGACAACACCATAAAAAAGTCTGATTTGAAAAATACTGGTAAACAACAATAAGTCAATAATTGAAAACAGTTATCCAACAACAAAAGAAAAAATATATATATAATAACAATAATCCATATATAGATAACATCATAAAAAAGTCCGATTTAAAAATAATGGTAAATAACAATATGTCAATATTCATATTCAATATTCACATATAGTCGATTTTCACTTTTCGCCAATTTCTATGAGTCTATGGTGAAATTCACTTACGAAAGCGAGTCAGTGAGCTTTGACAAACAGTGGCCGCCGAGACCTCTCGATGCTCTGTGGTTTTCCAAATTGATAATTTCAGATTCTGAACGATAGGTGAATGTAGTTTGTATCGATACGATTGAAGAATAAATAAAGTCCTTAGAATATTTTAAGTATATAATAAGATTTGACAGTGAGTAGGCGTATGAGTAAACCCATTAAGCCTTGTTTTTGGGCAAAGAGCCAAATCTATCAATAACTCTTTAAGAAAATCACATTCCCTTTTTATGCTTATGGGATCTGCACAAAATAGCTCAGCTTGGGGCTACAAAAACAACTTAACTGGATTAGTTTTAAAAAGGGCATGTTATCCCTTGCGATTAGCCTAAGCCACTTTCAATAAAATATTTATAAAGTAGTAGGAGTATTAGGTATACTGGAATCGCAGCCAAAAATAGAACATTTTCTTCTGTTTTTTTAATAAACTCAAACTTTTATTAAAACAGACGATTTAACTATGAATAATGAATGTAAATATTTTAACATCTGCGATCATTGTGCCTAGTCTAGTCTAAACTTTTAGTTGTCTAGACATGTTTTAGAAAGTTTGTCTTATAGAGGTCATCCGCGAAGAGTTTTTGCATCGATACAGTAGCGTGTTTGGATAAAGTCTTGTATCCACTACGCAACATATGACACGCAACATGTGATGCTTAACATGTTCGGCTACTTTGTACAACAACGCGCAACGTTACATGGCCAGACAATGTTACTAAACAAAAGTTCCTCGTTGCCGTTCAATAAGATGAGCAACATGTTGTACATATTTCTGGTTACAAGACTTAACGCGCCACTTTATCGCCACTTTTGTCCATTTGTCGCATTTACAACGCGAGAGAGAAATGACAGTAGGCATAGAATCGATGTAGCATCGCTTCAACATCGCTACTAACGCGTTATCATTTCGGCAACATCTGAATTGCCGCGGCTAGGTGCCTGTTAAGGCATAAACAGGCAGAATACTGCATCTCGATTATATCGGCGCTGATACGCGATAGTATCGATGAAGAATAGTGGTTACGTGAGTGCAAGTATGATACCAGGGACAGCATGCCGATCCCCGTCCGATCCCGGGCCTGTACCGCGATCTTTTCGCAATTGTATCGCAGCAAAAAGTCGTTGTGTGTGGCCTCACTTATATTCCATTGTCCGTTGAGGATTCGGGTGGAAATTTGAATCAGTAAATGCGTAATTCTATCGAAAGGAATAATACATGAGGAGAATTGCTAGATAATTCGATAGTTCAGATCATGGAAATTCGTTTTGGATGAAATTGGGTACGAAAAAACGACCTTTTGGGTTCGAAGGTTACATGCCAATTCATATAGTCGCAAGAGCCTTTTTATGAGAAAAATTTTGATTGAAAGACAAAGATTTGTACCCTAAGTGAATGTCTCATATTGAAGTAGATACCTATCATCTCAAATTGAAGTAGGTCAGCAGGATCTACGAATTTGACGTCACAAACTAAAAAAATGGTATCATTTAGTTAGACAAACCCCCGAAATTTTTAAAATCAAAGATCAAATCTCATTTTACATCAGCAACAAGATTTGGCAGTAGGTTTTAGGCTCTCACAGACAGGCGCGACGTGACAATGCAAGACCTGACTGTGGGAACCTTCAATACAGGTCGGATTTAAAAGTCACGATTCCATAAATATTAAAAACTTCCACTTTTCCAGGAAAACGAACATATTCGACAACATGCTGGCAATGATGGAGAAGTATGCTTCGAACCTGGAGGCTATTGTCGCAGCCAGGACAGAACAGCTGCTCCAGGAGAAGAGAAGGACTGATGACTTGCTGAATAGGATGCTACCAAGGTAAGACTTTAAACCCATAAGGTTTCAACATATTATCGTGAAAACTGTAGATGTAGCCCAAAATGATGGGATTATTTAGTAGGTAAGTACGTATTTTAACGATTGGAGTTGGCTACAGAGTCATACACCAAGGTACTTATTGAAACAACGCAGCGCCCAGACAATACTTTATTTAAACTGCTACATCTGACAGCTATCCTACTTATTTAAAACACTCCTGTGATACTATTATCACACTCGGCTTCGCCTACTCGTGTTTTAATAACCCCTATTATATTATGACCGTTGCATAAACTACTAATTCATGCGAGCCAAGCCGCGGGCAAAAGCTGGTAATATCTAAACATAAAGTTATAAATCTGACGGACTAAACAAAATGTATTTTTCTATTTCAAACCTAATCTAAATTTACACTACAAAAACACTCATAAATGTTTCTGCCTGACTTTATACTGCATAGGTTCGTTAGTTGTTACCTCATACGACCTTCTCAGGTCGCATGTCTCAGAATCTTTGCACAGGCTGCAAAATCATAATTGCCACATAACCAATATTTGTACAGTTTGCAATAAATGGTTTGACTTTGGCAGAAGGCCCATAAAAAAGAGTACAATCTGTCAGAAATCCAGCCCGCAAGCTGTTACATAGTATATTCTAATATACTGTGGAATTCGTATAAAACTATATACCAGAAAATCATGATCAAAGAAACCAGGATGCCAAAGTAATAGCGATTACGACCACAGGAACACCGAGGCAAATGATTTTTAAGGCGCCGATTCCCTTGAGTAGCTGATTTTAAAATGAGAATCACGATTAAATGGCTAGTCGTAATTTTTTTTAAAAAATACATGGTATATTAGACTATTTTCTTAATAATTTGATCTAAGCAAATTTTGAGTTTCATTCGTATAACATAGTGTAATTAATTTGTAAAGCTATGTCTAAAACGGACAAAAACAAGACAATCACACCAAAACTGCTGGGCGTATTTGAATGAAATCAACACCATCTGAAAGACAATTTAATTATCTACATTTTAATCTGAGGCTTTTTTTTATAAAGTCATAGAATAATAGGGAAAGTACAAAAAACTACTAAATTTTGGGTCGCGCGGATATGAATCGAGAGCGCGTTTTGTTCCCTCAAGGTCGTTGGAATTAGTCGTCGTCTTAAATAAACCGTATTTGTGACTTACTAGCTCCCGTCCTAGTCCAATTAGTGCTTCTATTTATTTATTTATTTACTTTAACATAGCATGGCAATACAATATTATTATAAATTATAGCCAAAGTTTCATCTGCAAAGTTTCATCAAAATCCGCTCAGCAGTTTTTGCGTGAAAGAGTAACAGACATCCTCTCAAATTTTGCACATGTATGAAATGTGAAAGCTAAAGTATCTTTCTTGACTTTGAACTACCACATATTTTTCTACATGCTTTCCCTACGTTGAAAGATACGTAGATTTTGCAATACTGTGGATTTTCATCCACAATATATTTTTCGCCTAAATAACTTTATTTACAAAAACACGCTTCGAATAACTTCTAACTTTCTTCTTTACGAGATAATCTGAACAGCATTGTCCGCCATGATGCGAAAAATTTCGTAGACTTGAAAAAACGTTTCAGTAATGCCGATCACAGTTTGCAACTATTATCTAGGCATTTCAATAAGTTTATTTCACCGAGAAATAGCCTTTTATACCTTTTATTAGAAATATTTCGGACATCTATTTTCATGGTAACATGGACATGAAAAGGGTTTTTATTAAAGTTTGATGAAAAATCATGTATGTGAGCTTTATATGTTTTTCGAAATTTTATACATAATCAGCTTCTGTCAGCGGCTTCGACCGTATGAAAGTTGGAAATAAGCCCAAAGGAATGTACTCTCGAGACAAAATGTATTCTATATCCTTTACCAAAGACCAACTTACCTCTGCGAATGAACAACACTGCAATTTTTTTTTGTTGTAATTTTTTTATGCCGCCTCCACACGCTTGGCGAATAATGGCGAACAGCATACAACAAACACGAACGTGTGGATGGGTGTTTGATTGTGTTCGCCTGTTTTTGTTTGTGTTCACCCGTGTTCGGCATTGGTGTCGGTTTTTATGCACAAATCAAAGGGTGTTCGACAAACGTGTTTGCGATGTATCCACACGCTTGTTCAGTAGTACGCGCGAGCTTGCGGGCGGCGGACGAAGTTAATAGTGGTGGTCAAATATACAAATCGTGACATTTTGTGTATCCTAAGCTGAATTGTAAGGAAAAATGAGGAGTTTAACCCGAAAGTAATCGCTGCCATAACAAGCTCGTCGTCGTGTTTGCCAATCCGGAATAGACTAGCATGTTCGCTAAGCGTGTGGATGCCGTGTTTGTGTTGGGTGTTTGTGGTCAGTGTTCGGCACGTGTTTGCTGTTTGCCCTATTTGTAGCAAACAGCAAGCGTGTAGAGGCGTCAATAAATGTAAATTACATTCAAAAGTGCCAATGCTAAAATATTATTAAAAATATTTACATCTATTATAAATTAAAGAGCATTTTAATTGACTATTTGAAATTGATTGTCCAAAATTCATCAAAAAAAAATCTGTCTCTATTTAGGCGTGAAAGCATACAGATAGACAGACAGAGTTACTTTGCATTTGTAGATAATATTAATACGTATGCATAGTAAGGATGGATGGTAAATAATTTATATTCCAACGCGAGCGGTCGTTGACATTAAGTCTCGAGGGAAATTGGCATGATTTATGGTTGCCGTCCCTTGACCGCTGCGTAACTTTTATAGGCTGGACATAAATGAATATTCATATAATTTATTTGTGTTGAACATGGTATGAAATTACGTCCTATACCATAATGGGAAAGGTTTAAAAAATAGTACCTAGCAGTTATGATTATAACATGCAAAATTTTTATGTTCACAAGCAAAATGTTATGAGATATTGAATCAACATTTCATAACCATAAATTCATTTAAATTATGAAAAATTTGATTCCCTTGATCACTTTTACAATTTAGACCCTTATTTATAATATATCAATAATATATCTTTAACAACCTTGTACCTATTGGCTTATGGTACATTATATTTAATAGTTAGAGAGCTTTAAGGTTACACTAGTCAACGGCATGAACTATTTTGTGCGCGGGGTTAAATTGCATTTTATATCAACCGACAACACGTGCGGCAGAGATAGATGCTTTGATGAGCAGTAGGAAGCTAGTTCGCGTACGAATACACACTTTTGCAAATTTGTAGCGAAATGGATAATGATTTAGGACGAAACCGAGCGCGCGAAATTTTATAAACAGACCTTTGGGCGTCTGGATATCATGAAAAAACGACTAAACGTATCTGTTCAAAATAAAGTTATTTGCATTGTTGAACTACTAATCTATCCCTGTATGGTGGCCGTTTTGCAATATTCCGTCTTCTTATGGTATTTATTCACGACCAAAAATGCGTTAAAATTTGTGTCGAAATGTGGAACTTTCGACGCTCACAACTTTCAAATATTTACTGTTTTACATTTTTGTTTCCATACAGGGCTTGATAATGTTTTTTTTTTTTTTTTTTTTTTTCTGTATTAATAAAAACTAAGGTTCTTAATAATAAATTACAATCTAGCCTTAATAGACTAATAAGCAATTTAACTCTAACTTATAATTATATTGTATAATGTTATGACTAAGAATAGTGTCAATTTGCACTTTTATACAGTTCGGTAGCACTTTCTTAGAGTCTGATACGTTAAAAACACTTAGTTCACGTGTTACATGAATAGCACAGTATTGTTTGCTATTATTTTTCACTTATTATACACTACACTAACTCAAATGGTTTAGTTCTCTTTAGCCTACGCACTATGTCCGTGTTATCTAGCAGCTGGATTGCTTCCACATTCACATGCCGATGAAGTCTGTGTTCGTGGGCTTCAGCAAAGTTTTGAATAACGGTCGTGACGAGTTTCATTTTAAGGTCGCGGTGAAGGTCGTCATTTCTGATGTACCATGGTGCATTAACAGCATCCCTGAGTACTTTATTTTGAAATTGTTGTATAATTTTAACATTGCTATGTTTAGTACAGCCCCATAGTTGAATACCGTACGTCCAAATTGGCATAAGAATATGCTTGTATATTATAATTTTATTCTGTATTGATAGACAGGATTTCCTTCCAAGTAACCAATACATATTTTTGTAACGTATATCGAGTTCCTGTCTTTTCTTTTTGACGTGAGATTTCCAACGCAACTTGGCGTCAAGAGTTATGCCAAGGTATTTAGCTGTATTCGCATAAGGCACTTGCATGCCGTTTATATAGACTGGGTGGTAATCGCAGTGTTTATTAGTGAAGTCAATGTGAATCGATTTTGACTCATTCAGTTTGATCTTCCACTTTTGTGTCCAGTCGTAAACTTTGTTCACAGCTAGTTGGACTTTTTCTACTGCTTCTTTGTGGTTTGAACCAATAGCCATAATAGCAGTATCATCAGCAAAGGTCGCTATGGTGTTGTTTTCCAGCTCTGGGATATCACATGTGTATACCAAGTACAGGATTGGGCCTAACACACTTCCTTGTGGTACTCCGGCCTTAATTGTTTTTAGCTCAGAATATGCATCCTCTTGCCTTATCCTAAACATTCTGTTGCTTATATATGACTCTAGAATATCTGAAAATTCAGGGAGCATGCGTCTGAGTTTGTATATCAGACCCTCATGCCAAACTTTGTCGAAAGCTTGTGCGACATCTAGAAATACGGTGGCGCAGACTTGCTTGTTTTCGAGCGTTTTTTCGATGATGTTTGTTATTCTGTGTACCTGGTCTATGGTAGAATGTTTTTCCCTGAAACCAAATTGATGGTTCGGAATAAGTTCTTTTTCTTCTATAATTGGTTTTAGCCGTTTTAATAAGAGCTTTTCAAACAGTTTAGATAATACTGGCAGCAGGGAAATGGGTCTATAAGATGATGCTTCATGGGGTGGTTTTCCAGGCTTCGCAATCATTATGACTTCAGCAACTTTCCATGGCCCAGGTACATGTTTTAGCATAAATGCAGCGTTTATAAGTCTGGTCAGCTTAACTATGGCTTTGCGCGGGAGGTGTTTTAGAATTTCTCCTGTTATGAGGTCATAACCCGGGGATTTCTTCGAGCTTATGTTGTTTTTAATTTCTCTCACAACTTCTTTAGGAGTTACAAGCCGAATTCTTTGGTTTTGTGATACATTTTCACTCTCAGATATTTCTATGGAACTTTCATTAGGTTGAAAAGTAGCTTCTAAATATTGGGCAAACCTTACCGCTTTTTGTTCATTGCTTATGGCCCATTTTCCATCACTGTTTCTGATGGGAGGTATTTGCATAATTGGCCTTTTTAGTTTTCTTGTAGCTTTCCAAAGAGAGTAATCCGTTGATTGGTCGTTGGTTAGCTGCACAAGGTTGGAGTTCAGAGTTTCATCCTCAAATTGTATAATTTTCCTCTTTAATTGTTTAGTTAGGTTGTTTAATAGTGTTTTATCCCGCGGGCACCTTGTTTGCTGCCAGCGCTTTCTTTGTTTTCTTTTCTCTGATAGTAAATTCACAATATCCTTGGGATAGATATGCCCTTTATATTTCCGTTTTAATTGTGGAGTGTTGTTCCAAGCACATTGTTGAATGTTAACAACATATTTGTTTACTTCTGAGTCAAGCTGATCCTGATTTTGTAATGGAGTTTTTAGGTCGATAATTTTATCTAGATCAAGGGCAAAGCTGTCCCAGTCTGTAGACTTGTTAACCAGAGTTAGATGGTAATCTTTTAATAGAATTTTTTGACTTAGTCTTAGTATGATCGGGGAGTGATCCGAATTCATAAAAAACTCTTCCTCCAAGCTAACATAATTGGTGGATATGTTTTTACATATGAAAAAGTCTATGAGATCCGGTATTTTCTGATGATCAGTTGGCCAGTATGTTGGTTTGCCAGTGCTCATAACTTCACAATGTGTGTCTCTAACTGCGTTTAAGAGCTGTCTTCCCTTTGTTGTAGTCAGTCGTGATCCCCAATGCGTATGTTTGGCATTAAAATCACCGCCTAGGATGAATCTTTGACCCAAAACTTCAAAGAATTGCAAATATCGCTCTTTTCTTATCATATGCCTTGGAGGACTGTAAACAGCTGCTATGGAAACGTGACAAAATTTGGTTTTGACAGATACTGCTACAGCTTGGATGTCTGGTTCTTCAAATTTACTGTGCTCGTAATGGTTAAGGTTTTCTTTAATTATAACCGCACTACCTCCTCTGGCAGAGTTGTCAGGGTGAAGCGAATTATATATCTTGTATCCTTTAAATTTAACAAAAGATTGTTTAGTGAAGTGTGTTTCAGAGATTAAACACACGTCTATGTTTTCTGTGTCTAGGACTGCCTGCAACTCATTCTGATGTTTGAGGAGCCCATTGGAGTTCCACGCCATTATTTTTAGTGTATTAGTCATTTATGATTATTAAGAGCAGCTGTTTTGGTGCTGGATTCTAACTTCTCTAGTCGTTTGTCAAATGTAGTAATACATTTTAAAATCTGATTTATCTTATCTTCTAGATTTGAGGGTTGTGTGCCTTGTTTTGCAGCCTGAGCATAGGAAATACCTTTGGTGGCTTGAACAGGTTTAACAGTTGACTGGACACCTTCTTTCCGTGTGTGTTGGTCAGGATTCCCTATTGTAGAAAACTGTTGGGCTGTTGGCACAACAAGTTTCTTTTTTATGTTTTTGTTTTTCATCATTTGCATCTCTTTGGCTACTTCACACCCTCTGTAGTTGGCTGGGTGGGGTAAGCCACAGTGGACACATTTCGGTTTCTCTTGCGGAGATTTAATACATTCGGCTGTAAGGTGCTTGCCAGTGCATTTTACACACCTTGGCTCTTTTTTACAGTATTTATGAGTATGCCCATAAGCCTGGCATCTCTTACACTGTGGAATGAGTTTCGGATTTTTGAGAGGGTGAATTTCAATTTTACACCCTAAAATGTACTTAGTTGCATATATTTTATTGACATCTTCGTCATTATAAAATGAAAGGACGAACATATTGAGCGGTTCTTTACTCTTCCAGCTCAACTTGTGGTCAACTTTTTCTATTTTAAGACCTTGCGATATTAAATCATCTTTGATTCGGTCTGGCTGGCAAGAGGAATGTAACTTTTTCACTACAACTCTTATTGGCCTAGCCTGTTTGTTTTCATATGTGTGCCAATGATAGTCTTTCTCTGTCAAAAACCTAGCAATCGCTCTATAAGCGTCATCAGTTTTAGCGTTGATCTTCACACCGTCTCCATTCAACATTTTGGCGGTGAAAGATTCAGTTGGTTGGGTTTCAGTCAGTGAGTCGTAAAACATTTGGTAGCTCTTGACTCCGTCTATAATGATTGGCGGTGGTGCACGCACTTTTTTGACTAATGTCTGTTCTTTCTCCAATGATTTTTGTTGTTGGGCGTTCGTTCCGGGTTGTTGTGGGGGAGAAAGGGAAATGTTTAACTTCCTTTTTTTCCTACTTTTGGCCCTTATCCACTCAGTCTCTTTAGCGAGTTCTTCCTCGTCTGTGCAATACTCGACGTTTCCTTTTTCAGACTGAGCAAATTGTATGTTGCTCTTAGCTTCCAACTCCTTGGGGCCATTATTGCCTTGTTCCTGGCTTGAGCTGGGATTTTCATTTTGGCGGCTTTGTAGTTGATACTGAAGGCTTTGTATTTGGACCTGTAAATCATTAACAAGAAGTGCCAGCTTTTCTCTTTCTGATTTTTCTTGGATGTAACTGTCATACAACAGCTTTTCCAGATCAGTTTTGATTTTTATTTTTGTTGGCGACATTTTAGGGTAAATAGGCACTACACCTTCACAATTAACTAATTGCACTGTTTACACTATAATAAATAAATAACTGGGTCATCGCGGCGGCCTTGACCAACCGATTTCGCAACGCGGCGACGACGCGACGGCGTTATTTTGATGCGCCAGCGAATTACGCTTACGTAGCTCACTCGCGCGAATGATAGGTATACAACCGTTCTCGATAGAAGTCAAACGACAACTGTGATAATGATGAGACAAATTTGTATCACTTTTAATGTTGAACGTACATTGTCAAACAGTGGAATAATCCCTAGACTACGTTTGTATGGAAGAATTTTCGACTAGTGTAACCTTAATGCAGAGTTTTGTTAATAAAATGTTGTCGAAAGCCTTAGAAGCAAAAGTTACCACCAAAACAGTACCTAGATAACCAAGTTATGCAAACGTGGAGAGATATTTATACCCAAACTACCAGGAAGCCAGAATTATGAAGAAGTATTTGCAGGGCTAGAATCATTAGCGGTAGAGACTAACGGAATACTAGGACTTCAGAATCGAAAATCGCCCGGTACTCTTTTTACCGCTCATGATTCCAGCCTTGCTTTCTCATGATTATAATCTCCTGGTGCTTAAGTTAGTCTTTACCGGTACCGGAATGATCTGATATCGTATAGAGCTTATTCTTTATTTTTTTTGTAGCGAATATTGCTGTCTCCCTCTTAGTGTTTTGTCGCCTGTCTATCTTATCTAACTGGCATATCTCCACGTTTTAAGTGGTCATTACTTATTTAATGATTTGCTTTCCTAGTTTCTAGTAAAATATCTATTAACTTCGATTAATTCTTCATATTATTTCCGAGACGGGTGAGCACGACTGTACTTTTATATTTTTTGTTCTCTAAAATAAAATTTGGGCGAATCGCCTACTAAATAATTTTGGAGTGGTCGATTCGCCCACCGATAAAGTATCTTCGGGCGCATCGACATAGAAAAATAACCCAGTAAAACTTGTTAGATTTGATAACCGTATATAAAAATAAAGAAACAACAAAATAAAATAAAATTAAGTGATTATAGTACATTATGGTACAAGTGTGCAATGTTGGTGATTACCGCCGAGGCGCCATTGAGACCCGAGCCATAGGTGAGGGTCTTAAGAGAGCCAAAGACGGTAATCATCAATACACACGTGTATCATACGACGTTTTTCAACACATTTGTGAAGAAAATAATAGTAAAAAATCATTTCCAACAGTAAAAACGATTTGTGAAATTTTTTTCACAATGGCGGGCAAAATTAATCAGTTTTCCTATTCGCGCGCATTTAATTTAACAATGGCGATCGGCCATAGACTAAAGACTAAAATATGAGGTTTCTTTTTTTTTGGCTTTTTGTGGATAGTGTTTTAGCCACGTACAAAATAGGGAATTTCAATTTTTCTTAATTACAGAGCAAATAAAATTTATATTTGAGTGAAAGTTTTATTTATTAAGCACGTACAAGTTGAAATTATCTATTTAAATACGAAGTTGCATGAAATGAGGAAGCAATAGGTACATTAATTTATTTGTACTATTGAGCACGATCTTTTTTGTATCGAAACTTTTAAAAAAAAAAGCAACTCAACCAATAAATTAAAAAAAAAAACTTTATAACTCACTTGTGAATAATAGCAATGAAAAAGTCACAGTTTGATAACAGGTATCATTATGTGCCTAATTGCGGTGAAATTAGAACCACTTTATGAGCAAGTGTGTTGAAAAAACTATTACTAGCTATTTCTTCAATTTTCTACACTTTCTATTTACATTTTGAAACAAATCATTAAAAAAATCATTTTAAAATATAAAAAAATGGTTGTCCGCCGGGACTGCTCCCGATACCGGCGGACAATATTTTTTTATATTTTATAATGTACCCTGCAGTCCAAGCTACCGGTGTTTAGGGCTCCAGAGACAAGAACCTCCTCACAATGCGAGCCGTATCGAGGAGTACTGCCTTCTGTATCAGGCCCTTGATCCAACCGCGCAATGACAGATGGTCTTAGAGGCTAATGGCCATCAGGTCATTGGCCGTTACAACAATCGGCACAATGATCGCTGAGTCCACATTCCCTATGTCGACAACCTCGTGTGCTAAGTCGAGATACTTGATTTGTTTTTCATTCTCAGCTTTTACGAAGTTCTCGTCAGGCATAATTGTGCGGCGTGCTAATCGGTATATCACCACTATATCCAGCTTACTGGCAACAATAGTCCTATCAGTTATGATAGACAGATTCCAGTACAACGTAACACTGTCATTTTCGTGAACTGAGTCGGGAACATACTTGTAATACGGTACCTCAGAATCCACTAGATTGTACTCTAAAGCAAGTTACTGGTGAATAATCCTGGCCACTTGGTTATGTCTGTGTAAGTACTCGCCGTTAGACAGACGAGAACAACCAGAGATGGCATGCCCGACACACGTCAACCGTCCCGACCCTCATTACATGTCTCCGGTAGTTATTCGTCAAGATAACTTCGTCCATAATTGCACAGACAAAACCTTCAGTTTCCCCGAAATGTAGCCAGGATTCGGACGCTGAAAAATCTACAGGGGGCCCATGGAGAGTCCGATATAAGCGCCCGTGAAGCTCCTTTCCTTGCCATACCTTTTTTCGTTCATCAGTAGTAAGTACTACAGGTTTGCGGTCAGCAGTGTCCGGACCCTCCTATCAAGGGCTTCGAGCTCAGTCTGAATACATTTGAGTATGCCAAAAGAGTACATCAAAACCGACATGACCCAACAGTTGAAGGCCTTATTATTATTAGTTTTCAACTCGCAATATAAAAATACCTGTGGTGAGATACATGTTTTTCTTTTTCATGACATTTTTATTCGCATTCCAACCCTAGTTGCTTTTCACATGTTTCTCAAGTAAGTTATTTATAATCACCAGGACCGTGGCAGAAGCCCTGAAGCGTGGTGAAAGAGTACAAGCAGAGAGCTTCGATTGCGTCACGATATATTTTAGCGATATCGTTGGGTTCACCAAACTAGCTGCTACCAACACTCCAATGCAGGTAAGCATAGCTCTTTCTTTCAACATTTCTTCTTGTTTGTACAGTACAACTATTTTCTTAAATTCTCTTGGCAAACTTCGTGTTTAGTCAGTCGTCGGATTAATATCAGTTGACCTTTGCAATTGGTGCAGACCGGAAGCTCTCAATCAACTTGGAAGTATCATAGAAATCCGACGACTGACGAAACACGAAGTTTGCCGAGGGACATTAAGAAAATAGTTGTACTGTACGCTATTTTGACATAAGTAAGTGACATTTTGAAGAGGGTGAAAAAAATTACTATATGCAATTTTTTTTTTTATTACTTGCCAATAACTAAAGGAGAAGTTTGTGGCTAAATAGTAACAGCCACACGGGTCGACCTTTGAAGTTAAGGGTACACTAGTCGACGGCACGAACTATTTTGTTGGCGGGGTTAAAATGCATTTTAAATCAACTGACAACTCGTGCGGAAGAGATAGATGCTGTGATGAGCATTAGGAAGCTAGTTCGCGTACTAATACACACTTTTGCAAATTTGTAGCGAAATGGATAATGATTTAGTACGAAACCGAGCGCGCGAAATTTTATAAACGGACCTTTGGCAGTCTAGATATCATGAAAAAACTACTAAATCTATCTGTTCAAAATAAAATTATTTGCATTGTTGAACTACTAATCTATCCCTGTATGGAGGCCGTTTTGCAATTTTCCGTCTTCTTATGGTATTTAATCGCGCCCAAAAATGCGTTAACATTAGTGTCGAAATGTGGAACTTTCGACGCTCATAACTTTCAAATATTTTCTTTTTTTACTTTTTTGCTTCCATACAGGGCTAGATAATTACAGAGATTAGACAAATTGATATCACTTTTTATTTTGAACGTACATCGTCAAACAGTGGAATAATCCCTAGACTACGTTTGTATGGAAGAATTTTCGACTAGTGTAACCTTAAGTAAAGCTTGCCGAGGTCGGTCCGTGAATTAATTATCATCCAATATATACCAAAACGCCACGGTGCCTCGGAAAGCACATTCATATTCATATTAAATTTATTGCAACCATAATGTACATACAGGTGGTAAATATAAGTTACAGAAACTAGACCTTGTCCAGAATGGGCGAATTCGCTGCCAATCTCTCACACGTAATACGCGCATACGTTGCGTCCAATAGGACCTTACCAACGTGCGAGCATTTGGGCAACTCCATACAAAATTTGGCTGATCCATTTCCCGTGATAAGTGAACTCGTTCTGAAATTCACGCGTATAGTAGACGCAAAAAGCTGCGCGCGAATCGAGAGTGGCGAAGTGCATGCGATTTATGCGCGTATTTTGAATTCGCGCGATGCTTGAGGACGCAATGTATTGGCGTCCAGTACCTCGCCAAGGCGTGTATGAATTCGAGCGAGACGATTCGCGGCGAATTCACTTCTTCTGGACAAAATCTTAAGAACTTGTCCAGAAAGGGCCAAATCGACGCGATTCTGTCACGCATATTATGCGCGACCGTTGCCTCCAGAAGGAGCGTACGAACGGGCGAACGTAAAGGGGGACCAACGATTTTTTCATTTGAAAACATGGGGTTGAACGAAGCGGCCCCTTTTCCCTACAGAAATGCATTCGCTCTGAAATTCGCATGTAAACTGGACTGAATAAACGCCTTGTTGAGTCCAGTTTACATGCGAATTTCTCTCTTTATATCTGGGGGGTGACCATAAGCTCTTAGAGCGGTATCAATTTGATATCGAGTAAGTGACATATGTCTACAAGTCAGATATATCTGTCCCTTATT
This sequence comes from Orthosia incerta, assembly GCA_948252205.1. NCBI lineage: Eukaryota > Metazoa > Arthropoda > Insecta > Lepidoptera > Noctuidae > Orthosia > Orthosia incerta. Next base: position 33,567,022 of record OX411743.1, read on the forward strand.
CGATCTCAAATTGATACCGCTCTAAGAGCATGGTCACCCCCCTGGACTGGCAATACGCGCGCATCAAGCGCGAATCGAGAGTCTGGCGAAGTGCACGCAATTTACGCGCGTATTTTAAAATCGCGCGATGCTTGTAGACGAGATGAATTTCGCGGTGAATTCATCCCTTCTGGACCCTTCTGGATCTTCTAGCCGTCGCTCCCGGCTGTCATCTGACAGTCGTTGCTGCGGTCAGAGGCCATATAATGTACACCAGTCTTGCCAAAATTATCGTCATACCCAGTTTCTGAGTTGTGGAAGTCAGATGCTCCATGTGGAATATTGGGCGCACGGTTGGCGCAGTGGTTGACTGCTGCGCTTCGTGTCGCGGGTTCGATTTCTGCACGGAACAAATATTTTTATAACCTGCAGACAGTTGTTCCGGCTCTGGGTGTTGTGTATGTGAGTTTATATGTTTGTAAACGCACCCACGATACAGGAAGAAATTCCTAGTGTGGGCAACGTTTTTTAAATAATAATTAAAAAAATTGGTACTGAGCTGAATCTGGTTAGACTGGAAGCTAACTTCAACGTAATTCGGCAAAGGCACTTGCCTGTTAATTCATTTCATCAATATAAGCTTCTCGACTACCGTCAGTACAAAATTACTGTAGACCGGGGTCTACAAAGTGGTCCTTAAGTACGGGAGTCTAAGGACCACTTTATTAATTGAAGAGCTTCCAGAAATTTCTGTTTCAATATTAATGTTTATTTTTAGAACAAAATTATTCAACCTGAAATATATGTTCTAAAAAAAAACGCTATTAATAGGTATCTATTGAGTAAAAACCTATTTCTTCACCTAAGTGGACCAATCTTCCTATTCTATTTGAGTCTGAAATCGTAAGAATAAATATTTCAGTTATTTTTAGTTGAAATGATTATTTTCTCGCCTTCCAATTTTTTTTTACATCTTGTTTCAGTATCATGATCAGAATATATTCTATTTTTTTCATTCCTTACTTTATGGAAAATTAAGATCTTCAATTTGTAACGCTAAAAATATTTATTTAACTCCGCAGAAAAACTACGTCAATAATTTATTGTTTTAGGTGCTTACTTTGACGTAGGCCTGTAGGTCAAGTGATCAATTTAAAAATAAACGTTAATCTGGCAATATTATTACGCAAGCGAACAAATTCATTGAATGGTTCCTTGGAACCTTTTGGTGGAGCATTCAATCAATGGTGTGACCTCTGGACCAACTAGGTACTCCTAAATTAACAATACTGTTTCCAATAGTATGAATAGCAGTCCACAAGGGATTATCACCCGACTGCGCGACACAAAGGATTGTAATGTGTTTATCAGTCTATATATGTTTGTTTATTCCTATGTGACGTTCTGGAGTCCAAACGCGTGGGCCGATATTGATGATTCTTACGTCAATCGATTCTCTTAAGGTTACACTAGTCGATAATTCTTCCATACAAACGTAGTCTAGGGATTACTCCACTGTTTGACAATCAAAATAAAAATGATATCAATATGTCTCATCATTATCTAGCCCTGTATGGAGACAAAAAATTAAAAAATATATATATTTGAAAGTTATGAGCGTCGAAAGTTCCATATTTCGACAATAATTTTAACGCATTATTGGGCGCGAATAAATACCATAAGAAGACGGAAAATTGCAAAACGGCCACCATACAGGGATAGATTATTAGTTCAACAATGCAAATAATTTTATTTTGAATAGATACGTTTAGTCGTTTTTTCATAATATCCAGACTCCCAAAGGTCTGTTTATAAAATTTCGCGCACTCGGTTTCGTCCTAAACCATTATCCATTTCGCTGCAAATTTGCAAAAGTGTGTATTCGTACGCGAACTAGCTTCCTACTGGTCATCACAGCATCTATCTCTTCCGCACGTGTTGTCGGTTGATATAAAATGCATTTCAACCCCGCGCACAAAATAGTTCGTGCCGTCGACTAGTGTACCCTTAACCTTGCGAGTGTTACAAGGCCGTAATCAAAATTCACCACAGTGAAAACCAGACGCCACATTGCGAAAATGCAAATAAAAATATGCCGAACGCCGATCTATGTCAAGTGGGGTATCGTCTTTAGATTCCTTTCATCATTTTTTTAAATAAAAGTTTAGGATATATAACGATTTAAAGTTGGTAAACAATCATTCTCGCTAATTACCTCATATATTTCAAATCACTAGACGGTTTTATTTAATTAAGACATCGTTAGATACGTCTGGTCAAGTCGCATCTAACGAAGTCCCAGTGTTCTTAGATAACATACGTAAAAAAAACATGGCGAAATTCCCATATTATGGAGGTCCCAGTTTATATTTTCTTCCAAACACATCGAGTGGGGTATCAAAATGAATGGTTTTAGAGGATATTACAAAAATATATATCACACACATGTTTAAAAGTAAAACGAAGAAAAAAATAAGATAACTGAAAAGACTAAAAAACCATTATCGCAAAAAACGGCAAAAGATTCACGTTTGTTGTATGGGAGCCCGCCCCACTTAAATATTAATTTATAGTGGCAACAGAAATACATCATCTGTGAAAATTTCAACTGTCTTGCTTTCACGGTCCTTGAGATACAGTCTGGTGACCGACAGACAGACAGACATCGTGCGCGAGTCCGACTCGCACTTGGCCGGTTGTTTGTTTTCTCTTTGTTATGAGTCTACAAGTATACTCAGGTATAGTAGTACTCACTTACACAGGTAAATATATTTTCTCAACAGAATTACAGTAGTGAAAGCCAGAAATTTACATATGTATTTATGACGTTCTCTAAGGAATCGGTTAGGAATCCGTTATAAAAAATAAAAGCCGTTAAGTCATGGCACGTAGCCCGAATAAACAACAGCTAAAAATCTTTTGCTCGAATTAGTATGAACTAGCTGTGCCCGCGGCTTCGCTCCCGTCGTCTGCCTGCCAACCCTACCATACTTACCTTCCTGCCTACCCTATATAAAACAACATACCAATTTTTTTTGTAGTGTCATTCTTTCGCGTAGAATCTTAACACCGCGATTCAGAAAATTACTTTAAATGCACAACGCCATCTATCGAATAGCTAGTTCAATTGTCCGAGTAACTGAATTGCGTGTGCTGTGATAATTTTACTTCTTGAACACTTTAAATTCATCTAACTTTTGATAGAGTGAACCGATTGCGATGAAACAAAAACTTAGTAATTCTTCAAGTTACGCGTTATAAAAGTTATCTACATTAGTTTCGTACATATCACGTGATGCGTGCACAAATAAACAGACAAACAGACAAAAATTCCAAAAATGCTGGAAATGGGTTCTGTTGGTTATCCTTTATCACCCTGGCAAATTTTTTTGGCTTTTTTTTCGATGTACAAAAATTATTTTTCTACAGATTTATTATATGTATTGATGATGATTGATGATGATAAATTAAACCGTCTCCATCTTGCGGCTTTACCACAGAGAAGTTGAGATACTTCAGCCAAGCGATCATTACTGCTAAGACACGACTTTGTAAACTCTTTTCATACAAACCACGTGTCAGTAAGTGTCATCGATTCTCTATAGAAACTTAGGTCGTTTGTTCACGAGGCACCGTACGGTGTCGTGTGTCGCGTCGTGAACTCGTGAACAAACGGCCTAACGGGCCGTAACTTTAACAGCTGAAACATGCGATCAGTAGCAATCGAGACTCTATATTAGAGATGGGTCGTACTAGGTGAATTTTGGACTAGGTGCACCTAGTCCAAGTCCGTACAAATACTTGATCCAAATACCTGTTCCACCTAGTCCACCTAGTCCATGAAATACGCATACTTTATAGATGCTTAGTCTTTGCGTACCACCGATACGTGTAGATACGTACGTACGCAGTAATGAAATGAAATCTTCCCTTCATACTTTACACAGACTTGACTGTCATCGTAAAGATTTATCTACGTTGAAGATTGTTCGCGTAATTAAAAGATTTCTATTAATTTTTCAGAGAACTTAATTAGTTTTGTTATTGTTTTTTTTTAATACACTACTTCTTTTGGTAACATTGTCGTAATAAAAAATTAATATATGTTCTTAAAAGATTTATCAAAATGTCGTTATGAAAACCGATCACACTAAATAAGTCCAATAGTACTTGTTTGCAACGACAAGTAGGTATCAATACGTCAAGCGAGATCACATTCGCACGAGTCCTTACTTGATACTAGACTGCATCATAAAGTCTTCTTTCGCATCGAGTATTGTTAAAGTACCTATTCTATAAAGTCTGCCTAGTCCCGACTAATCTCGAGTCCCGAGTATTTTCAAAGTACCTATTCTATAAAGTCTGCCTAGTCCCGACTAATCTCGAGTCCCGAGTATTTTCAAAGTACCTATTCTATAAAGTCTGCCTAGTCCCGACTAGTCTCGAGTCTCGAGTATTGACAGACAAGGATGGAAGGATTGCGGAATAGTGTAGTTAAAAAAGGACAGAATATATTCTAGCACAACTCAGTGCGCGTCGCGTTACTTTTATGCCATTGAAATAATATGGTTCAAATTAAAATGACTGGCACACGAATTATTTAATTAAACACTAGTGCGCGTCGCGTTACTTTTATGCTCTTTGAATTAGGGTTCAAATTCAAGTGACTGAAACACGTATGATTTTGGCAAACATGAATGAGCTATGACTATGCTGCTATCTCGCTTCGCCGCGTCGTCGGTACTTTGATTCGCTCGGGCCGCGGGTGCCGTGCACTGCGTAGGCACAGTGAGACTAGGTGGATCGAGTATTTTAAAAGTTAGAATAGGTGCAGCCTAGTCTCGCTAAATACCTAATCCCTGTATCTGTTCTAGTATATACGCTTCATCTCTACTCTATATCGCTTCATTGCATCGCACGCTGCAGCTGGTACGAATAACTTTTTAAGTTTGTACAAGCTTTATGTCTTCGGGTCAAATCTTACAACTGAATTTTAAAGCAGTTATCTCCCACCGATTAAGTTGAAATTATGCATACAAGTTTAGTTTGGATGACAAACTGTGCCTCGGAAAACACGTTAAGCCGTTGGTCCCGGCTGTCATTTGAAGATCTTTGACAGTCGTTACGGGTAGTCAGAAGCTTGAGATCTGACACCAGTCTTGCCAAGGGGTACCGTGTTATCCAGTTGCTGGGTTGTGAAGGTCAGATAGGCAGTCGCTCCATGTAAAGCACTGGTATTCAGCTGAATCCGGTAAGACTGGAAGCCGACTCCAACATAGTTTGGAAAAGGCTAGGCAGATTGATTGTTTAGTTTGGAATATTATATGTGGTTTGGATGACAATGCATGGTTAGCTAAGTGACGTCATTCTAGATAAGAAACTAATAAGCTGTAAACCAGTATTTCAAAAACTGAAATACTATCTATACCATGTCTTTATATGTTTGAAACATGTATTTTTGTAAAAAATAATATAATCTATTCGAAAAAAGCAGTTACTAAATAATTAGTAGAACACGACACGAAGACAAATATCCCAATTAAAATTAATGGTATTTAAAAGAAATACTTACTGCATGGCAATTATTTTATACTAGCTGTTGCCCGCGGCTTCGCTCCCGTGGACCATCCCACAGGACCCATTTTCGGAAAAAAATGGCCTATGTCACTCAGGAATAATGTAGCTTTCTATTGTTGAAAGAATTTTTCAAATCGGTCCAGTGGTTTCGGAGCCTATTCGGTACAAACAAACAACGAATAAACAAAAAAATCTTTCCTCTTTATAATATTAGTATAGATAATCATTTCAAACAGAAGGACACTTACCGTCTCACCGGAATATAAAACACAGTACCAAAAGACCAAAAACTTACAGGTTAAAAAGAAAAACAAAACACTACTCTCAGCTGTACGCAGGTATTCTAGCTTATCAGAAGGAATCTTAACACCAGGCAGGCAAAAATTTTTTGTCACCAAAAATTCTAAAACATCAAACAAGCAGAACAACAACGACACTATCATACAGCAACCAACGGCACCCTCCTCCCACACATATTCCATAAAAAACTATATGCAAGCAAACAACAACAAGAAAAATCTTCCAACCCGGCTGGTCACCGTGGAAGATTACGACAACTACCCTCCAGGGCACGGAAACTGATCCCACCAAATAAGACATTTCCAGGCATGAAGGAAAAAAAAAACAACTTAAGAAAAAGAACTAAACAAAAAATAAACAAGAAAAACAACAAAAAAAAACAACTCAAGAATAATGCACTGGAGGAGGCCTATACCCGAATAGGGGTTCCTATCCAATAAAATGAATATTGTAAAAGTGTATAGTGCAAAAACAATAAGTGAAGAAGGTAATATACTAAATGTACACATATTCTGTAAAGTATAAATAAGGATGGGAAATAATAAAGGCATTTTTTTTTTTTTTTTTTTATCCTTTACCAAATAATACTTAAGATTTGCCATTGCCGTTTTTAAAAAGGGTATTTTGTTTAGCTTTCGACTGTTATTGGCGAAAAATTATTACATGAATATTTAGAAGATAAGTCGGTACCAATAGAATATTTTTTGATTTTTTTTGATTATCTATATGCTCGCGTTTGACCACTATCTCGCCTGATGTTAAGCGATGACGTGGTCTACGGTGAAGCAAGCTTGCCTAGATGAAACCTATTCACTCTTGACTTAAAGACCCCCAGGTTGTAGCTATCAGGGAACAAAGACTCCGGAAGGGAATTCCACTCCTTAGCAGTGCGCACAATGAAAGTATTAGCAAAACGCTTTGTGCGTATGGGAGGGATGTCCACCATGTACCGATAGCGCATGGCCGTACCATACCGTGTATGGTCTTTTTATTCATTACGAGTATTATTACTGCAATACAATTTCAATCTTTTTTAATTATCTAACTATTACAGATTCAGATTTTATACTATAATTCATAATTATTAATAAACATTTGTACGCCATATTATGGCGGGATATGCTGGAACCTAATATTGTAACATCTATTTTACCATAGTCCAACAAATAAACATATTTGATTTGATTTGAAATCCAATATGGCGGACGGCTCAAGATGGTGGACTAGTTGTTTTTGAGCACTGTCATGATATAGGTATCGATATATAATGAAAGGGATTGCTGAGAAGGATACGAAAAAAGCTTGTTTTAAAAAAAGGTTTTTTAATGAATAATTTAATGTCATTTAGTCGAAAACCGCTGTTATGTTATGCTTTTGTTAAGTAATGACGCAGTAACGGGCCCAAGTTAGCGCTGTGTGAACAAACAAATGGCCAAATAGAGTCTCGTCTAGTCATCCCAAACACTAGAACTGTGTTTCAGACAAGCAGATATACCTTTTTACTGTTGGTTGGGCAATCCTCGTGGATACCTTCCGGCTGGGAACCGAAGGTTTATGCCGAACTCCAACCGACTAAAACCCCACAATTCATACCGCTACCATGAGTCGGGAGCCCGGGATAAAAGTTTAGTTTAGAAAAAATCTTTATTAACATAAAAATAAAATAGCTGAAGTACTTAAAAAATAAGTAACAGTTACACTAATATTAATAATAACACTTTTACTCAAAAATGCATGTAATGTGGTCATTATTTTGACAACCTTGTTTGAGCAAAGTCGACCTTGCCGTTCTGTTTTAAGGAGCGGCCGGCAAAGTTTTGCTGGCTGCTCTAACGGCCGCTATTTTGACGTTTCAACGTTTTAAAAAATCAAATCCAAAAAAGATTTTATTTAAAACACAGCTGTTTGTAGAGATAGAGGTAGGTACAAAAAGATTTTACTCCATATTAGGCTGTATAGTTCCAACTACCATTGCTCAAAAAAAAACAAAGAAGTAACAAAAGCGCGGTTCAGCGAAAATTTAGTTTTTATTTAGTGACTTTTTTGCTAAAAATGAGCTCTCAAAGCGAAAATTCTTCCGATTCAATGTGTTTAACACCGCTAGACATTAAAGATGAAGCTAAATTAGTGGTTGAAAATTTGATACCGCGAAACTCAAAGGAAAAATATAAGCTTGCATATGAAAAATTTGTGCAGTGGAAATCAGTAGGAAATCTAAATCTTTATCTGAAAATGTTTTTCTTGCGTATTTCAATGACCTTTCCAACAAAATGGAGCCTTCGTCTCTTTGGAATACCTATTCAATGTTAAAGTGCATGTTCTGATAAAGCACAATTTGAACATTAAAAATTACCACAATTTAAAGAGTATGCTAAAACGACAGTCAGACGGATATAAATGTAAAAAATCAAAAGTGTTGACATCACAAAATGTAGAAAAGTTTATAAATGAAGCCCCTGACTCTGAGTACTTAGCGGTGAAATTAGATTAGGTACTTGCATTTTTGAGTAAAGCACTATACAAACCTTGGCCCACAAAGACTGCTTCGCTGGTCACGCTATGATTGCCTCGAGCTAGCCTAGCTACGCTCTAGGCCTTTCAGCTTGGCCATCATTGCAGCCCTTGCTGTCCTCGCTGTAAAGGTTTATCTCAGCTCGTCCATCAAGTGCTGCACGCTGACCGCGCTGTGTCGGCCTGGAGCTGCGCTACGCTGCGCTGTCGGCCATAATCAGCGCGACCAGCAAAGTAGTCATTATAGACCGCGGCAGTAATGTACTATAATAGGCTAGGAGCACCTTTATTAGTATATAATAATGGTTACAAACTTTAGAGATTTATTAATCAAACCTACAATATTAATATATGAAATTATTGTAATAATTTCATTTTTATAAAATGAGGGGGTAGTAGCAAATACTAGTAAAGTAGCACTCAGCGTAGGTGCGATGCAGCTCAGTTGATTGCGCGTGGCCACCAGCGGCGCACGAGCTACCACGCCTCCCACGTGCTTACTTGTATGTTACAAGGGAAATTGCGCGCGGGGATGCGCGACTGAACACACTGAACCAGATATGTAGGACGCTTTCACAGGGTTTACCTCAGCTCTTCTTTCCTGATCTCATCTTGTCCAACCACTTGTACATTGCACGGTAAAATCGAGGCAAATGTAAGAATGTTTGGTATTAGGATAAAAGTCCATAACCTAGATTTGGACATCAAATACTTTCTATCAGTACCTACTATCACATCACATCATCAGCCTATTAATGTTCCCACTGCTTGGACACAGGACCAGTACCTAAAATGATATCGCAGAAATATTTTTCACGATAATTTCACCGGAGCGACGGCGAAATATAGTTAAGACGACGACTAACGCCAACGACCTTGAGGGAACAAAACGCGCACTCGTTTCACACCTGCGCGACCCAAAATTCTGTAATTTTTTGTACTTTCCTTATTATTCTATGACTTTAAAAAAAAAAGCCTCAGATCAAAATGTAGATAAATTGTCTTTGAGATGGTGTCGATTTCATTAAAATACGCCCAGCGGTTTTGGTGTGATTGTCGTGTTTTTGTCCGTTTTAGACATAACTTTACAAATTAATTACACTGTGTTATACGAATAAAACTCAAAATTTGCTCAAATCAAATTATTAAGAAAATAGTCTAATATAACATAATTTTATTTCAAAAAATTACGACTAGCCATTTAGACGTGATTCTCATTTTAAAATCAGCTACTCAAGGGAATCGGTGCCTTAAGTATTAAATTTTCCTTGAATTCCTCCAGACTCACGTAAACTTACTTAACATGTTCTCAGTTCTTTCACCCATTCGAGCATTATTAATTTCTTCAGCGAATAATTACCAAGACTGGTGTACAGCGTTGCTATGATACAGATTAGTCAAGCGTGACCGGTGACACCTCTTGGGTCGACTCGGATGCTCGGTCCTTTTGCTTCAGAGAACTTTGTTTAATCTTGACGCCTTCTTTAGTTTACACCGAGATATCCTTGAGTTGACAATTATAAGGTGAGGTAGGGAGGGTCGTTACCATGCCTCAGGGCTCTTTTAAGCTTCATTATTATCAGTTTTTTGCGCCGCAATAGCAACCACAGACTGGGACGCGAGATCGAGAAAGTAGACCGCGATACATGTTTTTTAGGGTTCCGTACCCAAAGGGTAAAAACGGGACCCTATTACTAAGACTCCGCGATCCGTCTGTCTGTCTGTCTGTCTGTCCGTCTGTCACCAGGCTGTATCTCATGAACCGTGATAGCTAGGCTGTTGAAATTTTCACAGATGATGTATTTCTGTTGCCGCTATAAAAACAAATACTAAAAACAATAATAATAAGATAAATATGTAAGTGGGGCTCCCATGCAATAAACGTGATTTTTTGGTCGTTTTTTGCGATAATGGTACGGAACCCTTCATGCGCGAGACCGACTCGCACTTGGCCGGTTTTTTAGAAATATTTACGAGACGTAACGAATAATTATGAGATTTTGGTGCGTGTTTCTCGTTTCTGAACGTTATAATAATTATTATCTATGTATTTATTTGTAAAATAACGGTTTTATTCTAAAAGGTTCATAAGGTAAATTATGATGGATGCTATTATTATCAGTTTTACAACCTCTAACTATCTCATCTGCACCCAACCAATCAACCTGTATATCGTTGTCAAATGCATTACGTGCGTTATTATCAAAGCGGAACTAATTGGTTCTTAGATCTGTTTTATAAATTGATCAATGATCAGTTAAACTTCATTTGCGATAACATTAGATGTTTAAATTATCCCATTTTACAGCCCGTTCAATCGATTTTGACGTCTATTGCGTTGGTGATACGACAAATGGTAGCTGTAGTAAACAGTTGGTTTTGGTAACGGGTTTATGTTTTTATATGTCATCCTTATGTTTACGGGATAGAACTCAAAATCGGTTGGACGGACTGTAAAAAGATTTGGAAACACGTCTAATATTATTTTAAATGTAGTATAAGTACGTGTCGAACCGTTGATAACACAAGGTGGTCATGTAATGGGGACATTGGGGACTGCTGACAGAAATATGTCGGTGACGTGAACCCATAAATTTTGACCCTGCTATAAATCGTTCAACGCGGCTAAAAAAGTTTTAGCTTCATTACTAATAATTGACCTACTTCCGGGGTAGTTACGTAATATATAAGTTCACACTAACAATCCCAATCTCTTTAATTTTGTCAATTCAATACTCATTGCGTGTTTTACGTTGTCGAGTAGACGAATGTTTAAACAAATGAAGCAATGGATCAGGTATTTGATTTGGTAGTGATTGATACTATGAATAAGTGTATTACACAATTTGGGTGCTGATCATACCGCACCTGATCTTTCTGAAAAACATCACCAATAATGACTGTTTATGTCCGTCTAGTGCTTCACCTTGATATCAAAAAGAACTTTAAATCATCATTTATTTCCACAGGTGGTAGAAATCCTGAACGACTTGTACACTTGCTGCGACGCCATCATATCATACTACAATGTCTACAAGGTAAGTTTACAAAATTGAAAACTGCCTAATTTGCAAAATTGAGAACAATAAATATAAAATAAATCATAGAAGCACAGCATTTCTATATCTTTTTATTCAATATATAGAATATCTTTTAAATTTGTCCAATACTGGAGGAGGAAATAGGTCTCGCCTATTTCCTCCTCCAGTATTGGACAAATTTCGCCAAACATCGAATTTTGACATTTACTAAAGAAATTCAGTCGGAGCTCTCGCCCGCATTTCCTCTTAAGATACCATAAGCAGTGGCAACCGAATACTTACTATTAATTTTGTATCACTGTCATCAATTAAATTTTGCAATCAATTATGTCCTAAAATGCTGTACTTTACGTTAGACCGATAGGCAATGCAGGATCAAATTAAATTAGCTAGCAAAACTGCGCAGATGTGATGGATTATCAATGATGACTGAATGATTGTGATGGAGAATCGTGACAATCTAAGAACTCCGATGACGTTTCTCATTTTAGGTACATGCCGCGATAACTTTCTACGTATGAAATTGAAAAACCAAATTCATAATCCTAATTAGTTGCTATGTTACTCATACACTATAATGCCTCCTCTACACTGCTCGCGAAGTTCCTCGGTGAAGTACTCTAGAAACTTTGGCTAAAGTCCGAAGTCACACTCCTTCAACTTTGCGATGAGCTCGTTTGCTCTGTTGTGCCGATAGCCTGCGCACTTATGTAATGGACGCTCAAGTAGCAGTTGCCGTTGCAATGTGCACTCTCGCGTATTCTAACTACGTGCATATTTGCACAACGACCGACATCACGACGCGAACTGAAGTCAACCGAATAGTATAGAGAGTCACTTCGTGTGCGCACTTCGGCCAACTTCGGGCCCTTTGACTCGGGCGCAAAAACCGACAACAAATGGAAGTTGCCCGAGGCGAGTGAAAGTTTGACAAGGTAAGCCGAAGTGCCTCTCTAGACTATCGTATTCGTCTAACATCGTTCAACTTCGCGAGCAGTGTAGAGGAGGCATAACAACGACCATCAATCGTAAGCATCTTAGATTTAGAGCTGTGAAAACCGAGTTCTTAGATTGCCACGACTATAATGAAGACAAACAAAAATTAAGGTATTTTAAGCTGTTAATTTCTAGAGACGGTACTACCTACTGCAGCACCCTAACTAAGCTGTAGTAATATGAAATTAACACTTTTGTTTTTCGTCTTGCTGCCTAATTTAATTTAATCATCTATCTATCGACATGGTCAAAGATATCGTATCTTTTTTGTCTTTGCTACTGAAATTACTGTAACATTTTTTTAGTTTTGTATTATATAATTTAGTCCCATTTTGACGCAGGTGGAGACAATAGGGGACGCATACATGGTGGTTGGCGGTCTACCAGAAAGATGTTCCCGACATGCTGCCGAGGTGGCCTCCTTAGCCCTGCATGTATTGGATGCTGTGCCAAAGATTAGGTCCAGGCATATGCCGGCCGCTAGACTGCATATAAGGATAGGTAAGTTACTAAATTAGTGCCTGAATAATATAGAACAATACCGGTCGTATGCGGCTGGGGCAGCGTGACGAAATGCGCAAGCACTACAACGCCAGTTAGTTAAGTTGGGGATTCTTACAAAGGTGAGACGCTACTTCACACCTGAGCAGCTGCTCAAATTGTATAAAGCGCATGGTCGGTCATGCATGCGGTACAGCTCTCACCTCTGGGACGGATTTACCAAATACCAGCTTGATGCACTTGAGTCGATTGACAGACGGGCCAAGAGGCTTATTGGCAACGATGCACTGGTCGCGTCAAAGCTCCAGAGCCTCGAACATCGACGCCGAGTTGCCAGCCTATCGGTTTTTATCGGTAACATTTCGGGGAGTGTGCGACGGAACTGCACAATTTGATTCTGCGTAGCCCTTTCCATCATTGGACTACAAGACGTACGGCCATGCGCCATCGGTACATGGTGGACATCCCACCCATACGCACAAAGCGTTTTGCTAAAACTTTCATTGTGCGGACAGCTACGTGGAATTGAATTCCCTTCTGGAGACTTTGTTCCTTGATAGCTATAACCTTGGGGTCAAGAGGGTAAGTCAAGAGTGAATAAGTTACTTCTAGGCAAGCGTGCTTCACTGTAGACCACATCATCGCTTATCATCAGGCGAGATAGTGGTCAAACGCGAGCCCATCGTTATTATTAAAAAAAAATCCTCCGCCTAAAGGAAGTTGAAGAACGCCATGTGGTTTTAGTCAGAGTCTGACAGACTCTGCTCACCCCGGGCCAGAGGATATCCAAGTAGATTTCCACTCGTTGTTGTGTTTCCCGACAGTGAATATCATTTATAATAAAAGCTACCAAGCAAGGAATGGTTAAACAAAGAAGAAAATCATGCTACTGGCAGGCTCAAACCGTAGGAGTGGATACGTAATAGACGATTATGGAAAATAAAAGAACAGACCTAAATATTTATATTTTTTAAACCTTTTTCCGTTCACTAGTCAGGTGCGCAGTACTCATAACTGGCGTGTGTGTATGACTAGATGTATGAATGTGAGCGAAGCAAAAGAAGTATGTAAGGATCGTAGCAGGTGGCGCTCTGTAGTTTCTGCCTACCCCCATGGGAAAAAGGCGTGAGTTTATGTATGTATGTAGTGATAAGTTTCATATTTTTGATAGATAATGGTTAATAGAATTGCAATCGAAATAGAATTGCAATCGAATTCAATAATTATTTGAATGCTAGCATTCAAATAATTATTGAATTCGATCGACAATCGTTGAGACACTTATTGATCTAGATCAATAAGAAACGATTGTCGAGTTTACAAATGATGGTCAGGTATCTAATAATTTGGAGGCAGGATTTCATTTGTTTTACCTCGTCGTGATCCTGGTTTTTAATTCTAATTTCGTCATATAATCCTTAAAAGTTACCGACCCGACCACAATTACATACATACATAAAAACATACATTCATACATTGCATGTTAATTGAAAGCTTGTAAAAACATCAATTTTCAACAAAAAAAGCTTTAAACGGTACTAAATTAATATAAATATTGTTTGAGTTACTCGATGAAAGTGTAAACGATCCCCAAATTCTAGTACTTGCTACATAACATTTAGAAATAATTACCAACTATTAGGACGCTTTAGGCACGTACATACCAACAACAACGTAAGGAGAAATTTGAAATTGATAACAGACAGCGTATAATTTTCAGCCTAAACTTACTAATAATTGTTAGGATAAACTTACGAATATGGATATAATAATAGTTTAGGCTTTTCAATACCTTGTTGTTTTGTTGTTTTCGTTGTTTTGTAGTTAGATAGCTTTGTCACATAGATAAAAAAAAAGTTGTCGATTGTCTTAAATTAAATTAAAGGTGGTTTGGTGATGACCGAAGCTAGACGTCTTTTAACTATGTTATACGAGTACTAGCGACCCGCCCCTGCTTGTCACGGTTGTCGAATTATCAAAACACCGAGTTATGTTTATCCTCTGCAGTTTAATAATAATGTACTTTGCACAAAGAAAAGTTGGATGGATTCTGTGAGTGTATGTGAGTAGTGTACGAAAGAAAAAGAAGTCAGTGACAGAACGACCGTTGACAGGAAGGAATGGAAGAAGAAAAGTGTTGCGCTGACCCTAAGGACTAGAAGATGATGAAGATGCACAATTTGCATTACCTTGCCGAAAAATATATTTATGATGGTGAAATCTGCATCAAAATCTCTTGCACACAGACAGGTACGAAGAGCGACTTTGTTTAAAAAATAATAATCTTAATAAGTCGAATAAAACACTCGTAGACAGTTGCGTGATGTGGTATTGGGAGGGGAACCAGTGCTCCGCAGTGACATATTAGATAACCCTAGAGCAGTGGCCGCGACTTACAAGTTGTAGGTCGTGGGTACAACTAAAGCAGGTGCTTTACTTTTTGTAAATTATTTCATCACCACTGCTCTCAAAACGGTGAAGGAAAACATCGAGACGAAACCGGCATGTCTTAGAACGACTACACAACAAACATTCGAAGATGTGACATCAACCAACCCGCACTGGGCTCGGGCCACGCGGGCCCAGTGCGGGTTGGTTAATGTCACATTCCTTCTCGCAGAGAGGAGGCCTGCACGCACAACTGACCAAATGGGAGAAAGGGGAAAGGGGACATGCGGAAAGAGGAGGTTATCTATCCTATCTTATTAGATTACCCTAGATTAGAAATGATATAAATATTTAGAAGCAAGTAAATTTAGTAGAGCTTGAAGATAGGTAATCAACAATAATTGATTTACAAGTACCGACCTTGAAAACCAATTAAATCGTCGCTCCCTGATGTCCTAAGGGAAATTGTCACAATGATTGTCTGGTAACTTCTCATTAGTCCGTCTGAGATGTAATCTGCCAGTTTGTTGTTAAAGATAAAGATAAAATATAATTTTCATCACACCTATTCGAAAAATGACAATTGTCTATAGAGGATAGCGGGAGCCAAATCCAATTTTGTGCCCGTAGGAGTTTGAGCTTTCTCTCTTCTGATTGATCCACTTCGTGCTTCTGATAGATTTGCGTAGTTGGGTTGTAGGCGCTCGCGTGAAGGTGTAATGTAAAAAAAAATATCACTAACTAACATTCAATTCTCTATGGTGATATACTAGTTTCGAGTAGGTAGGTACTCGTAGCTTTTTATTTTTCTCTTAGGTAGTGATGAAAAATAGTGAGTATCACTCGGGGACGAAATATTTTGTTCCCGGGCGGCGTATATTGAATTCCTCGCTAAGCTCAGGATTCTACGTTAGAATCCCTCGCTACGCTCGTGATTATACTATAGAATCCTTCGCTTAGCTCTGAATTCAAAATAACGCCCTGAAAGAACAAAATATTACTTTGTCCCCTTGTAACACAAATAACTATTAAACGACTTGGGTTAGCTGTCAGTACATTTTATGCACTTAAGTTACTCATTTTGGAACTGGAGCTGTAACTTTTAAAGATTAACTGTATATGACGAAATTAGAATTAAAAACCAGGATCACGACGAGGTAAAACAAATGAAATCCTGCCTCCAAATTATTAGATACCTGACCATCATTTGTAAACTCGACAATCGTTTCTTATTGATCTAGATCAATAAGTGTCTCAACGATCGAGTGATCTAGATTATTTGAATGCTATCATTCAAATAATTATTGAAGTCGATCGAATTCAATAATTATTTGAATGCTAGCATTCAAATAATCTAGATCAATAAGTGTCTCAACGATTGTCGATCGAATTCAATAATTATTTGAATGCTAGCATTCAAATAATCTAGATCACTCGATCGAGAAAAATAAAAAGCTACGAGTACCTACCTACTCGAAACTAGTATATCACCATAGAGAATTGAATGTTAGTTAGTGATATTTTTTTTTACATTACACCTTCACGCGAGCGCCTACAACCCAACTACGCAAATCTATCAGAAGCACGAAGTGGATCAATCAGAAGAGAGAAAGCTCAAACTCCTACGGGCACAAAATTGGATTTGGCTCCCGCTATCCTCTATAGACAATTGTCATTTTTCGAATAGGTGTGATGAAAATTATATTTTATCTTTATCTTTAACAACAAACTGGCAGATTACATCTCAGACGGACTAATGAGAAGTTACCAGACAATCATTGTGACAATTTCCCTTAGGACATCAGGGAGCGACGATTTAATTGGTTTTCAAGGTCGGTACTTGTAAATCAATTATTGTTGATTACCTATCTTCAAGCTCTACTAAATTTACTTGCTTCTAAATATTTATATCATTTCTAATCTAGGGTAATCTAATAAGATAGGATAGATAACCTCCTCTTTCCGCATGTCCCCTTTCCCCTTTCTCCCATTTGGTCAGTTGTGCGTGCAGGCCTCCTCTCTGCGAGAAGGAATGGGCCACGCGGGCCCAGTGCGGGTTGGTTGATGTCACATCTTCGAATGTTTGTTGTGTAGTGGTTCTAAGACATGCCGGTTTCGGCTCGATGTTTTCCTTCACCGTTTTGAGAGCAGTGGTGATGAAATAATTTACAAAAAGTAAAACGCCTGCTTTAGTTTGAACCCACGACCTACAACTTGTAAGTCGCGGCCACTGCTCTAGGGTTATCTAATATTCCACTGCGGAGCACTGGTTACCCTCCCAATACCACATCACCCGACTGTCTACGAGTGTTTTATTCGACTTATTAAGATTATCATTTTTTAAACAAAGTCGCTCTTCGTGTCTGTCTGTGCGCAAGAGATTTTGATGCGGATTTCACCATCATAGATATATTTTTCGGCAAGGTAATGCACATTGTGCATCTTCATCATCTTCTAGTCCTTAGGGTCAGCGCAACACTTTTCTTCTTCCATTCCTTCCTGTCAACAGTCGTTCTGTCACTGACTTCTTTTTCTTTCGTACACTACTCACATACACTCACAGAATCCATCCAACTTTTCTTTGTGCAAAGTACATTATTATTAAACTGCAGAGGATAAACATAACTCGGTGTTTTGATAATTCGATAACCGTGACAAGCTGGGGCGGGTCGCTAGTAATCGCATAACATAGGTAAAAGACGTCTAGCTTCGGTAATTACCAAACCACCTTTTAATTTAATTTTAGACAATCGACAACTGTCTTCTTATCTATGTGAAAAAGCTATCTAACTACAAAACAACGAGAACAACAAAACAACAAGGTATTGAAAAGCCCAAACTATTATTATATCCATATTCGTAAGTTTATCCTAACAATTATTAGTAGGTTTAGGCTGAAAATTATACGCTGTCTGTTATCAATTTCAAATTTCTCCTTACGTTGTTGTTGGTATGTACGTGCCTAAAGCGTCATAATAGTTGGTAATTATTTCTATTATCCTAACAATTATTAGTAAGTTTAGGCTGAAAATTATACGCTGTCTGTTATCAATTTCAAATTTCTCCTTACGTTGTTGTTGGTATGTACGTGCCTAAAGCGTCATAATAGTTGGTAATTATTTCTAAATGTTATATAGCAAGTACTAGAATTTGGGGATCGCTTACACTTTCATCGAGTAACTCAAATAATATTTATATTAATTTAGTACCGTTTCAAGCTTTTTTTTTTGAAAATTGATGTTTTTACAAGCTTTCAATTAACTTGCAATGTATGAATGTATGTTTTTATGTATGTATGTAATTGTGGTCGGATCAAATCTTGCAACTGAATTTTAAAGCAGTATTTTTTTTCTTATCTAATATAGGCTCGCGCTTGACCACTATCTCACCTGATGGTAAGCGATGATGTGGTCTATGATGGAGCACGCTTGCCTAGATATAACCTATTCACTCTTGACTTAAAGACTCCTATATTGTAGCAATCGGGAAACAGACTCCGGCAGGGAATGCCACTCCTTAGCTGTACGCATAATAAAAGTATTCTCAAAACGTTTAGTGTGTATAGGTGGGATGTCCACCATGTACCGGTGGCGCATCGCCGTACGTCTGGTAGTCTGATGATGAAACGGGCTGGGCGGAATTAGATCATGCAATACCATCGCACTCTCCCCGAAATGTAATCGATAAAAAACCGACAAGCTGGCAACTCGGCGACGATGTTCAAGGCTCTGGAGCTTTGACTTAACCAGAGCCTCATCGCCGATGAGCTTCTTGGCCCGCTTTTCGTTCGACCCTAGTGCATCAAGCTGGTATTTGGTAGATCCGTCCCAGAAATGAGAACAGTACTCCATGCATGATCGAAATTGCGCTTGATACAAGCTGAGCCGCTGTTCTGGCGTGAAGTACCTTCTCACCTTTGCAAGGATCCCCAGCTTTTTGGCAGCCAGCAGAGTCATTGCCTCAATGTATGGGCCAAAATTGAGAGTCGATGTCAACGTAACGCCAAGAAGCTCAAGATGGTCAGTTATTGGCACGGTCACATCTCGGCAAGTTGGACCCGGGTGAAATTGGCTCTTTTTAGCTGAAAAAGACACGCCTGGGTTTTAGCAGCATTAATACTGACCAGCAGCCGAATTGCGTAAGTATATTATCCAAAGCAAAAGAATTGATTCTTTCCCAAAACCGACTTTACGTATTGCATATTGATACTTAAAGTCGTTTTTGGGAAGGAATCGATTCTTTTGCTTTGGATAATATACTTACGCAATTCGGCTGCCGATTGGCATCGCCCCATTCGGAGACTGCCTGTAAGGACAGGTTCAAGCGCTCCACCACGGCCTCCCGGAGAGACCGGATCTGAGGCCCGGTAGCACGAGCGTTGGACAAGTATCTCTCAGCAACAGTGCTGTCGTCTTCATAAACAAAGGTTTTATCAGAGCCAGTAATTTGCAGCAAGAATAAAGTTGCTGAGAGAACCGACCGATCTCTCAGGAAGTCTGCAATCCAATCACACAGACCACCGGGCAAACCGAATGAAGGAAGCTTACCAATAACGCTTTCGTGCCAGACCCTATCAAAAGCCTTCGAGATGTCTAGGGAGACGGCAAGCGTTTCCCCGTGCCTGTCGATGGCCTCACTCCAGATGTGAATGGCATACGCTAGAAGGTCCCCAGTAGACCGATTTCGGCGGAAGTCGTATTGACGGTCACTTAGGATATCGTTTGCTTCTAGGTATACCAGGAGCTTAATATTGAGTACGCGTTCCGTACACTTACGGAGTATGGAGGTTACAGATATGGGTCTGTAGTTGGTCGGGTCAGCTCGACTGCCCTTCTTGGGCACGGGCTGTACGTTAGCCTGCTTTCAAGCATTCGGCACTTTTCCAGCCTTATACGAAAGGCGGCATAGGCGTGTCAAGATCGGAGACAGTTCAGGCGCACAGGTTCTAAGAACAATTGCTGGAATTCCGTCAGGGCCGCTAGCATTGTTCACGTCGAGGTTGCGCAGCACCCTACGGACGTCCTTTTGATGAATACGAATGTCTGACATACTCGTCTCGCATCCATCAGGAGAAGGAGGGGGCCGCGCGTCACCAGGATTCAGACGTGAAGATTCCGCAAAAAGAGAGGCAAATAAATTTGCCTTCTCCTCAGCGGAGTGGGCCAGCGACCCGTCGGGTTTCAGCAACGGCGGTAGTGAGGGACGGCAGAAGTTCGACTCGATTAAGATGAAATTTTCATACACTTTTAGTTTGGATGACAATGCATGGTTAGGTAAGTGACGTCATTCTAAATCCAATATGGCGGACGGCCCAAAATGGTGGACTAGTTATTTTTTTGTGCACTGCCATGATATGGGTATCAAATGAAAGGGTTTTTTTTTATCAATAAGATCCGTATGTCATGTTGTTAGAAATGAACAATATTCACTTAGTAGGCTACAGAGGGGCCAAATTTCGTAAGTATATGTATGTATCTACGTGGGTCTCTGTATTTCTCAGATGGGAAAGCAAAGGCCATCCCTGTTAACAATTAGGTACAGCAAGAAACTTTGTTTGTACTTATAACAAAAGAACGAAAGAAGCCAACGTAAAGTAGGACCCTGTGTAAGGAACGTAGTAGGTAATGTTTTATTTTTATTTTCTGCTGCTCTCTTGAAGTCAGTGGGAGTTAATATAGGTACGTTTATGTGTCGGGACTCCAGGGTCACGTACGCTCAGGTTAGGGACTCTGTCCGCCCACCAAATGACTGCAGAAAAGACGGTGGCACAGTGATCACATGAGGCCGTGCACGGCGAGGCTCAGAGGAGACGCTTTTTCAATCTCCCCATCGTAGTGCTCTAACAGGCGTTGCACAGAGGAGGTTCCAGGGAGGTCACTTAAAAAGAGAGTGGGGTTAAAATCCCAGACTCCCTGGTAATTTCTCCAAAAGTCTAGACACTTTTTGAAGGTTTTCGAACCGATAACAAAAAAAAGTACGTTTATGTCTACCCAGGCGGCAAACGAAGATTCATTGCCCGTGAATTGTCGCAACTCAAGACACTACACAGTCTGTTGTCAGTTACTGGCACTAAGTACTGCCATTAGTTCAGAGCATTAATAGCAAGCCTGCAAACCACAGTTCATTCTGCCGTTCAAGTTCACTCGCCAACTCGATCAAAGTGAACGAGCCTGAAGTTATAAACAACTTTCAACAAGGTCTGAAGCTAATTTTGGACTGAACAACATAAATTGTGCCACATGTGTCTGACACTCGTGTCTAAAGTGTGGCAATTCTGTTCTTTAGAGTCCAAGAACACAGCTGTACTTAATAAATGTGTAACATTTGGACTTTATTTCGTAACTAGCTGTGCTCGCGGTTTCGCTCCTGTCATCTGCCTGCTTACCCTACTTACCTTCCTGCCTATCCTACATACCTACCTAACATTTTTTTTTATAAGGTTATCATTCTTTCGCGGAGAATCTTAACACCGCCATTCAGAAAATGACTTCATCACACTATCGAATATCGAGTTCAACTGTCCGAGTAAACTGAATTGCGTGTGTTGTAATAATTTTACTTCTTGAACACTATAAATTCATCTAACTTTTGATAGAGTGAACCGATCGGCGATGAAACAAAAACTAAGTAATTCTTCAAGTTACGCACAATTTTTATGTATAAAAGTTATCTACATTGGTTTCGTACATTTCACGTGATGCGTGCAAAAATAAACAGACAAAAAATCCAAAAATGCTGGCAATGGGTTCTGTTGGTTGTCCTTTAACTAAAAATAGGCAGGGTAGCTATTTTTTTTGGAAATTGTTTCGATGTACAAAAATTATTTCTCTACAGATTTATTATATGAATTGATTGATTGATGATGGTATTTTTGTGTGCAAGTAAATAGCTACGTCGAGGCAGCTCTTGGTACCTAATTGGCACAGTACTACTCTGTCTATACAATTTACACATTCTTTTAATCTGACGATCAGAGAATCAATCCATAAATTTCTCCGTATTTACATAAGTTCCGCTGTACTTTACAACCATTTCGCCGTATTCTTAGAACTATTTAAATTATTTTTTTATAGTATTTCCATTGGTCAACCGAATGAGTAAAATCCTATCACTAACTATTGAGGCAGCCTTTTTGGTCTCGCACGGGGTTTTTTATATTTTATTATTGTTTGTGTTTTGCTTATCTCGTGTCTCCTGTGCGGGTCACAAAAATTTTTTTTTTATTTCTTTCTTTCTTTCTTTTCAGTGGACAAAGGACAAAATTTATTTGTTCAGAATGACTGGTCCTTTCATACTGCATCGTGGTGGCCTTAGATGTAAGAATCTAGGAGACAGGAACCCTGAACCCTAAAAAAATTACAGAACTTTGAAAGATCTATAAGATTTCCTAAAGAATTTTTTCGTATGGCAAACCCGACCTTCCTAAATAGTAAATAAGATCACTTTTTAACCGACTTTCGAAAAAGGAGGAGGTTCTATGTTCGACTTCTTGTATGTTTTTTTTTTTTTTTTTTTTTTTTTGTGTATGTTCACCGATATCTCCGTCAATTGTGGACCGATTTTTAAAATTCTTTTTTTGTTTGAAAGAGTATGTTTCGAAATTGGTCCCATTTTAATTTGGTGAAGATCTGATGAAGAACTTCGAAGATATACAACAGAACTCTTCAATAAATAACGGCAAATCTCTCGGGACTGCTGAAATCGCATGTCTGTTTATTGTTTATACCATTTCATAACATAACATCACGCCAGTATGCTCTTAAGGGGTAAGCAGATCTCTCATTTGATCGGTTTTGTTCAAGTTTCATGATATTCGGGTAATCTATTCTGGCGTTATAGGAAACTTACTAAACAACTTGCCTATTAGGTAGGTACAACTAAAAAGTGAAAAATAAAAAAACTTTTTTACAAAAAAATACTACCGACTTCCAAATAAGAAAACTACAAAGTGAAAAATAACTTTATTTTTGGAAGTCGGTGTCCATAACGAAAAAAAATGGTACCTACGAAAGACACCGACTTCCAAAAATAAAGTTATTTTTCACTTTGTAGTTTTCTTATTTGGAAGTCGGTAGTATTTTTTTGTAAAAAAGTTTTTTTATTTTTCACTTTTTATCACCCACATTCCTGGTGAAGTATTTTAAGACATAATCTTCTTCACCAGGTATCCACAGCGGCCAATGCGCAGCAGGAGTGGTAGGAGTGAAGATGCCAAGATACTGTCTTTTCGGCGACACAGTGAACACTGCTGCCAGGATGGAGTCCAGTGGGGAACCCCAGAGGATCCACGTCAGCCATGACACGTACCTGCTGCTCAAACAGCATGGAGGATACCATTTTAAGGAGAGGGGGATAGTCAATATTAAGGTAAGGGAGACCAGGGGGGTGACCATAAGCTCTTAGAGCGGTATCAATTTGAGATCGAATAAGGGACAGATGTATCTGACGTGTTTACATCTGTCACTTACTCGATCTCAAATTGATACCGCTCTAAGAGCTTATGGTCACCCCCCGACCTATTAACTAGCATATACCTACTAGCTGAAGCTGCTTCTAGAATAGTCTAATTCCAGAGTTAGCATATAGAAGACTCGAATTAGACTACTTACCTCGTGGTGTCAAACCACGACGACTTACAGTAAGTAAGAGAAAAATATACTACGCAGAGAAAACCATGAAGAAGAGAAGATGAGAATCATTGTCTTGAGCATTGTTCACGTCTTAGACAGGGTGGCGCAAAAGTAATGTCATAATTTTAGTTGACTGCCATTTCGTTAGAAATGAAAATAAAATTGAATCTATTTTGATGAAAAGTTTATTTGAAAGTGTAAAATTGATGACATTTATTGGAAATAAATATATAGCTCAAATAGCCACGTGCACAATTGTGCTACTTTTACGGAATTTTGATTTGTTGCTCGCAAAACGTCTGCCTCCAAGGGCCAATCACTTTTTCACTACAAATTCCAAACAGACACTTTGAGAGGATGCAATGCACTTCATGCATTTCATGTGGATTCTCTGTGATTTCATCATCATTCGCATTATGAGATTACTTTACTTTTCTCATTAAGATGTTGTGTGCTTGAGAGTTTTTAGTGAAATTTTCATGATTTCTCTTTGTTTAGGGCAAGGGAGAGATGAGGACGTGGTGGCTAATGGGTGAAGACCACGACCGAAGAAAAAACACCATGAGCAGATACCGTGAGTATTTGTTATTTTCATTTTGAGTAAGCAAGACTTACCAAACCTCAAAGACTATCTTTTACTTAGGTTGGTTAAAGGCTAATTGCCAATTTGCGATTCAACACCGCAACGCTGCCAGTCCTTTAGGTTCTCCACCAGTTTGCAATTATCTTCTTAATTGTGATATCTGAAGAAGCAAAAAAGTATTTAACATTTTTTCTTCTCTCCAGAACCAGGTCTACTCCGAAACATGAACGAAGAGAGCGAAGATTTATGGGGCCTGAACCGCTCCATCCTCAACATCCGCGACCGGGCGCGCCTCTCCTGCGGGGGCCTCACGGGGCCCGGCTCAGCCCTATCCTCCCCGGGTCCCCCCGCCTGCGACTGCTTCATTCCCAACAGAGACCACCACTCCGCCCCTGTAGTCCTATTTTGCGACGAATGACGCTAACCAAGCTCCCTTCAATATTTCTGGTTGAAAAACGATTGTGATGATGTACCGTATGAGGTTAGGGTTGAAGACAATGGTGTACAGAAAGAAGTTAAGGTTGCAGATCATGGTGTAGAAGACAGTTTTAATAATTGGATGGTCGTGTACCAGAGTGGGAAGGTCGTAGACGATGGTGTGGCCAGCCGGGCCAGGAAGCTGGCCGCTTTGAGGAGACTGTATTGCGTCGATTTTGAGGGTGGTACTTGGTTGTAAGTGAATAGAACTGTTTTTTGTAAAGTGTTGTGGGTAGTGTAGTTTGAAGTTTAATCGTAAAAATTTAGCAGTAGTTGGAGATCGTTTAATTTAACAGTGAATATTTTTATGTTTTGGCTCTTTTCAGCCTTATTTATGAAAACTTTTTATTCATTTATGATTAATATTAAAAAAATATTAGATTCTTAATTCAAATTTTCTTTGGACAATTTGAATTAAGAATCTGTTATTAGTATTTAAACTAATCATAGGTCATATTATGGTATATTTTTAATAAATAAGGCCCAACGTTTTAAAAACAGATTTATTTATTAGCTTGCGTAAGTTACATTTTATTAAACAAAGAAAAACAGTCAAACCCTTTGCTCTTTTTCTGTCGTCTCGTTTGATTTAACCCACTTTAATAATTTCACTTTTTGGCCAAACTTTTTGCCGATATTTTTTCAACGTTCTTAATGCTCTTTTAATAGAAGTTTAGATTTTCTTCGGCAACAATCGAACTGTTATTAAAGTAATCGCAATTACTATTAAAGCTACGAGACTGTGCTTCAAGACTTTTTAAGTTAATTGGTAAGCCTAATAAAATTATAAAAAATAAGCAAGTCGGTACTAAGTAGGTAACCAATTATTTAAAAAAAATTATCAACTTGATATATAGGAATTGATTTAAATTTGAAAATTTGTATAGCGGAGAACAACTCTAAACGGATGGATAACTTAAATTATGTATAGTAAATAAAACGACGATTACAGACATGAATTAAGAGTATGTTAAATACATTATGTGAAGCTACGCCATTGTGTGTAACAAGAACTACATTAGACAGGTAAATAAAAATATGAAAAATGTCGCATTGTATTTATACATTCAATTAGGAATAATTGTGACACTTAACTACGAGTAGATAAGTAAGATGTAACTTAACCATTATTGATGTTAAGAAAAATGAATTTAAACCCCATATAGTATTTCTATGTATTATATAGTAAATAAGCAGTATTGAATTATCATGACTTAGGAGCTCGTGGCTAAATAATAACAGCCGCACGGGTCGATCATCAAGGTTGCTTGACGAGGTCGTTCCGTGGATGGGTGACCATTTCAACATACCGAGTTTCCTCCGTGCTTCGGCAAGCACGTTAAGCCGTTGGTCCCGGCTGTAATTTGAAGATATTTGGCAGTCGTTACGGGTAGTCAGAAGCTTGAGATCTGACACCAGTCTTGCCAAGAGGTACCGTGTTACCCAGTTACTGGGTTGTGGAGGTCAGATAGGCAGTCGCTCCATGTAAAACACTGGTACTTAGCTGAATCCGGTAATACTGGAAGCCGACCCCAATATAGTTGGGAAAAGGCTAGGCAGATGATGATGAATTATCATGACTTAGGATAAAGCTGGTTTTAACTAATCTAGTAGATTAGTGACATTTGGAAAAAGACGCCAACGATGCGACTCTAACAAATTTGTTAACAAAAATGATTATAAGTATTTTTCTAAAAATGGAGTGATGTACTTAACTGTCTATTATGTCTAGCAAGCTGTTATGTATCTAACTATAGCCACGGGCACCCAACGCGAAGAAAGAAAATTTGGTTCAAATATACTGCACTTAAGGTTACACTAGTCGAAAATTCTTCCATACAAACGTAGTCTAGGGATTATTCCACTGTTTGACGATGTACGTTCAAAATAAAAAGTGATATCAATTTGTCTCATCATTATCTAGCCTTGTATGGAAGCAAAAAAGTAAAAAAGAAAATATTTGAAAGTTATGAGCATCGAAAGTTCCACATTTCGACACAGGGATAGATTAGTAGTTCAACAATGCAAATAATTTTATTTTGAACAGATAGATTTATTTGTTTTTAGGGTTCCGTACCCAAAGGGTAAAAACGGGAACCTATTACTAAGACTCCGCGATCCGTCTGTCTGTCCGTCTGTCACCAGGCTGTATCACATGAACCGTGATAGCTAGACAGTTGAAATTTTCACGGATGATGTATTTCTGTTGCCGCTATAACAACAAATACTAAAAACAGAATAAAATAAATATTTAAGTGGGACTCCCATACCACAAACGTGTTTTTTTTACCATTTTTTGTGATAATGGTACGGAACCCTTCGTGCGCGAGTCCGACTCGCACTTGGCCGGTTTGTTTTTCATGATATCTAGACTGCCAAAGGTCTGTTAATAAAATTTCGCGCGCTCGGTTTCGTCCTAAATCATTATCCATTTCGCTACAAATTTTCAAAAGTGTGTATTCGTACGCGAACTAGCTTCCTACTGCTCATCACAGCATCTATCTCTTCCACACGTGTTGTCGGTTGATATAAAATGCATTTTAACCCCGCGCACAAAATAGTTCGTGCCGTCGACTAGTGTACCCTTAATGGCGTGATAAGCTTCGATTTGTTATTGAGTTTTGTGAAATATTAAAATTTTCTAGAAACGATCATAAAAAACTGTATGTTCTTGTTTAATTAACTCTCATAAGCTGAAAATTAAGAAATCTTGGGCTCTTAATTCACATTAAAAGATTATCTGAATGGATCATTTAAAATTGATTCCAATAGATGGCGTGGTTTTAAGTTTCTGAGGCATCAACTCGATAAAAAATATATATTGTGACTCTATTTGGTACAATAAACCTGTAAAAACAAGCAAAAAAATACTATAAAACAAATCGCCGCTGTATTTAAAAAAAAAACCACGAACCGAGTAAACCCTTTTACTTGCAAGTCGCTGCTAACACCATCTATATCCGTGGAACGGAACCGAACGCGATCGATATACTTAGAAAAATAATCAGTTTAATCAGATGAAAAACGCTAGTTACGTCGACACGGTTTCTTTGTATGGGATGAGGCATCTGTATGCTAGTATTATATTATCTATGCTATAGGCAAACTAAATGAAAATGGTCTGTTAGCAATCGTGATTCCGGTGCCAAGTCTACAAAACGCTTCGTAAACTCATTTTTATGCGTCAACAGACATGTAGGAATACCGTCACTTTAATACCGAGGTACGGTCGTCCATTCTACTAAACTAATCTGATTGTTATATGAAAACGCTTGAATAAATTCGCGAAAACACTATATTATAGTGTCAGGCGGATACCGTAAACAACCTTTACGAACAGATTTTTCGTGTTTCCGATTTACGAGATCCCGGCCTTTCCCTTTTCAAGTCAGTGTAGTTACCATTATAAGATAATTATATTAATACGTTAACAGAACCTGTAAGCACTTTATTACCTGTCTCACATACTTAATTCGGTGTCATATAACAGAATAAGATTATGTAAATTATCGCACATAAGGCCTTTTCAATTTTAAACTGCGCAATTGAAGAACGTGTCTTTGCATAACTCGAGATACTTTAAATAATATAGGATTTATTCTTCAGCTCAATGTATTGAAAGTTGGTATTATCCTTTAATACCTAACTGGTTTATTAAAAGATTAAGAAAAGTATTTTAAAGCTGTTTTGAAGGCTAGGTTTATATATTAAGGACGAAACTGAAGGCACCTATCTATCTAACCTTTCAGGGAAGAAATTTGTGTTTTGAAATTGAAGGTATTTTTGCGTGTAAGGAAATGTAATGGTTTTTGTTTGTAAATAGTCTAGGATAATTATGCCACTGATACTTAAGTTTAAAAAAAAATATTCCTTAGAATAAGATCCTGTACCTATGTATATCTCAATTATTATAAAGTATCCATGGACCTATAGACTATATATATTTATACAGTATGGGGACGACGATACGACAATACTGGCAATACTACTGCATACGAGTAGTTTGAAACAATCGAATAAATCTTGAATAAAAAATCTAAGCACTATGCTTAGGTAGTCAAACTACCTATATTTTTAAATGCAGATTGGGAATGTTAATCGAGTTGAAATTATTGTCGTATCGTCGTCCCTACACTGTATATAAGTAATTAAGAAATAATCTGTTGTGCTACCGAGAAGAATTCGAGAGAAAAGTAATCAGTTATAGCAATTAAGAATGTTTTCATTTCAAAATGATCTCATACGGACAATGATGAATTCTAACATAAGCATAACTAGCCCATTGCTACTGCTGGGGCACATGCAAACTATATGAAAGAGGGACTGGTCCGTAATCTACCACGTAAGCCCAGTGCTTGTTAGTGGATGCCATGTAACATGTCTTCGAGTTTTTGGTTCTAGGATTTTTAGGTTCTGTATTAAAATAAAATTGTCCATTAATAACGTTTATATTTTGATAAAAAGTCTGTGTAATCGAATATTTATTTAGAAGATAAATCGATAAATGTGATAGAAGCCTAAAGAAAGGTTTAATATACGAAATTGAGAATGACTGAACGGGTAAGGAATAGTTTAATATTGTATGTATAATTATTTAGTATAGAAATTAAGTATATTGTTTTGATATGAAAAAGTATTGGAACAATTTTATAACGGACCTAATAAATGTACCTAAGACCATGTTTTAAATATGTAAGTTTTTGTAACAATTAAGTAGGAATCTGTGTGTCAATGAATGTTTATATTATATGCATGTGTGTTGTGTGATTTTGACCAAATCCCTGCCAATGTTATACTTAGTATTTATCGAAATCGATACTTAGCAATCAATTATTACCAGACTAACGTTTTTTGTGAACAATTACGATTCCTAGGAACGAGTTTTTTTTTTCACTTTGTTGGTTTTATACCTCGTCATTATATCGTCATACATCTTCGATCTTTGGCTCTTGTCTCAATTAATTTGGGGTCGGCGTAACATGTCTTCTTCCATATTTTCTATTAGCACTTTCTGACATCACACAGTCCATCCATCGTTCCTTTAATCTATCCCTCAACCTTCGAGAAGCCTTTTTTATTCCGTCAGTTAAAAGTTATCGGACTGTTGGTCCACTTGAGCGGAGAGAGGCAGCGGAGCGGCAATGCGGATCGGAGTTGCGGACTGTATCTGTCTATAGACGCGGAACTAGGTAGCAGAGCGGAAAGAGAAAGAAATCCGGAGCGGAGTAGCGGAGCGGAGTAATGGACTATGTTTTTTCATTCGCGGAGCTCATTTGCACTCGTTTCTCTTCTCCGTTTTCCGCTCCGCTTCTCTGCTCCACTTCCCCGCTCCGCTTCCCCACTCCGCATATCTGCTCCACTTCCCCGCTCCGCCTCACTGCTATGTTTCTCATCTCCGCGGCCCCCGAAGTGGACAGGCAGCCTAATTGAATAACTTTTTACATAATTTTTTTACTCGCGCTTATAGCTGGTTCCGTCTGACAATGCCCAAACTTTTATTTTTATTTCAAATCTAATTTTAATTACGAACGACGGTAAAGCTTCAAAAACATAAGTACCTAGATAAATCCTGCCAGTCTAATTGGTGTTATAAGGTTTACTCCATCCAGCATGCAACCACAAAGGACGTAAGCGGCGGCGCGGTGCAAACTACAGTATCTACCTACCTACTTAAAAATAGGGTCTTATTTTTTTTTAATCTCTGAGGTGTTTAGCAAATGCTTAACAGATTCTTAATTTAAATTCTCTGAAAAAAAATTGAATATAATGTACCAAGCAATCGCTAAACAGTGTCGAGTTTTTTAACCGACTTCGCAAAAAAGGAGGAGGTTATCAATTCGATTGTATTTTTTTTTTTTATGTGTGTTACCTCAGAACTTTTTATTGGGTGAACCGATTTTGATGACTCTTTTTTTATTCGAAAGCTGGTGTTTGTCATGTGGTCCCATTTAATTTTCATCAAGATTTGATGAAGAACTTCGGAGATATACATCAGAACTCTTCAATAAATGACGGCAAATCACTCGGGATAGCTGCAATCGCATATCTGTTTATTGTTTACACCATTTCATAACATAACATCACACTGGTACGCTTTAAAGGAGTACGCAGGTGTGAACAGTTCACCCTGGTATACTCTCATTCCACCGGTTTTGTTTATTTAAGTTTCATGTTATTGGGTTTATCTACTCTGGCTTCACTTTGGGCGTTATAGGTACCACAACTAAAAAGTGTAAAATAAAAACTTTTTAACAAAAATTACAACCGACTTCCAAACAAAAACACTACAAAGTGAAAAATTACTTCAATTTCGGAAGTCGGTGTCAAAAAACAAAGAAACGAAAACAGGAACACCGACTTCCGAAATTGAAGTTATTTTTCACTTTGTAGTGTTTTTGTTTGTTTAAATAAATAATGGTGACAACGTTTCTGGAAACCTTCATCGAAGCTGGAAACACAATTTTATTCAATAGATAAATAGGTCCACCCTTGAAGGACCGTGGGGAAAAGGCGCACTTACGGGACAAAATGTCTTTTCCAACCATTTAAAAATAGATGACCGGGTGCCCCGGTCCTACTTCACTTTTGAAAGATTTATTTTTACAAGTAGCTCGTAGGGTTCAAAGGGACAAATTGCTCAATCGACGAACAAAGCTTAGGTAAATTGTGTTTTATGTGCAGTTTAATTTTGAAATTGTATGACATTTTAGCATAACTTCAAGCTTATTAAAGCGTTAGCCTCTTGATCGGAACGCAGAACGTTGCGTTATGCGGTTCCGGACACATTATGAAAAAAGTTTAGAATGTTTATTCCGTCGCACTTCGTACACTGCATACCACAGCGTTGTGTTTTCCGAACCCATCCTAACAATTAAAATAGAAATAGATAGATAGGTAAGTACTTAACAAGTCATACAACACAGGTAGGTAGGCATCCTAAGTACCACCAACAGTCACTGCCCCTTTTGAATGAATGAATTAAAATCATATCTATACCTTATTACCTAATATTATGTAACTATACATAGGCCTACTTGTAACAGGCATTTGACTATCAATATCATCAATACATATAATAAATCTGTAGAAAAGTAATTTTTGTACATCGAAAATATTTCCAAAAAAAATTGCCAGGTTGTTAAAGGATAACCAACAGAACCTATTTCCGGCATTTTTTGAATTTTTGTCTGCTTGTCTGTTTATTTGTGCACGCATCACGTGAAATGCACGAAACCAATGTAAATAACTTTTATACATAAAAATTGTGCGTAGCTTGAAGAATTACTTAGTTTTTGTTTCATCGCAATCGGTTCACTCTATCAAAAGTTAGATGAATTTAAAGTGTTCACGAAGTAAAATTATCACAGCACACGAAATTTAGTTACTCGGGCAGTTGAACTCGATATTCGATAGATGGCGTTGTGCATTTGAAGTCATTTTCTAAATGGCGGTATTAAGATTATACGCGACCCTAGAAAAAAAATTGGTAAGTATGTAGGGTAGGCAGGAAGGTAAGTAGGGTAGGGTTGGCTTGGCAGGCAGATGACGGGAGCGAAGCCGCTGGCACAGCAAATTTACAGTAGACCAACTGTACCTGTAGTTCTACCCTATAGCACCTACTGACATAGAAAACTTATATCGAAAAAAATATGCAGATTAGTTCCCATATTGGATTGTCGAGTCGAGGGAGTCGCTCAATGTAAAAAACTGGTATAGTAGTCACAGCGGATGTTTGTGTGTCTGAAGTTGGCTCTGCGAACCATTGTGCAATAAGCAATTTGTCATCGAGTATACTGCATAGCAGTGGCAGTGGTGGCCCAGTGGTATCGGCCGCGACTTACTAGTTGTAGGTCGTGGGTTCGAGCCCAGGCAGGCGCTTTACTTTGTGTAAATTATTTCATCACCACTGCTCTCAAAACGGTGAAGGAAAACATCGTGAGGAAACCGGCTGTGGTAGAACCAAAAATTCGAAGACATGTGACATCCACCAAACCGCACTGGGCCCGCGTGGTGGATAACGGCCCATTCCCTCTCACAGAGAGGAGGCCTGTGTCCCAGCAGTGGGCGGGCACAATAATAGGCTGATGATGTGATGTGATGATACTGCATAGAGTAAGCGAGATAGGACGATGCGACAAACGTAAGCGAGTTAAAAATGCAGTTGTACAATGCTATCTTCTACTTCAATATTGACACAAAAATAGCAACTGCGCAGGGTTTTGCAGCCAACTTCAGAGACACAACGATCCACTGTGAATACTATACTCTGCTGAATCCGGTTAGATTGGATGAATATTTCTAAGAGAAAATCCCCATAACAGAACCCGAAGCTCAGCAGTCGCATTGGCAAACACTGGACCAACGAAGCACTCAAGATGAGGATTCTATCATCAATAACCATTGACAAAAAGTCAAATTCGGAGTTTAATCGCCAATCTAAAATCTTGTTGGCCGGGCTGAACGTTGGCTTTCCAATGTGCATGGCATGGCACGCTGCTATTTTAAAGTCGCATTTCAGTAGCGTGCTGTAGGTATACGGATTCCACCAGCGCGTGCGGATGACGTCATCAAATTCGGCGCGTTCGATGTTTGCGGCGAGTCCCTGCGGTGCGTCAGTGCACGTGAACGTGGAGTAGGTGAACCTATAGGATGAGATTTACAACTACGCAGCCATTGTAGACAACTTCAGACCGGTCAAAAAGATTGGGAGATGATTGTACGTGACTGTGTAGCGCATGACAATCCTATATATTTTGGCTTTTTGAAAATCTTTATCGCTGGTAATTTGTCACTTTGTCAAGTTCAAAATTACCATTTGTCTCTATATAAGTAGTAAATTAAAATTACAATTAAGTATCGATTTCGATAAACAATAAAAAAAATCTGTGTCAAATGACTGTCCAAGCTTATTCCCATGTTTAAAATAAATAAATTATGTACTTAGAATATTAATATTACATTATTGAAATTTTACCAAAGATTTGTTGATGGATGCTATATTAATAAAATCTACATTGACTTAATTATACCTAAATGTACTTAAAACTGAATATTGCTGTTGACTGTTGATATAATAAAGACTTTTTTAATAAAATTATTATTTTGTTTCTTTTTCGTGTGTTGTCAAGATAGAAGAAAGTGTACGGCCAACGACAAAGGTATAGGGTAATGTTACTTTTATATTAAAACCTACCTAGATGGTGGTGCTACCTAAATAATTAAAAATAGTAGATTATTGCATCGAGCACAAAGTAATTTATTATTGCACCGAATGCCTGATTTAGAGCCCGAGCGTTAGCGAGGGCTCTAATCTAACAGGCACAAGGGCAATAAAAATTACTTAAGGCGAGGTGCATAATCTGCTTTTCTTTCAACTATTACCTATAGGAATAGTAGATAAAAGAAACTCATATCAAACAGTTAAAATAGAAGTTCAATTATTGAAATTAAAAGTTATACTTGAGCAATTATTAAACGTAAGGTTAAGTTTTGTTGGGCAAATTTATATTTGTTTGTTTAACTTGGGACTGGATAATATTATCAGACGAGTTAGATGGGCCTGGCTGATTTGTTACAATGAAGTCGTTATCACGGGAAGTAGATGGGCGCGGCCACGGGCGCGGCGATGTCGAAAATCACTATTTTATTTTTTATTTATACTTTCATTTTTAAATCAGAGTTAGCAGCAATCATTTTTTAAATTTGGAACAAGTAGGATAGAAACGAATAATACGTACGTAAAAAAAAGTATTGATATCGGCTGGCTGAATAGAGCTAATCCATTGAGATTGGCACCTTTTGGTGCGATTAAAAAAAAACTGTGCAATAATGAAATTTCATACATTTTTATTGCTCTAGAACAATAAAGACTCACTTTGTTTTTAGTGTGATTGTGATGAAATTAAAGCATAGTTGGAAGAAAATATTATTAATATACTTTACAATGCATGTCCTCGAAAAGAGCGTTTTCCAAGCAGCCAAACTGTGCGGAAAGTGTCACTTTTTTTTACTAGTGCTTTTTACTTTCCTGTACTTTTTTAATTTTTAACTCCAACGTCAGCCCGCCGCATAGAGTTTTTATTATTTGAGAAAAGTTTTAAAATTAGTTAAGTACAGATTATCATTCATATAAAAAGTAAAACAAAACTAATACGTCATTTAAGGCGTTTCTAATTACTCTAGATTTAGATTTTGATCAATAAATTAATTTTAATTATTCATTAAATATGTTTGGCAGAATTAATATTTTGCTCGTGCCTTTTTGCGTTATGACGTGACAGCTATTGCACATGCGCAGTAGAACTATGAACTATTAGTTAATCTGTGGATATGCTGAGCGCCCTTGAATAAGCGCCATTTTATTAATTTCTTGCTTGGTTCAGATATATTTTTTTATTTCCTCGCACAATGCATAGTAAAATGTTGTATGATACACGTGCGTAAGATGATTTCCGACTCGTGTCGATTTATCCACTCACTCGCTTCGCTCGCTCGTGAATAAAAATGCCACTCATCGGAAATCACCTACTTCCCGCACTTGTAGCATAAATAACTATTACAATGCATGTCCTCGAAAAGAGCGTTTTCCAAGCAGCCAAACTGTGCGGAAAGTGTCACATTTTTTTACTAGTGCTTTTTACTTTCCTGTACTTTTCTAATTTTTAACTCCAACGTCAGCCCGCCGCATAGAGTTTTTATTATTTCAGAAAAGTTTTAAAAATTAGTTAAGTACATATTATCATTCATATAAAAGGTAAAACAAAACTAATACTTCATTTAAGGCGTTTTTATTACTCTAGATTTAGATTTTGATCAATAAATTAATTTTAAATAAGTATTCATTAAATATGTTTGGCAGAATGAATATTTTGCTCGTGCCTTTTTGCGTTACGACGTGACAGCTTTTATTAGTTAATCTGTGGATATGCTGAGCGCCTTTGAATGAGCGCCGTTTTATTAATTTCTTGCTTGGTTCAGATATATTTTTTTATTTCCTCGCACAATGCATAGTAAAATGTTGTATGATACACGTGCGTAAGATGATTTCCGACTCGTCTCGATTTATCCACTCACTCGCTTCGCTTGCTCGTGAATAAAAATAGCACTCATCGGAAATCACATACTTCCCGCACTTGTAGCATAAACATCGGAAAGCACGTTAAGCCGTTGGTCCCGGCTGTCATTTGAAGATCTTTGACAGTCGTTACGGTTAGTCAGAACTAGCATTTCTTTTTTCAAATAAGTATCTACATACCTAATAGATAAGAATTAATATTTTTTCAATTCTACTTTAGTGTGGATTTTAATTAAATATTTTGCTCAACATTCATTTTTAAGATTCAGAAATCTCGCTCAATACAATTTTCTCGACTTTCGCAACATTTTCTTGGGTGACTGACGTCGATGGACTCAAATATTATAGGCATACATATAGCGATTTCGGTATTTTCATCAACAATGCAATCATTTGCACTCAGAAAGTATCATTTGGTGAAGTGGAACTGATGAAGAAGACCACAGATGGCCACTGGAACTCCTATGCTAAGTATGTCACGGGTATTAGATATCTCGTATGGTTAACCGACTATAATGAAGCAAATACTTATAAATAAATGATACTGATGAAAATGGCACTATCGAACTGATCTGATGATGAAGCCGGAAGGTAGGCACTGGAACTCTGATATAAAACAATGTATCCTAGTCGTGTTTGGGCTCATTGAAATCGTCATGATATGTACTTTGGCTATAAATGATTATCATGTTAATGGAGATACCTAGCAAAACTAAAAAGAGAAAATAAAATAAATTAACAAAAATCAAACCGACTTCCAAAACAAAAAACTACAAAGCAAAAAATAACTTTCTTGTCCGAAGTCGGTGTTGAAAAACGGAGAACAATGGGTACAAAAGTTTGTAGTTTTTTGTTACCCAACATAGTTGGGAAAAGGCTAGGCAGATGATGATGACAAAAGCTTTTCTGTCTAAGCCTGCCTAAGCCCTGCTGCGATCCTTACATACCTACTCCTTTTGCTGGTGATAAAAAAACTGCCAGTAAGTATTTGCTGTTGACTGTATCTAGCCGGGTACGTAGGTACCTACCTATATATAGCTAACCTATTTTCTAAAACAACAAGCACCTCAGAGACACGCAGTATCCAAGGACTTATAGGTACAGACAGACTAGAGACAGTACGTCATCATTTTATTCTGCCATGAAGGGCGACGGAGTCATTCCATTATTCACGCAACGTTTTGTTTAGTAATAGCTCTAGGTAACCAATTCAAACTTAGGTATAGGTGCTCATTTATATCATTGTCGTCAAAGACTGACTTACAAAACATTTACTTAGGTACAATATTATTATTCTAAGTTGGTTTATTAAGTTGCACATAAGCACAGCATAACTCCAATTAAGGGTACACTAGTCGACGGCACGAACAATTTTGTGCGCGGGGTTAAAATGCATTTTATATCAACCGACAAGTAGACCGAGCAGTAGGAAGCTAGTTCGCGTACGAATACACACTTTTGCAAATTTGTAGCGAAATAGATAATGATTTAGGACGAAACCGAGCGCGCGAAATTTTATAAACAGACCATTG
The DNA here is from genome assembly GCA_948252205.1 of Orthosia incerta. Lineage (NCBI taxonomy): Eukaryota > Metazoa > Arthropoda > Insecta > Lepidoptera > Noctuidae > Orthosia > Orthosia incerta. Next base: position 33,604,611 of record OX411743.1, read on the forward strand.
GCAGTCTAGATATCATGAATAAACGACTAAATCTATCTGTTCAAAATAAAATTATTTGCATTGTTGAACTACTAATCTATCCCTGTATGGAGGCCGTTTTGCAATTTTCCGTCTTCTTATGGTATTTAATCGCGTCCAAAAATGCATTAAAATTAGTGTCGAAATGTGGAACTTTCGACGCTCATAACTTTCAAATATTTTCTTTTTTTACTTTTTTGCTTCCATACAGGGCTAGATAATGATGAGACAAATTGTTATCACTTTTTATTTTGGACGTACATCGTCAAACAGTGGAGTAATCCCTAGACTACGTTTGTTTGGAAGAATTTTCGACTAGTGTAACTTTAAACCCACTTACTATACGTGGAAATTTGAGATACAATTCACCTAAACTCAAGAAGTAGAACACTACGGCATGTAGTGAGTTCGAACTTACTTGCTGCAAGAAATCGTTCTCGTCATTGCTCAATTGGCCGCATAGGACAACCAGACTGAGAACAATTACTGACTGAGATTGAGAACACTGAGAATCTAGGGCTTTAAGTCATAGGCACGCCACAATTGCGGCGATAAGGCCCCTCTTTGAGGAGTGGCTTGAGAGGCGTCACGGCGTCCTCACCTTCAGGCAGGTCCTCACCGCACGGCTGTTTCGGGAGGATCCTGTTCAGGATAAGGCCGGAGGAAACGCCCGGGTGTCACCATTGTGTGGATCGCCCGGAGGACACGGTAGAGCAAACGGTGGAGATCTGCCCGGCTCGGGCGGAGCAACGCCGTGTCCTCGTGGAGGCGATCGGCGGTAGCGACCTCGCGCGTCCGGCCCTGGTTCAAGCCATGGTATGGAGCTAGAAGGCATGGGAAGTTGTCACCTCCTTCTGCGAAGTAGTAATGCTCGCGAAGGAGGAGGCAGATCGTGTGAGGGAGTAGCAACGGAGACGCGCCCAAGCCACTGCAGGAGACGCCCTGGGTGTCAAACGTCGCAAGCCGACTCCCGGACACCGTAGGCGCGCGCTTGCAGACACTCGCTGTCTGCAAGCGCGCGCCTACGCTGGGTGGAATAATATTATTAGGTATTAATAAACGATAGGTGTAATTTAATTTAAAAGTGTAATTTTTATTTCATACCTATCTATAGGTTGTATCATCACATAGCCTCACAACTCAGCTACGACTAGTACAATGTCAGTGACGAATTTTAGGACTACGTTTGAACAGGCTCGCGTACGCCATTCGCGTGCGGGCGATTATGAACATTGAGGGGTGACTGCAGTTTTGACCCTTGACTGTACCTTATATCTTTGAAATTGTTTTGGTAATAGTTTAAAAATGGTATCCGTTTCGAACAGAAACTAAATATGAATTTAAACAAGAACCAGTGGTATTAGTTTTTAACCGACTTTCGAAAAAGGAGGAGGTTCTATGTTCGACTTCTTGTATGTTTTTTTTTTTTTTTTTTTTTTTTTTTGTGTATGTTCACCGATATCTCCGTCAATTTTGGACCGATTTTGAAAATTCTTTTTTTGTTTGAAAGAGTATGTTCCGAAATTGGTCCCATTTTAATTTGGTGAAGATCTGATGAAGAACTTCGAAGATATACAACAGAACTCTTCAATAAATAACGGCAAATCTCTCGGGACTGCTGAAATCGCATGTCTGTTTATTGTTTATACCATTTCATAACATAACATCACGCCAGTATGCTCTTAAGGGGTAAGCAGATCTCTCATTTGATCGGTTTTGTTCAAGTTTCATGATATTCGGGTAATCTATTCTGGCGTTATAGGAAACTTACTAAACAACTTGCCTATTAGGTAGGTACAACTAAAAAGTGAAAAATAAAAAAACTTTTTTACAAAAAAATACTACCGACTTCCAAATAAGAAAACTACAAAGTGAAAAATAACTTTATTTTTGGAAGTCGGTGTCCATAACGAAAAAAAAATGGTACCTACGAAAGACACCGACTTCCAAAAATAAAGTTATTTTTCACTTTGTAGTTTTCTTATTTGGAAGTCGGTAGTATTTTTTTGTAAAAAAGTTTTTTTATTGGTATTAAAACTGAATAAATCGGCAAGCCAAAGGGCAAAGAGTATTAAAAATCGACCAATCAGTTGCGAGACGAATGGCGTGATGTGGATATCCGTCTATGTGATTGGTCGATTTTTCATACTCTTGCCGAATTCATCAACGCAATAAGGCTGCCGGACTCAATATGAAGGTATGGGGTAGTAAACATTTTGTTAGAAGACGGGCGAAGGGAGTTTTTTTTAGATAAACATCATGCTGGCACAGATCACTAAATAGTTACTAACATTATTCATAGATAGGTACCTAGGTAAGCAAAATAGGTACACGACATACGCGTGCTGTCAAAGTCAAAGTCAATAATGTTTATTCCAACTAGGCATTTTTTCTATGCTTTATGCTCTGGTTTCCCCCAAGACACAGCGGTGAATGACGTCACTAGAACGTTGTCAACGAAATGGCGCGGTTTCCTACACTGACTGTAACGTCAAAAAGCGGTGCAGCCATTCTGTCTACGCATTTGCATGACGGCCGTCTTGTCGGTGTCGAATAGTTTGTGAACGTTTTAATTGACAGCGGTGAATAATCTAGATTTGACTGGGTGACGTACAAAATGAGTTCCAACTTCAACTGGAGCAGCGAGGACGACGAAATTTTAATAGATTTCGTACGTAACCATAAAGCAATTTATAATATAAAAGTAAAGAATACAGAAAAACACAGTGGAAACAGAATTGGTGGTAGAGATGGGCGTTTTCGGTATTTTGCGCAAATGATTATGTAACCGATATACAGTTTTCATATCGATATGGAATACGGTTTTCAGATATCGATATCAGTAGTACAGCGATATGGTTCCTATCGGTTGTGAAGTTTGCGTTTTGTTCGTACGTTTTTGGATTGTTACGTTTTTAAGTTTTGAGTTAATTGTCGTTCGTCGCAAGTAGTTTTGATTCGATACATACAGTTTTTGTGATATCGGTTATTTTGATATGGATATCGATATGATATGAAATTGCACCCCATATAGAGATCCTGAGCCAGAGCCTTGAACATCGTCGCCGAGTTGCCAGCTTGTCGGTTTTTTATCGATTACATTTCGGGGAGTGTGCGATGGAAGTGCATGATCTAATTCCGCCCAGCCCATTTCATCATCGGACTACCAGACGTACGGCGATGCGCCATCGGTATATGGTGGACATCCCACCTGTACGCACTAAACGTTTTGAGAATACTTTTATTATGCGTACAGCTAAGGAGTGGAATTCCTTGCTTTCCCGATAGCTACAACCTAGGGGTCTTTAAGTCAAGAGTGAATAGATTACTTCTAGACAAGCGTGCTCCATCATCGACCACATCATCGCTTACCATCAGGTGAGATGGTGGTCAAGCGCGAGCCTATTAATGATAAAAACAAAAAAATATCCGATATAAGTTACGTTTTGATATATCGGACCCATCCCTAATTGGTGGCGTGAAATTGGAGAAATTTTTAATTAAAAATATTTTCATCTCACATTACGGTAAGTATAGGTACATACTTATTTTACTTAATTAGCTATATTTATCTTATTACTTAATTTTAGCCTAATGTTCCTATTGTTTGCCCCCTCGGTCCATCGAAATAATTTTCCAAAGTTGCCCGAATTTGTACAGGATTTATTTGAGCTCGAACATTATGATTTGTCAGAGGTCGTATATTTTCAGTAGGTAATGGAAGTGGGTCATCAACATGTTTTTTACCTGGTGCTAGTACTTTTGCTTCACGTAATATATTATAAAATACTCGCACTCACTATTAGTTTGTCTATCACAGCTGGGGCCGTAGCAAAAGGTAAAATAATTTGAAGTATCTTGAAAAAAGGTCTTAAAAAGACGAGTATTGAATTAAAGTATATTCCACGAATAGATAAAGAAAACAAAGAAACTCTCTTTAAATACATAACGCGGCTCCCCAACTGCCTTAACATTACCTTGAGTCCTGGCTACGTGCGAGATGTCTATCACGTTAGTTACGTCCATAAAAAAGATCCAGCAATGTTAACGGTGTAAGTAATTTTCTTCGCCAGACCTGAAAAATACAAATATTTGGACATCAATCGGTAACGTGTGCCTACGCCAAAAAATAGGATGGTGCTGAACATATGCGGATTAGCGATGAACAGCAAATAAACAAGTTGTGACAGTCAAATTGAGTAGAATTGCAAAAAGTTTTAATAACATGCATGCTAAAGTACCTATTATAGTTATGTAATTTATGTTTATGTATCATTCTTCATTCATCTATTTTTAATCGAAATCATTAATGTTGCTCACAATCTACACTTACACTTAGTTACACAATTCATTTTACATATGTACACATGCTATCACAACCTCACTAGTGGGAAAAGTAATGTCAGGGGCGGCTTTACCTTTTAGTGCAGGGTGTGCGTAGCACACGGGCGCAGCGCCCTAGGGGGCGCCGAGCGCAACTCGTGCGCCCTCCGGCCGCGGCACTTTCAATGACCCACGTAAAAAGGGCTTCGGTTTGCATACATTTTTAAACATGTTACATGTTAAACTGGAGCTCTTCTTATATATTTCGAATTACAGCAAAGCAAGGCGCACCACGAGCGGCTTTTAAAATAGCAACTTAATTCAACATGAAATAAACCTAAAAACAGATAATAACAGATTACATTGGTTTAGTAGTAAGTGTCACATCGCTACCAAAGGCGCGTGCCGGCACCTGTTTTAATTCGTTTAAAAACACGCCGACAATTATATTGCGAATCCTGAATTCGGCTGTTTAGAATAAAAAATAAAGTTCAAATTGCCATGGACGAACGTCACGCGCGCATCATTTCTCAAGAGCGTGTGTACGCGTGGCGCGTGCCACACTTTGTGTTCTACCGCTACACCCAATTTTGCAAAGTAAGCCTTGACGCAATGGATTTAGTATTATATTTGAGTAAACATGTAAATAAGAGGTTAATCGGCTTTTCTTTTGATTAAAATATACCTATTAAGTAAGATTTGTTATTAGCTGACACAACTGTTGCAACTTTCACCGGGGTCAGAGCTTTTAAATAACCACAATGTTGTGTTTGTTATTCTTGTCACTCCTTCCTATCTTAAAATACTTTTTACCCGTTTACAGTGGGCCTCGCATTCGGTTTCCCAAATCTGTCAAATGTTCTCAATTGATATTGAACTCTGTACGTATGGCATGAGGTCGTAATTAGGGTTGTATCAGACAGAGAGCGGTCACACGGTCAAGCGTTCAAGAGGTCAGTTTTGCGCTCCAGCATGCAGTTGCTCACGATTACGAACCCCGCGCTGTTGGACGGTCTACGCGGTACCATACCACCTATTGTCACCATGTTTTTAGGGTTCCGTACCCAAAGGGTAAAAACGGGACCCTATTACTAAGACTCCGCGATCCGACTGTCTGTATGTCCGTCTGTCACCAGGCTGTATCTCATGAACCGTGATAGCTAGACAGCTGAAATTTTCACAGATGATGTATTCCTGATGATTTTGTTGACATTTATTATTTATTAATTTATTCTGATTTTATAGTAGATTCTTTTGTTTTGACATTTGACGAATTTTAAATAGGTATGACATATTAATTTTATATGACATTTGATTTATATTTTAGCACAGCTCATTTTATATTAAACTGACATATATACTTGAAGAGATTTTGTTAGACATCTGATTATTATTTTGACATTACTAATATTATTCATCTCAATCTTATAACTTCCATTTATTGTGATCATTGTTATGATTGATTATTATTATATTATTGTCTATATTGTTGTTACGCATGGTCAACCTTAATAGATCGCTGCATCGGCATACCTGCATATACATTGCACACGGCACCTACGGGCACGAAACGCAAGCTCAGCATAACGTGACCAATTGACGTCAATCGAACCTTTCCATAGAAACATAAAAACGTGGAGCGGCACTTTTGGATCTGACATCGACCAATTGACACTTTAGTATAATTAGTCGTAATTTCAATACTTTGTAATACAGTAATAAATTAGTTTATTAAAATAAATTTGCATTTTTTTGGATCCTCCGGTTGCACCCATCGTAATTGGCGCAGTCGGTAGGATAGTCCAGTAAATTCAGTGAATCGATCACCGACAACGGGCTATTCGAACCTACGGGTGTGCGGCTACGGAGGAGTATCCGAATATCGATACCACAGAGAGATGCAGATTTGGTAAGTACCTAGATCTACTAGAGTTGCTCGCCTTCCTATATTTTAGTATCCTTTGTGTAATTTCCTTTTTTTTCTTCTGTGTTTCCTTTGTGTTAATTTCCTCAAGTGTTTCTATTAAACTTTCAAAATTTTTCACCCACGTATACCACGGACTCCTAAGTCGAGTATTTCTAATAGGAACTCGCAAATCGATGCGAATAGTAATTTAGATACTATATTAGAAGATAGTGAAAGTGTAGAATCTTACTTAATCATAGAGAATAATTTAACTAACAAAATGAGTACCGATTTGGTAGATCAAGTTTTCAAGGCCTTACGCCTCGTTCCCGAATTCGACGGGAACCCGAACGTGCTCACGCGGTTTGTACGTTTATGTGACCAACTTGTCGCGCAATTTGTTAAGGCAGAGCCAGGTTACGAACTAAGTAATTTATCCTTGTTGAACGGCAAGTAATAAAGTTACCGGAAATGCCGCCCGCACAATAAATTCAAACGGCATTCCCGAAACCTGGCAGGGTATTAGAAACGCCCTGATTAATAACTTCTCGGACCAGCGGGACGAGACCGCCTTATACAATGATTTGGCCCTGCTAACGCAAAAGAATTTATCACCACCGGAATTTTACGAAAAGTGCCAAACTTTATTTTGTACAATTATGACGTATGTGACCTTGCATGAGCCCATATCTACTACCATCGAGGCCAAACGGGCACTATATAAAAAATTAACCCTACAGGCATTCGTTCGTGGCCTAAAAGAACCTTTAGGCTCGCGTATTAGGTGCATGCGACCCGACACCATCGAAAAGGCCCTCGAGTTTGTGCACGAGGAAATTAACACCATGTACTTACAGCAGCGTAATGACCATTTGCCGGAGCGGAGACCTGTGCAGTCTACGTCTTCATTTAATCCCAGTACGTATCAGATTAAGCCATTTAATTTGCATACTCCACAGCCAGTCACTTTTTCAGCGCCGTTTAATCAGCCCGGTCCCTCCAAAAGTTTTTATCAGCCACAACCGCCAAGGCCAATGCAAGCTTGGAGACCCCAAGTGCCTTTCAATCGCGGTCCCACGCGAACCCAACAAATGTTAAGCGCACCCCCGCCTAACCATAGGCCCCAGAGCAACGTGTTCCGATTGCCTCAACAAAGGCCTAGTTACACGCCCATTAATAATGGCCCTAAGCCCATGAGTGGTGTAAGCCACTTTGTTCCTAAACCTATGCCGAGACCTTCGACAGGACATGACTGGACTCAACAAGGAAATCCACCTCCCAGTAACTACTTTAAGACTCGTGAGATGAATGTTAACGAAGTAGACTTTTACGACTATTATGAATACCCCGACTATGCCTATAATGACTATTACGACCAGTTCTACCCTGTACCTTACAATTACGAACCTGTGTATGAGCCACTAGCTCATAGTGATTATGTTCCTGTGCACGTAGAGGAACATCAGAATGTGCCTGAAGGAACATCTGCCCAAGGAACGTCTGCTGAAGGCCAGGATTTTCATACAGCCCCGAAATCAGACAAACCAAAATAGAGATTAACTTACAAACCCAGAGACAACTTCCATTCATTCAGATTGCTAATCCACCCATTAAACTATTAGTAGATACCGGTGCGAACCTATGTTTTATTAGCCCGAACGTTGTAGAAAGATTTTATCATCATATCCAGTGTAATTATGAGCCTTTCGAAGTCACTAACATCCACGCGACAACTCGTAATAATTATTCCATTACTATACCGTGCTTCCCGGAATTTGGAGAAACCTGTGACATTACCCTATACATTTACAAGTTCCACAATTATTTTGACGGCTTAATAGGCTTAGACTTACTAGAAAAGTTAGAGTCTAATATAGATTTAAAGAACAAGGTTCTTGTTACACGTAATTCATCTAATCCCTTGCGAATGTATGATTCACGTAATTGTAATCTTTACGAGGACATAGTACCCGCTAATTCATCCAAATTAGCTAGAGTCCCCATTAATCTTCATGATGGTGACGTAATAATATCAGAGCAGACTATTTCCAATTGCACTATTCGCGACTGTGTTACTTCTGTTAAAAATAACCGTGGCATCATAGAAATAATTAATCCAACTAAACATGATGTAGTTTTCTCAATGGACAGGCCAGTTACCGCGGAACTTTTTAACGAGCAAAGCGCGACTATCTATCGGCCTAGCGATCGCGTATCCGAGGTATTATCAAAACTACGCACTGACCATCTGAATCCTGAAGAACGAGCCAACCTAGAATCTCTTTGTGCACAATATGCTGACGTTTTCTATATCGATGGTGAACCTCTAACTTTCACCAATAAAATAAAGCATAGTATTCATACCACCGACGAATTACCTGTCTATACTAAGACCTATAGATATCCCTTTGTTCACAGACAGGAAGTTCAGGATCAGATTAGCAAAATGTTAGACCAAGGGATAATCCGTCCCTCGCAGTCAGCCTGGAGCTCACCCATCTGGGTAGTTCCAAAAAAATCTGATGCGTCCGGAAAGACTATATGGCGCATAGTCATTGATTTTCGTAAAGTCAACGAGAAAACCCTCGATGACAAGTACCCAATCCCCAATATTAATGACATCTTAGATAAACTTGGTAACTGTCATTACTTCACAACTCTAGACCTTGCAAGTGGATTTTACCAAGTAGAAATGGACCCAGCCGATATTCACAAAACGGCCTTCAATGTAGAACATGGGCACTTTGAATTTTTACGCATGCCCATGGGTCTCAAAAATTCTCCATCCACGTTTCAACGCGTGATGGATAATGTCCTCAGGGACCTCCAAAATGTCATATGTCTCGTATATCTCGATGACATAGTCGTTTTTAGTGTTTCCTTACAGGAACACATGGTAAATTTAGAAAAAGTATTCAAGAGATTAAGGGAATCAAACTTTAAGATCCAGATGGATAAGTCGGAATTTTTAAAGCTTGAAACTTCATACTTAGGTCACGTAATAAGTAAGGACGGTATTAAGCCTAACCCCGATAAGATCATTGCCATCCAGAAATTCCCTATTCCTAAGACAGCTACCGAGATCAAACGCTTTTTAGGCCTGTTAGGATACTATAGGAAATTTATTCCTGACTTTGCGCGCATTACGAAACCCATGACGCAATGTCTCAAGAAAGGTTCTAAGATCACCTTCAACGACCCTAACTACATCGACTGCTTTGAAAAGTGCAAATTACTACTGACTAACGACCCTATACTGCAGTACCCTGACTTTTCTAAGGAATTTGTGCTTACGACTGACGCATCTAACTTTGCCATAGGAGCTGTCCTTTCTCAAGGACCTATAGGACAAGATAAGCCCTTAGCATACGCGTCCAGGACATTAAACTCCAGTGAGATTAACTATAGTGTAATCGAGAAGGAGTTATTAGCCATAGTTTGGGCTACTAAATACTTTCGTCCATACTTGTTTGGGAGAAAGTTTAAGATAGTTACAGACCATAAACCCTTACAATGGGTTATGAGCCTTAAAGAACCAGGCTCCAGACTCACACGTTGGAGACTTAAGTTGAGTGAATACAATTTTACTACAGTATACAAGCAAGGCAAAAAGAACACTAACGCCGACGCATTGTCCCGCATTGAAATCAACAACGAGGACGCTATGTCTATAGCGGTAAATGTATCTGAAAAGCCTCACTCAACAGTAGGTTCTGAAACACTGACAGCCCCTACAAACAACCCTGACATACTCGACAACTCTGACACAGCAACTGTTCACACTAGTAACGAAGCCCCTATTCTAGAAGTGCCAATATCAGACGAACCCTTAAATAAATTCAGTAGACAAATCTGTTTTGTACTTGTAGGCGATATTAAAAAACGACCGACAGTGAGTAAGCCATTTGAAACGCATACCCGAACTACCATTCAACTATCTGAGTCTAACCTGACTAACGACGTTATTAATGCAGTTAAAGAATATGTGAACCCTAAAGTCAAAACCGGTTTAATCATCCATCCTCCTCTTGCCATGTATAAAATAATCCCCATAATTCAAGACAACTTCAAAAGCTCTTCAATGAACATGGTTCTAACTAAAGTTGAATTAGAGAATGTTAAAGACTACCTGCGTCAACAAGACATCATAAAGAAATACCACGAAGGTAAAACAAATCATCGCGGTATCACTGAATGTTACTTAGCCTTATCTTCTAAATTCTACTGGCCTAAGATGAAAGAACACATCTCCAAGTACATAAATGATTGTACTATCTGTGGTCAGGCTAAGTACGACCGTCACCCCATCAAGCAAAGATTTAACATTGTACCACCCCCTAGTAAACCTTTTGAAATTATCCATCTAGATCTGTTCACAGCTCAAACGGAGAAATTCCTTACCATTGTAGACGCTTTCTCTAAGTATGCACAAGCTTATCACCTTAGAGATAGCACCGCTTTAAGTGTAGTACAAGCTCTACTTGTATTTTGCACCCACCATGGGGTCCCATTGACTATTGTCACGGACGGAGGCCCTGAATTCACAAATCAGATTTTCTTAGAATTCAACCGAACTCATAAAATTATTCACCATAAAATATTAGCGCATTCCCCTAACGACAATGGCATAGTAGAAAGGTTCCATTCTACCATTTTAGAACATCTTAGGTTATTGAAATTAGAGAGACGAAACGAACCAGTCGTTAATCTTATGCCTTATGCCATCTTAGCGTACAATAGTTCGATCCATAGCTTCACAAAATGTAGACCCTTGGACTTGATAACTGGACACTTTGACCCTCGAGACCCAATAGATATTGACCTATCTGAACACTTACTGCAACAGTACTCACAAGACCATAGGAAACGAATGGGTCAAGTATACGACCTTATTAACCAGACATCCTTACATGACAGGACACAACTGACTGAAACCCGTAACAGGGACAGAGAACCCGAGAAGGACTATACCCCTGACCAGCAAATCTTTGTACGCAACCCCATGGCGTCTCGACAGAAGTTAGCCCCGCGTTATACGCAAGATACTGTACTCGCAGATCTTCCAATCCACATCTATACGAAGAAGAAACGCGGTCCAGTAGCAAAATCTCGCCTTAAGCGAAGTCCTAAAGATCCCACTTTGTTACAGGATAATACTATGGCTGATGACCCTACATCCGGCCCGAGGACAAGAGATAACAGTTGAATCACTTGACAATGGACCAGGACTACTTCCCTTCAAATTAGGAGCGGCAAAGATCGTTTCCCATTTCCATTCTTTCCTAAGTCATATAGATTTAGAGAATATCCATCTTCAAATTGAAGTGGTAAAAACACAGATGGCTGAATTAAGTCCCTTAGTTAACAATAAAACCTTATTCCTATTCGACCCTCATCTGAAACATCTCAATAGTAAAATCAATTTAATTACTAGTAAAATTAGTATGTTTGAATCAACTCGTAGTAAAAGAGGCCTTATCGACGGTTTGGGTTCTGTAATAAAATCAATTTCTGGTAATTTAGACTACACCGATGCACTTAAATACGAAAACGCCATAAACACCTTACGTAATAATGAGCATAAAATAGAATTAGAAATTAATAACCATGTTAGTTTAAATAGTAAATTTATTTCACGTAGCTCTCAAATAATAGATAGTATAATTTCAAATCAAGATAAGATGAGTAAAGCACTAAACTTAATTTTGGAAAGTAACGCTAATAGGGATACAGATTTAATTAAATACGCCCATCTGGCCCAACATCTGTTAATCTTAGGAGATAATGTAGAAGATCTTTATGAAGAATTACGAAGTTTAGAGAACACCCTAACATTTATTCGTGCGTCGAGTACCCCGTACTCTTTATTTAATTTAGATGAAATTAAGTATATGTTAGGTAAATTAAGGATTTTATATGCTAATGACGAAATCCTTGACGTAGAAATTAGGCATTTTTATGAAATAATTAAACTAGGTTACTTCTATTCTAATAAGCAGATAGTAGTAGTTATAAAAGTCCCGATAGTTGTTTCCTCCACATATAATTTGTATAAACTTTCCCTTGTTCCTAACAGAAACCACGAAACTCTTATACCACCCTCACCTTTCGTAGCACTCTCTAGCTCAGACTCTAGGTACATAGAGACAGAATGTCCGAAGGTAAACTCCATATATCTCTGTGAGTCAACAGCCAACCTACAAATCCAGAGCAAACCAGATTGTATCCAGCATCTCATAGTCCATCAAGAACTTCAACCCAGCTGCAAGCTGACACCCGTAGCTCTCACCACCGAAGCCCTGGAAACCCTGGACGACAAGCATTATACCTTAAGTTTTCCTGTACCAACAAAAGTGAAGATGTCTTGCGGTTAAGAACAGTACCGGACCCTACGAGGCAGCTATTTGGCAATCATTCCCCTCAACTGTAACCTGAGAACACCCGCCTTCACTATCTCCAACACTGACGACCACATCAAAGGACATGTCGTGAAGATCATTGAGATGCCCCTATACAACGAGTCGAGGCCTGAAAATTATCCGAAGCTCATCCTAAATTCGCCAAATCTACAAAAACTTCACACGCTTAGCAACGAGATAGCGACGCAACTGCCTGTACATTTAGATGACGTCACCGATCCCGTCATTTACCACACTACTATACCCATGTACCTCGCACTATCCGGTACATGCGCACTCATCGCCACTCTAATCTATCGTCGGCTACGCATAAGAAAAGCATCCAGAGAAATCACAGAAAACTTCAACAGCAACCCTGAAGTCGTCTACGCAATCCCACCACCACGCACTATCAACCCAAGCCAAATAAGGATTGACCCTGGATGTCTACCAGCGACCATCTTGAACAAGTCCATCGATACTCGCTGTTCTACGGGGGGAGGTGTTACGCATGGTCAACCTTAATAGATCGCTGCATCGGCATACCTGCATATACATTGCACAAGGCACCTACGGGCACAAAACGCAAGCTCAGCATAACGTGACCAATTGACGTCAATCGAACCTTTCCATAGAAACATAAAAACGTGGAGCGGCACTTTTGGATCTGACATCGACCAATTGACACTTTAGTATAATTAGTCGTAATTTCAATACTTTGTAATACAGTAATAAATTAGTTTATTAAAATAAATTTGCATTTTTTTGGATCCTCCGGTTGCACCCATCGTAATTATGTTGGTTATTGTGTATTCAAACAATGTTTCTCTAATAACCTAAATCATTTTTCATTCCTGTTTCAAGCCATTTTATATGTTTTATGTTTGGACCGGTTATTGCTTTGAAATGTTGATAATTAATAAAAAAAAACCGATGTTTCTGTAAATTACAAAAGAAAAAAATTTGCATGCCGCAAGGCAAAATGTATAGGGACTCTCTACTAAAAGAACATCTAATCTGTACACCTACATTTAGCAAATAAACGATTTCATTTCATTTCATTTCCTGGTGCCGCTATAACAACAAATATTAAAAACAGAATAAAATAAATATTTAAGTGGGGCTCCCATACAACAAACGTGATATTTTTGCGATATTGGAAAGGAACCCTTCCAGCGCGAGTCCGACTCGCACTTGGCCGGTTTATGACGATACTCTTCATCGGAAGACGAATTCGTGATTTTGTGATCATTATCAGCATCACGACTGAAAAGAAAATACTGGGTGTCGCCCAGTAAATAAGGATAGAAAACAAGATGGAGATTTTCATAGATTTTTTTCCGTGCACCTTTTTCGACGTTTTATAAGTGCCCATGTAGGCCTATGTGAAATAATAAAAAAATATTTTTGACCGCGCGCTTACTTTAGGGCGCTAGGGTAATGATTGCACACGGGCGCTACATAGGCTATAATAGAGACGCCTCTGAGTAATGTTATAAATATAATAAACTTTCAACAGATTCCGATTGCTCCAAGAGATGGTGTTACATAGGAGATTATTATGTTCGACGTAGAGGATACAGGTACTGGTTATAGCGGAGAAGCAGCGAAGAAGAGATCTGATCGCCTGTCATTTTTGGACAGCCTTCCTTCGTCCCAAAGAAGCACTATTACTAGTGTCATAATAGAAAACACTCATGATAACAGTGAACGAACACAAAACCTAGGAGAGGGAGGTATAGTAATGGAAAATACTCACCATAACTGCGAAGAAACACAATCTAACACTGAGGATATAGAATTTGTCATATGTGATAATAATGATGATAAAAAGATGGTAAAGCTAAGAGCTATAAGAAACGAAAAAGTAATGCCCACACTCAAGAACATCTAAACCTACTTAAGCAAATAGCTAATCAGAATTCTACTCAAAATGGATTAGATGAAACTGATCTCATTTTTGGTTTAATGGCAAAAATAGTAAAGAAAGGTGCCACGGTGCGAGCAAGTAAAATTAAGAATGCAAATAGGATCATTAGTTGGTAATGCTGAATTACGCCATATTTCGAACAATTCACCTCAGAGCAGTGCCATAATATGTCCAAGATCTAGCACTATTAATAGGGATTACGAAAACCTTGTCCCTTCGCCAATGTCCACCACTACTACTACGAGTACAACTGGTGCTAATGATCATTTACAAATTGTAGCTCGTGCTTCACAAGGCACTCGTTTAAATACAGTGGATGAAAAGGGACAGATAGATTTAGTTTCACAAACAGATGATTTAACATTAACTATAAAAAAATGTTAGTTAAATACATATTGTATTAAAGCATAAAATAAAAATATTGACTTACCTAACTAGTAGGTATACAGTTTTTCTTCTGGGCCTATTGGTTTCGAATTTCTGCTGTATGGTTTGTACTGTAGGTACGTAATTAAACAACAGTGGTGTTAGGGGAAAATATTCTCTGAATTTCTTTTCATTCCTCTTTAGACGGAGACGTATTAAGGTTACACTAGTCGAAAATTCTTCCGTACAAACGTAGTCTAGGGATTATTCCACTGTTTAACGATGTACGTTAAAAATAAAAAGTAATATCAATTTGTCTCATCATTATCTAGCCCTGCATGGAAGGCAAAAAGTAAAAAAAAAAAATATTTGAAAGTTCCACATTTTGACACTGATTATAACGCATTTTTGGGCGCGAATAAATACCATAAGAAGACGGAAAATTGCAAAACGGCCTTCATAAAGGGATAGATTAGTAGTTCAACAATGCAAATAATTTTACATATTTTTTATTTTTAACAGATAGATTTAGTCGTTTTTCATGATATCTAGACTGCCAAAGGTCTGTTTATAAAATTTCACGCGCTCGGTTTCGTCCTAAATCATTATCCATTTCGCTACAAATTTGCAAAAGTATGTATTCGTACGTGAACTAGCTTCCTACTGCTCATCACAGCATCTACCTCTTCCGCACGTATTGTCGGTTGTTAAAAAATGCATTTTAACCCCGCGCACAAAATAGTTCGTGTCGTAGACTAGTGTACCCTTAAAATCTCAAATGCACCTTCTGTACCACGAGCTTTATGTAAATCATCTTCCTCCTTAGGTACGACTTTATTCCTCTTCTGTTAGTTTATCCTCCAAGTAAATAATTAATGTTAAATCAAGGTCGTCCATTTTCTCTACTGGTTTCGATTGAAGTTCGTTTTTTTTTTAAAGTTCTTCAACTTCACACAAATATCGTCACCGTAAAGACGGCCGTCTTCTTGCGACCGTAATATTACGGCCGCTATGTGATGGTGCCGCTATTCTAGAAATTCAGAGCTGCACTGTTGAACGTCAACAATTAAAATTGAAAGTATCTAATAATAATTTATTCTACCGTCCATTCGGCAAAGTAGCTTGTTATGGAGAAGAACGGACAAGAAACTCCATACTTACTCTTATAACAATATGGCATGGCGATGTTCTTCAGAAAAGCCAGGTACGCAGTACCTCCTCACTGGCGTACGTGACTTGCGTGTATGACTAGATGTATGTTAATAGATGAACGTAAATGGAGTGTAACCAAGGATCGTTGCAGGTGGGTGGCGTTCTTTCGCGCGTTTTGCATGGGTAAAAGGCGTGAGTTTACGCATGTAAGTAACAGGGTTGTTGCGAACATCAGCATCTGCCGATCATCAGCATTGATAGATGCTGATGATCGGCTCAGAAGTCAAGGTAATATAATGTATAAAACTAAAAAGAGAAAATAAAATACTTTTTAACAAAAGAATTAGACTTCCAAAACAATCTACAACCAACCCGCGCTGGGCCCGCGTGGTGGATAACGGCTCATTTCATCTCACAGAGAGGAGGCCTGTGTCCCAGCTGTGGGAACATTAAAAGGCTGTTGATGATGACACTCTACAAAGCGAAAAATAACTTTCGTTTCGGAATTCTCGTCAAAAAAGGAAAAAAAAGGTAGGTACCTACCAAAGACACTGACTTTCGAAAAGACAGTTATTTTTCACTTTGTAGTGTATTGTTTTGAAAGTCGGTTAATATTTATGTTGAACAGCTTTTTAAAGAAAATAAAAAAAATGTACAGATTTTATTTTAAGAATTTTCTTTCTAAAATACCTACTTAATTCAAAGCAGCATCAGTATCCGCTGATGTCAATGAAAAAATATCAGCATCAGAGGATGTGAAAAAAATGTCCATGAGCAACAACCCTGGAATGTAAGCAGAAATATTAAAGGCTAGTACCTATTAGGTACAGGAGCCAGCTGTGTAAAGATCAAATGTTCTCCTTACTGTATATTTTTATCAATCAAACAAAAATCAAAAAAATGTTTTTACAAATCAAAACCGTTTTAACAAGACTACTTTTCCACAATGGGTTAGAGCAAAGTTCATATTTCTTATTAGCATATGTAGATAGGTACTAACCGAAATCTAGAACAAGGTAATCCATAAGATAGCCAAGGTTGTCAACAAATAGCTTAAAGAATAATCATGGCAATACGCCGGCCATATTAACCGTAAAACCGATGACCATTGGGTAGACGTGTTCTTGAGTGGGGACCGCGAATCGGCAAACGTAAGGTAAGACGCCCTCAGGCTAGGTAGAGCGATCTTCACAAGGTGACTGGTAGCAGCTGGATTAGAGTTGCTGAAAATCGTGCGGTTGGAGAAGACTATTCCCAGCAGTGGATTGCTGCCGGCATGAAGATGATACTGATGGAAAAGTGTCAGTGGAGTTTCTTGCACATTCTTCTCCATAGAGACCTACTGACGCTTACGAATGCGCAAATAGATTCATATTTTGTTTGACAATTCAAAAGTACCTATAAGGTTTATTTGAAATAAACTACTTAGAGTCTGGCAAACGAAAGTAGAGACTGGAAAAGCGCGGAAAATTTATAAAATATCACCATAGCAACCCTAAAACTAGTCTGAAAGACCTGGAATAACCTAATTTGATACTTTAGAATTATTTATTTTACTTCGTCTGAATAAAAATACTATAGGTACTTTAGGTAGGTAATATTTTAGATCAATCTGAATAAAAAAAATAACAGTATTCTATAATAATTTTGGTTTATTCACACCACACGGAAATAATCTTGTTTTTGTTTGAATTTAGCGTCTTTCTGCTGTTGTTTTTCTTGATATTTAGACATGCGAAACAACGTCTCCCGTAATCCAATTTTAATTGTTTTATAAATTTTTCACTTAATAAATGCTATTATCAAGACTATAACAAATCAGGTTGTCATTAGTATAGCATTGCCATATAAAACGTTTGCAAATAATTCGAGTGTCTACTTTCGTTTGCCAGACTCTATTGTTTTTTTTTTGTTTATTCCTACTTAAATTGTTTTTGTAGACCACAATCAGTGGACAAGATTAGGAAAACATCAAAGATTTTTTTTTTTTAACAAATTGATCTATTTTTAGAAATTCTAGAACTAATAAGAGTAATAAGCGTAACAAACATGAAATAAATACTTCATATAAATATACAATTTACATTTGTACAATGATGAACTGATTTCTTTAACGAGATTAAAAGATGTAAATAACAATAACAAAATATAGAATCTGTACCACAAATTGTTGTGTATCACAATAGTTATTCTTATTATTAAAACTACTGCACAGTATTTCCCTGTGCAGCTTCTGCAGAGAAATGATTGCAGATGATTGAAAACATTGCAGTTTTTTATGATACTAGGGCAATTTCTACTGTAATAACTAGTTGGACATAGTATTATTTCACAGCTTCACATTTAATGGAATGAAATTAATAATGAAAATTGATGGAATTAATGAATCACTTAATAAGTTTACATGAAATTTCTGATCACATCAGAAATTTCTGAGAGACTATTGAAATAAATAAAATATTCATGTATTAAACTCAATGATATTCTAATAAACAGATACGTAATACAGTCACAAAACAATCGAAAAAAGTGTTCCGCGCAGTAGCGGCAGCCCACATACACACTTTTCATTTGTCTGACATTTCACTACAAGTCGAAATGGATGGCTTGATAAAACCAACAAGAAAAAAAGAGACAGCTAGTGTTTGTCACTTGCGTGTGAATGTAAACAAACCACCAATGTTTTTTTCTTTTGACATTTTGTGACATAAACTAAAGAGAAAAGTCACAATTGTGACGTATTCGAGTCTTCACAATGCGCGCGCTCATAACATATCTGTTTATTAGAACATCATTGATTAAACTACAGTTAAAAGACTTTTTTTTTAATTACTTTGCCTCACACTAGGAATTTCTCCTGTACTGTGGGTGTGTTTACAAACATATAAACTCACATACACAATATCAAGCTTAGTCTACAAGATTAGGTATTATCTAGAATTCTTGTCTATTTAAGCTACATGACAATTTAATCTTTTTTTAATCCTCGTATCCTAAGTTCCATTTCCAGGTATGCTTTCATATTAGGGTCTTCAACCGTTTTCAGTATCTTCTCGGCAACTTCAGGCCCAGCGTTAAGCATCTTAGCTGATAGGGCCTCTGCCCATACTATGAAGACACAGTTAGTACAACCAGATTGGCAGCAAGATGTTGGAGGTTCGTCTATGGAGGCCTGGAAATTAAAAAAGGGTTTTTCTTTTGACTTGTTGCTTTTCATAGAATTTACTTTATAAGAAATCTAGCTTCTTCCAGCGGCTTCACCTGTGTAAATAGCGTTTTCTTAACCCAAGGGAATAGTATACTAGCCTCCGTGCCAAATTTCATCCCTATCCGTTCACCCGTTCCGCCACGATCAAGTAACAAACATCCAAACTATCGCATTTATAATATTAGCAGTGGTGTCTCATCCCGTACATAGAAACTGTCTCGACGTACTGTACTGTTTATTTGATTTACCTAACAATATTGTATGATTATTAGATGGTGATCGATCTATCGCTGTGGAATGGAACCGAACGCAATCGATTTACAAAAAATAATCAGTATAATCAGATGAAAAACGCTAGATACGTGGCACAGTTTCTTTGTATGGGATGAGGCATCTGTATGCTAGTATTATATTATCTGTGATATTAGTAAGATTTGCATGAGTGTGGCTTCTTACTGGAATGCACGAGGTAGTGGGTAATTAATAGTAGGTCTACCTTACTGTGTGTGTAACACACAAAAAAAAATATAGACTAGTTTATTTTACAATTTTGGGAGAAACCTTGAAAATCTATTCAATTTCAAATACAACTGTTTAGAATTTGGTTAATGGATGATTAGAGCTGTTTGTATATTTTACTGCAAGAGAATTTGATTAAGTAACAAAAACCAACTTACATTTTTAGCTATTCTGTCCAGTTCCTTTTGTTTTTCATCGTCTATAGCTTTCTGTTTTTCATCATCTGCAGCTTGCAGCGTAGTTGTACAAGGTCTAATATGAAGGTTCGGGCATCTCATTACCGCAGGGAAACGTGAAATGTTTAATTTCTGCAATCAAAGTAACAATTTATTTGTTATTGAAAGAGGTCAGATAGAGGACTACACTTAGAAAAGAGATACTCACAAACATAATTTTATTTGATATTTCAATATATGAGTAAGTAATATAGATATCAGTCCATTTATATCGTTTTATAAGTGATTTTTAGTTACGAAATAACATTGAGCTTCGGTTATAATTTATTTGAATAGCTACAGGTGAATTCTCTTAATATTAAGAGAATTATTCACATAAAATAAAATTGAATAGGAAAGAGGCAATTGTTTTTCAAGTCTCATGTTGAACTAATAAAGTTTTTCAAATCGTACGAATCCAACAATAACATTGCAAAATGAAAAATGTCAGTGAGTCAGTGTCATTCATTTGTAAAAAGCATTGACAGTCCATTTTTTTATACCCAGAATAAAAACGAGGTTTTTGCCACGAGAAAAGAGGACTACAGACGATCAATCGGTTATTAGTCAAACGATGAAATTGCGTTTGTGATGAGAACTCGTCACACTAGATATCTCGTCGCTATCTCTATTAGGTCTCTTTCACTAATACGTCACTTTGTACATATAGTCAGTTTTCCAACTCGCCTAAAGCCGTAGTTTGTTTCTTTCAGTATACTAAAATGTACTCTGTGTTTGTCTGTTTCCCACACTTCTCACACACGTCCGACGCTTATGTCACAGTAAAATATACAAACAGTATGTGAACTACCTACGAACGCTCGAAACGGCACACTCACATAAGCATACGCACCGATGAGACCATAAAGGCACTTCTGCATTGCTGTCAGTAGTGCGAGCCTCTTAGGGGTCTCGTCGATGCGCATGTTTTTGTGAGTGTGCCCTTTCGAGCGTTTGTAGGTAGTTTCCATACTGTTTGTATATTTAATTAAAAAGTGAATAATATGGTAATTATGGTCCCCGATGCAATACGAGGTCAGATCAACTGGATATTAGGGGTCGGTATTCTCAGCAACATTGTTCTTTCTCCACATACCCTTTGGGTATACAACAGACAACAGCACTGTAGCTAAGAGATACGTGTCCGACGCACGGGCTACTGGGCCTCAGATCCAGTCTCTCTGGGACGCAATGGTTGAGCGCTTAAACCTGTCATTGTAGACAGTCTCCGAATTTTCCTAAATATTTGATTTACTTATTTTGTGCTTAATTGTATATAAGTGTCTGATGAGTTGAAAGAGACGAAATACGGCTTGAGACGAGTTGGGAAACTGACTACATGTACATAGTGACATATTAGTGAAAGATATAGAGATAGCGACAAGATGACTAGGTATACATATGATAGCTTGATCTGTGCGGCATATGTCAAACTGTTACATACGTTATTGATATGATCACAGAACAAAAAAAACGCCTACTACAATAGAAGTCGCAAGTGGGCGGGGCCCGCGTACCCCGAGTTTTGCATAGTTCTGCATATGTTTCCTTCCGCGCACACACTACGCACATCAGTCTTGGTTCAACCGTAACGGTGACAAAAACTTGAAAAAAAATATAAAAATGCCTTATTGTGCTGTTTTAGAATGTAAACACGATAGCAGAACCAAAAATGTATCAAATGTAGGTATATCTTACCATCGGCAAGTCTTAATTTATTTTATTTCGATAAAAATGTAAAAACAATATTTTATTAAACAAGACAAGTAAAAGTTGATTTTATGATGTTAAATTTAAGGTCTACTTCCTTTAAAACTCAAACATTGTTCTCGAAGATTCCAACTATGCACATGTCACATTCAGCTACTCAATTAGAGATTACCAATATCGATAATGAGTTATCGATACTTTAAACTTACAATATTCAAAAAATCTTCTTACGCGCGAAAAACATACCCTTTCCTTGCAGCCGTATAAAAATAAAGATTACGACGAATTGAGAACCTCCTCCTTTTTTTGAAGTCGGTTAAAAAGACAACAGCCTTCAAAATCAACAAAGTGTAATAATAATAACACATGAGGCCGAGGCTTTTTAAATGCCAAAAACCTCCACAACCGCGAGATATGCAATCTCAGGGAATATTTTCTACACACCGACGTAGGTATGCATCGAGATGTAGTAGCAGTGGACAAGGGACTCACCCCGCTCTCCATGGCGCATGAGAACTGGCGCAAGCCTGTAGTGCTTGAAACTAACGACCGTAGGGAAGTATGGCAGAGTAAGGAGCTTCACGGACGCTTTTTCCGGGCCCTACATGGGTCTGATGTAGACCAAGCAGCGTCCGTAGCCTGGCTGCGTTTCGGTGACCTCTTTGGGGAAACCGAAGGTTTTGTCTGTGCAATTATGGACGAAGTTATCATGACGAATAACTACCGGCGATTTATTGTGAAGGATGGCACGGTTGACATCTGTCGGGCATGTCACCGCCCGGGTGAATCGATCCGCCACATTATCTCTGGATGTTCTCGTCTAGCTAACGAAGAGTATTTGCATAGGCACAATCTTGTAGCCAGGATCATCCACCAGCAACTTGCTCTGAAATACACTCTTGTGGCATCGGAGGTACCGTACTACAGGTATGTGCCCGACCCAGTTCTCGAAAATGGCAATATCACATTGTACTGGGATCGGTCCATCATCACTGTGGTGGTGGACCGAATCGAGAGGCGTGCAATGATTGTTGACATAACTGTCCCGCATGACGGGAACCTCGTGAAAGCCGAGAAAGATAAACAAATCAAGTATCTTGACTTGGCTCGCGAGGTTGTCGACATGTGGGATGTGGACACAGCGATCACTGTACCGATAGTCGTGTCAACCAATGGCTTAATAGCCACGAGCCTCGACCAACATCTTAGAAGGCTCTCGTTAGGCAGCTGGGTCAAGGGCCTGATCCAGAAAGCAGTACTGCTGGACACGGCTCGTATAGTTAGGAGGTTCCTCTCTCTGGAGCCCTGACCGCCGGTAGCTTGGACTCTGTTCCCGATACCGGTGGGCCTCTATTTTTTATATTTTTAAATGTTTTTGTTTTTTAATTTATTTTATAAAAATATTTAAAAATGTAAAAAATAAGAAAACTGTTAAATAAAGGAAATAACACATAAACATAGAACCTCCTTCTTTTTTTAAGTCAGTTAAAAACTGGCTTATGTGTTAGTCTGAAATTTAAGATCTACTGGTGTATAGACCTAAATTTCATCAGTTCATTAAGGAAGTTAGTCAAGCTAATCATAATAAGAGTGTAGCCGCAGGCGAAAGCGTAAGCTTCCCATATCAGTAGGACGTATTGCATTTGTAGTGTAGTTTATCGCATCATCATCATCAATCATCAATACATATAATAAATCTGTAGAAAAGTATTTTTTGAACATCAAAAATATTGCCAAAAAATAGCCAGTGTGTTAAAGGATAACCAACAGAACCTATTTCCGGCATTTTTGGAATTTTTGTCTGTTTGTCTGTTTATTTGTGCACGCATCACGTGACATGTACGAAACCAATGTAAATAACTTTTATACATAAACATTGTGCGTAACTTGAAGAATTACTTAGTTTTTGTGTCATCGCAATCGGTTCACTCTATCAAAAGTTAGATGAATTTAAAGTGTTCAAGAAGTAAAATTATCACAACACATGCAATTCAGATACTCGGAGAGTTGAACTCGATATTCGATAGATGGTGTTGTGAATTTGAAGTCATTTTCTGAATCACGGTGTTAAGATTCGCCGCGAAAGATTGGTGACTATAGAAACAAATATGGTCGGTAGGTAAGTAGGGTAGGGTTGGCAAACAGATGACGGGAGCGAAGCCGCGGTCACAGCTTGTAATTAATAATAGTACACCAAAGACTACGACAGTACTGTCTTTCCTTTCATTTTTTAAATCCATGGAAAGGTTGTCTTGAAAAGATCGCTTTTAGCGATAAGGCCGCCCATTGTGCCACCCAGTGTAATGTTTTCTTCGTCTATACTTTCTGTAACTTATATGGTGTACATAATAAAGAGTATTGTATTCTATAATTCTATTGATAGAACAAAAACACTAAGATACGCCAATCTTTGTATCAATAGAATCATTTTCAAAATCGGATCAGTAGTTTACCATAAAATAGGTATCTTAATAATACTTTCTATAAATCGTAAGTATTGGAATAAATTTATATAAAAACTTGATTACAGACATAATAATATTTATCGACTCTAGTTATTGGGCGCACGGTTGGCGCAGTGGTTGAGCGATTGACTGCTGCGCTGCGTGTCGCGGGTTCGATTCCCGCACGGAACAAATATTTGTATGATCTACAAATAGTTGTTCCGGCTCTGGGTGTTTGTGTATGTGAAATTATATGTTTGTAAACGCACCCACGATACAGGAGAAATTCCTAGTGTGGGGCAACGTATTTTTTTAACTAAACTGTATTTTGTTTGAAAATAATACGGAATGTCGATAAATAAGTCAACGACTGTGGTACATCACTACTGGAGGACGAGTAGTAATGACCTCATTTCGCAAATATAAATCTTATCGGTAACGAAATACGGCTTTAAATTAAATGAATTTATTATAGTGACATCTAGCGGCGGGTAGCGTAACTTGCTCATTAAACTATTCCGTGTGCGCTTTAAACGAAAAAAGTAATAAATACTCAAAAAGAGTAGACAATAAACCAACTCTATTGTCATAAAGCTGTGGTTTATTTTCAAATAAGCGACGACTGACATATTTTCTACTTTCATCTAAAAATTAAACTACCAATCACACCAAAGATTTTTTAGTGTTATGAAATACAATTAATCTGTATATGTGTGAGTTTGGGTACGCTGGTTCCGATACTAATAAAGCTATAAGCGATTTCTACTGTCTTCTCTGTTCTGTGGATATGATAGCCTATCAAGCGCTATTGATACTGACAGCTGTCGCAGAGATCAAGCTATCTTTCATGAAATTTAATGTGTTCGAGTTGTCATCACAACCGAAATTGCTTTGATTGTAATAATATTATAATGAGTAGATGAATCATATTCTAATACCTCTGATACACAGTCGGAAAAATCAACTGACCAAGGTTGTCATAACAACCAACTGGAGCGTTAGCAGTGTTGCCAGGGCCTTTAAGTCAAAAGTTACGTTTAACATCCTAAAATGTTACATTTTTGCTGCAAAACTTACATTTTATTTTTAATTTCAAGTTTTTTAGGTCGGAGGCAAATTGCTGTCAGCAAAATGGCGGCATATAAAGGAATCTATGATGTCTAATGGTGTATTTAATCTTATGATAAAACAGATTCGTCAGATTCTAGTTTCATTTGTTCGCAGCGCCATCATATAAAATTCTATTATTACAAATTGTTCTCAAAAGTTACGAAAATTGCCTTACATATAAAAAATACTTCATGTTACGCGAGGCGGTCAAAAGTTACGTAAAATGTAAGAAATGTAACCTTCTGGCAACACTGCGCGTTAGTTCTAAACGGCTGCGTGATTGACACAACTTTAGTTATTTTTTATTCGAGGGCAGCAAGCACGAGCAAGAAATGGTGTCTCATACCTTTTCAAAATATCAGAATTTGGAGTGGCTCTTCTAGTTCTATGTGTAGAATTCTAAGCAAAGTTATAAAAAAGAAAATGGATTTAAACTAAACGTTCTCTATTTGCCCTTGGCAAGCGCATACCGCCCAGCCAAGGCTGTTGGAAGATCAACTTAATTTGGTTGGCCACCTACCGTCTACACGATCTTTTTTGGTTGGTGCCCCGACCAAAGGCATCTTGGTTGGGCGCTTAGATAAAGTACGGTTGTTTTGACTGTGTAGAAGGGGTTTATGTGAACATTTAAAGCGTTTGGAATAGTGAGATTACCATTATCAAAATAGGAGCGTATTTTTCCGCATAATTTCTACAAAATATCATTCAAGTGCCTTAGAACCTTGTAAATCTGTAATTTTGATCTAACTCAATCTTAATCTGACTACAACAGATTTGTATATCTATTGTTGTGAACACTGCATTAAAACAATAAATTACACTTGTTTTTATTATTAACGATGGAACTCATGAAACATGAACATTTTAGTTATAATTACGCGCCTCACTCTAATGATATCCATAAACAATTGACCTCACCGGAAGTTTCACAGACAAAAAGATTTATCCTTGGCAACACCACAAAAAAATCTAGTCTGCGACTTATTGATATCTCTTTTTGTTGTATTGGAAATGACAGAGAGATCATAGCGACTGAAGTGAGATAGAAATACTTTAGATGCCAGAGTTGCAAATGTCGCACAGCCATTTCGTCGAATAAATTAATTTTGAGAGTTCGATGACCGCCCGGAATCGTTTTGTCCGTCATTTTTGATCTATAGATTTTACAAATCGCAAATTTTCGTAAGTTGTCTAACTTTATTTGGTGCTAATTAGTGCTTGTTACGATTGTGCAATTACAAGTTATTGATTTTGTTTTGTCTCACCAGCATTTTCCATTGAAACGTAAGTTAAAGCCAAGTTTTACTATGTATATCGTGATAAGGCAGCGTATGAAGCTTTATTGGGTTGCAGTGACGAAGCCGCTTAATTCTGTTATTGTAGGATGTAGTGAGCCGCTACGTGTGGCATCGCTACTTTATTTTTAAAGAACTTAATTTTAATTCAAAGATTTTTTTTCCAATAAGTTTACGATTTTTAGTATTTTTTGGGCGGTTCCACCGGACTTACGTATTTCGTTAAGTAACTAATTTAACGGACAGCGGGTTTTATTTATTTTTATCTATGCGTCTATCGTGATTCCGGTTTGAGTGATAATTATCTTGGAATATATTTTTATCTAAATATTAAATGTAAGGACAATTTATTTACCGTATAGGTTATGGGGACTATGATTCATTCGATTCTATGCGACGGTCGCATGTGACACCGACTGCAAGTCGCTTCCTTTTGCATTTATTTCATAAATATTGATTACAGTCGTTTATGATTTATATCCCTTATGATAACACCACTGGCTGTAAGCTGTAAGCATGTAGATAATAATGAGGAATCTACTGTTTTTATTATACATTCTCTACATAGTAAATTGGAAAATTGATAAGGTACTAGTTTATTTGCTGTAACTTTAACTTGCCTGTCTAGGCCTAGGAATGCACATCTTGCACTCCAATAAGTCAGATTTCATCTCACAAAAATTATCGAGCACAGTTCTAGATTCTGCACTTATCATGCATGAGTCAAATGCTAGAACATTAATAATAAAAGTCTCCTCCCATCCCTGGTACACCTTTCAAAGGTCAGGACCCTAAGGTCCTGAGAATCTCAAAGATATATTAGTCTCTAAATCACACAAATTCAAGCTAGTAAAAATGTTTGACCTTGAACAATCTATTGATTAGTGATTAATCAGTTGTTAGTCATACACCTCAAATAGATTGTATTATTGATTGGGCATGCATATTTATTAAACTTTTTGATGTACCCATAACTGATAATTATTTTATGATATTATTCTAAGAAATAAGATTTTGAGTTTAAACTTTAAGCCAATATGTACCTTATTGCTTTTAAAATTCTAAATTTGATTTGCTTTTTTGTCTTTTTAATTCTAACCACCAATACCTATCTCAAAAAACCAAGACAATGAAATAAAATATTAAATTTATGACAGCTTCACCATTTTTCTCGTTTCTCCTTTTTTAACCCTCATGCTATGATTCACTCCCTCTTCATTCATTTATCTCAAAAAATTCAAGACAGCTTTTGACAATAAATAATAATATATAATAAAAAAATAAAATATCTATACTAATATTATAAAGAGGTAAAGTTTGTGAGGTTGCAGGGGGTAATGTCTGGATCTACTGAACTGATTTAGATAAAATTTGCCATGGAGATAGTTTGAGACCCTGGGCAAGACATAGGATAGTTTGTATTCCCTCGGAATGATAAGACACTTTTTATGCGGGGAGAAACTAGTAATAAATATATTAGAACTCATCAATAGTCATAATAATTTACAAATATCAATAACTAGACTGTTATGGTGACAAAAACATTATAATGAGTTATCATGATACATACCTACAGACAATTGTGATCTTTAAATGTCACTCATTACTGATAAATATGGCTACAAGTGGTTTGCATCATGCATTTATCATCACTCTTGTCATTCTGATCATTGATGATCATCATAGAACATGAAATATTAGGTACCTACTAACAGTCACACCATATATTAAACGCTTGCTGCTTCACTCTACTGTGGGCTTATTCCGAGTTTTTTAACGTAGGTACTCACTCGAGATTCTTACCGTCACCAGATGGCGTTTAGCCAATTTCAAAACAAATTTTTTGTTTACGTTAATGCAATTGAGCATGAATAAAAACTTGCACTAAAGCCTCTGGTCACAGAAACTATTTATTTTTCCAGATAGCAGTAAAAATTCACACATGTTCATTCTTACTCAGTGAAGGAATTTTCAAATTTGGACCATAGTCTACAATAACAAATCTCCAATAGATCTGTTTAGGGACTTTTTTGAGGCAATTTAAAAAATAAATGATCTTTGGAGCATTGCTTTCTCACCCTGGTCTTTCAGAATATTCTTGACTGAGATTTATTAAAATCTTGCTCATTCACCTGTTGCTTGAACACTGAAACTTCTGCACTCCTGAGTTAAACATAAATAAAAAACAAATGAACCATAGCTTTTTAAAAAAGGTCTGACAAGTAAATACCTATATTCTCATCTTATCTAAGTTTATAAGTAATCTGTCATGCCTCAATAATTAACCAACACCATTTTATTTTTAGCATACCAAACATGTCTGGAGATCCCCAAGTGACCCGTACTCCCGAGGAGGAGGAAGAAGAAGAAATCAAGTCCTCATACAGGCCTCCTCCAGAGAAGACGATTGACGAGATCCTTGCTGCGGATCAGGAGGATGAGTCCTTGAGGAAGTACAAGGAGGCCCTGCTTGGAGAGGCTCAGGCTGGTGCTGTTGTTGTTGGTAAGGATATTTTTTTATTTAAAAAACAGACTATAGAAGGTAGTGATAATACCTATTATACTAACCTTGAGCTAGTCAGCATAGAGAGAGCAGTGTCTTAGAGTTTCAATAGAATAAATGGCCAGATTATACCGGTTTTTTCCTAGATTCACCCTACTGTTCTTCTTTGTCAGTACACTCTTGGCAGAGCGGTCGTGGTCATCATGTTGCAGGGAGACATCAGGGTTGCCATAATTTGCTTAACGATGCGACGCCATTCCTCTCTATCGGCTGTTATTCGTGTGCGATCTGGTCGGTCCATCGCATGGGCGACCTGCTGCGCGCTCTCGTTCGTTCCATGAACTAAAAGCCGCTCGATAGAGTCGTTGCCTCGTCGGGACACATCTCCAAAGAACTGGAGTACTCGAGCTTGGACTATAGCCAATAGACACTGCCTAATACCGAGTTCTTGAAGGATGGATATGTTAGTACGAAACTCAGTCCATGACACTCCAAGCATTTTTCTCCAGCACCACATTTCCAGAGCGTCTATTCTCTTCCTCTCAGTGTCTCTCAGCGTCCAGGTCTCGGCTGCGTATAGAAATATGGGTAACACAAGTGCCCGAAAGAGCCGGGTTTTCGTTGCTTTGGTGATATTGTGATCACTCCATATTTTCTTCAGCCTATCCATGGCAGACCTGGCCATAGCCATGCGACGCTTGATCTCGTCTCCCTACTGTATCTAGGCGAAAATTAAGAGGAAAGGGTAGGGTCAAGTTGTAAAAAAAGGATTATTATTTGATTTTACAAGCACACTGCTAGATACATTTTTTGTGCACCATAAACTGAATTCTTTTCTAAAACTTGTCTAAAACCATAAACTGTAGTTTCTTGCAGAAAAAATAACAATTTTCTTATTGGCTAGTGGCTACTCTACTCTTTTCAATAATCATCTAGTCATTCTAGTCTACGGAAACTCATAACCAAATCAAGATGTTTTCATACAAGATAGGTATCTCATATTTACTCACTGACGTCTAAACAAAGAGTCCTACTGTGAATCTTATTATGTGCGATACAGACGCCTTATAAAGACGAAAGATTCATTATCGAGTATCAAATGGACCGCGACAATCGTGCTGTAGATATTTGATAATATTAGTCATGTCGTTTATATGCAGGCATCTAAACACTTCTTGAATATTGAAATTAGATGTTATTCTTGTGTTCTTTTCACACAGTTTTCTAAATTCCTGTGCTGTCTCAATTTAGGCAATTCAGGAGCATCACAGCACAGGCGTATTTGACTTCAAAATCCAGTTAAAAGTTTAAAAAAAAATACAATACGGGCTCCTTTGAGACTATTTGTGCACAAGCATAGCGATCGCTACGCTTTGTTGCTAGTCTGTTTTGTACCACTCTTGAGCAAAGGCCTCCCTCAACATCATTCACTCGAGACCGATTCATTAATTCCAGTTCTGGCGACACCTTCCAGTTCTAGTTCGACCTGCCGTTTTCTTCGTGGTCTGCCGCGAGCCTATCTCACTATCTTAGGGCACCGCATCGCAAAATTAATGAGACAAATTGACAAACGCGCGTTGTCTTTCACTCATGACGTCCACGACCACGAGCGGCAAAAATCGACAATCGTCGGCTCGCTGTGAGCCGCTCGTGTAGCGCTCGTTACAGGCTCACGAACCACTTACACACTATGATTTTGGTAACAGTAACGGTTACGTGCAACGTTACGATTACAAAATGTGTACCTTGTAATCGTCGGCTCGCTGCTAGCCGCACTCTTACCGCTCGCAGCAGGTTTGCGAACCACTTACACACTATTATTTTGGGTAACAGTACATGCAACGGTTACGGTTACGGCTCGCTAGTGAGCACCTGGCTTTAGTTGCTGTGTGTGGTTGAATGAGTTTTCAACAATCTATGTATTAGTGGAGAGCAGTGGTGGCCCAGTGATAACGGCCGCGACTACGAGTTGTAGGTCGTGGGTTCGAACCCAGGTAGGCGCTTTACTTTGTGTTAATTCTAAATCATCACCACTGCTCTAAAAACGGTGAAGGAAAACATCGTGACGAAACCGACATGTCCTAGAAACAAAATTTCGAAGACATGTGACATCCACCAACCCGCACTAGGCCCGCGTGGTGGATTACGGCCCATTCCCTCTCACAAAGAGGAGGCCTGTGTCCCAGCAGTGGGGACATTAAAAGGCTGATGATGATGTATTAGTTGCGTTTTATTTGTGACGCGTCGGTTTTTTACTGGGGGTCAGTCTCGAATCTTCCTTATAAACTTCCTAGCCTTTTTCATCATTAAGTCGTAGAGCTCCATTGACTTAGCGCCACGAATTGTATGTTGTGCATTGGTTTTGGCTTTCATGAGTTACTGCGGTTGGCAATAGTGTTGCGGGCTTGTCCCAAACAAAAAGAAAACATTGATTGTGTCTTTCCTAGCAGACCAAAACCGCCTCTTTTTTACGCTGTTCTTCACATTACAGATTACACTAATTCCCTTTACCTTAGAACATTATCAAGCTTTCTAGAATGTGTTATCAATGTCGTATCAATAGCTGTTGATACTACATGATTTATCTAATCGTGTTCGTTGACAAACAATTTTATGACATATCCAATGACCGTTTTCCTTAGTTGCGCAAGGGACTAATAAAATGTTGTTTTTTCTTACTTCCCTTATACATCGGCGGGCCATAGCCCATAACGTAACGTAAATGAGTGGCTATTAGGTTATTGCCGTTTAAATAGATCACTTCTATGATCGATATGGCAATAACCAGAAAAATCATTGTTGCTTTATTTTTAGTTACCGAGTATGGATTTGTGCCCGGTAATAAGCTCACCCAGTTCCCCACTATTACATGGGGCTATGTCTGATGCCAATTTAATGCTAGCGTGATATTATGTTATTTTTATTGAAAAATTAAACAGGGTACAAAGCCTTACTAAAGTGCTATTTTGTGACCCGACTGATTTTGTGATCAGATTTGAACCTAAAATGTACAAAAGCTTCGTATAAGATTACAGAATAATAATTTCACTTGGCGTATTGTGGTCTTCGAAAAGATGACTCCTATGCGATAATATTATAAAGAGGTAAAGTTTGTGACATTGTAATCTCTGGATCTACTGAACCGATGTAAAAAAAAATCTTTCACCAGTAGAAAGCTACATTATTCCTGAGTGTCATAGGCTATAATATATTTTCAAAAGAAAAATAGAAAATTACAATAATGTAACCCAAGGTAGCAAAATGTTGCCTATAAAATTAATTCTTTGGCGTGCGCTGAGAAAACTTTTGATGATAGATAAAAATTATTAGGTAGGTAGGGTAGGCAGACCGAGGCAGCGTAGGCAGGGTTGGCAGGGTAGGCAGGTAGGGTAGGGTAACTACTATGGGTATAGGTAGTTGACGGGAGCGAAGCCGCGGGGGTCAGCTAGTAAATAATAGAGAGGTGACAGCATTACACCTACTCTAGTGCAGAATTTTTTCAATGCCGCGAACGTTACATGCCGATGACATACACTTGTCACAAATGTCAAGGTCTGATGCCTACACGCATGACATGACCTTGTCGCGTGGGTCGGCCAAACAACCTGCATTGCACGACAGCGACAGTTTACTCGTACGTTGAGTAATCGATACCTAGTTGTTATTGATATGTTTGTGTAGGGGACTGTAATCGAATCAGAGTAATTCGATTTTGAATGCTGTCTTCGTGTTAGATGAGTTGCTTGCGGACTAAGACCTAAGCTTTGTTAATTTTGGATTAGCTCGCATAGTTGAGGGTAGCTTTTCGTACTTGTGTGCAGGCCGCAAGCTATGTACCAGCTAGCTACTGTCCGCGGCTTCGCCCGCATCAGAAGCGTTTTATCATGCCAAAGGAACGCAATACCTGAAGCCTAATTGCAAGTAAATTCCGCAAGGCAATACAAGTTTGACCCCATGAAAGATTGCATAATCTTTCATGGTTTTCTCTTGAAATAATTAAGTATTGTCAATAATTATTGGACTCTTTCGAAAATAGTGTCTTCACTAATGAAAGTGTCCAATATTTTTTGGCAATAAGTACCTTATTATTATTTAAAGGAAATTTGTCATACTCTTTCATGGCATTAAACATATGTCTTGCCGAATTCACTTACGCAATTAGGCTGCGGGTTCAATAAAAACCGGCCAAGTGCGAGTTGGACTCGCGCACGAAGGATTCCGTACCATAATCGCAAAAATCGGCAAAAAAAACACGTTTGTTGTATGGGAGCCCCATTTAAATATTTATTTTATTCTGTTTTTAGTATTTGTTTTTATAGCGGCAACAGAAATACATCATCTGTGCAAAGGAGATTGCCCATACACAGGCCCCTTATAAGGTATCGTGTCTGCGATTTCAATATTATCCAATAATAGGATTTATATTTTGTGTTTTTTTCCATTCGTGTCCTTTACTTTGTATGTACATACAACAACAGATCAGGTTTCTTCACTTGGACATTTGTATGCACCTTATTGCATTGTAATAAGGGTTCATTTCAAGAACAGAAACATCATTATTTCTCGTGAAACCCGCAAAATAAAAATAAAAATGTTTTCAATTATGAATATACAATACTTGATTGATTTTCTACAATATACAACCAAATTCATCAAGATACAACCATTTTTTCAAAAGGGCCCAAGTTCCTTTACAAAATGGGCATTCCCCTTTTAACTGTCTAGCTAACACAGCTCATGAGATACAGCCTAGTGACAGACAGACAGACGGATCGCTTTGTCTTAGTAATAGGGTCCCGTTTTTACCCTTTGGGTACGGAACCCTAAAAACTATCCTATGTCCTGCCCAGGGTCTCTAACTGTCTCCCATACCAAATTTCATATAAATCGATATAACCGTCTAGTGTTTAAAATATACCACACAGACCAGTTACTTTTGTTATAAAGGCGAAAGTTTGTAAGTGTGTTTGTATGTTTGTTACTTCTTCACGCTCAAACGACTGGACGGATCTGGATGAAATTTGGCACAGATATATTATAGTCTGGAATAGCACATAGGATACTTATTATCTCGGGAATATGTTCCCTCAGGATAATTTTCGACTTTCACGGATTATGAAAAAGTACCGATAACCGATCTGTAACTGATTTTAGTCGCAAACTGTTTTGTTGCTGTATTAACTTTGATGCAAAGCCAAGTGTTAATTAAAAGATCAAGAGGTTTTTTTAGTACTGAATCTGATTAGCGAACAGAGTGGTTCTTTTGTCACGGTGTCTTTGTAGAATTGTCTTCCGGCCTTGTAAAGAAATTCACATAAACGACGTTGAATAGGTAATCGTTAGCACAAACAAATAGCTCTAAAATGTTCTTTGTTTTTGCTGACGTAGAGACGTCATTTCATTTAACATTATACACGTTAAGCACTTTCCTGCTAGGGTAGGTATGCAAGAATCTTATACTCCGGATCTAATAATTGGGATTGAAGATTGCATCACATATCTTTTCAGGTACTTTAAGTCCTATGATACTCAAAATTTTGTCTATACTATCTACTATAGTATTATAATATTATAAAGAGGAAATATTTGTTTGTTTGTACCGAATAGGCTCCGAAACTACTGGACAGATTTAAAAAATTCTTTCACCAATAGAAAGCTACATTATTCCCGAGTGACATAGGCTATTTTTTAATCCCGAAAACGGGTCCTGTGGGGTGGCCCACGGGAGCGGAGCCGCGGGGAACAGCTAGTAATATTATAAAGAGGAATGTTTTTTTTATTTGTTTGTTTGTACCCAATAGGCTCCGAAACTACTGGACCGATTTAAAAAATCCTTTCACCAATAGAAAGCTACATTATTCCTGAGTGACATAGGCTATCTTTTTATCCCGAAAACGGGTACTGTGGGGTGGCCCACGGGAGCGGAGCCGCGGGGAACAGCTAGTAATATTATAAAGATGAATGTTTTTTTTATTTGTTTGTTTGTACCCAATAGGCTCCGAAACTACTGGACCGATTTAAAAAATCCTTTCACCAATAGAAAGCTACATTATTCCCGAGTGATATAGGCTATTTTTTAATCCCGAAAACGGGTCCTGTGGGGTGGCCCACGGGAGCGAAGCCGCGGGGAACAGCTATCATAAATAATCCTTCAGACCTTATCCCCATTTATTTGGGGTTGGTTGCAGCATGTCTTACATAATGGACGTCTTTATTTGCCGTAATTTCAATAGCCATATAAACTTTCACACAAAGATGTATTGTCAGTACATAATTTAAAAAAAAAACATCAACCGTTCTACCCACTATAGCTTCCCCCGCCTCGTATATTATCTGCAGCCTCACTATGGCCGTCGTTTGCAGCCACATCAATTTCCTTTATAGCTGAGCTATCAGCTGTTGCTAATACAATAACGACAATGGCCTATTTCTGCTGACCTACTTCATCGAGTGCATTCTGTGACGGTTTGCATCCTGTGTGAGACTGCTTGATTTGCGATAAATGTCTCGACTTGCGTCCTGTTCGGTTCAGAGATCAAAGATATTCCGATACGTGTTAAAAGTTTCATTGAAACTCTTTTTTACCCAACTGCTGAAGGAGGGTAATGCGTTTATCAGTCTATGTATGTATGTTTGTTCCTATGTGGCGTTCTAGAGAACAAACGCGTTGGCCGATTTTGATGAATTTTACGTCAATCGATTCGTCTAACCTTGCAAGTGTCACTGGCTATTTTAAAATTGGAAAATAGAAAAATGCCGGCTTTTGTGCGCCATATTGTGGAGGCCCATTTTTTTTCTTCCTGACCATGCTGTGCAGTCGATACATCTGGTTCGAAGACCAACCATCAAAAGTACCTTTAAATGGTTGGTCTTCGTTAGACTAACAAAATCATCATCATAATTCTGTCCTTGTCCCATGTTGAGTGGGATCGTGATTGGCGCAAAAAGTTTCCTTCTTCGATTCCGTCGTATCAAGCGATACGCTATCATTGACTCCTTTTTCATTCACATCATTCCTTATTCAAACCATCCACCTTTCCTTTGCCATCCCTCTTCCTATCCATCCTGTCAACCGTCACATTATCACTGACTTACTTTTCATTCAAAATTATATTCCTTACATTATAATATATCAATATGTCCTTTGGTCTCTCCCTTTTCATCCATCCACATTTATATTCATAACTCTTTTAGTCACATGTGTTTTACCCCTTCTCATCACATGCCAAAAATAAACACAACTATGTAAAGTCCCAAAAGGACCAATTCCCTTATAATCTGAAAAGGTTTTTTTTTCGTGTGTCCACGCAACAGGCAAGAATTTTTTAACCGTTTCTTTTAATAGCTACCACCATACTTCAATGGTTAAACTTTCTCATAGCGACTTCAGAAACGTTCAGAATGTCGCTTTTGATCAGAACTTTGGTCTTACGAAACCATTTTAATTGTTAGACGGTTCTATAAGGTTTCGCATGAACTTCCAGAGCCCTTGTTTCCATTCCTGTGGCATTTCTATAGAAAGTTGATTTAAAGGCAGCCGATGTAATTTGTAGAAGGTCACGAGCGGAATTGTTTCTAAAGCAAAGGGTGGACGTACCAGGAGAAATTGTCTAATTTATAATCACAACATATTATAAAAAAAACTGGCCAAGTGCGAGTCGGACTCGCGCACGAAGGGTTCCGTACTTGGTAAATTGCGGTTTACGATTTATGACGTATTAAAAAAAAATACTAGATCTCGTTCAAACCAATTTTCGGTGGAGGTTTACATGGTAATCATATATTTTTTTTAGTTATATCATTCTCTTATTTTATAAGTTACAGGCGGAGGGACACACATTTTACCACTTTGGAAGTGTCTCTCGCGCAAACTATTAAGTTTAGAAAAATAAATGATATTAGAAACCTCAATATCATTTTTGAAAACCTATCCATAGATACCCCACATATGGGTTTGATGAAAAAAAAAAATTGAGTTTCAGTTCTAAGTATAGGGAATCCCCAAAATTTATTGTTTTTTTTTCTGTTTTGTGTGAAAATCTTAATGCGGTTCACAGAATACATCTACTTACCAAGTTTCAACAGCATAGTTCTTATAGTTTCGGAAAAAAGTGGCTGTTACATACGGACGGACATACAGACAGACATGACGAAACCATAAGGGTTCCGTTTTTTGCCATTTGGCTACGGAACCCTAATAAAGTCTACCGCCGCGTTTGTAAGCGATAAACTCAAAAACTACTGAACGGATTTTCATGCGGTTTTCACCAATAGAAATAGTGAGAAACGAGGAAGGTTTTTGTGTATAATTTGTCACGGGTGAAGCCGGGGCAGGTCACTTGTTTTATCTTAAATACTGTACAATATATACTCGTATAGTTCCTTTATTACGTCTCCCCATGCTATGTTTTATAACCCAATTGTTCAACAGTTCTTGATTTTGAAAAGAAGTTGTCCCAAAGTCGGTAGATATTGCTTGGTCGTATCGGTAAACTGGGGTTAGGTTATACTTATTGGAAGCAACTCAACTCAGTCTATTGCAGGCTACTTCTGAACATATAACTTTGCCAAGCTTGTGTAATGGCGCACATTACACCCGGTCCTCCGATTTTTGCCTTCAGGCTGGCCCAGCCACCTTTTTAAGGTCGCCGGTACACCTAGCGTGGGGTGACCCACGCTACATTTGCCGATTCATCTGCTCCACCGTTTGCTTTGTATTTTTTAGTTAAACCGTGATCATTATAAATAATCTAGGACTCATTCATTCATTTATTTGGCGCCACAACCATTTGTGGATCTTGTCCTCCTCAACGAACTTCTTTCATTTCGCTTCGCCTTCGTCACAATGTTTCCCTTCCTATCTTCAAATCTTATTATCTTGGACTATATTTCGCAACGAAGAAAAAACGGTGAAGAAAAACATCGTGAGGAAACCGGTATGTCCTACTCGTAGAAGCAAAAAATCGAAGACAAGTAACATCCACCAACCCGCACTGGGCCCGCTTGGTGTATTAAGGCCCGTTCCCTCTCTCACAGAGAGGAGGCCTGTGTCCCAGCAGGGGAACATTAACAGGCTGATAATGATGATAATGATAATGATATTTTGCAAAGTTCATAATACATTGGACTATCTCCATTGACGTTGTCGCTTACGAAAGCTAGCGCAAACTAAAGTCTAAACTAGATCTATTATTATATCATCGTAGGATTAAAATTAGACTCTGAGCAATGATCTTATATTTGTGTTTTTCCTGCGATATTATAAACAATTTAAGCGGCACTCTCCGACGCTTGCCAGGTGTAAATTATCGCCTAGCAATCTAGATATATTTTGACGTAGAAAAACTTTTCGTCAGAAGTTATTGCGTTTTCAATTTAATTGTTGGTCATGGCTCTCAGGGCAGCAGTTTGAGTTTACCATCGTGTTGAAAGGATTAGTCAGCTAGACTCTGCGTTACCGAGTGCTAGCTGTCCAGGGTGCGCCGGCGTTTGGAATCGCGATGCGATTGAGATTAACGCCACTCGGGGAGGCTCCTTTCATGCACCACCTACCGCCTGGACGTGAACTGCAGTGGCCTATATGGAAAGCACTCAATCGTTTGCGCACCCAAGTAGGCCGCTGCAAACATAATTTAGCAAAATGGGGTTTTATAGACCCGTGTCCACGTGTTTTATATGCCCAGTGTGAGTGCGGTGCCCCTTTGCAAGATATGGCACACATGCTGGAGTGTCCCAAGTGCCCATACTCCTGCACTTTGGAGAACCTTATGCTCGCCACTGACGCCGCAATCGGTGTGGCCACCTACTGGGCCCAAAGTTTATGAAGAGTTTTCCATCGACTCGAAAAGAAGAAGAATTAAATTTAATGTACAAAATTGCTTAGAACTTTTGCAGAAGGTCAAATTAGGAAAGCTTTTATGTCCCAAACACAATATGGTAACTCTTATCATGCAGAGAAGGAACACACAATCATCAACACGCTTGCACAGTGTCTTGAGGTTTCTTTTTAATTATTTGCATCTGACCACTATCTCAACTGATGGTAAGTTATGATGTGGTCGACGATGAAGCACGTTTGCCTAGAACCTATCCTAAACCTACCACAATGAAGAGTAACCTATTCACTCTTGATGGTGTTTAAGGACATTTTTAGTCCAGACTTCCTTGCAATGTTTTCCTTCACCAGACACAAAGTCGTTGATGGGTCGCAACGACGGAAAATTGCCGACTTATTTTCTGTTATTCAGATTATATTTAGATATTTTCAAATTACTTTCCGCTCTGTAATCTCGGTGCTTACTAATTCAAAGGCGAGTTTTCGGAGGCTTTCCTTCTAATTAGGCTACGATCCTAGTTGGGAATTAGCCGGCCCTGTGTAAAGTAATTAGGTCAGGCTGCAAACTTGGCCGACTCCGTTTACCCTTCGCACTTTGACTGGGCTTAGTTTGGCTTAAGTGAATCTAACTGGACTATTTAATTGAACACATGGAGACGTAATATTGGTGGTTTATTGTTCAATTGGATCGTCTAAGCAAGTCTTATGCTACAAACCTGAAATAATTAAAATTTTATGTTAGCTATACTATCATCATCATGATTTCAGCCGTAAGACGGCCACTGCTGAACATAGGCTTCCCCAAACGTCACTACAATGACCGGTCCCGTGCGTCTCGCATCCAGCCATGACCAATATGGGTTTACGAAGGGTCGCTCGACTACAGATGCGGGTGTTGCTTTGTTGAAGCACATATTTGACGCATGGGAGAAGTCGCGAAATGCAATTGGTGTTTTCTGCGATCTTTCTAAAGCCTTCGATTGCGTTCACCATGATACGCTTTTGCGTAAACTACGCCATTACGGTGTTCAAAACGAAGCCCTAAATGTAATTGAGTCATATTTACTTAATAGATACCAGTGCGTAGACGTTAATGGCGCTAAATCTTCCAGGTTACCTGTTGAGCTGGGTGTACCTCAAGGCTCAATACTGGGTCCGTTTTTATTCCTGGTTTATATTAACGATCTGCCATTCTATTTAAAGGATATTTGCGACGTTGTACTGTTTGCAGATGATACTTCTCTGATCTTTAAAGTAGATAGGAATAGACAAGTTTTTGATGACGTGAATAACGCACTATCAATGGTCACAGATTGGTTCACAACAAATAATCTTGTTCTTAATGCCAAGAAGACTAAATGCATAAAGTTCGCTTTGCCCAATGTTAGAAATCTGGGTCCCAATATTGTGCTCGGCAATGAGAAGCTCGAAACTGTTGATTCAGCTGTGTTTCTGGGTATAACAGTAGACTCAAAAATTCAATGGGGGCCACATATATCAAGCCTAGCGGGTAGGCTTAGCTCGGCCGCCTACGCCGTCAGAAAGGTTAGACAATACACTGACGTTGATACAGCAAGGTTGGTCTACTTTAGTTATTTTCACAGTATCATGTCCTACGGTATTCTACTGTGGGGCAGAGCCGCTGATATTCAAAATATATTTGTGCTTCAAAAACGAGCTGTTCGTGCCATTTACCAATTAGGTGCGCGTGTTTCTCTAAGAGATTTTTTTAAAGAGATTTTTATTCTCACAGCGGCTTCACAGTACATATTCGCCAACATTTTATATATTAGGCAGAACATTCATTTGTACAGTAACAATAGTGATATTCACAACTTTAACACCAGAAACAAGGACAAATTACGAGCTCCCTTTCATCGACTTCATAAGGTGCATAGTTCATTCGTTGGGGTTGGTATAACTTTTTACAACAAGTTACCGTCTTCTTTTCTAGATTTGCCATTTAACGCATTTAAAGCAAAGGTAAAAGCTAATCTCTGTTCTAAGGCATACTATTCTATTAATGATTATTTAGATGATAAGCATAGTTGGTCGCTGTGTTGAACTCAAGACAATGTTCGTGTTCTTTTACCAAAATTAGCTTGCTGTCAGGTTAAATATTATTATTTTTTAATTTCGTTTTTATGTGTATTTTTTAAATTTTATTTTTTGGTAAGACTGTCGTAGGTATCGTTTACTGTTATTATCGGAGCTGATGAAGATTGCTACTATCTTTGCATTATATAGAGTTAATCTTTCTAGTATTATATAGCAGCATAGCCAGCATTGTGTGAGTACCATGTACTTCAGAGCTATCATTGTCTAGATACCTACGTCTTCTATTGACTTAAATGACTCCGGTGGTTGAGAGTATGTCATGCCCACTCAAATGTCTCGCCGATGGTGGCGCGTGTGTCGGATCATTTAGCTCCCTTCAAAATGGTTGAGCTGAATGGTGCTGATACATGTGTCATGTTCGTGAACGGGCGCTGTCGGTTGGGACTGGTCATCTCTTAGCTGCCATGGTTTATTTTAATTGATTCTAATTTTATTTCTGAATTGTCTTTTTATATTTACTATGGACACTTTTAACTTTCTACATCGTTCTCACATAATGTGTAATGTCAACATGAATGATGTAACAAATGATTTGTAATAATTACCTAATTGAAAAAGAGTGTCCATGGAGTTTCTTGCCCGTTCTTCTCCATAGAGATCTACGCCTTGGAATGGGCATCTACGGTACTTTCACAGTTATTATGTCTTGTGACTGGGACTGTAGCACCATAATTTTGTAATATTTTATTATGTCTTTTGACAATTCAAAAGTGCCTGTAACTGGCCTACTTGAAATAAAGTGCTTTGACTTTTGACTTTGACAGCGAATCCCCGCAACTTTCACCAGGTTACCGGTCCACCTAGGCTACACTATCATTGACTGACAAAGGCGTTTCTTATCCCAGAAACATCTGTTGGTTAGAACAAAGGAGCGAACCTGCGGGAAATAGCTAGTATGTTGTTGACCAAACCACTACGTTAAAACTAAATTCCATTTCGATTTCGCTTCCTCGTAGCTACAATTCTACAGAACATACCAGCCAGCATCGCCGAAATATGTCGGTGCGATGCTTTTGTTTAATTCTGTATCTCATATCCCGTATCGCAAATCAGAAGCTTTTGACACCGTCATTTTCTGGGCTCAAGGCATCAGTCAGACCGTCAACTTCCATCACCACCATCCAACCGAAAATAAGAAGAAGAAATCAGAGACTACACAGTTAAGGAGTGGAATGCCCTGGCGGAGTCTGTGTTCCCCGATAGCTACAACCTAGGGGTTCTTTAAGTTAAGATTGAATAGGTTACTCCTAGGCAAGCTTGCTTTACCGTCGACCACATCATCGCTTACCGTCAGGTGAGGTAGTGGTCAAGTGCGAGCCTATCAACAAAATTAAAATAGAAATATACTCCCTACAAATCTAACCGATATTTTTATTTGTCTAACAGACCCCAACGACCCTCGCAGAGTGATCGTCAAGAAGCTGGCGTTGTGCGTCACTGGGCGCGATGACGTCGAGCTGGACCTCTCCGGGGACCTTACTGATCTTAAAAAGCAGGTATGTACTTTATTCTCAATAACAACAATTTTGCCCGAGTAGCTACATATTGGTCCGAGAAATCTGAATGGTTAAGGGTACACTAGTCGACGGCACGAACTATTTTGTGCGCGGGGTTAAAATGCATTTTATATCAATCGACAACACGTGCGGAAGAGATAGATGCTGTGATGAGCAGTAGGAAGCTAGTTCGCGTACGAATACACACTTTAACAAATTTGTAGCGAAATGGATAATGATTTAGCACGAAACCGAGCACGCGAAATTTTATAAACAGACCTTTGGCAGTCTATATATATCATGAAAAAACGACAAAATCTATCTGTTCAAAATAAAATTGTTTGCATTGTTGAACTACTAATCTATCCCTGTATGGAGGCCGTTTTGTAATTTTCTGTCTCCTTGTGGTATTTATTCGCGCCCAAAAATGCGTTAAAATTAGTGTCGAAATGTGGAACTTTTGACGCTCATAACTTTCAAAAATTTTCTTTGTTTATTTTTTTGCTTCCATACAGGGCTAGATAATGATGAGACAAATTGATATCACTTTTTATTTTGAACGTACATCGTCAAACAGTGGAATAATCCCTAGACTACGTTTGTATGGAAGAATTTTCGACTAGTGTACCCTTAAGACTACAGTTTTGAGTTAATCGACACGAAACAAGTAAAAGAACAACATAACCATAACATTACGCCAGTATACCTAGAACGGTTAGGCAGACTTGTATGCGGAACAGGGTTGAAAGTCCAGGTTGCAAAATTGAAAAGGGACGATCCTTCGAAAATTCGGGTAGGCCACTGTCCAACGGTTGTTGTCGAACTGTTGTATATATTCAAATAGCGCGGAGGATTTTGATTGTGCGATGTAGGATTTGTGACGTCAGATCTTTGTGTTGCTTGTATGTTCCGGTATCACAGACATAGGTACATCTAACTAGATAACGCAAGTATCCTCCATCTGTATGAAAACCAAGCGTGCCACTTTTTCACACACAATTTTAAAACAAATTTACTTACCAATGAAA
Organism: Orthosia incerta; assembly: GCA_948252205.1. Taxonomy (NCBI): domain Eukaryota; kingdom Metazoa; phylum Arthropoda; class Insecta; order Lepidoptera; family Noctuidae; genus Orthosia; species Orthosia incerta. The sequence continues at coordinate 33,648,185 of OX411743.1, forward strand.
GAAAACATTTCCAACGCCTCGGCCAACTTTTCTATACAGTCTTTACAGCTCATTATGGCGTAATTAGGCATTTTTATAGATTTCGGTGGATTTCCGCTGCCTATAATGCTAAATGAAAAGCTTGAAAGTACGAAAAATGATCATAATTATACTCCGTTTTTAGGGTTCCGTACCCAAAGGTTAAAAACGGGACCCTACTCGTATTACTAAGACTTCACGATCCGCCTGTCTGTCACCAGGCTGTATCTCATGAACCGTGATAGCTACACAGTTGAAATTTTCACAGATGATGTATTTCTGTTGCCGCTATATCAATGAAAACTAAAAATAGAATTAAATCAATATTTAAGTGGAGCACCCATACAACAAACGTTATTTTATTGCCGTTTATTGCGATAATGGTATGGAACCCTCTGTGCGCGAGTCCGACTCGCACTTGGCCGGTTTTTACATTTACTCTGGGTCCAGCAGTCCCACGTCATTATGTAAGGATTTATAAATTTATCTGCAAGACGTCATTTCATTGTGAACTAAAATTGTTATTTCTATACTAACAACCTAACCGCGATGTAATTAGGTTTATGTTTTCATTTCATAGTTTTCCTTGTCACTCCAGGAAATAATCACATTAAAATGAGTATTTGCTGTTTTCCTGTACCCATTAACTTGATACGGGGGCTATTGTGAGGGAAAATACTGGGATAAATCGATTGACATTGAGAAGAGTTGTTATAAATACTTGATCAAACAAATAGCTCATGTTCGCAATTTCTACACATTTTAAATACTTGAGAGCGAAACTATCTCACAGACACCCTAGTATGAACCTACATCGCAGATATTAGAAAATAAAGCTTTTGTAGTAAGGTAAGTTCTTGTCTAGAAACACATAAAAACTGGCCAAGTGCGAGTCGGACTCGCGCACGAATGGTTCCGTACCATTCTCGCAAAAAAAACGGCAAAAAAGTCACGTCTGTTGTATGGGAGCCCCATTTAAATATTTATTTTATTCTGTTTTTAGTATTTGTTGTTATAGCGGTAACAGAAATACATCATCTGTGAAAATGTCAAATGTCTAGCTATCACAGTTCATGAGATACAGCCTGGTGACAGACAGACAGACGGATCGTGGAGTCTTAGTAATAGGGTCCCGTTTTTACCCTTTGGGTACGGAACCCTAAAAATGAGTGTATAAATTCGGTATATTGGAAAGTTTTTTTTAATCCAAATCATTGCCAGCTTCGTAACATCCGAGAGTACTATTCGGCAAGTGCAGTACAGAGTACAGACCTCTTCATAATTATAATTATGTATAGAAGGATGAAAACTAAACAAAACCAAACAAAAAATGATTTGATAAATAAGGACTATACCTAAAAACGTTTTCCTCAATTTTTGCTTTAACAACACTATAAAATATTGTAAAATACACCTTAATGACCAGGGTTTTATGGTCAATATCCGGGATCTACAGTTTATAGTGTAATTTGTGGTTTTACTCCGTCTAATATTATCACACAGTTTTTAAGCGTCATTGATTTTTTACTCTGGCTTTTTAGGGTTCCGTACCCGAAGAGTCCAAACGGAGCCCTATTGTTGTCACTCACGTGCCCGTCTGTCCGTCGTCTGGCACACTGGTCTTACGGCCAAACGGTTGTAGCTACAGTATAAGCATCTTGTTTACCCAAAGCCATGCAAATAGTCAAAAAAATAATTTTCTTTGCATTTCCCCTATTTTCATAAAACATACACTTAACTTTGCGGTTGGGTACGGAACTCTAAATCTGCGAAGTCCGAACGCACTTGGCCGGTTTTTAATGAGGAATATGTACGAATATTTATACTATTAGTTTTTAGGGTTCCGTACCCAAAGGGTAAAAACGGGACCCTATTACTAAGACTTCACGATCCGTCTGTCTGTCTGACTGTCTGTCTGTCTGTCCGTCTGTCACCAGGCTGCATATCATGAACCGTGATAGCTAGACAGTTGAAATTTTCACAGATGATGTATTTCTATTGCCGCTTTAACAAAAAATACTAAAAACAGAATAAAATTAATATTTAAGGGGGGCTCCCATACAACAAACGTGATTTTTTTGCCGTTTTTTGCTCGATATTAATAACGGCAACAGGTAGACGCTTGAAATATTCACAGAATATTTATTTGTATATTCACTTCAAAAAATAATAATTATTAAATTAAAATAAAATAAATTAAGGGGGGCTCCCATACAACAAACGTGATTTTTTTGCCGTTTTTTGCTATAATTGTTGCGGAACCCTTCGTGCGCGAGTCCGACTCGCACTTAGCCAGTTTTTATTTACACGGTTAGCCTACTTGTAGAACCTAATTTACGCTTTACATGAAATGAAAGTATCGTGTACGAGTCGCGTGAATTCAGCCTTATCATAATATTATTATCATACCATAATATAATTCCAGCTTTTACCATAATAATTTAAAGGTAAGTATAGCGCCGCAGTGGCGCTCAACATGACTACTTGGATGAATCTTTATTATTTTTCACGGAAAAACTATACTAGACGGGTTTCGATGAAACTTTAATATATGTAGCTTATACATCTAAATAACTACTAATACTACCTGTTCCCCGCGGCTTCGCACCCGTCAACTGGCTACCTACCTATCCTACACTATCCTACCTACCTACTTCTCTACCCTACCCACCTACCTACCTACCTAGCTACCTACCCTACCCTACCTACCTACCCTACCCTACCTACCTATCTCCTACCCTACCACACCATATCCTAACTGCTCTACACTACCTACCTATTTTTCTGTTTTACAATTTGTAGCCTTAGCCTACGTCCTTCCTCAGGGTGCCATCTATCTCCTTGCCAAATTTCATTGAATTCCGTTCCGTGGTTTATTCATGAAAAGGTAATAGACAGACAGAGTTACTTTCGAATTTATAATATTTGTATGGATTGTGTACTAATTCCGTGTGGGTGGAGTCGCTTGTATAAATGTCACTCTGAAATCTAGTACCTACGTCAGTAGTGGACGTCTTAACATCGTAGATGAAGAACTATAGCCACTACAACACGCAACGGATAGCTATTTGCTACATGCTTGCTATGCACATGTGTTGCTCTGAACACGTGCTGTTGACACGTGCAGCGCCCAGTGTGTCAGTGTTCTTATGAACGTCAGATAATTGCCCTGACTAAACTTAATATTGCTTGCTTTGTATAAATTGGAGAGGCACGAGAAGAACAAGCTATTGATTTTTAAAGCAGATCATAAAGTGACGTTTAGAATGAAAGTTCCTATAGACAGGCGCAAAGCGACATTGACAACCTTTTTTTTTCAATCAAAATTGTCCAAAAGTTATAAATATTACCAGCGTGTAGAACGATGTCTATGAAAAAGGATGGTAGATGGAAAGGTAAGAAACGATGGTCCCTGTCTGCGGGAGCGTTCACTCACTGTCAAATAAGATTGAATTAACCATCAAGATTCAAGCATAGGCATCAAGTTAAGACGACACTTCAGAGCATGTTCTCAAAACATTTACACTACGATTTCATATTATGTAAACTATTTCCTCCTCATAATTTACATTCCTCGGCGCCACATAGAATCTCGACCATTAGTCCGCACATTATATCAAATAATATTACGCCAACATTAGGACAAGAACAGACACGCTACTTCACATAATTCATAACTCGCCGAATTACTAACAAAATGTTGAACACATTCGTATAGACGCCTGGGCTCAACTAATAACTCTCTGATCTTTAGATGATCTACGATGCCTTTGCCTGCAGCTTCATCTGCTTATCATTATACCTTCGAATCGAATAGCTTATTACCTGAGAAATTATTGGTTAACCATACAAATTTCAACCCTCTCCACCCCTTTAAGTATGATTTCCAGAATAAAAACTATCCTTTATCTATCCTGGATAGAGGATAGTTTTTATTTCAAACTATCTCCATACCAAATAAATCGGGGTCAACGATTTAAGCGTGAAAAGGTAACAGACAGAGCTAACTTCGCATTTAATTTATTAGTATGGATTATTATGCCAACATTAGGACAAGAACAGACACGCTACTTCACATAATTCATATCTTCCCGAATGACTAACAAAACGCTAAACTGTACTAAACATATTCGTATAGACGCCTGCGCTCATCTAATAACTCTCTAAACGATTTACGATGCAACGTCTCGTTTATCATATCTGTACTATGCTTAGGATACGTGGTTTGTGACGTCATATGCCATGTTGATAATACCGACGGAGTTACGGTTGTAAACGGGGTATATTTTTTGTTAATTGGTTGTTGATTTGGGACGTTAGAGTTAGTCTAGTCTGAAAGTCTGGCAATCTATTTAATCTTTTTTGTTGGGATTGGACAAACAATATTAGCGAAAATTATGGTGACTTGAAAAAAAGAGGGTAAAAGATCTAGAGGACGAAGCCCTTAATGGTGGTGAGATCAAAATATCGGAGCATCTGGAGATACCTATCAGCGCAGATCGAGAAAAACGTTGTCGAGTTGAAACGGAGTTACGATTCCCAGCAGTGAGAGAGCGATTCGGTAGAAGATTGGCGAAAAGATGGATTAATATGTTCTCTTTCATTCCTCACAGGAATGAAAGAGAATATATTAATTAATAGCGTGACGGTCCACAGGGGAAAGTGCTGTTCCGCCGACCCCAAGTAAGATGGGACGAGGGCAGGACGATGATGATGGGTTAGATTGACTGTACCCGACATTGACCTAGCCAGGCTTGCCTGAAGCTGGCTAGCATTAAGCTACCCTGATGAGACAGGAAAACGCAACGCTGAAAGCTAACCTGGACTTAGTCGTATTAATAGGATCTGAAATTCTAAAGAGGAGCTCGTGGCTAATTAATAACAGCCGCACGGGTCGATCATCAAGGTTAAGCAACGCTTGACGAGGTCGTTCAGTGGATGGGTGACCATTTCAACATACCGAGTTTCCTCCGTGCCTCGGAAAGCACGTTAAGCCGTTGGTCCCGGCTGTCATTTGAAGATCTTTGACAGTCGTTACAGGTAGTCAGAAGCTTGAGATCTGACACCAGTCTTGCCAAGGAGTACCGTGTTACCCAGTTACTGGGTTGTGGAGGTCAGATAGGCAGTCGCTCCATGTAAAACACTGGTACTTAGCTGAATCCGGTAAGACTGGAAGCCGACCCCAATATAGTTGGGAAAAAGGCTAGGCAGATGATGAATAGGATCTGAAACACAAGTCTCCATGAAACAGCAATTGGCTTCGACCTATTGACAAAGTCTTACTCAATAATCACACGAGTTCCCGTTGGCCTATGAAACATACTAACAATATCTAAAATTATACACAGTTAACTATGCACAGAGACTCATACATCACTGCTACTCTTTAGTATTGGGGCGGAGTCGACGTAGCTACTGGCTTATGACGTCATCATTCACGTGACTTTGTTGCCAGTGCTGAAAGATACGATTGTTTCGCACCTGTGTTTATCTTCTGTCTCGATGGTTTGTTATTCCCTAAAGTACTGTTAGTGTGGATGGGTAATCCTCGTCTGGGCCGTGAGCTTGAGACTGTTTTAGAATTGGAAGTGTCTTATTTTGTTGGGTATCAGGTCGAAGATATTCTTTATGTGGAAAGTGGTTACCGCCACTCTGTAAGAATTTTACAATAACCCAAGATGTTTACCTAGGTGTTTAAACCATATAGAGGATAAAAAAATCCCTTGTGCTAATATAATATTACCGGCATCCAAACCTTTTAAACAGGAACACAGCAATTAAAAAGTAAGACAATTAGAAAAGAATGGTAGATTTTTTTCGGATGATCCATGCTCCCCTAGCCAAGTAATAAACGCTTTGTATCGAATCTCTATCTACAATCGTTAACGTCTTCTATTTGTATGGTCTGACCACGTGACTTAAGGTTACACTAGTCGAAAATTCTTCCATACAAACGTAGTCTAGGGATTATTCCACTGTTTGACGATGTACGTTCAAAATAAAAATTTATATCAATTTGTCTCATCATTATCTAGCCCTGTATGGAAGCAAAAAGGTAAAAAAATTGAAAGTTATGAGCGTCGAAAGTTTCATATTTCAACACAAATTTTAACGCATTTTTGGGCGCGAATAAATACCATAAGAAGACGGAAAATTGCAAAACGGCCTCCATACAGGGATAGATTAGTAGTTCAACAATGCAAATAATTTTATTTTGAACAGATAGATTTAGTAGTTTTTTCATGATATCTAGACTACCAAAGGTCTGTTTATAAAATTTCGCGTGCTCGGTTTCGTCCTAAATCATTATCCATTTCGCTACAAATTTGCAAAAGTGTGTATTCGTACGCGAACTAGCTTCCTACTGCTCATCACAGCATCTATCTCTTCCGCACGTGTTGTCGGTTGATATAAAATGCATTTTAACCCCGCGCACAAAATGGTTCGTGCCGTCGATTAGTGTACCCTTAACGTTCAGATGTGTCATTCCCATACATTGATTCGTTTTCTACTAGCGTTATCGATTGTAGATTGTTCAACTTGGCTACAGGTGTTCTTTACTTCTAATTTTACCATAGAAACCGGTTGCACATGGTTGAGCATTTGTTTTAACTAAACTATTTACAGGCACTTTCGAATTTACCAAGGATTCGGGTCAATCAAAAAGATTCAGATAGTTCTTCTCTTAGTTTATCACAGTTCATCCAAGGTCCTCCAGAGCTATTTTTCATGATATCATCCACCAATTCTCTGTAGCCGAACTAAGAGAAAATCACACGAATCCCTTTCCCCAAACGTGCATGTGACAGGTGCTTGACCATCGGTGCCCAATACTTCGCTTAGTCACAATTATCGCGATTCGCCTGACCTGGCTCCCTGCCAATACCCGTATGTACAGGATGTTTGTATAGTGCACAGTTTTCTAGGTTTATTGGAGATTTTTTCTTGTGTGCCGTATATAGATTTTGTTTGGATGAATTGGTGATATGGTTCAAAGGGACGGGTGGGTCTGGTTTCTCTTAATTTGGATATAATTTCTTCGGCATCTCTATTTGATGTTACGTCTGGTTTTTTAGGGTTCCGTACCCAGAGGGTAAAAACGGGACCCTATTACTGGGACTCCGCGATCCGTCTGTCTGTCTGTCTGTCCGTCCGTCTGTCACCAGGCTGTATCTCATGAACCGTGATAGCTAGACAGTTGAAATTTTCTCAGATGATGTATTTCTGTTGCCGCTATAACAACAAATACTAAAAACAGAATAAAATAAATATTTAAGTAGGGCTCCCATACAACAAACGTGTTTTTTTTGCCGTTATTTGCGATAATGGTACGGAACCCTTCGTGCGCGAGTCCGACTCGCACTTGGCCGGTTTTTTTATTTTGATCGTTACTATTGAACATACACCCAAAAATAAAAATTGATTGTCTTTCCTTGCCTCTAAAATCGAGTTCGATTTCTCGTCGCTCGTAACAATAATTACATGGTAAAACAGTTTCCTGTCCCTGCAGCTGGTAAAGCCAGTCGACTTCCCGTCATTGCACTCAGGACTTCCTTATCTCAACACATCTTTTCCTCACTTTGTAGCATGGCAAAGGATGTTTGTTAGATATGTACTACTAATAACTATTATAGGTTAAAGTTCGATTCTTGGCTTATTTGAGACCCTAGTTAAGTTTCTTTGGACCCTCATTGCCGTTAAATACACAACACAAACGTGTTTCTTTCATGAAGGTTTGATTGCAGATATTACAGATTCTGTCTATGGCACTGAGGTTTGCTGTTAGATAACACAGCTCTGGGTTAAGCACGCCTTTGTACACAAGCTGTCCTATTGTGTTTGTATATGATAGTATGTATTTTAACCGACTTCAAAAAAGGTTCTCAATTCGTCGGCATCTTTTTTTTTAATGTATGTTCCCCGATTACTCAAAGACGCCCGGACCGATTTAATTTTTTTTTCTTTTGTGTAAAAATGTATACTTCCTAGTTGGTCCCATAGTCTTCAAGTCAGTATCTGATAATGGGATCCTAGAGAAATCGAGGGAACTCCTCAAATATTATAGGCATACATATAGCGATTTTGGTATTTTCAACAACAATGCAATAATTTGCACTCAGAAAGTATCATTTGGTGAAGTGGAACTGATAAAGAAGACCAAAGATGGCAACTGGAACTTCTAAATGCTAAGTATGTCACGGGCATAAGATATCTCGAACAGTTAACCCAACTATTATGAAGAAAATACTTATAAATAAATGGTACTGATGAAAATGGCACTATCGAACTGATCTGATGATGAAGCCGGAAGGTAGGCACTGGAACTCTGCAATGAAACAATGTATCTTATGTGTGTTGGGCTTATTGGAATCGTCATGTGACTTTGGCTGTAAATGATTATTATGTTAATTGGAGGTACCAAGACTAAAAAGAAAAAAATAAAAAAAACTTTTTAACAAAAAATCAAACCGACTTCCATAACAAAAAACTACAAAAAAAAAAACTTTCTTTTCCGAAGTCGGTGTCTTTTGTACCCACTGTTTTCCGTTTTTCGACAAGTTATGGAAGTCGGGATGATTTTTTGTTAAAAGTTTTTTTTGTCTGCAATAAAGTATAATAATAGGTCTGAGCTCCAACACCGTTATAATTGTTATTAATTAACTCTGCTGTACAATCAGTTTGTAAACGTTCTTCAAACCCACTGTATAACCTATGATTTATGCCAGCGGCAACTAACCGGCTACAGTCCGGTGCACGACCTAAAAACTTCTCGCCGGTGTCGCATCGGGCTCGTGTCGTTACGCTCGCTTTAATGACTGCTTCACGGTTTACTCTGGACGTAACAGATGGGTTGTTGTCAGAGGAAATTGTGCAAGTAATTGGTATGTCGGTGTAGCACGAAGGCGGAAGAGCAAGAAATGGCTCTATTTTACTAAAAGTCGGCTTAAAACAGTTTGGGCATTGTGCTAATAGGATGTGCAGCTAAGATATTCGAAATGTAACTCTAGCCGGGCAAGCACGGCCTCTGTGATAGGCTTGAGTCAAGCATTTAATTACGGTTTTTACTCCCAAACTGTGATAATATAAATGTGTGACTCAAGCCTGTCACAGTAGGCAGTAAACTCTTTTAGAATACCTTCTTAGTCATTATGTAGATCGAGAATTCTTTTACAACGTGTGGTGATGATTTGGTATTTGACCTAGTTGACTCTTTTATTTGCTTTTTTTTACCAAAGAACAACTCTGCCCATAGCAGGCCTCTGCTGGACACAGCACCAAAAGTCTCCCTTTCCATACCTTATTCAAAGATTCATTTATTAAACATGATCCCATGTACGTTCCAGGTGTTCGTGATAAAAGAAGGTGTGCAATACAGGATAAGGATCGACTTCATCGTGCAGAGGGAGATCGTGCACGGACTCAAATACGTGCAGAAGACTTATCGGCTTGGAGTACCAGGTAAAGAGTCCTAAATGCTCTCCCCTTAAAATTGAAAATATGGCAACCTCCAACAGTTGTCTGTCTATTTTACGGCCTAAACTCGAACTTTGGCTGATGCTAAGATATACCAGTGAATCTTAAGGATACACTAGTCGAAGGCACGAACTATTCTGTGCGCGGGTTTAAAATGCATTTTATATCAACTGACAATACGTGCGGAAGAAATAGATGCTGTGATGAGCAGTAGGAAGCTAGTTCGCGTACGAATACACACTTTTGCAAATTTGTTGCGAAATGGATAATGATTAAGGACGAAACCGAGCGCGCGAAATTTTATAAACAGACCTTTGGCAGTCTAGATATCATGAAATAACGACTAAATCTATCTGTTCAAAATAAAATTATTTGCATTGTTGAACTACTAATCTATCCCTGTATGTTCGTTTTGCAATTTTCCGTATTCTTATGGTATTTATTCGCGCCCAAAAAGGCGTTAAAATTGGTGTCGAAATGTGGAACTTTCGACGCTCATAACTTTCAAATATTTTCTTTTTTTACTTTTTTGCTTCCATACAGGGCTAGATAATGATGAGACAAATTGATATCACTTTTTATTTTGAACGTACATCGTTAAACAGTGGAAAAATCCCTAGACTACGTTTGTATGGAAGAATTTTCGACTAGTGTAACCTTAAGTTATTAAGTAAGAATAATAATTATATTATCCTATTTGAATCATGCAGTAAATTGCTCGGGGTTATTGCACTGTCTTGTGAATCTTGTCTAAAGCTCTAAAATCACAATAAAACTGTTTTATTAATAGTCCAGAATGTTTTTAAATTGGGCTTGTTATTTTCTGAAACATCTGGAGATTTATTGTGTTAACTTCGGATTCGACTAAAACATGTGTTAGGAATTAGGATTTACAGTAATGTTTTAAGATTTGCCATGGATTTGAGTTACTAAGAGGAGCTCGTGGCTAAATAATAACAGCCGCACGGGTCGATCATCAAGGTTAAGCAACGCTTGACGAGGTCGGTCCGTGGATGGGTGACCATTTCAACATACCGAGTTTCCTCCGTGCCTCGGAAAGCACGTTAAGCCGTTGGTCCCGGCTGTCATTTGAAGATCTTTGACAGTCGTTACGGGTAGTCAGAAGCTTGAGATCTGATACCAGTCTTGCCAAGAGGTACCGTGTTACCCAGTTACTGGGTTGTGGAGGTCAGATAGGCAGTCGCTCCATGTAAAACACTGGTACTTAGCTGAATCCGGTAAGATTGGAAGCCGACCCCAATATAGTTGGGAAAAGGCTAGGCAGATGATGATGGATCTGAGTTACTACTCAGATGATTTAATGAATTCACTATATAAACGCCCGTGCAGTGGTGGCTCCGTGGTAACGGCCTTGACTTACGTGTCGTAGGTCGTGGGTTCGCTTATACCGGATCTCTTACTATAACTAGATTACTAGAGAGTAAAACTATTAGTAAATTAGTAACTCTTAAATTTAGGTCACATGATCGTTGTAGAATAGGCTCTCAAATGCGTTACCTATCTAATATACTGGGATAGGACACTAGGCCATGGGGGTGACCATAAGCTCTTAGAGCGGTATCAATTTGATATCGAGTAAGTGACAGATGTATACACGTCAGATACCCTGTCCCTTATTCGATCTCAAATTGAGACCTCTCTAAGAGCTTATGGTCACCCCCCTGTTTGCGAGTCAGTTTAAATACTATTCTTTTACAGGCCTCAAGCGGGCATTACATTTAAAAACAATTCGATAATATTGTACCGGTTTCTGAATTGAGAATTTCCAATTAAAACGTTTCAAAACCTACTTAAAACTAAAGGAGATTGCCCATACTCAGGCCCATTATGAGGTATCGTGTCTGCGATTTCAATATCCAAAATAATATACATACAAATGTAGAAATCTGATCTGTTGTTGTCTGTACATAAAGAGTAAAGGACACGGATGGAAAAAAACAAAAAAAAATGACAAACACTGCGTCTGCTGGCGTGATTCACTTCTGCTTAATAGTCTGTCTGACTGAGTAGAATATAATAAATCAATAAGTAGAATTTGATTCTTCGAATACGGTGTTTCCTGCGTAGAAAAATGATAATTCTATTTAGTCCGTCAGTGTGATTATCAAATAATATTGGACACGTATTTTTTTCTTTATCAAATAAATAAAAATTGACAAAGATGAAGCGCATCAAAGTTCAGGAGTGGCGGCTTGTGACGTCACTTTGTCGGTATAAAGTGTAGCACACCGTGGCGTCTCACGATATTTCAACGCACTGTATCGTCGTATTTTTTTGTTTAAGTGGCAAAAGAAAAATACGTGTTCAATATTTTTCGGTAATCTATGATAGGATAGATTGAGCCACTTTTCCGCACTTAGGCTCCCATTTGGTCCGTTGTGCGTGCAGGCCTCCTCTCTGTGAGAGAGAATGGACCCAGTGTGGGTTGGATGTCACATGTCTTCGAATTTTTGGTTCTAAGACATGCCGGTTTCCTCACGATGTTTTCCTTCACCGTTTTGAGAGCAGTGGTGATGAAATAATTTACACAAAGTAAAGCGCCTGCCTGGGCTCGAACCCACGACCTACAACTTGCAAGTCTCGGCCGTTACCACTGATCTTAGGTACTCTTAATTGACGGACTAAATAGATTTAAATCTATTATTAATTCAGAAAACAAGGGGAAAGTCTTCGCAAATAACTGATTTGACTTACTGAACCGTCGCAAAAAAGCCTCATATCTTAAGCCCATTACTTTTTCCATACTTTTACCTCAATCTGATTGCAATTTGTATTTTTTCACGCGCCACACTCAGTGCCCGGTACGTATCCTATCTTTATTCAAGCTGCATCGAACTCGCCTTGTATATTCAATGTCGTTGTGTATCGTATTGTATTCAATATTGTGACTCGATGTGATGGCATTTTAATGTAGTCTTGTTCCTGATTTATGACTGATTGTATCTTGTGACGTGTTATGACTGTATTATAAAGATGATTTGTTATTTTAATATGAAAGGGCTTGATCAGGCATTACAACATTTAGGTAAGGTTACTCATTTCTACTTATTTAAGAAGCCTGATTAAGTTTGGAAGTAGTAACTAGCTATCAAATAACATGTTACAACAAAGAAAATAAACCAAATACGATGTGCCCCCCACATCGTATTTGGTTTATTTTCTTTGTTGTACGAATTCCAGTGTTAATACTAGCTTATGTTCAAATATAGAATCTTAGTAATAAAAGTTACTCCAATGGCTTAATAGCCACGAGCCTCGACCAACACCTTAGGAGGCTCTCGTTAGGTGGCTGGGTAGTGCTGCTGGGCACGGCTCGTATTGTTAGGAGGTTCCTCTCTCTGGAGCCCTGACCGCCGGTAGCTTGGACCCTGTTCCCGATACCGGTGGGCCTCGATTTTTCATATTTTTAGATGTTTTTGTTTTTTAATTTATTTTATAAAAAATAATTAAAAATGTAGATTGTAAGAAACGAAACGAATAAAGGAAACAATAAAGTTACTTTCATTAACAAGAATCAGATAATATTCAATGTTTCCATGGGAAAACATAGAAAATGGTTTCTGTCTATAAATGTCAACGTACGTAACGAATGTTTGTTCCTATAGTATAGTATTGGATATAGTTATTTCTGCCAGCCATTTATAATTCATTGTTGTCACGACATTTAGACTGCATTTACTGAACCACATACTAAAACCTCTCTTTCTCATTTACAGTCGACAAAATGACCCACATGGTCGGCTCTTACCCACCAAAAACCGAGATCCAGTCGTACACGACACCTCCCGAAGACGCGCCCTCCGGAATGGTCGCCCGAGGTTCGTACTCCGTCAACAGCCTGTTCACCGACGACGACAAAAACGTACATCTCCAATGGGAATGGTGCTTCGACATCAAAAAAGATTGGAAGGACTAAGCTTGGCTATTTTATTTTTATGAAAACACCGACTGGATTGGGCTCTGTTCTTAGATTACTCTGTGCCATAAATATCAGTTAGAACGCTCTGGTATAGTCTGTGGATTGTACGCAAATTTTATATTATTTTTTTTACATTTAAAAGGCATTGCGACTATTTTAACCAATGAAATGACGTTTGATTTTATTTTTGTCGTATGCTCGCAAATTCAATATGGCGGCATATCTAATTTCGGCCCGAAAACTAGTGATGTAACCAAAATGCCTTTGTCGATAATATAAGGTTTTCTTTCACTCAAATGCCAGAAGCTATAAACCTAACAACAAAATTATTGGATGATATTACAAAACGCACAGTAAAAGTTTATGCAGTGGTCTTCACGAGTCCGATCCAGTTGTAAGTGTCGATAATGGTGGCTGACTGAGAAAACCAATTGACAAATTAGTGTAAACGCTTCGTCAAACAGATATCAGGAACGCGATAGACAGCTCGAGAAAATTTCATTAAGAAATCAGGAATTTTAAGGTGATATTGAGTAGTTGGTGCAGATACCTCACTCTAATATTTTAACATTAAATTGCGATATTATCACGACTTATAGAAGTATATTTTCATACTTTTTCATACAAATAAAATGAATGTACAAATTATATCGCATCTTAATCGTGACTTGAACTTTTGTACATAAAAAGTATCAAACGTAGAAAAAAAGAGGTCTGAAGGTCTGGTCTGGTAGAACGGAGACCAAAAAAAATATTTAAAGATCTTTTTCGATCGTACTCCTCAAACTTTTTGACGAAGCCGAGTCATTAGTAATTACCTACCTATACATAAAAAATATGTAATTATGTGATTGTATAATCGTGATGATTTTATTTCCTAATGTATGCACTTTCCAGACAGACTTGTGCTAAAGTTGGCTATCCAGTGATAATAATAGAATTCTAAATAACAAATCTTGATAATAATTCAAACGGTTTTAGATATACTTACCGATTTATAACGTAAAAATCTAATAATTTTTTTTGAATGTATAAAGTGGATGACACTTGGTTTACTGTGGGGAAATTATTAAGACTTGACCGAACTAGACAACTGTCAGAAGTGAGAAAATGTAAATGTTTTTATAAAGAAAAAAATATTTTTTTACTTAAATATTGGCAATTTACATTTTCCCGACTGACCGTTACTTTGACTGCTAGTTTCCTCGTTGGATTAGTTCATCACATATTGCCCGCGCAAACCAGTGTTGCCAGAATACAATTTCTATTTATAAGTGATGAGCAGAAACAAAAAAAAACAATGTATTTCCATAATTTTTCATATACTTATTACAAATTAAAAAGATGTAGCAATATTATTATTTAGATTGTAATTAGCTTATTATTTTAGTTGTGGTCAATGCAATTCGTATGGGTAACGTGCTATGCACCCTGGAGGTCAGTTCACTGTCAACCTTTTGTCGGCACTGTATGCTTACACCGGCATTCCTAAGAGCATTTTTGGGCCAAGCTAACGATTTTGATGTCATTAGTTTCCTTAGGTTATAAATACCGATAACTATAGATATTAAGGCTCTATTCTGATTGAATAAATTGATATTTGCGCAGTATTATCGATGTATAACAAAATTTTATATAAGGACGTCAATTGTGCATGTCCTGTCTTATACTACTGTAAAGGGTTGTAAGGAAACAATAATACTGCTCAGTGTTGCTATTAATTTGGTGTTAAAAAGTTCCGATTCCAAAATGTATCAATGTATACTTTTATTTTTATTTTAAATAAAACTGAAAATTGTCCATGATGAATTTTATTTTTTTGATAACTGCTAACAGACTGTGCTGCTGGTTTATGGTGTTATATTTTTTTTTTATTTACCACGCTGTGTCATAGAGTAATCAGAATAGGGTTGCCAAACTTTAAAATAGTTTTAAATAGTTATTGTCTTAATTTATCTTTTATACATTTCTTTTAATATAACCTTTTATTAAAATAAAGGTCACAGTTCTATAGAAAATCATGTAAGTACCAAAATATAGTATTATAAAAAATATATAAGGGTATAGGTGCACCAATTCAAAGAAGAATCTATTTTTAATATTTCACATATTGCTTCCTTATAATATTATATGAGCAGTGCCAGTGAAACCGTGGCAATAATAATATATTAAAAGAAAAGTATTATGTATGTTTCCCTAATAGAGTAAATTAAGCTTTAAGAGGTTTGAAATAAAGTACATTTTTAACAATTGAATATCTGGTAGATATCTATGGATATGTTCCCTACATTGAAGTAATGATTCCTGATTGAGAATATCCGACAATAATATGCTTTTAATCGGATTGAAATGGCTTGGAAAGCGCTCTTATTAATAGAAACAATACTGCCTCACTCAATGTCGTCTTAATCAGTCATAAGTTAGTGCAGGCGTTCGAGATATTCAATAATATTGATTAGGCTTGTCGCATATATGTGACATCGGTGTATGTGTAGATCTATCGTGTATGTAGTGTATGGGTTAGCGCAGACTGAGCGACAAGCATGCTCGAGCAAATTTCGCCGACGGAACTGGCGGATGCTCGAGGAAACGCGCGCGTGCTCGAGAACTCGCCCGAATGCTCGCGTGAGCTATCATCATCAGAATAATAACATTCAGAATTCTCAAATATTACCCATTTCAAAACTCTTCTTGGAAACTGTCTAATACTTACCCAAGTGTTCCGCCGGCAATTGTTTCTCAAGCCGACGCATGCACATACAACGTATCTCTTATATGTTGCACGCTATTTTTAACTCTATTCTATCTGGAATATACTTAATTTTCAATTGATAATTGTTCGCTCGTCTTGTTACTCAGTCTTTGTTGACCCTATGTCGGATAAATACCCGATTGCTACGGCCAGAGGTAGGGCAGGAGAGCTGTAAAAGGCATTTAAATAACGAACAAAGGTATTGCTTAAGCGTGAAAAGATAGAGGGTGCTTCAGTATTAAAGCTGGGTGCTCTTCCCTTAAAGTTAAGGCTTCCCTTTTATAAATTTTTAGAAATAATTATTATCCCCCTTTTTTAAATATACTACATACTTTGCATTTTTATTGGTCAGTAGACGGACCCAATATTTAGCTGTATATTCCTAAAAAATTGACCAAATATTGGGTCCAAAATTGTACCTACATTAGATTGTGCTGTTTCCTTTGGATTTAATATGTTACGTTTAGTAATGATTTTATTTCAATAGATGTGTAAAGGTTTACGCAATGTAATAGTTTGGCCAAAAATAAAGCTTATTTATTCAAAGGTTGTTTTATTTTTTAAATTAATTGTTACAATACAAAACCTATTTATATATAACACATTTAATTGTCTGAAAGACAATTAAATGTGTTATATATAAATAGGACCCCTGACATAATATTATTAGTACTAAACAATTGTGCACTAGTGCTGTGCGGCATCGATTATTAATAATCGATTAACAAGATTATCATTTAGATAATCGATTATTGGGCGAAAGCTATTTAAATTATGATAACCCTACTTTTTTCTAGTAAAAGTCTAGTGATGCATCTGGCTTTCCCCTATAATACAGCAGTTTAAGGTTACACTAGTCAACGGCACGAACTATTTTGTGCGCGGGGTTAAAATGCATTTTATATCAACCGACAACACGTGCGGAAGAGATAGATGCTGTGATGAGCATTAGGAAGCTAGTTCGCGTACGAATACACACTTGCAAGTTTGTAGCGAAATGGATAATGATTTAGGACGAAACCGAGTGCGCGATATTTTATAAACAGACCTTTGGGAGTCTGGATATCATGAAAAAACGACTAAACATATCTGTTCAAAATAAAATTATTTGCCTTGTTGAACTACTAATCTATCCCTGTATGGTGGCTGTTTTGCAATTTTCCTTCTTCTTATGGTATTTATTCGCGCCCAAAAATGCGTTAAAATTAATGTCGAAATGTGGAACTTTCGACGCTCATAACTTTCAAATATTTACTTTTTTGTTTCCAAACAGGGAGATTGATATCACTTTTTATTTTAAACGTACATTGTCAAACAGTGGAATAATCCCTAGACTACGTTTGTATGGAAGAATTTTCGACTAGTGTAGCCTTAATGTCAAAGTATTAAAGTGCTCTATTATGGGGGAATCCCGAATTATGTTTTTAGATTTTTTTACGGTTTTAGGTATATGTCTCATAAGTACATGAGACATACACGATCTTCGATTTATTCGTTAGATTTTTAATATAAATAATAGTTATTTTATGTTAATAAATTAAATTCTGTTATTTTTGTATCATTTATATAATCTTTCTAAGACAATTTGTAACAATTTTTATTTCGAACTAATAATCAAAAAAACTATTAATAATCGATGACTTTTAATCCCATTATCAATTAATCGATTAGAAAAATAATCGAATCAGCACAGCACTATTGGAGCACGAGGCGAAAGCGGCGGTGAAAGCGCCGCGCGGGTAGGCGGGGGTGGAGTCGATGACAGTCGATATGCACAGTAATTTTGTCCGTGTTGTAGGTATGGATGATGTCTGGCTACATCCATCCAGAGAGATACGATGAAGGTGATAGTCCCGAGTGACGTCCTGCAAGCGATAATAACGCTTATTCATATCAATGTGGCCTATTAATATTCGGCTTCTTCCGAAATGCGTTACAACACTCGGTCCTACGCCTTCAGATGGAGGTTACCCACTCTTTGGAGGAGGAGGATTCACGAGCCTGATAATCATTCGATTCATATTCGTATGAAACGCTTAGTAAAATAGCGTTGAAGTGCGGTTTATGAATCTCTCTCCTAGGTATAAGTCATTAATCCTCTTTTTTATTGCAGGTAACACTGAGTGCCCCAGTGTATGACTTGCTACGGTACTGAAGACAAGCATATATTTGTTTTGTTGTTCGCTATAACTTCTTAATATTAATAGCGTTCTAACTCAATATCTCATCCAAGTTAACATCGTAGACGCGACTGCTAGGCAGTTTCGTGTGTGTCAGGATGCCCTTCCTCATCGCCAACACCACTGAGAGGTCGGTCTTCGTGGAGGGACAGAAGGCTGTAAGACGAGTCGGGACGTAGGCCACGTTCAGGAGCTTCAGAGGCATTGTCAGAGCCATGCAGCCTTGTTCTGGAAAAAGAAAATAGGTAGTAAGGTGAATGAATTCTTCCCGAACGAATTTTCGTCACAACAGCTAATCTAGAGCACAAACGCTAACCTAAGTAGGTACACTTATTCCCTCAATCTCACATTTATTTTTTATGAAATTTATTGTACACCACTTATACAAATACGGGACAAAACATTTAAGATAAGTGACAAATGGGCGGTCTTATCGCACAGGGCAATGCAATGTGAAGGCAATTAGACACGGCTGGAGAGACAGCGCTGCACCGACTGCTGCGTTTGATCTCTTAAAAAATCTCTGGATAGCACCCCCTAATTTCATAAAAAAAACCAGCATCCCTTATGGCATCGGCTTATGAACAACTCTGCTCGACCTGGCAATCGAACCCTGTACCCCACGCCCTGCAGCCGCAGCGAGACTAAAAAGAGTCAGTTCGGCAGTTTGAAATAAGTAGGTCTATCAGAATCAAGTTATTTTTGATTGATCATCTACGGGCGCTCATTAAAAGTTAATCAATGCGAATTTATGTTAAGGTAGATACGTTAATAATTCACGTCACGATAAATGTTTCCGCCTTTTAAGATTTTTTATTTATTTATTTTCAAAAGTACATAACTACTAATCAATATCGGTTCCTAAGCTTTCATTGATAAGCATTTGAACCTCAAAGTCATGATTATTATTGTTTTTTTATACTTATTTATTACTTAATGCCCTATTTGGACTGCGTGATTCATGGTCTTATTTAAATCTGAAATTAACTATCGTTAAATGTAAGTGCCTAAAAATGAGTCCGAATCTATTCGGGAGATTTCTTGGCCTGCCGAGTGTCGACTATGAACTTCAGGTCCCTATGGTTGTCTGTGGTCAATGGGCTACCACCGGCTCATATTTTGGAAAAGGTTTTCAAACGTTCTTGTTCGTTGTTGTTGTTCTTGTTGAATGTTCGTCTGATTCCTCCTTAAGCCACGTGGCAACAACAGGGCGGCCTTCAACAGCTGCCAAGTCCTGCAAGATGGTGTTGAGAGGGGCTCGGTTCGACCACATTGGCCGAATAGGGACCAAACTTGCTTCTTACCCAGCAGATTAGTATAGCGTTTTGGTCTCTGGCTTAGTCGGTCGAGTCGAACTTCTGGCGTCCCTCACTACCACCACTGCTGTAACCCGATGGGTCGCTGGCCACTCCGCTGAGGAGAAGGCAAATTTATTTGCCTCTCTTTTAGCGGATCTTCACGTCTGAATCCTGGTGACGCGCAACCCCCTACTTCTCCTGATGGGTGCGAGACGAGTATGTCGGACATTCGCATCCATCAAAATCCGCAGGGTGCTGTGGAACCTCGATGTGAACAAGGCCCGACCCTGACGGTATACCAGCGGTGGTTCTTAGAACCAGTGCGCCTGAACTGTTTCCGACCTTGACACGCTTTTTCCGACTTTCGTAAGAGACTGGAAATGTGCCGAATGCTTGGAAGCAAGCTAACGTACAGCCTGTACCCTAGAAGGGCAGTCGAGCTGACCCGGCCAACTACAGACCCATCTCTGTAACGTACATACTCTGTACAATTTCATTTTCAGTATTACTACACCTACACCTTTTGTCTCTCCATAAGTCTGTTAAAAATAGAAAGTAGGTAACTAATTACATCGCCAGGGATGTGTCCTAACAAGCGTTGCACAGACGTGGTTCCGGGGTGGACTTTTAAGAGTTTACCGGGCCACTGATGGTGATCACCGGCGTGGTTACTGAGGTAAAAATACAATTTTCCCTGATCTTTTACCCAAAAGTCCTTGGAGGTTTAACAACAATAAAGGTAGCCAATTACGTACCTACATAATCGCTATCACTGCTACGATTTATACGTGACAATCTCAACACCTGCCGAATACGTAGCTCTAGGATATTATGATAACCGTCTCATTAGTCATCATAATGTGCCTACGGACCTAAGTGCTGGGTGTGATGAACTGTCGTACGGGTCTTACCCTACTCGCATAGGTTTCATTGCGGGTTGCAATATAATTAGATACCTACCTACGGTTCTAGTTGGTAGTTCCCTCGAGTCTCACTGCATTCTTATCGGAGAAATGTGACTTATAATTAGCAATTATCATCATCATCAATCACCAATATCAATATCAATCAATCAATATACATATAATAAATATTATTATTACATATATAAATCTGTAGAAAAGTAATTTTTGTACATCGAAAATATTTCCAAAAAAAATAGTCAGGGTGTTAAAGGATAAAAAATAAATTTCATCACAATCGGTTCACTCTATCAAAAGTTAGATGAATTTAAAGTGTTCAAGAAGTAAAATTTTCAACACGCAATTCAGATACTCGGACAGTTGAACTCGATATTCGATAGATGGCGTTGTGCATTTGAAGTCATTTTCTGAATGGCGGTGTTAAGATTCACCGCGAAAGAATGATGACTATAGAAAAAAAATGGTAGGTAGGTAAGTAGGGTGGGCAGAAGGGTTCGTAAGGTAGGGTTGGCAGACAGATGACGGGAGCGAAGCCGCGGGCACAGCTAGTTTCAAAATAAAAATGCTGAATAAAATTAGAAAGCACGTACTGAAAGACTCAGGTCTCAATTTTCGTAGTGTCAATTTATCTATGCATCTAACCAAAACGCTGATCGGTAGAAAATGGATGGAATTAAGGCCGGCTACCTCAAAACGTAATTTTGATTGTATAAAGTAATTTATAAATAAATGCATCTGTCTCATGTTATGACTGGCCAGGCTAACTTCAACAAACCTACCAGGCATTTTCTTCCTAATATGCACATTTTCGATCATATAGACGCCGCTTCTCCCCAGCACGTTGGAGACAGTTCTACTGGCGAACTCCCTGGTCTGCTCAGACTCGAAGGTCGGTGTATCGGTAGCCACACCCACCACGTGGCTCAAGTTCGCTGCTATCCATTCTGCTAGCTCGTAGCTTAGGCCTGGAAAAGAAATTGCGCGTTTGAAAATCAATCAAATCATTCGTGATTTGATTTGATTGATTGACATACGAGCCAATATGATTGTCTCTCAAGATACAGGTTTGCCCTAGTAAGAGGAGGGATCAAAAAGTAGTGAGAATGAGATAGAATTTAACGACTATTGATAACAAATTGTAGATGCCTGTAGGTAAAATAAAAAATAACTCGTTGCGTTTTTGTGGTGTCAAATTTATTGGTCAACAAATTATAATAGGCGTAGTCGCAGCGGCAAAATGTAAAATTTCTTAATTTCTGTTTAGTAGATATTTAGTGTATGACGTCGTGTAATGTCGACATTGTCGTTGTGTTGTTGTCTGTCTGTTATATGGTTCTGATTTATTATGGCATTAATCACATTAATGTGAGTCACGGGAATGACGAAAAATATACAAAATTATCGTATACAGTTTTTTAAGTGGGTCAAATCCGAAACTATGAGAAAAATCTATAAACACTGAAAGGATTCCCGGGGCCGTTTTGCTAAAAACTAAAACTGTAGGTATTATGGGATTTTTGAAAACTCAATATTCTTTGCCAGGAATCGAACCTGTTGATTTTGAAGAAAAACTAAAAGAAATAACTTATTTTAACTAAAACAGGACGGTTTTTTTAATGTTATGTACATTTTTCTCCATCGATTTTGAAGCAAATAAATATATGCAATGAAAGGTCACACTCTTTGGTTTAAGACTATTTTGGTTAATGGCCGCCACCCTTCGCAAAGCTAGTCAGACTATGCCCAATGACCTTTATATTTATTCTAATATATGTCGCATCAAGGCTGGCCGATAGATGCAAACCATCGGGAAGTCAGGATATATTCCCTTAGGTTAAGACATCGTGTGTGGGCAGGTCGGTGGGTCAATCGTGAAAATGAAATCACACAAATTATTCGATACACTGAGTATATTCAAATAGACACGCGTTACATTATTGCTTACTAATTTTTACGGATCGACACTGATTCTACGACGTCTTAGCTCTACGGCTGTCTGTACTCAACTGTCATATTCCGCACCTCGCAAGTGCTTATAAAAGCACCAATGCGTAGTTGCTATTGACTGCCGCTAGGGGCTTGCTTGTGATTTGTTTTGACGTCCGTACTATTGACTAAACCCGACACGGCCATCCTGCGAGACAGGCGTCCTCGTCTGTTCCTCATTGTCAGGTTTTAACAGTGTATCGAATCATGTGGAAATCCTCAATGGATGTCCTCAGCCCTTGGGGAAAGCTGAGGGGTCTGTCAGACTCCTACTGACTAAAACCACATGGTGTTCTCTAGGCCGTAATTCCTCTTGAGAGGCGAGCGTGGAACACACACGTCGCCTTCTCGGGCCTCTCTCAGGTGACAGATCCCCAAATCTATCACCCGCAGGCATCATCTTCTTGTGCTTGCTCCATGCCATCTCATGGTCACCTCGTGTTACACCACACGTCGTATCAGTCCACTCCATCCTGGCAATCTCCCATCATACAAGGGATGTTTTTCTGAAACATACAAAATTTCCAAACAGTATTCTCTCGTCCAATCCTGACTCAAACTCTAGAGTGAGGAAACATTTTTAAACAATCAAACATGATCATTTAAATCTCTGTTCACTATTGCAAGGAACGAGTAATTCTATTTCCAATTTAAAGAAAATAGCAACCTCATCGATTTGGTACCTAAAAGCACCCAATCTTCGTGATTACAAAGTTCAAGTACCACTGATAAGTCATAAATCTCAAATTAAATCAAACAAAAGAAACAATATACCATGTTTCTTATTCACGATTTTTAACCATCACATAGCTCTACTAGCTATCTCATAGCTCTCTTAGCTATCTCAATTGCTCTACTCGCACATCTCCACGATGTCGAGTCAACTAGACTCTCTGAACTTAGACTTTGTTCACACAGAGATTTAGTACTTACTACTTTATCTACAATCTCAATTGGTACTTGAGCTTTGTGTGTCTTACCAACACGATCTACGCATAGTAATCAAAATTAGAAAACCAAAATAATTTTAATTTTCGTAATGAGGGCTCGACGATTCGAACGTCATCAACATTAACATGATCTCTCCACACGTGTGACTGCGAGTTTACTTTCCTTCATGACTCAATAGGAACTTTCTGTAAGGTTCCTAACACAAACATGAATTTTCACACCAGACAGTGTCAAACAGGTGCCATACAGGCCTACCGTTGCCATAAAGGCCAACAGTTACCACATAGGCCAACAGTTGCCACACAGGCCAACAGTTGCCACCTAGGCTCACAGCTGCCTAACAACGCTCGGCTACTCCTGACCGAACTAGATTATTAGGTTCGTGAAAATAGGGAAATTTGAGAACTACTCTTTAACTAAATCTTTACCCTGGGCCATGTACCACTAGTCGCTCCAAACAAAGTTTAAAACTTATTCTGCAGCAAAAACTGACAAGCTTACAGAAACCCTCGAGTAAAACCTCCAACGCCACGGCTCCCCAGCCGACCAGCAATTATATTGCTCTCACAATGGTCTCTTGGTCTCTCTCTAGACCCCGACCGCCGCCAGAATCCACTGGTACGGTCAAACGTAATACGTTCGATAGACTGAATTACTCGACACCTTAAGCTTGCTCATTATCATCAAAATCCTTTTGACATCAACATCGACTGGTACATGACCCGCTGGCATCTGCCCTAACCTACCATGTGCATACTTGTAGGTTCTAAGCGTAAAGCTTTCGGTGTATAACGATCACCGTCCTGTCATAATCACCTATCGTGTACCTAATACAGCGCCTATTTAGTTTTCGTACTAAAGCTTCCCACAAAACACTATTCATTAGAAAAGGTCCGACGATCAACAAGTTCAACAACTAAACAAAGTAATTGTAACAATGCTGTTACTCTTTACCATAATTCTTGCAATGCATACTCAACTCAAACCTCTTCGTAAACCCATCGCCACATGTTACTCATGAGGTGCGGTCCGGAGCCTCGAGTATGAGTAGACATGTCAATCATATTTGGTCTCACTACCAATGTCATCAACTATGACATCCAATTCCCGAGGAACTTGATGATCTGGGATCCTTCTCACAAGATTCACGCTTTCTACTCAAAAATCTCTGAATATACAGACTGTTCATATGAGGAGAATAATTAAGCCTGATAATATTTGCGTGACAATAACTCGTGTGCAGGAGCTTCACGAATTAACTTTGATCAATATCGTTTAAAATCAAATTATCAACAGTAACCCTTTACTATCGCTCGCTAACTCAGTTTTCATGTAAGGAAATCGATCGCGAGATAACTGCTATCATAATATTACTTTGAAAGTAAGCAAGTGCATTCAGATCCAAAGACGGTGGTTGGAAAGCGTTACGCAACATAAGATCTGTTCCGAATACACGCAAATGACCAGTACCGTTACTAACTCGATACAATTGCCTTCGCCCAACGACTTTACTAACTCGCTTTGCCACTGAAAATGACTAGTTGTTAAGTCACTTTGGATAGATCATCTTCTTCATCATCTGCCTAGCCTTTTCCCAACTATATTGGGGTCGGCTTCCAGTCTTACCGGATTCAGCTAAGTGCCAGTGTTTTACATGGAGCGACTGCCTATCTGACCTCCACAACCCAGTAACTGGGTAACACGGTACCCCTTGGCAAGACTGCTGTCAGATCTCAAGCTTCTGACTACCCGTAACGACTGTCAAAGATCTTTAAATGACAGCCGGGACCAACGGCTTAACGTGCTTTCCGAGGCACGGAGGAAACTCGGTATGTTGAAATGGTCACCCATCCACGACCGACCTCGTCAAGCGTTGCTTAACCTTGACGATCTACCCGTGCGGCTGTTATTATTTAGCCACGAGCTCATCTTCTTATGGGATATTAAATCCTAAAGTTCGTACTGAACCAAATGTTGAAACTATTCCACCAATAGGAAACTCATTAACTACTTGCTTTTTAGTAAGTGTGTCTTAATTAGCTAGTGATAGTGCTAGATATAACCACGACCAACTCTGTGGTCAAACATGAACACTCTTAAATTTTGAAATAGCATCTCTTCACTAGAGAACATTCGACCTCACTATCGAAATAAAATAGAAGCGACTCACCGAGTATTCCATTCCAAACTTGCGCGCGCTCGTAAAGTTCGGCTACCACCTGCGAACTGCTAGCTTGCAGTCGGTCTCAACCTCTCAGATGTTGACACGTCAACCTTCGCATTCAGCATTTGAACCGCTAGCCTGCAGCAGAGGCTCCACTGCGTCGCAATATGGTATCTGAAACGTGAAAAACATTACGAGAGTATATGTTCACACAGTTATCTTAACCATACTCAGATTTGATGGAAATTAACCGGTGCAGCGGTGTAGTAAACTAAACCGGCACAGCAAAATGGGTTATTGTGGACATGAACCACACATTACAGGGTCCTAAGTGTCCAGGTAGGTAGATATATGGGCTTTATAGAATCCAATGAATGCCATAGCATTTTAAGTCGCAATTTCTAGGCCTGGTAGGGTTTACCACCTTTTAGACAGTCTGGCCCTCCGACGACCACAGAAGAAGAATACCATGCTTCTTCTCAAACTTAGTTAATTCTCACTACATAAAACTATCACACTACAAAAGTAATCAAAATATTTCATTTGGAATTATCATAATTTCCAGACTGAAATGTAAGGTACTGAAATGTAAGGTACGTCACTGTCACCATATCGTTCTAAACAATGATAGTCAGCCAAGGCCAGCCAAGGGTCATTTTCAGTGATAGTAGAATAATAACTCGTTTCAATAACACCAAAACTTGACTACTGTTTGTAATTAAAGTGAAATTATGAACTGACACGGGCCTCCCCGACGATCCACTGACCGCCATACCGTACACAAAATCAGAATTTTGAATAATGATTACTCTTGGCCATAGTCATAATAAAATGAAAACGACTCACCAGATTGGCATAAAGATCAGTGTGTATGGATCTTTCAACACGTCCACACGCTGCTCCTTGACCTGTCCAGCTCCTTGGTTGTTACTAGCCTCCTTGCTGCTCCGTTACGGACTGGTTTTTTCATTATTTTGTTTTCGAGGGTAGTCGCAACTGACACTTTTTTTTGCAAGAATGTAACCGCCACTTTCACTAGCATTGTTTTTACGTGTGATCTCATTAGCACGATCGAATCCCAATTCTGATGTCGCATCAAGGCTGGCCGATAGATGCAAACCATCGGGAAGTCAGGATATATTCCCTTAGGTTAAGACATCGTGTGTGGGCAGGTCGGTGGGTCAATCGTGAAAATGAAATCACACAAATTATTCGATACACTGAGTATATTCAAATAGACACGCGTTACATTATTGCTTACTAATTTTTACGGATCGACACTGATTCTACGACGTCTTAGCTCTACGGCTGTCTGTACTCAACTGTCATATTCCGCACCTCGCAAGTGCTTATAAAAGCACCAATGCGTAGTTGCTATTGACTGCCGCTAGGGGCTTGCTTGTGATTTGTTTTGACGTCCGTACTATTGACTAAACCCGACATATATAATATTATAAAGAGGAAAGATTTTTTTGTTTGTTTGTTTGTTTGTACCGAATAGGCTCCGAAACTACTGGACCGATTAGAAAAATTATTTCACCAATAGAAAGCTACATTATTGTTGAGTGACATAGGCTATTTTTTAATCCCGAAATTGGGTCCTGTGGGGTGGTCCACGGTAGCGAAGCCGCGGGCAACAGCTAGTGTAAAATAAATTTAATGTTAAATTTCAAAACCATAAAAGAATTATATTCAGCAGTGAGCGAAGTTGACCTGTAGATGATGAAGATGCTAACAAATGAACTCATCATTTGATTAAAGATTTATAAGTTCTGCAGATTTATAATTTCTCTAACAAGGTGTCACAAACCTCTCACAGTATCTGGCTCAACATTTTTGAAGTGAAAATATCTTTAAACGCGTTGAGCGAATTTTTGGAATAAAACTTATGATTCGCGTTAACGATATGCGAATGTGACAGTGACATGTGACATCGGTGGCGTGTGACGGAATAACTGTCTGTCACACAAAAACATAGTTATGCCAAAGTTTTAAGTTTTCGAGTAATTCAGCAACTCGTCCTACATGCCTACGGCCCATTTAGGAAGACTTGCAGAAAATCAAAATCACATCACACTATTATTTTATTATTATTTATTTTATTATTCTATTGTATTATATCACAATAATATTATAAAGGCGAAAGCCTGTGCGTGTGTTTGTAAGTTTGTTACTTCTTCACGCTCAAACGGCTGGACGGATCTGGATGAAATTGTTTGTTACTGAGATAGATTATTGTTAGGAATAGCACATAGGATACTATTTATCCTGAGAATATGTTCCCTTGAGATAATTTCACACAAGTGAATGAAATTATCTCAAGGGAACATATTCCCAGGATAAATAGTATCCTATGTGCTATTCCTATTATATATATATATATTTATATATATATATTTATAGTTGAATGAACATTTTATTTACTAGCTTATGCCGCTGGCATGTTAAATAGTATCCTATGTGCTATTCCTATTATATATATATATATTTATATATATATATTTATAGTTGAATGAACATTTTATTTACTAGCTTATGCCGCTGGCATAAGCTAGTAAATAAAATGTTCATTCAACTCGTCTCACGTTACTAACAAAATGATAAAAGGTACAATCAGTGGAAAAGTATTAGTGTGGCATTAATAGAAAAGAAATTGTTATAAAATATTAAATATTTAAGAAACGTTGCAGTATCCAAGTAGTGGTTCAGTGTGATTTGGTCTAACGGTACCTGCATGACGAGGCAACAGTTGCATGTCGTTAAATGGGGTAATATAACGCTGGATAAATCGAATCCACTTGTAATAATAACTCCAAACTTTTTTCTTATGTAGGCCTTATGACTAAACGGAGGAGTATGTTGCACCACTTCTTCTTCCCAGCTGAAACACTAGGAAGTGGTGAAAGGGTTGGGCGGGGCTGTCTGTAGGTTAAAAAGAGTTAGTTACTTTATATATAGATACAAATACTACCACTGTAGTCTACTCTAGTTACTGCATATTAGCTACTTGTATTTGTATTAAGGTTACACCAGTCGAAAATTCTTCCATACAAACGTATTCTAGGGATTATTCCACTGTTTGACGATGTACGTTCAAAATAAAAAGTGATCTCAATTTGTCTCATCATTGTCTAGCCCTATATGGAAGCAAAAAAGTAAAAAAAGAAAATATTTGAAAGTTATGAGCGTCGAAAGTTCCACATTTCGACACTAATTTTAACGCATTTTTGGGCGCGAATAAATACCATAAGAAGACGGAAAATTGTAAAACGGCCTCCATACAGGGATAGATTAGTAGTTCACCAATGCAAATAATTTTATTTTGAACAGATAGATTTAGTCGTTTTTTCATGATATCCAGACTGCCAAAGGTCTGTTTATAAAATTTCGCGCGCTCGGTTTCGTCCTAAATCATTATCCATTTCGCTACAAATTTGCAAATGTGTGTATTCGTACGCAAACTAGCTTCCTAACGCTCATCACAGCATCTATCTCTTCCGCACGTGTTGTCGGTTAATATAAAATTCATTTTAACCCCGGTCACAAAATAGTTCGTGCCGTCGACTAGTGTACCCTTAATTCTTGAATTTATATTCACTATCTGCGACCACAATTCGGTTAGATACAAGCACTGTGTCTTACAAATGTACTTGTTGCTATGGGTGCAGATGTGAGGTTTCGTTTGAGTAATGATTGTTAATAGTTTAGTTTATACTCCTTTAGTTATTTGATCTTTCTTAACCACTTCAAAGTTATTTTTATAACTGTGTATTGCCAAAACAAAACAAAATCATAATTTGGAATTCCCTTTAAACTCGGTGGTAAGGTGACCAGTAAGGACCAGTCGAGCCTTACAGTATAGTGCGGAAGGAGGGGCACTGCGTCTCCTCCTTCAGGAGAGCCGACCGACCTCTAACACTAAATATAGGACATTTTACGAAAAACTATCATTTTATCAGCCTAGGGTAATTTAGGA
This sequence comes from Orthosia incerta, assembly GCA_948252205.1. Classification (NCBI taxonomy): domain Eukaryota; kingdom Metazoa; phylum Arthropoda; class Insecta; order Lepidoptera; family Noctuidae; genus Orthosia; species Orthosia incerta. The sequence continues at coordinate 33,677,847 of OX411743.1, forward strand.
ACAGTCACATGTGTCAAAAGATAAAAATGATTTAAAAAAAAACATTGTTTTATCTTGTCTTACTAACTGTACCAAACGTTGATAATGTTTAAACTTCCACACAAAAAGAAACGTGGGACGAGTTGCAGAATGAAAATATTATTTACTTTGATTTTCTGCATGTCGTCCTAAAGGGCCGTAGGCATGTAGGACTAGTTGATGAATAACTGAAGTTTTCGCTTCTGGCGGCACTCGGCAGTCCCCATACCTGACTATATATTTTTATAACGAAGCAGCTACATATTACAAAGGTTGTTCGCACTTTCGAAATACCTTATACCTACGGCGCCAGGTGACTAAAGTCAAAGCCACAATGTCAATAATCTATCGGTCAAGGAAAAGAAGTGCCAATAAATAAAAGTACCTACCTACACATTATCGAAGCGGTTTGATCGAGATAGGCAGGTATGATTGCGCCTTCATTAGAAATACAAAATAATGAGATCATCCAACTTACAACAAATAATTGGCCATAAAGATCAATAAAATAAGAATTTTAATTTGTTTTATATTACTTATTATAAAATTTTACACTGGACTCTTCTCTTTATTCTTGGTTTGCTGGTGGAAATCTCTTTTTGAGTTAAGCTTGCCTTTGTACATCAACTTTATTATCACTCTTTGTTGTATGTTATAGAAGAATTAAGATTCAAATGGGTAGATTACTAAACAAGATACTAATAAACCAAGACTGAATTTCCTAAAGTTGAAAATAAATCACATTGACACGTGTCCCCACACAATCGTACCGCTCACTATCATTCAAATATGTATGGGGCATGGAATGTGTCGCACAGCCGAACAGAATTCATTCTGATTACTAATTGCGCACTTAACACATAGCTCCTGGCATACCTAGAAACCAACGATATTCTTAGTGACCGCTAATACGGCTACCGCCGAAATCGGTCTACTGGGGACCTTTTAGCGTATGCCATTCACATATGTGATAGTGAGGCCATCGAGAGGCACGGGGAAGTGCTTGCCGTCTCCCTCGACATCTCGAAGGCTTTTGTTAGGGTCTGGCATGAAACCCTTATTGAAAAGCTTCCTTCATTCGGTCTGCCCGGTGATCTGTGTGATTGGATTGCAGAATTCCTGAGAGATCGGTCCATTCGAGTTGTTATCGATGGCTGCTCGTCGGACCAACTGGATATTAATGCCGGTGTCCCTCAGGGGTCGGTACTCTCAACATGATTCTTGTTGCACATTAACGATCTGCTAAAACCTTTGGGTATGCTGATGACAGCACTGTTGCTGAGAGACACTTGTCCAACGCACGGGCTACCGGGCCGCAGATTTAGTACCTGTCCTTGCAGGTAGTCTCCGAATGGGGCGATGTCAATCTGCTCAGGTTTAATACTGCTAAAACCCAGGCGTCTCTTTTTTCTTCACCCGCTCCCAACTTTCCGAGATATGATCGTGCCAATAACGGACCGTCTTTAGATTCTTGGCGTTACAATGACATCGACTCGCAATTTTGGCCCATACATTGAGGCAAAGGCTCACCTGACTACCAAAAAGTTGGGGATCCTTGCAAAGGTGAGAGGGAACATCACGCCCGAACAGCTGCTCAACATGTATGGAGTACTGTTCTCATCTCTGGGACGGATCTGCCAATAAACTAGCTTGATGCACTAGAGTCGATAGAAAAGCGGGCCAAGAGGCTCATCGGCAAAGAGGCACATGTCAAGTCAAAGCTTGAACATCGTCGCCGAGTTGCCAGCTTGTCGGTTTTTATCGGTTACATTTCGGGGCGTTTATGATGAAATTGCATTATCTAATTCCACCTAGCACATTTCATAATCGTACTACCAGACTGGCCGTATACCTGAATGGCGATGTACCGACCGGCTATGCGCAGTCGGTACATGGTGGACATCTCACACATACGCACAAAACGTTTGGGAACACTTTTATTATGCGTACAGATCTGCTAAAGAGTGGAATTCCCTGCCGGAGTTTGTGTTTCCCGATAGCTACAATCTAGGGGTCTTTAAGTCAAGAGTAAATACGTTTTTTCTAGGCAAGCTTGATTCACCGTCGACCACATCATCGCTTACCATCAGGTGAGATAGTGGTGAGCCTAATAGAGTATATAAAAAAACTGGCTAAGTGCGAGTCGGACTCGCGCATGGAGGGTTCCGTACCATTATCGTAAAAAACGGTAAAAAAATCACGTTTGTTGTATGGGAGCCCCACTTAAATATTTATTTTATTCTGATTTTAGTATTTGTTGTTATGGTGGCAACAGAAATACATCATCTGTGAAAATTTTACTGTCTAGCTATCACGGTTCATGAGATACACAGACGGACAGACAGACAGACAGACGGACAGACAGACGGATCGCAGAGTCTTAGTAATAGGGTCCCGTTTTTACCCCTTGGGTACGGAACCCTAAAAAGAAATTGGATCGTTAGAAATAGCAATACATGGAAGTTTCCATGGCAGGTATGGCCAATTGGACATTATATGGCAGCAAGAGAATGAGCGAATGAAAGAAGAAAATAATGTTTTTAAATTATGATTATAACTTTGGCTAGAAATGAGTTTACACTGAAATGGCGTTTGATGTAATGTAGTTACGGATACAGATCAAATAAACAGATATATAAAACGTCGAAGTAAGTATTTTAGTATTCCAAACACTTGCGTTTTCAAGTAATAGGTAAGGTATGAGAAGATCATTTTTGCCATCCAAAACTTGTCAGTTTTTTGGCATATAACGATATTTAGCGATAAGACTGTCATTGTATCTTTAATTTAAACAAATAACAGGTGTGTAATGATACTAATGATAACAAGTAACTACACAAAATCATAGTTTCCACCTGCCTATCTTTCTATGAATACGTCATTTGTCTAGAGATCGTGGGACCGATATCCTTTCAGATTGGCACTTATCAGGTTATTCTATAAGGAAATTCCAGCTATTACTGAAGATGTAGTTTTAACACTTAGCTATTACTATAGAAGTGTGCCCAGTGCGCGTTATATACCTCCGTAGAAACGGACAAACAAATAAAAACATTTCTACGGTCGAGAATGAACGAAGTCATAGGAAGTAAGTATTAACAAGACATTTGTATAATCTGACATTACTTATCAATACTTATTAATTTATGACATTGTTTACGTTTTAATATTAATTTATGACATTGTATTCGTTTAAATTTTATTAATGACATAGCATACATTTGATTTTTAATTTATGACATTGTATAGTATTTTAATTTTAATTTATGATATATTTTAAGTTGTGAAATTGAATGCGTTTTAATTTTATACCATTTTTTAATGTATGACATTTTATACATTTTTTTTTAATTTATGACATTGAATACGTTTTAGATTTTTTATTTTATTTTATGACATATACGTTCAAAATGTAATTTTATTTTAATTTGTAACATTATATTATTCTAATTATTATTGTTATTATAATTTTGCATGCCTAAATTGGTGGAACACGGTTGACTGCGCATTCACTTGACATCTGGAAGTGTATTTTTATTTACTGTGTTGAGCAATAAATGAATTTGAATTTGAAGAATTTATAATATTCGTAAAATAGAGGTAGAAGGGGTCAAAGACTAAAGAGGTTAAAGAAATTTAGATGTAGGTAAGGTAATCTCCGAAACTATTAATACATTAAAAAAATATAGGTAACTTATAGGAAGTTACATTATCGCTGTCATAGATCCTTCGCCATAGGCCACGGGAGCAATCCCAGTGGCAAAACTTTGTGTTGTTGCTCATGGTGACACGAGGTAGAAAGCATAATAACAATCTATACTAATATTATAAAGAGGAAAGATTTTTTTGTTTGTTTGTTTGTACCGAAACTACTGGACCGATTTGAAAATTCTTTTACCAATAGAAAGCTACATTATTCCTGTCCTGAGTAACATAAGCTATTTTTTAATCCCGAAAGTGGGTCCTGTGGGTGGTCCACGGGTGCGAAGCCGCGGACAACAGATATTAATATATATTATAAGCAGAACTTATTGTTGGTAGTGGTGGTACTTACCGATTAATATAAAAGCGTGCGATCGAGCGAGTATCGGCCAGTGCCTAGCTGGAGGCTACTATTGCTTAGTCTCCACAGGGAAAGTCCGGTTAAGTAGTTGCCAGTCACTTTGACCGAACTACGAGACGCCACTTAGAAAAAATAAATAAAAAGAGTATCGACCCTTTTGCTCCTGAGTCGTCGCACGGTAAGGTTGTGTACCTTCGCTACTTTGCAGTAAGTTCGTTCCATATTGTGCTGTTTGGGTTATTGTGTTATTGGTTCTCGATTTGAATATCAACGGTTGCTTGTGATTGCTCGAATTTTAATGATTAGTTGAACAATTGTTAAAATTAAGTCTATTCTGAAATAAATTCGTTTTAGTTTGTTCGAATTGTGTTTTTTTATTTGTTTCTCCATCCTGGTCGCTAAAAATATATATAAGCATAGTAGTAGTGGCATTTGGCCACTACTTATTGGAGGAAAATCAGCGTCATTTTTCATCTATATTTATCTAAATAAAGTCCCTAAATATCCCCGATCGACCGCGAGGAAGGGGAACACCGCCCTCCACATGATGGTCAAACATGTAGAAAGAGGTCCTGAAGGAAAACCTAAACACTCGTCAGACCCAGAACAGAGATCTCTGGCGCAGGGAGACGGGATCCCAGCTAAACTGGGAAGAGACTTGAACAAAGAAGAAGAAAACATATTTAAGAGTCCCTACAAGTTTCACGAGCTAAAAACAGAAAACAGCTACTTTTTCAGGGCAAATTTCTCAATAACTACAAGATGTATGATAAATCTTTTGATGCAACTTTTTGCGTCACATAGTTATCTAGGGAATGTACATTACATATTTTTGATATAAAATATAAATTCCTAACACACGGTTTTACGTAATCACAAAACACCAGGTTTTTCAATTGTTTTTTCAGCTTACTGGTGGCAAAAAACAATCTGCAATAAATGGTGTGGACTGGGCATATAGTATACTAGTGAGCCACCAATTTAGTTTTTTAAAGTTTATTGTATATGCACTTAAAAAAAAATATTGTCCACGCGGAAAAAAGGCAATTTTATCATGTGCGAAAGCGTCGCCTACGTGTAAGAATATGTTGAATATAAAAATAACTGGTAAATAATTTGAAATTTGAGGTGTTTATCAATCGAATCCAATTTTTATATTTTATTTTTGAGTACTTATTTTATTTTAATAAATTGCCTAAATATTGTCTTGTAAACCGTTGCACTCGCGCGTGGTATTCAGTTTCGCTCAAGGGCTTGTAGACGACGGACCTGTGTCGTTTTTATTTTTGTCATTATATTTTTTATCATATATCTTGTAGTTATTGAGAAATTTTCGCTGAAAAAGTAAAGTTTTTGGCTCGTGAAACTTGTAGGGGCTCTTAAGTAAAGTCTTACTCACCAGGCACCTTACAAACACAAGTCTGCACGTTGATATTATGGTTGTCCTCCTCCGTCCAGCCGAACTTGAAGAGTAACAGCGTGGGCTCCTTCGGGTCGTGCTTCAAGACTGCCCATTGTAAGGCCACGTCCAAGGTTAACACTACTGTTGGATTCAGCGTTGCGAGGTTGCTTACGTCCACTATGCTCACTAAAAGAGAATGGATTGTTAAGGGTTTTAGAAACAGAACTGAGGCAAAGACAAAGTGACGTTCTTGAGTTAAAACGATTGTCAATAAGTTCAAAATGTATGAGATTATAAAGAAGAAAGAAAAATAAATTATTTGTGACCCTCACAGGAGACAAGAGATAGGTAAACAAAACACAAATAAAATTATTCATTCTTTCTTTAAACCCAGATGGTTTAAAGAAAGAATGAATTGGTTTTTTCGTATTCTTCTCAGCAAACCCTTCCTTTTGGTACCCATATCATGGCAGTGAACAAAAAATAACTAGTCCGCCATCTTGGGCCGTCCGCCATATTGTATTTAGAATGACGTCACTTAGCTAACCATGCATTTTCACCTAAACCTAACGTGTATGCAAAATTTCATCCTATTCGGTTGAGGATAACTGCTTTAAAATTCAGTTGCAATATTTGACCCGAACACACTTACATACATAGATTGCAAATTAAATTAAAGCTTGTAACAAAAACAATAATAATAAAAAATAAAAATAAATAATCCCATGCGAGACCAAAAAGGTTCATATAAAACGCTGCGCTGATATTCTGATAGGGCTCACTGTTGATCACATCACATCACATCATCAGCCTATTAATGTTCCCACTGCTGGGACACAGGCCTCCTCTATGTGAGAGGGAATGGGCCGTAATCCACCACGCGAGCCCAGTGCGCGTTGGTGGATGTCACATGTCTTCGAATTTTTGGTTCTAGGAAATGCCGGTTTCCTCACGAGATGTTTTCCTTCACCGTTTTGAGAGCAGTGGTGATGAAATAATTTACACAAAGTAAAGCGCCTGCCTGGGCTCGAACCCACGACCTACAACTTGTAAATCGCGGCTGATACCACTGGGCCACCACTGCTCTCAACCGAACCACCACCTCTGTTGATGCCACGGACAAATTTACGGGAACGGAAATTATCATCACCATCATCGCCATCATTTCAGCCAAAGACTTCCACAGCCAAACTTAGCCCTCCCCCAAGCGCTGTCACATCGACTGATCTTGTGCGTCTTTCATTCAGTGGATGCCCGCAGTTGGAGGCCTTCTATTTCGAAGCCAGTGAGATTAACCATGCGGTACCGAAATTCGACATCTTTAATCCCAGCCATTTAGGACTTTCGATAATCGTTATGGCTAGAATAAATATTTTTTGTCTACGAAAAATAAAGATACCCACGCCCCTTTAATATTTTATTAAGGTAACAAAACAGTCATCATATAGTAAGAAAATATTAAGAAAAGAGGAGTAGAGGTGATCTTTATCTACGATAAGCACTTTCTTCAATTCAACCCAAGGGGATGACCTTAAGCTCTTAGAGCGGTATCAATTTGATATCGAATAAGGGACAGATGTATTTGACTTGTATACACCTGTCACTTACTCGATCTCAAATTGATACCGCTCTAAGAGCTTATGGTCACCCCCCAGGTCTGGGAATCTTGTCATAAGCATACATGTGTAGTAAAAGTAATCTTGCGTCAAAACCACCTCTACTCAAAGAGCAATCGCTAAAGGGCAATGTCAAGATTACGAAGCAGTACCTACTAGTCAGTAGCCCCGCGGTCTCCCTTTTACATAAAACTGCATGTTATCGCGTCCCCTAGTTTGAAAATCACTGGTCTAGAGCCCCTGCTGAAAAGAGTCCTAGCAAAAAACTCTTCGGTAAATAGGTACATAGACAAACTTAATCATGTGGTTATCGTGCAGATATGCGTCTCAGATAATCTTTTGAGAAATTATACACACAAATTCGAGTGAATTTGTGCAACTTAGTCTTTATGCGATTGTGTCTTTTCGACTAGCGAAGAGCTGTACAGCAGTTGAAGCCAAAGAGCTGATAAGAAAATCTTTTCAGGAACTTTGATTTTATAGAAAACTCAACGTTGTAAAGGAAAGGTAGGTCTACTTACATCGACTCAACAAATACTCGGAGGGTACAACAGCTGGATGCATTGATCCCATGCTTCCAGAGTGCTCCAGATGAATTCCAGTGCCCAAGTCTGGAGCTCCGCAGTTCAGGCACACCTTCCTGAAAACAAATTAAGGGTTTACCACAGGATAACGACATCTAAGGTACGGTATAATAAGGTAGCATTTTTGTAAAGCACACAAACTCCACGTGCGTGACAAGCAAGAAAATCTGACGTAGAAGAGAGGAAGTCTGCCCATAAGAATTGAACAAAACCAGGAATACAAAAAAATGTTAAAAGACGATGCGAGGCCAAAAATCCTCCTAAGTCAGCATATAACGCGATAATGAAAAAATTAAAACGTCTCTTGTTCTATTGAAACTCTATACCACGCTAGTCCAGCTCATGTTACCACCGGCTTGCGGTCAGCTGTACAGGTTGCAAAGGCGTAGCTTAAGAGTGGTAAGTGTTCCTCCAGAAATTCACTGCTTCATGTTAACAAGATGTTCTGTTAAAGCAATGCATAATTAATATTATGTTGGATAATGTGCAGGCTGCATCCAGACTGCCGGAGTTTTTTATTATACGGACATTGTGGAAACTAGAATAAATTGCCGTACGTTCAAGCGTTTTTGCCATACCTATTATTGGAATCAAATATAAAAGCTCATAATGTTAGGACCCATTATTGGTTAATTGGGTTAATGTTAGGTGATAGCCATCTGGGCTTATCCCAGTTGTAAACGACCCTTTGTGCCCATTGGCATGTTTGTTTTGTATCCTGAATGATATGGGGGGAAGTGGAAATTATGCATGTTTTTGTTTTCCTACTCCTCCTTTATTAATTTCTGATTAATTTCGTTGCGGGATACAAGACAGTTGAATTCATTTTCCGGGCCTTCGTCGAGCTTCATTGCCTCGGCGCTTTTCTCGTGGTCGCCACTGTTAATTCTGGCTTTCAGGGGTTGCAGTGGTTTGGCCATAGTGCGGTAGGGTTGCCCAAATTTTTAATGCATAATCTACACACACATACATATACACTCTCATTTTGGTAGACATTTTTTTATAATGTACTAGCTTCTGCCCGCATTTTCGCCCGCGTAAAGCGTAAAAGGTTATTAGTTATACTAGACGAGCTAGCTTTGTAATATCCACAAGCTTATTCGTATTCATATCATGGGGTGCACAAAAATAATTGGACCACCATCGTTGGGAGTTCCTTCGTATTGGATTTACAATGATGTCAGTTAGCTAACCGTAGATTTGACCACTATCATCATCAGCCTTATAATGTGCCCACTGCTGGGACACAAGCCTCCTCTCTATGAGCTATGAGAGGGCCGAAATCCACCAAGCGGGTCCAGTGCGGGTTGGTGGATGTCACATGTCTCGATTTTTTGACTCTTCGACATGCCGGTTTCCTCACGATGTTTTTCTTCACCGTTTTGAGAGCAGTGGTTATGAAATAATATACACAAAGTAAAGCAACTGCCTGGTTCCGAACCCACGACCTAAGACACGTAAGTCGCGGCTATGTTATGTAACTTTATAACATGGTAAGTTAAATAACAGCTTGTAAAAGAGGGACTGCCTTGTAGGTAGCAAGTGCTAGTGCTACTGGGTTCGATGCCCGGGTCGGGCAAAGTGATATTGGGTTTCTCCATCTGGAATTTCTCAGTAACAGCTCGGAATCATGATTTGGAACCGGTTGATGACAACAGGCTCACCCCCAGTGGCGTAGCTAGTCCTATAGAGACCCGGTTTCAAAAATTTTTTGAGCCCTTTCTACCGGCATGCAGAAAAGAATTATAACGTTAGTGTTTCTAACAAAATAAATATAATTGGCGACCGAATTCTTCACTTGGATTACTTAAACGGTTTTGAGGGGCGAGGATGAAGCACGAGTGATACGAGCTTAAAAACGAGAAAATTCTGACTGGGATCGGATAAGTGTTCATGCTTCAGTCAGTGGTGTCTCATCCCATACAAAGAAACCTGATTAAACCGATTATTTTTTGTACATCGATCGCATTCGGTTCCGTTCCACGGATATTAATGGTGATCTATCTATCGCCATGGAACGGATCCGAACGCGATCGATTTACAAAAAATAATCGGTATAATCAGGTGAAAAACGCTAGTTACGTCGGCACGGTTTTTTGTATGGGATGAGGCATCTGTATGCCAGTATTATATTATCTGTGCTTCAGTTTACTAAACTGGAGCATAAGGTTGCTATGAAGGCATATGATAGATAATGGTGTCATCATAACAAATAAAGATTATTTAATAAAAATATAAAAAAACGAACGCTTTATCAAAAAGAATTTCATAACGGGGTTTTTAACTTTTTAACCGACAGGAGGAGGATGATCACTGGAACTCCGAAATAAAACAATGTATCCTAGTCGTGTTTGGGCTTATTGGAATCGTCATGAGATGTACTTTGGCTAATAAATGATTTTCATGTTAATTGGAGGTACCTACCAACACTAAAAAGGCGTAGCTACCGCCGTATCAGCCGTATCAATGATACGGGGCCCCCGAGTTACAAGGGCCCCGACGATTGGAATCATAAAAAAACTTTTTAACAAAAAATCAAACCGACTTCCAAAACAAAACTCTACAAAGCGAAAAATAACTTTCTTTTCCGAAGTCGGTGTCGAGTAACGGAAAACAATGGGTACAAAAGATGTATGTATCATGTTAAAAAGGGTCTACTTACCAATGCTTCTCTAGAGCACCATAGAACAAAGACATGGCTCTCCATGTTGTAGGCTTTGTCATGTCCACCATATCTATGCGTTCGGATTCACCTTTAATATCGAAGACGTGAGACATTTGCACTATTAACGTTACGAAGATTATGTGTTTCTTCATTTTAATTGGTATTGTTCTACGTTTTTTTTACTTTTTGCCCGTCTGTCACAGTATTTTATTGTCTTACAGTAGCTTTGTTTTTAACCCTGGAGTGCCCGATACATAGATCCACGCAAGACTTTTTAATTGTTTTGATAATTACGGCACTCAACCAGTTACATGTGGTTTTCCTCGTAAACCATATAATCAGAACCGAACAGCTGTTTGTAACTTTCTTTTATTTTAGTTTAGTTCAATTTTGGGACGTAACTTCTTGAGTAGTTACGTCTATGACTTGTCATTTTTATTTGACATGAAATTTTCACTGTATGATTGTTGCGTTATTTTGGAAAATAAAATAACGGAAGCAAAATAAGTTATCATATAAAAGAATCCCTAATTAAGTTACGAAGATCCACAACAAAGTTTGTAAACCTATCTGTTATTCAGACAGCACATTTTTTATAATTAGTTTCGTTTATCTACTTTTTACTGAAAGTCTATAGGTATGAAAATGGCTGAGCTCCTGAAGATCGCTCTTATTTGTACAGAAGATTGTTTGTTTAAGTATTTTGTAGTTAATATTTTGTTTATAATTCGAACAAAGGGATGTTTGACAGTTGCAGAATGTTTATTAAACAGGAAGTTATTTGATTCGTGGACTCTGGATTTGAATGATATCAATAATTGTGTTTGTATTGTTGTACATATATGGTGTTCGTCATAATCTAAGAGGAGCGTGTCAAAACTTGCTTGGGTTGGTTCGTGGATGGATGACCATTCGTTAAGGTTGCCCTAGTCGACGACACGAACTATTTTGTGCGCGGGGTTAAAATGCATGCTATCTCATGGCGGAACCACACTTACGTGTCGTGGCGTGGCGTGGCGCGGGATCCACCAATCAAACGACTCTGTTTCAGTCAACGTCATAACACAACGAGTTTTGTAGCCAATCAACTGCGTTAGAACGCGCCACGCCACGCCACGACACGTAAGTGTGGTTTCGTCTTCATCCGACAACACGTGCGAAAGAGATAGATGCTGGGATGAGCAGTAAGAAGCTAGTTCGCCTACGAATACACAATTTTGCAAATTTGTAGCGAAATGGATGATGATTTAGGACGAAAACGAGCGCGCGAAATTTTATAAAAGATCTTTGGGAATATAGATGTCATGAAAAAACTACTAAATGTATAGTTCATAATAAAATTATTTGCATTATTGAACTACTGATCTATCCCTGTATGGTTGGTGTTTTGCATTTTAATTCTTCTTAGGGTATTTATTTGCACCCATAGTAAAATTAGTATTGAAACGTGGAACTTTCGAAGCTCATAATTTTCAAATATATATTACTTTACTTTTTTGTTTCCATAGAGAGCTAGTTAATAATGAGACAATTTGATATATTGTTTTTATTCTGAACGTACACCGTCAAACAGTGAAGTAATCGCGAGACTACGTTTGTATGGAAGAATTATCGACTAGGGAAACCTTAAGAGGAAACGGGGGCAGAGAGCACCAACTGAATTCCCTTAGTAAAAAGTCATTATTCGAGGTTTGGCTCTCGCCTGTTTCCTCTTCCAATATTGGACCAATTTAAAAGATATTCCATATGCTGAAAATTAAAGATATATACTATGTCCTTATGTTTTTCTTTATGATGATACATTATCGTAAGAAGCACTAGAACCCTCAAAAAATTATCAAAATTGCGCTGTCAACAGAGGCTTAGTGTACAAAGACAAATAGAAATGAAAAAAGGAAAACATTGGAACTTAGTATATATCTTACTTTACCAGTTTATGGAATATCTTTTAAATTGGTCCAATATTGGAGGAGGATCATCAAGGTTAAGCAACGCTTGACGAGGTCGGTCCGTGGATGGGTGACCATTTCAACATACCGAGTTTCCTCCGTGCCTCGGCAAGCACGTTAAGCCGTTGGTCCCGGCTGTTATTTGAAGATCTTTGACAGCCGTTACGGATAGTCAGAAGCTTGAGATCTGACATCAGTCTTGCCAAGGGGTACCGTGTTACCCAGTTACTGGGTTGTGGAGGTCAGATAGGCAGTTGCACCATGTAAAACACTGGTACTTAGCTGAATCCGGTAAGACTGGAAGCCGACTCCAACATAGTTGGGAAAAGGCTAGCCAGATGATTGGAGGAGGAAAGAGACGAGAGCCAAACCTCGAATTATGACTTTTTACTAAGGAAATTCAGTCGGCGCTCTCTGCCCATATTTCCTCTTAATTACCGTGACTTTAGCGACCCTCGGATAGAACGTCGAGCGGTTGGACCCTGTTGTCATTTGTAGATATTTGATTTTTTACAGGTCATCAGAATCCAAAAATCTAACTCCAGCCTTACCAAGTGGTATCCTGATACCCAGTTTCTGGGTTTTCGTGGTCAGTTAGTTGGTCCATGTCAAATATGGGCACTTCGGTAAATATTTGTGCTTTGAAAAGTCGGAAATGGAGTTTGTTTAATAGAGGCTTCATAATGTCATTTGCTGCTGTTTTTTTCTTGCAAACTGAATTGATTGCAATGCTAGGTAAATTCCCGTAATTTAGAAACAATTGAATAGGTACTATTGTCCTATCTATGCTAGTCTTCTAAGTAATTGTCCATGTTTTTCGCTAATTACTAATATATTGATAACATAGCAAAAAACACATTCTGCGTCTAACCTAATGGAATATAATTTATGTCTATGCTTACGTCTTTGATAAAGCCATAGATTATTAACATGAGTTTTAGATACCTATTTATTTCTAGCGATAGAAAGAGCTCAAGCCCCCAGCTACGAACATGGCTTAGATTAGTGTCAGAACCTAAGCTCTGTCTAAGCATAAATTAATTTATAGCCCTAGTTTCTAATCAAGGAAAATCCTCCTAAATTTTCTTCAAAACTATCAGCATTTTTATCATAGTTTAGTTTATCTTTATTACGGTTTATCAATAGTTAAAAAATAGTAATTCTTTTATAGTGTTTTTGTAAAGAATCATCCGATTTGTATGTGCGAATTAGACAATATTGCGTGTTATTTTTATGTATCACCAAGTAATAAAAGTGGGCAAAATAAGACAAAAGTAACTTTTACAGGTTTTAATCATAATAAGTATGAACATCTTAAGACGAGGTTCTTAAGGATGATCTTAAGCAGAGAGGGTATTATTCACTCTATGAATTGATTATGAAAATATACTGTATATATTCCGATGCCTGATAATAATAACATTCTATTGAAAATAATGGAATGCTTCGGGCCTAATATGCTATTATTTTTGCATCGGGAGATTGGGAGTACAAAACGTTTTATTTTTAAGCGTTGTTAGGTGACCGTTTACAGTTAGCGGAATTTTGGTGAAGACACTTTAAAATCTGCTGGATACAAGAATCGCAGGAGCGGTCACTTTTGTGACCTAGGTTTAAGCTTAATGTGAAGGCTTGTGTTTAGCAGTGGTCCTCTTTCAGCAGAAGTGATGACGATGATAAACTTTTAACCCAACTGCGGCGGATCCCAAAAGGTGGCCGATGAATCGCTGTTTTGTTATTGGATGGATACTGATTTCCAGTAAGTTCTTTCGTTTTTTCAGAAAATACGATGGCAAGACCCCCGGAAAACTAGATATCAAGCAAATGGCAAACAAAACATTTATGACATGGCAATAAAAATATGGAAACTTCGATGTTGAACCTTAAATATCTTATCGAGTAAATTGTAGTAATAAATATTGTGTGTAATAAATTGACAATTGCCAATCATAAATAGTTTTATGGGTTTGTTTGCGAATTAATCACAGAGCATGGTGATGCCACGACCGCCACTGCTAGACACGGCATTCTCAAAACTTTTCATACAAATCCCATTTAAATAAGGCTCATGTTTAACTAACCACCTGATCTAGTAAAAGGTAACGGCAAAAAAACAGTTACTTTTTTTGGCAATATAAAGATATTGCCAAAAATAGTAAATGATCACCCGAATTAAATCCCCATTTTAGCTTGAAATTAAAACCTAAAATTTCACAACCTCCAAAATATGATTGTTTGATCCAAAAATTGTTAATGATCACAAAAACTTAACAGTATTTTTTAATATAAAATAACATTTAAATATGTAACATCTTCTTATCCTATAAAAGTAAATAAATTAATCCAGATAAATCATTATATGCCTAAAAATAGTGAATAAACCCCTACCGTCTTATTAATAAACGTGGACTAAGGTAAGATTAACTTTATTCCAAGCATTAGGTTGGTACTAACAAATTTCCGTATTAATAAACACGGAATAAGGAGAGATTATACTAATCCGACTTTAGTCTTGGACTAAAAGTTATTCCATGGTGCTAGCTAGTTTAAGGTCGGAGTAAGGTTGGATTAAGAGTGTATCCATGGCAACTACATTTATTATTTTTGATTGGCATTTTGTTCGTTGTGATTTGATGATGAAAATTTTTAGTTTAATATAAATATATTGTACAAGACAGGAATCACTATTTCAGGAATTGGCATGAAGATGTGTTTAACATTAGTATGAGAGATACACTCGTCATCAGATGTATCAAAGCACTACGAATATTAAATACTAGCTGTTGCCCGTGACTTCGTCTGCGTAGCATTAGTTCTCCTAATAGCCTATTTTTAATGTCGCACTAATTATATTGTGGATGTGAGGGCCGCCTCAGTTGAGAGATTATTAGTTCTACTTACAAATTTCTACCTTCCTTGCCATCCCCATAAGTATAGTTTTTGGGTGAAAAACTAGTGTATGTCCTTCCCAGGGTCCCAAACTAACTCATTGAGGTAATTATGTAATAAAATAAAATCTTAATGACTAACTCCATCCAAAATCAGTTCAGCGGTTTAAGCGTGAAATGGTAATAGACAGACAGACAGAGTTCCTTCCGCATTTATAATATTTTATTTTAGGCGATTTAAGTATGACAGATGTCACGTTGTCCGCTATTTTTCTTTCTTTTTCTACTTTATGTCATCAAATTTCTTGGTTTCATTCACTGGTTCACTCTTTTTACTTTTAAATTGAAATGGGCTGCCATAGCTTACGCGTAAATCCAAGAGTAACAAATGAATAGTCAGTCCGAGGTTATTCCTTGTTTATTAATAACATTGCTAAGCCTATGTTTATCCTTACTTACTCCGGGATTAGCTAGTCCAAGAGTAACTTCGGAGTTAGTTGGTAATACGCCATTTTTATTAATAAGACTGCTAAAGTTTGACTCTATGGTTTTGTAAAATCATTACTAAAGTCTGAGCTTTTTACGACTATAATTATTAATCACTTCTAACTAAATCGCCATTTCCTATGTCGCGTTTGTTCAATAAGGTTAAGAAATAAACAACTCCTATAATTAAAATTTAAACAAACTTAAAAAAATTGGACTCTGTGTAATTAACATTCGTGTTAATGATTTAAAAATCTTTTAAATTCTCTAAGAATCAGTCTCCTAGAAAAGTATTTTAAAAATCTTTTAAACTCGGCCTCCTTCCTCCTAATCGGTGGAATGAGAGTGTACAAGGGTGAACTGTACCCGTTGTTTTTTTTTTTCTGGCGTAATAGTATGTTATGTAATGGTGTAAACAATAAACAGCCATGCATCAATCCCGAGAGATTTGCCATCATTTATTGAAGAGTTCTGTTGTATATCGCCGAAGTTCTTTATTAGATCTATACCTTTAAATGGGACCATTTCGAAATAAACTTCTTTCGAGCAAAAAAATAATTTAGCATATCTGTTTATATATGAAGGAGTTATGCCCGAACAAATATCCGTATTCAGAACTTCCTCCTTTTTGAGAAGTCGGTTAAAAACTTACATGCATCGAACGCAAGTGCTCCCGCGTTACTATATTGTTTGTGGGGATCGGTTCGGCAGGTTTATTACGTATCTTTTGCAAGAGCAAAACGATAGCGATCAAACGCTTTATGTCATAAAAGTCGAAATTACCTGCTGTGTAGGTATGGTAGGTCCTACACAATTGTTTGCTAATCGCTCGTTGTTTGTCAAATGCACTTATTTAAAAAAAACCGCCAACAACTCTAAAACTTCTGTATGGAAGAGCAATTATTGCGCAAAAATCGCTATCGTTTTGCTCTTGCAAAAGATACGTAATAAGACTGCCTGTCACGTTCGAATATTTGGGGGTGAGAGCGGCGCGGGGTGCGGGCGATTGCGCTAGACTTTGGAGTTGGTTATGTACCATATGTGGTAATATAGCAACATTTTATGGCAATCAAACGGTGTATTTAGGTAGAAATAGCGCAATAAAACGCTCATTAAAATTTGGTGATCAATTTACTAAATTTGGTTTCATAGTACAATTTAAAGTGCAGTCATGACTAAAATAATTAGAACCATTGTAATTTTTGGTTTTCATTTTTTGGTTTAGGTTTAATTTTTTTGCTGATTGGTATATATATTAGGTGATAGATGTTATGGTCACAAAGTTTTTTTTGTTGGTCATTATATTTATCCCCTTCAAATAATAATAATACCAGCCTGTAGGTGCCGTACTGGCTTGTGGCAGTGGCAGTTGCAGTGGTGGCCCAGTGGTATCGGCCGCGACTTACAAGTTGTAGATCGTGGGTTCAAACCCAGGCAGGCGCTTTACTTTGAGTAAATTATTTCATCACCACTGCTCTCAAAACGGTGAAGGAAAACATCGTGAGGAAACCGGCATGTCCTAGAACCAAAAATTCGAAGACATGTGACATCCGCCAACCCGCACTGGGCCCGCGTGGTGGATTACGGCCCATTCCCTCTCACAGAGAGGAGGCCTGTGTCCCAGCAGTGGGAACATTAAAAGGCTGATGATGATGATGAGGTGCCGTACTACAGGTATGAGTGTACTGGGATCCGTCCATCATCACTGACAATACTATTATAGCTAATAAGTCTGATATAGTGGTAGTGGACCGAATCGAGAGGCGTGCAATAATTGTTGACATAACCGTCCCGCATGACGGGAACCTCGTGAAAGCCGAGACAGATAAGCAAGCCAATTTTCTTGACTTGGCTCGCGAGTTTGTCGACATGTGGTATGTGGACTCAGCGATCATCGTACCGATAGTCGTGTCAGCCAATGGCTTAATAGCCAAGAGCCTCGACCAACACCTTAGGGGGCTCTTGTTAGGCGGCTGGGTCAAGGGCTTGATTCAGAAAGCAGTACTTCTGGACACGGCTCGTATTGTTCGGAGGTTCCTCTCTCTGGAGATCTGACCTCCGGTAAATTGGACCCTTTGCCCGATACACCGGTATCTCTACTTAATGTTAATCGGACCTATTTTTATATTTCTAAAAGTTTTCTTTCTGTTTTGTTAAAGATATAATTAAAAATGTAATATAATAAGAACAAAGATGACTAAACGATACCAGCCTGTAACTATCCCATTGCAGGGCAAAGACCTCTTCTCATACAGAAAGGGCATGAGCATTGATCACCAGTCACCACGCTTTGCTCAAGACGGGTTGCGAGTCAAGTCACCATTTACTCATACAAATTGACATTGATGTAACATTTTCGAATATGGCTATGGTAGCCAAAGTACAATCGATAACGCCTTCTATTTGTATGGTCTAACTACGTGACTTAACGTTCAGATGTGTCATTCGTTCGTCGATTCGTTTTCTACTAGCGTTATCGATTGTAGATTGTTAACTTGGCTACAGGTGCTGGAATCCTACTTAAACGCAAAAGTTTCTGTGGTTGGATGGATGAACGTTTATTATTCTTTCGCGCAAAAACTGTTGAACGGATTTTGACGAAACTTTACATTAATATAGCTTGTACATCAGAATACAACACAGGCTATAATTTATAAATATAAGAACCTACTAAATACACGCGAGCTAAGCCGCGGGCGGCAGTTAGTAAGTATAAGATGTCTCTTGTCGATGGCAGTGCATAGATTCCGTGTTCTGTGGTATTAAAGAACCTGGTGGTCTATCGGATTAGGTAGATAGGTATTAAATTTTGTTTAGTTGTAAATGTGTATTAATGTGGTAGCTGCGAGGATTTAGACAATGACTATAAATGTTGATAGGAGGAATAAAAACAGTCAGGTGCAAAGATCGATACTTAAACTACAAATTTATTGTACCCAGTACAATCGACCAAGGCAAAGAAGAGTCAAGAGTAAAGAGCAAAGTCAAAATCATTTATTTCAATTAAATCATTTAAAGGTACTTTTGAATTTTCAAGCAAAAGATGAAGCTAGTTGCACATTCGCAAGCGTCTGTAGACGCTTTGGAGAAGAACGTGCAAATTCCACGGACACTCTTTTCAATCAGTAAAACTTGATTACAAAGTATTTGGTTACAACATAGGTAATCCATACTATATACTATATAATATTATAAATTCGAAAGTAACTCTGTCTGTCTGTCTGTTACCTTTTCACGCCTAAACCATTGAACGGAATTCAATGAAATCTGGCAAGAAGATAGATGGCATCCTGAGAATGGACATAGGCTACTAAATGGAAAAAAAGAAACATATGTTGGTAGGTAGGTAGGAGAGTAGGATAGGTAGGTAGGGAAGAGTAGGTAGGGAAGGGTAGGTAGGAAGGTAGGTTGGGTATGTAGGTAGGTAGGGAAGGTAGGTAGGGTAGGTAGGTAGGTAAGACGCGGTCCCAGTTGACGGGAGTGAAGCCGCGGGGGACAAGTCGTTATACTATAATACTCAGCCTAATCCTAACCCTGCCCAAAGACAAAGAGATGGTTACCCTATACACCATTTGAAATAACATTAGACACGTTTCCAAATCTTTTTACAGTCCGTTCAACCGATTTTGAGTTCTATTCCGTAAACATAAGGATGACATAAAAAGCATAAACCTGTTAACAAAACCAACTGTTTACTACAGCTATCATTTGTCGTATCACCAACGCAATAGATGTCAAAATCAGTTGAACGAACTGTAAAATTTAAACGTCTAATGTTATCGCAAATGGAGTTTAGAGTACTGCAAAGAATAACGTAACGCAACGAATGTTGCGTTATTTTACGATTCGAGCAAGCGAATTTTCAAAATGTCTTCAAAAAGCCTTCGGTTCAGCAATTAGGGTAATTAAATTGGTGGTTTGAAATAAACTGAAAAATAGGGAAATAGTTACGAGAAAACATGACTAAGCAATTTTTTTACTGATTAAGGCTGGCCGCATACGTACGTTTTCCGCATTCGATTTCCGAATACGGAATACAGATTCGGAATCCCGTGAACCTAGCGCAGACGTTAGTTTTTTCCTGTTTGGAATTTTCACGAACGCGCCGGCTGGCTTTCGATACGTACGTACGGAAAGTATTCCGTTCGATAAAGAACGAACGTGTGCGGCAGTCAATGTATTTTATTAGCGTACGACGCATTCGGGTTTCCGAATACGGAAAATCGAACGCGGAAAACGTACATATGCGGCATGCTTTAGGCTCTTTTTTTTCAAGTATTTTGCAAAAAGGCAATAAATTACGCAAGTTTAAATCATGATTTAGCAAATATTTATATTAAATCAAATCTTATTTAATCCAGTAATTAGATAAAATTAAATAATTCATCATCATCATCATCATCAGCCTATTAATGTTCCCACTGCTGGGACACAGGCCTCCTCTCTGTGAGAGGGAATGGGCCGTAATCCACCATGCGGGCCCAGTGCGGGTTGGTGGATGTCACATGTCTTCGAATTTTTGGTTCTAGTACATGCCGGTTTCCTCACGATGTTTTCCTTCACCGTTTTGAGAGCAGTGGTGATGAAATAATTTACACAAAGAAAAGCGCCTGCCTGGGCTCGAACCCACGACCTACAACTTGTAAGTCGCGGCTGATACCACTGGGCCACCACTGCTCTCAAATTAAATAATTAATCAGTCATATTAAGTAATTAGGTAAATCATGCTTCTCACGTCATTGTGAACATATTTTGGTTTTTGTAATAATAAGAGAAAAGGTATCGTGACGCAATACGAATGTACCAGTAATTAGAGCCTGTCCAGATAAGGCGTTTTACGCGTGAATCCTCTCGCGCGTTAGCACTCGCCCGTACCCGAGATACTAGAGCTACATATATCCCGTCCAGTGTGCTTAGTGCGACTTTTTTAACGTACTCACTCGTGTTAACGTAAACGATCTCATATGTCAAAATGTATACAAAAAAGAGGTTTTGCCTGGCCGTCACCAGACGGCGCTTATCCAGTTTCAATAAAAACTCGCACTAAGGCCTCAGATTCCTCACTCGCGCGTAAAACGCGTGCAATGAGCGGGACTCTCGACTCGCCCGTTTTACGCGCGAGCGCCGCGCGATTCGAGATACTCGGGCGCCATTGCTGCGTCCAGTACTACGCGCGTTGCGAGTGGACGTATTTAATTTGAACTAATTAATTGTTTGAATTCATTAATTGTCTGCTGGGGACTGGAGATAATGTCCTATATTGTATTATTCAGATAACTAATCAAAAAGCAATCTTATATATCAATGTCTAAAAACATCTACAGCTAACATGGTTCTTCTGAATAACTACAACGACCATTCTGTCTCGTAGAATCGGGTGCACGGTAAATCGTCGACGTTCACTTCGTTTACGGTGTTACCATCGACGATATGCAAGCCAAAACACAACCGCCGTTTCCGAGTCCATGTTTGTAACTGAATCCCTCCCAGCGTAGAAACGCGCATAAAACGCGGTATCTGGACGCAATAGAAATTGAGACGCGCGAGTGGACTCGCGCGTAAAACGCCTTATCTGTACAGGCTCTAGATAATGACGTTCAACTGCTGGGACACAGGACATCCTCTCAGGTGACGTTTTGGTTATGCTGGTTTCACACGATGTGTTCCTTTACTGTTTTGAAAGCAGATATTCCTTAGGGCCTTAGGCAACTCTATATAACTGATTGTGTTCCTGCAAAAGTCTTGGAAATATGAGGTAATCCATCATTGCGGGGGAAGTTGGTTATTAGGGATTCCTAATTTATTAGGGTATCTTAATCCCCAAATAAAAAATTCTACTCATGCGTCAAGCACGCGTGAATGTTTATCTCACGGTTTAGCACGGCTCCTAAACCGCGCGCACGGCGGCGTCGGCGTGGCCCAAAGTTGCCGCTATACTAATATGTAAGTAGAAATTATTAATTAGGAATTGAGCATTTTCTACTTTGTGTATATTTTTATTCATATAATTAATATTAGTTTATGATACTGTTGCATAATAAGGGGTAGGGGTAAAACATGAGTGAGAGTTTAAAAACCGAGCCGTAGGCGAGGTTTTTAATAGTATTCACACGAATGTTTTAATACCTAGTTATGTGCAGTTTCATACACTACTTTATCTACACTCATGCATTTTGGGATTGAACCTACTAAATACCTTTTATTTTCATAAATGCATCATATAATAATCTCGACTTTGCTGTTAAGAGATTATGAGTAAAATCCTTCGCCACATATAAAATATTTGCCGGCGTCTAATTTTCTTCACATTCACTAATACAGACATTTTAAGCAAGAATTTAAAAAACTCTTGAAATTCAGTACAGCGAAACCTGTAAAACAAAACATGAATGGCGCCAAAACCCATCACATCACCGCATTATCCGCGCATGCGCTAAGGCTTAGCACACGCACTGCGATATTTATTCGCGAGATTTTTTTCCGCCCATTCTGCGACCTATGGAATTGTATGAAGGTGCTCGCTTTGCGGTAAAAAAATCGTGCAGCAACCCGCATGAAACCCGTGTTTTGCAACAGAATCCACCGCATCGCTGCGCTAAATTAATTCGCGCGAATATTTTGAGCTCTTTGAACAGGTAGAAAGAGACAAAATTCGCTCGAATAAAAATCGCAGTGCGTGCTAAGCCTAAGGCGGGCATTGTCACAGACAATTTAAAATTGGTATCAAATCTTTTTATAATAGGTATTAAATGGCATTACTAAAAAAATATTGATGGAAACTCCTTAGTGATTAACTTTTTGGATTTGTCATGTATCGTAATAGAAAAAAATTGTTTTATAGCATTATTTTGTTAGAGAAATAGTGTTATAATGAGATTCCATTTTTAAATTTCTGTATTGTGTTTATAAAGTATGTCAATATAAACTCGTTTTGAAGTTTATAATTCGAATATTACGTTATGAGAGTAGATAATAGTAGTTTATGATACTGTTGCATAATACCTAGTTATGTGCAGTTTCATACACTACTGTATCTACACTCATACATTTTGGGATTGAACCTACTTATTTTTTTTTTTTTTGCCTTTTACATGCCATAAAAAACGTATGAATGGCGCCAAACCCCAGCACATCAGCGCATTATCTGCGCATGCGCTAAGGCTTAGCAACTCTGATGCAGCTAGCTGGTTTCGGGGTGCCATCCACAATGTGGAACTTGGCTCCATGAAACTCAAGGTCTTCGACGCCAAGGACCTTCCAATGCCAGTCAAAATGGCATGGAAGAGTCGCAACTTGGCGCTGCAAGACTCTGCTCGGGCCATTCGATTGCTCCAGCGACTTAACCCTACCTTGAGGACGGGCGACTGGAAAGTCGTGAATACGCTCACTGAGCAGACCGGCATCCGTCGTATCGTCCTCATGGACGGAGTGTCCGCTGGGGTCATCAAGGCCGCGGGCTACTCTCTTCCAGGAGGGATTGAACGATACTTGTTCAAGCTCCTGGAAGAAGACAAGGGAGAGGCACCTACTGCGGCAGCAGAAGTGGAGCCCAACGAGGATGGACCACCACAACATGAGGAGGCCATCGAAGAAATCTCTGCTGACGGCGCAGCGCAGGAAACAGAGATTGGCACCAGGGCGTCAGTGGCAGACCACGAGGATGACATCCTCGGGGACTTCAACACCCTGGGGATTGAGTCGCCGACTGCTCTCGAGGAGAACCAGGCGATGGAGGAGGGGCCTCAAGATTAAGGCCCTCCTATATCAACACAGGCCCATCAAAATCATCCAAGATGGAGGGACTAAGGTGTGTACAAATTAATTTGCATAATTGCAGAGCCGCTACTGCCCTTCTGGCTCGGCAACTGAAGCTTAACACATACGACGTTGTCTTGATACAGGAACCTTATCTGTATAAGGGGACTATAAAAGGCTTAGGTGGGACAGGAGGCATGGTACTCTATGACTGTCCAACTAATGACGCGAGGACTTGCATATATATCAGGGGCGGTATAGAGGCAATGCCCTTACGTACTTTCTGTTACAGGGATCTCACAACAACCTTGATCCAAGTGGGGACGGGAACAGAGAAAAGGAGAATTATCCTTGCCTCTGCCTATCTCCCATATGAACAAAAAGAACCAGTAACACCACTAATCAGAAGACTGGTTGATTACGGCAACCAAAAGAACCTTGACCTGATACTTGGTTGCGATGCGAACGCACACCACGTCGTTTGGGGCAGCTCGGATGTCAACAAACGAGGGGAGGATTTGTTGGACTTTGTGGTAAGCTCTTCTTTACAAATCCTTAACGTAGGCAATAAACCTACTTTTAGGACTTCAGCGAGGACTGAAGTTATTGACCTTACGCTGGCTTCAAACAGGGCCAGCGCTCATATTGAAATTTGGCATGTATCGGACGAAATTTCTTTGTCTGACCATAATTATATATGCTTTAGGTTTAGGACGGCGGGAGAAGCCGAAACTAGACGAAGGAGAAACCCAAGGTATACAAATTGGGACCCATACAGGAGGGACCTCAAAGTAAATTTGGGGAGCCCTAAAGGTAAGCTCAATTCCATACTGGATATAGAATTTGAAGCGGACAGAATCAAGGCAGGCATCATCGGTGCATGGGAAGATAACTGCCCAGCGAAGAAGGCCTTTGGCAAAAAGGTACCATGGTAGATTGGCGCGAATAAAAATCGCAGTGCGTACTAAGCCTAAAGCGGGCATTGTCACAGACAATTTAAAATTGGAATCAAATCTTTTTATAATAGGTACTAAAATGGTATTACAAAAAATAATTGATGCAAACTCCTTAGTGATTAACTTCTTGGATTTGTCCTGTATCGTAATAGAAAAAGAATTGTTTCATAGCATTATTTTGATAGAGAAATAGTGTTATAATGAGATTCTATTTTTAAATTTCGGTATTGTGTTTATAAAGTATGTCGATATAAACTCGGTTTGAAGTTTATAATTCGAATATTACGATATGAGAGTAGATAAATATCTTTATGATCCTCAAATTATTTTGGTTTTAATGAATCATACATTATTATCTTAGTAAAATATCGATTAGTAATGCAGGAATTCTATATTTACTTTAGCGAACATTACTCATGCCTCCACCCATTTTAAAACTTTTATTTAGTTTTATCATGCTAACGGTTTAATCCCTTTCTTAGGATATAATCCATGGCACGAAAGTCATTGTACCTAATAAGTTAGAAGCAGTAGGCAAAGTTTTAAACACAAAATATTTTGCCTTAAATGGGATGAATGATCCCATTTATGGCATTTTTTTATTATTTGTCCGATGGATACCTATATTCTTTTGTGCTCATCTAACTCAATTTTTTTCGCCTTTCTCATTTTATCTCTCCGTTTCCCTTGGTTGACTGGTTAAGAATGCCTTATGCACAAGTCTACCCATGTACCTTAATGTTGCATGAAGTTTAAATAAATAAATTAACTATCACCTATTTAATCCCTTCAGCATTAAGGAAAGTTTTCAAAAATATCTCCGTGGCTCTTTCTTTATGTGATAACATACTTCTAGAACTACACTTTCTTTATGTGATAACATACTTCTAGAACTACACTTTCCTTATGTGATAACATACTTCTAGAACTACACTTTCTTTATGTGATAACATACTTCTAGAACTACACTTTCTTTATGTGATAACATACTTCTAGACCTACACTTTCTTTATGTGATAACATACTTCTAGAACTACACTTTTCTTTTTTAATGTGATAACATACTTCTAGACCTACACTTTCTTTATGTGTTAACATACTTCTAGAACTACACTTTCTTTATGTGATAACATACTTCTAGAACTACACTTTCTTTATGTGATAACATACTTCTAGACCTACACTTTCTTTATGTGATAACATACTTCTAGAACTACACTTTCTTTATGTGATAACATACTTCTAGACCTACACTTTCTTTATGTGATAACATACTTCTAGACCTACACTTCCTTTATGTGATAACATACTTCTAGAACTACACTTTCCTTATGTGATAACATACTTCTAAAACTACACTTTCTTTATGTGATAACATACTTCTAGAACTACACTTTCTTTATGTGATAACATACTTCTAGACCTACACTTTCTTTATGTGATAACATACTTCTAGAACTACACTTTTCTTTTTTTATGTGATAACATTCTTCTAGAACTACACTTTCTTTATGTGTTAACATACTTCTAGAACTACACTTTCTTTAAGTGATAACATACTTCTAGAACTACACTTTCTTTATGTGATAACATACTTCTAGACCTACACTTTCTTTATGTGATAACATACTTCTAGAACTACACTTTCTTTAAGTGATAACATACTTCTAGACCTACACTTTCTTTATGTGATAACATACTTCTAGACCTACACTTTCTTAATGTGATAACATACTTCTAGAACTACACTTTCTTTAAGTGATAACATACTTCTAGACCTACACTTTCTTTATGTGATAACACTTGGGCGCACAGTTGGCGCAGTGGTTGAGCGATTGACTGCTGAGAAACAAATATTTGTATGATCTACAAATAGTTGTTCCGGCTCTGGTTGTTTTTGTTTGAGTTTATATGTTTGTAAACGCACCCACGATACAGGAGAAATTCCTTGTGTGTTGCCCCACAACACACTAGGAATTTCTCCTGTTTTCCAGTTTAAAAAAAAAATATATATAACATGCTTCTAGACCTAAACTTTATTTATGTTGTGACGAGGTCCTTCCGTCCATACTCTTCCGTTCTCTTATTACTGGCAACATTTTTATAGCAGGCCACGTCATCATTTACTTTTCACATTATCATTCGATTTTCAATTCAAATTCTGAACGCTACATTCTTCCCCCCATGCACTCTCATTTCGCCCAGCGGTCACTTCATCTTTAGAGCCCGCCGAGGCTTGTTACTGTCTGTAATTATAACCATCGTCTTATAATCTTCTAAAACGCTGTGTGTCAATACTGTACTGTGTGTATCCTTCTAATAATTTTGTGCGATTAATAAATAATCTCCAGTCTGTTTTCACTGTTCTGCTTCTCTACCCGGTTCCCTCAGAGGGCCGACCGGTACGATGTGATAACATACTACTAGACCTACAGTTTAGTTTGCACATTGTCTGTCGGTACCGTATATAAGAATAATCGAAATTGGGAGGATATGCGAATTAGTTAGGTACCATAGCACTGCACAGGTTGGACACTCCTCTCGTGTACTTCTTCTTCGTGTCTCTGGCAAGAGAGGATTTTAAACTTTGGTGGCTTCAAACTTTACCTCTTTGAAGCCACCAAAGTTTAAAATCCTCTCTCAGGGCTGGGCTGTTTTAACAAACTTGCGCTTTGAGCTTTCAGCTACAGGCCCTATAGGGCTTGGCTTTGTCGATGCAGTCCTACCTTGTCTGTCCCCTTCAGAGACGGCAAGGTGGCGTGGTCTTGAGGGAGAGCGCACGGTCGTGTAGATCCTCAAGGCAAGTTCGGTGGTTTTCCTTCTCGTGGTTGCCGCCCTGTTTTTGGTCTAATTCCCTATGAAATAGACGTAACAGAAATCACTGGGCGCCTTATCACAGGGGTGGCGAGGTCATACCCCTGGGTGTCCACCATCGGAAAAGATCAGATGATGGACAGTAATGACCTCCTGCGTGTTTGTGCCGTGCGCAGGGACCCGTACGGGGGGATGAAGGAATCCTGGTGGTTGAATGGAGCAGTCTGCACACAACACACCACTTTGGTCTGGATTTCCTCTCACACGGGTGGTTGTGGGGTAGCTACCCGCAATCAATCGGCTGAGATATCCCATAAGCGGGATGTCATGCAAGGATCGGTTTGATCGGCCGGCGTGGCGTGGGGTTTCGGGATGAGTGGCGGCATAGTCTCGTGTCGTTTACAGTCCCGGAATCCTCCGTCGCGTGCGGGCTCGTCATTTTCTCACTAAGCTGGTCCTATACCGGAGGAGTAGCTCTGACGTTGCTCGTTGAACGAGGAACGTCCCCGACTGAGGGCTCCGTGGCGAGTGGAGAGCTCCAAAGGTGAATCATATATAATCCAACACATGGATAAAGAGACCGACCTACACACAAATAACGAACAGGCTGCGTCCTCGGATGCGCCTAAAACAACTAACACTGATAGGGCTGCGTCTTCGGATGCGCCCACTACAGCTAAAACAAGGGATGCGTCCCAGAATGCGCCTAAGCGGCAACCGCCCAAGGCTGCGTCCTTTGATGCCCCTAAACATAACTTTCATTCGGCTGCGTCCAAGAATGCGAGGAGGAAGGCAACCGCATGGAATACGCCAAAACAGGCTGCGTCCCAGGCAACGCCAACCAAATCTGCGTCCAAGGATGCGCCATTAAATCTAACCCTGCCCACAAGGCCGAGTACAGTTCTCGCTCATGGCGATTCTAAGAGCACCGTGGACGTGGATGCGCCCGTAATGCGGGCTGCGTCTACGGCTGCGGCCTCGGCGAAGGACCAGTCGGGTCTGTCCGAAGCCCCACCGGTAGGTAGTCTCAACAAGGCTCCGGCCAAAGAACAATGGTCAACAATGACCTATAAAAATAAGTCCTCTAGGAGGCACCTGGCCCCCCAAGACAAGGGTGAGCAAAAGGTCGTCGTGACAGACGCCGTGGGGCAACTCGCGGGAACGTCTACGACACCAACAGGTGCGGCTGCCGCCGTTACTAAACGGAAGCGCAGCACGAAGCCTAGGGGGCGTAAAAAACCCCAATATACCGACAGGGAACCTGCTAGACCACAGAAGCGCTCGCGTCCCGAAGATACCGTCACGCCGACCGGGAATGGCAAGAAAATCAAGCCGACTCGCTCCCATACGGCTGACGGTGTCTCGGTGAGCTACGCTGAAGCGGCCGCGACGTACACGAACAATGAACTGTACGTCGCCGTCATGTCTGAGCCTTTCCAGGACATGACGCAAGAGCAGGCGGAGGGAATTCGATCCAATATCGAAAAGCAGCTCCGAGACCTGCTCATAGCAGACCCTGAACCAACTGAAACAACATTAAATACCGCGATCCACTTCAGAGGAAAGGCCCACTTCGCTGAAGGCGTCCTCAAAACGTGGTGTGAGGACAATTTCACGCTGTCATGGCTGAAAGGGATCATAGACAACATGACGTCCCCGATACCGGGGACCTGACTAACTGTTCGGCCTCAGTCTGAAATCCCTAAGAAAGCACTGTGCATGCTGTTTGTTCCGGGTAACTCCGAGGACACTCCGCCACTGCTCAAGATGCTGACGAGGCAGAACCCTAATTTGAAAATAAATACATGGATTCTGACACACGAGAGGGCCAGACAGGAGCCCCCGGGCACCTTTCTGTTCTTCCGTGTTCCAGAGTCCATGGTCAAAACTATTAAAGAACAGCAGAGGCGTATTTACTACCTCATGGGCAGCATCTATCTCCAGTTCCTTGAGAAGGGTGCTGCCAGTGTGGATACCGCCACGCAATCAACTTCATCGGCCTCAGTCGCGCCTGTGCCAGAGCTAGACTCTCTGCCCCCCGTACGTTCTCCGTCGCCTCCTGCGGCGGAGTCCATCGCGGAGGAGGAGCTAGCGACTTGTTTGGCAGCGATGGAGGTCGAAGCAACCCTGGAACCAACTCAGGATGCCCCCTCGCCCGGGATAACCTCGGACGAGGACTGCTTTCCGCCGGGGGGAGAGAGTGGGGAAGAGGACAGCATCCTCGGCTCCTCTCCCTTGCGGGACAACTAGCATCCTGCAAACCAACCTCCAGCACATGACTGTGCGGCTGTGTGACTGCGACGGCTACCCTGCGCAGAGTGCTGGAAAACCAACAACAGAAAACCATCGCCCTCATCGGTGGCAGAGTATGTGGCCTGGGCAACATCGGAGGTAAGTTGCTGCTTAACACCTCCGTCAGTAACCCATGCGCCTGCATCTTTGTCCCAAAACATGTACCTAACTTATTAATTAACGAATTCTGTTCAAGGGACCTGACAGCAACCAGGCTATTCAGAACAGAGCAGAAACTTCCGGACATAGTACTAGCCTCGGTATACCTGCCAGGCGATGGAGACGTGCCTCTACCAGAGCTCGACTCACTGGTGAAGTACTGTGAAAAGGAGAAACTTGAACTCATCATCGCGACAGACTCCAATGCGCATCACACGCTCTGGGGCAACGTCAAAACCAACAACCGAGGTGAGGAAATGCTTGACTTTATTCTTAGTAATAATCTTGTACTACTCAACAAGGGCTCGGAACCTACCTTTATAAACGCAAGATCCCAAACAATCATAGACCTAACAATAGCAACATTAGGTATCTCCGGCTCCATCCAGGACTGGCATGTGTCCAATGAGTTGTCATGTTCAGACCATAGGTGGATCCGATATACCATTAACTTCAACATAACTAAACCACAGCCGAGAAGGGTTCCTCGAAACACAGACAGATCCAAGTTTGTGAGACTTATCGAAACTGAACTAGGTAAGTTGCCCTCTATTCCGGCTGAAATACCAGTAACCAACTTAGACGAATACGTAAACAACATAACAACTATCCTTCTATCTAGCTATGAACAGTCGTGTCCCCTAACCATACCAAGACAGGGTGTGAGGCAGTCCTGGTGGAGCTCCAAACTGGAATGACACCGGCACAAGCTGAGAAGGCTATTCAATAGAGCTAGGAACACGCGGTCGCCAGAAGACTGGGACTGTTACACAGCAAAACGCAAAACTTATAAAAAACTAATACGCCTCCGGGGAAAGACCAGTTGGAGGCGTTTTTGCACTAACATAGAAAATAACAACCAGGCACTTAGGGTCAAAACCTATCTTGCTCAAGAGACTGACCTTTCTATAGGATGTCTGAAAAAACCAGACAATACCTTTACAATAAACGACGCAGAAACAAGCGAATTACTTCTAACAACGCACTTCCCGGGCTGCCAGATCGCCACCCAGCAAAGCTGGGAACCGTACAGGGAAAGAGCCACGAGTAGCCTGGATTGAGAGGAGGCACTGGAAGTAATTAACAAAGATAAAATAACGTGGGCAATCAACACCTTCCTACCTTTCAAGGCAGCGGGTATGGATGGAATCTTTCCAGCACTGCTCAGGTGGAGCGGCGGTCTGCTGGCTGAATACCTCGTCAAAGTATTTCGAGCCAGTCTGGCCCACCGCTACATCCCCTTGAAATGGCGCGAAGTAAAAATAATCTTTATTCCGAAACCAGGTAAGGGTGACTACACCCAGCCTAAATCTTTTAGACCCATAAGCCTCTCCTCGTTCTTTTTGAAAACATTGGAGAGGCTGGGGGACATAAGGATCAGAAACCAGATTTCGGTACATAAACCCTTGCACCCCAACCAACATGCCTACTGTGCAGGCAAATCAACTGAATCAGCACTCCACAGTGTAGTCTCACGCGTGGGAAGCGCTCTCAAAAACAAAAATCCAACTTTAGCCGCTTTCATTGATATTGAAGGCGCTTTTGATAAAACTAATTTCACCAGCATCGGGCAAGCACTCGTCATGCACGGCGCTGCACCGACGCTCGTTGAATGGATTAACAACATGCTAAAAAACCGTGCTATTCAATTCACTGTGAACACTACCACACGAGGGATCGTGAGTAGGGGCTGCCCACAAGGTGGGGTGCTGTCACCACTTCTGTGGAATTTGGTCGTAAATGAGCTCATTGCAGAGCTCAACGCCAGCAGTCTTTTCTCGGTAGGTTATGCAGATGACATAGCAATTCTAATTTCGGGGCAATTTGAGGGCATCTTATGTGATCTCATGAAAAGAGCCTTCAAAATAATTGAGAACTGGTGCACAAAGCATGAACTTTCGGTTAACCCCTCAAAAACGGAACTAATAATGTTCACTAACAAACGTAGTTTTGGACCACATAGGCTCCCAAAACTTTTTAACACAGATTTAACATTAAAAGAAGAGGTCAAGTACTTGGGGGTGATCCTCGATAGCAAATTGCTCTGGAACAAGCATCTTGACTACAAACTCAACAAATGCACAATTGCACTCTACCAGTATAAAAATGTTAGGTAAAACGTGGGGGCTCTCTCCAAGGATTACTCTGTGGCTATACACAGCGGTGATTAGGCCAATGTTGGCTTATGGCGCTCTGGTTTGGTGGACGAGAACAGAACTCTCGACCACCATCTCCCGACTCCAACGGTTCCAACGACAGGCCTGTTCAGCTATCACTGGCTGCATGAGAACCACCCCAACGGCAGCCATGGAGATAGCCCTACAATTAACACCCCTGGACCTGTACATACAGCAAGAGGCGGCGCTAGCCGCCATCAGGCTAATGCATCTAGGTATATGGGGCAAAAACCTCACCAGTCCACACGCTAAGATCCTGGACCGGGCGATTGAGTATCAGCCACTCATCGCTGCCCCGTGTGACAGAATTCAAAAACAACCTATGTTTAACAAAACCTATAACATACAAACAATAGAGGAAGAAAGGGATCAGTCAGGAGCCAATGAAGTACGAATTTACACAGATGGCTCGAAA
Organism: Orthosia incerta; assembly: GCA_948252205.1. Taxonomy (NCBI): domain Eukaryota; kingdom Metazoa; phylum Arthropoda; class Insecta; order Lepidoptera; family Noctuidae; genus Orthosia; species Orthosia incerta. The sequence goes on from OX411743.1 coordinate 33,710,086, forward strand.
ACTAATAATGGCTCAGGTGCTGGCGTACACTCCCTTGACCTCAACATTAACTTTCACATACCGCTCGGCACACACAGCTCGATATTTCAATGTGAATGTGTCGCCTTAACACAAGCTGCAAAAACCGTAATGCGCTTAGGCATCCAGGACTACGGTATCATTTTCCTATCTGATTTTATTTTATTTATATACTGATTTTATTTTTTAAAGCCTTGAGCACGGCCAGTCTGGCCGTGCTCAAGGCTTTAAAAAATAAAATTACCAACAATAAACTTATCTTTGAATGCCACCTCACCCTGGAGAGTATATCGAAATCCAATCGAATCACCCTCCAGTGGATCAGGGGGCACAGTGGATCCCTAGGCAATGATGCCGCAGACGAGCTTGCGAAGAGGGGCTCCGAGATGGTAGTGCTAGGCCCGTATCCGCTTATCCCCTTGCCCTTCTCGCAATTTCGTGCGTGGATTCGCCAAAGATCAACAGAGCTACACAATAACAGATGGACACGGGCAACAGACTGTAGACAGTCAAAAATGGCTATGCCAAATGTACACCCGCGTCTAACTAAAAAACACGTCAGCCTGAGTAGAAATAACCTCAAAATAATTATAGGGACAATAACGGGCCACACCCTTCTCAACAAACATTTATTCAACATAGGCGCCACGGACAGCCCACTTTGCAGGGGCTGTTTTAACGCCGAAGAATCAGCCGCCCTGGAATGCGAGGCCGTGGCATCTCAACGCGAAGAAATCCTCGGAACAGTGAGGTCGCTCCAAGAAGCCTGTGAAGCTCCCAGGAAGCTTCTGTGCTTTTGGACGGAGCTAGGCTGGCTATGTTAGCCAGTACAGCCCCCACGCACAACGGACCAAATGGGAGTCTAAGTGCGGAAAAGGGAGTCCCTACCACTACCACTACCACTACTACTTTACCTCTTCTACGGCATCTTTGGTAGCAGGGCAGAGATGGAGCATAGCTTACGACACAGCTTTGCATCCACACCCGCAGCCTTATTGCGTGAGTGAATTTGCCAAGGAAAAGGGTTTGATCCCATGTAAGTGTATGACAAATTCTCTTTAAATAATTGTGTATTGCCAAAAATTATTGAACACTTTCATTGGTCAAGATACTCTTATCTTCACCAATGAAAGTGTCCTATAATTTTTGACTCTTCCGAAACTCTTTTCGAAAGAGTTTCGAAAGAGTCCAATATTTTTTGGCAATATCTAATTATTTAAAAAGTATTTGTCATTCATAGGGTCCAATCCTTTGCCTTTCCGAATTCACTTACGCAATTAGGCTGCCTGTTGCTGTATCAAATGTGTACTGTACAAAAGTGTTCTACTCCTTTCCTTTATTACAAGTCTACCACTGCAATCGCAGCGTGCCCTGAAGATACCACGTGCCTCCCTTGTTTGTATTTCATTACACAAACAACAAAACAAACAAGCTTTATCCCGCGGCTTTGCTTCTGTGCCATATCTTACAGCAAGAGCTGTGCAGTTTTCCTGCATAAAACTAGCCTGTGGCAACAAGCAAATAGTTAGTTCTAGAGATTACCTTATAATATTGGTGTAGATGGTAAGGTTTATCTGGAAAAAACATAAAAGAAAATCAATTGACTTCAATTTTTGGTAGAGATTTCAAGTAGATAGTTCCTTTTTATAGAGCTGTATTCCCCATAAACTGAATTGACGAGCTTATTTATTAGCATACAGATAAACTTCAATATTTATATTGGAATACAACAAAACAATAATAATTCATTTACAATTATGGTACGTAGTAAAGTAATTTAATTATTTTACTACGTACCATATATATACATATAGACTCTCGACAATCAGTAAAATCTAGATTTTTGTGATTTATTTTATATCTGAAAACTGTGGAGATTTGGTAGCGCGGTGTTAACGGTCATAGGTAGTGGGTTCGAACCCAGGCAGCTACTTTACTTTGTGATGGAATACATCGCGAGGGAACTGGCACTTTATAATGCCAAAAAATCGAAGAAAGAAAGAAACATTTTTATTTGTGACCCGCACAGGAGACACGAGATAAGCAAAACACAAACAAAAATAAAACCTCGCACTGGGCCCACGTAGTAGATTATATTGGTTGTAAGAGTCCAACAATTCGAAGATATGTGACGTCTACTAACTCATAGGATATCTGAGTGCTGGATTACAGCTAGCTCTTTCTCACATTGTAGATTTATTTGCCAACAGTAGAATATATTATAGTTATCGGCTGATTATGGTCGCAAAACTGTGCATGAATAAAATTCAATTTAATTCGATTGTGGTAAGGCTCTACACTGATATGAAATGCATGTTTTGCGTTCTCAGCTGTTGATTGACAGGTATATAATAATATTATATTATTACCTAATCAAATAGATGTATTTCACGAAAATGAGATAATACGGGCGTTTTCATTTAGACGTATTTTTATCATGATCATGAACAAGGATAACTGTCGTATTAAGTGAGTCATTTACATTTAATAACGTGCAAAAATGACAACACTAATAATGCTGATAAAATGACTTTTATCTTGTTTTTGCAAATTAGAGTTTTAGAGAAATTAATCACCTGTCTAAAATTAGGTGTAGGCCAGAATTTAATTAGTCGTGCACACAAAATGACCCTGATGTTCTATTAACCTCTTGAGCGCTAATTAGCGGACACAATAGAAAAACAATCGTTTAATTTTACTAATAATTGTTTACTCAAGAAAACACATCGACTGTTTGCTATTTTTTCGTCTTAATAAAATTAATATTAGGACAATTATTATTTGTTTTTCGTATTTTTTTCCAATACAGGGACATCCTGCCCCGCCCTAAAACTAATCTAAAAACTAATCTACGAAACAGAAGATGCTAGACTCAAATTATGACTATATGACCCCGAATAAGGCTCAAGGAAACAATAGTACAATAATAGTAATTCATAATCCTCCTTACTAAGTTTAGATATACCTAACTATATCTTACTCATTGTAACCCTGCGCAAACATTCCAAAAAAAAGGAAAATAAAAAACCCGAATTAATAATAATAACACCTACATTATTTCCTAAACAAAAAATTGCACGGCGGTCTAATCTACAGATAATAAATTGATGACGGTGCAATAAGACGCTTACAAAAGACTGTGTAAACAGTTAAATATTGTCAGTAGAGCACTAACGTGCTAAAATGGTGCTTAAATTTACACTTTTCGTCGCGTTAGCGGTTTCCGCTATAACAGCTAGAAAGGCTCCCAATGCCGACCATGTTCAAAGCCTCTTTGGGCCCAACCAGGCATTGCGGATGTCAACCAACATTGAGGAGGATTCGCAATTAGATGCGGTAAGTTTATAAATAATAGGATACCAGCAAACCGATGGCACATGTTAAATAAAAGTTTTGTGTCAAAAATTCATTAAGGAGGATTCGTTTTAAATGAATCTTATAATAAATAAATATTAATTACCCATATTTATTAATTGTATTTGAAGTGTTTATAACAAAAAGTTACAAGAACATACCTAAAAAAATCTATTTATCGAGTCTTAAATATATATATATATATATATGACTCGATAAATATGATATATATATAGAATGGCGTAAAATATGGTTCCAAATTATTTTATTTTCATAACAAATACTATTTCCATTATCCGTATACCGATCTAATTTAGCAATAAGCATTCATCTAATAAGTTCTTAGTGACGTTGAATCAAGCAAATAAATATGTCCCAATACATTATTTTAACCAATTAACTGACAGTGTTAATTTAAAACAAAATATGAATAGGTATCTTATTAAAAAAAACTTTGAAAGTCAATTGTGTTGCTATTGAAACTTTATTGAAAGTCGATTTAAATTATTTTTGTGAGGTATTTTTTGACGCTCCGTAATTGTACATATGTTTATTCTTATTTTAGTTCTAATATTAGTTTGTAAATAATAATGTACATATGTAAATAAATACTTTTTGTGAGTAATTCCTAAATTTAATTTAAAGAAAACGCATGTAATTCAATAAAGGTTATCAAAAAAACAGCAATGCAAGTTATAATCCGCAAAAACGACCGTACGCACTAGTGGCTTTTTCGTTTTTATCCGGCGTTTCCTACACGGCGATAAAAATTGCACAATTCTTAACAATTTCTTTATAAACATGTGAGCCGTAAATAGTATATTGGCAAAATGCCTTATTGACTAAGCCAACATTTACAAAGATTGAGTTAAACTAATTGTTTAACTGAAGAGATATGCCTCTGACAAAAAACCGGCCAACAAGATTTAAAACGCCTTTTTCTTTACAGCCCGGCCTCGTAGCCAAGTACGGCTATCCCATCGAAGTCCACACCGTCGAAACCTCCGATGGCTACATCCTGGAGGCCCACAGGATCCCTCACGGCAAGGACCAGAACAATGACCCCACCGTCAAGAGACCCGTCGTTTTCGTGATGCACGGTCTCTTGTCTTCTTCCGCTGACTTCCTTGTTTTGGGCCCTGGCAATGCTTTAGGTGAGTTTGATGGAGTAGTGTTTGTTCAAGCTAATATAAATATTATATTATTTAATGACCCTAGTCACTTCACCATCTTTATCATCGTCCATTGCTTCACCGAGTGCTTGGGTTGCCGGGTGCTCTTTGATTGTGCCAATATTCACGCTCCTATTTGCACCTAGGTTTAATCCGCTAGAGCTACCGATTTTGTCTGCCTGTCTTACAGCCGCATTAATATCACTAGACATAATGTAGGTCCAATATTAGGTATAGGTCGATTCAATCTCATGCCCGATTTTCGCTGCTGAATTAACTACTGCGCAGCGACTCGTCTCGTTTTCCGAGCGGCAATTAAGTTCTTATATTTTATCGAGTCTCAATTCGAAATATTTAATTGAGTTTTATCAGCAATTAAAAACCAAAAAGTATGTTATCATCCAATTACCAAATTATCAAAATGGGACACTCCAATTAATCTTTTTCATTTGAATGAAAGGAAAATGCATCATTTGAAGTCCCGACGAAATTATTTCATCACATTAATGAGTCGTTCAATGCATAATATTAATTAATTAAACGCGCATCATTTTGATGATCTATATATTGACTATCTTGATCAGACCTCTATATATTATAAGCAGCATAAGTTTACAATTGATACATATATTGGTATTTTATTAATTGGCTGTTTCCTAAATTAACTAGCTAGGTTTCCAACAGCTTCACTCTCGTGGCCCATCTTTGGAAATCGTAAATTTTTGGGGCTAAAAGAAGATTGAGCATTTTGTTACTTCTTCAAACTATTTTTTGTTATCGTGAGCTGTGAAAAAAAAAAATTATAATAATAATAAGACGGCTAGGCTATCGGTTGAAGAGAGGTGGTCAGGTTATATCTCACCTCCTTTACATGGATGACCTGAAGCTCTTTTCCCCCAGCAATCTTCAGCTGATGGAGCTACTGAAGGTAACTGAAACTTTTAGTAACGCCATCAGGATGGAGTTTGGTGTGGACAAATGTGCAGTCATGCATGTAAAGCGAGGGGAGATTGTGGAATCCGTAGGAATTCAACTCGCGGATTCCATAAACCTGAGATCCCTTTCTCCAAACGAAACCTATAAGTATTTGGGTATGTCGGAAGCGTTAGGTATCAGCACTACTGACATGAAGCAATCGTTGAGGGAACGCTTCTTTGGCCGCCTGAAGAAGGTATTCAATAGCCTTCTTTCGGGCGGAAACAAGGTGCGCGCCTTCAACGGTTGGGTCATGCCGGTATTGATGTACTCTTTCGGCATACTCAAATGGACTCAAACGGAACTTGACGCCCTGGATAGGCGGGTCCGTACACTGCTGACTGCATATCGAATGCATCACCCACGATCGTCGGTCATGAGATTGTATATCCCGCGGAAGTGTGGAGGCCGAGGCTTTTTAAATGCTAAAAACCTCCACAACCGCGAGATATGCAATCTCAGGGAATATTTTCTACACACCGACGTGGGTATGCATCGAGATGTAGTAGCAGTGGACAAGGGACTCACCCCGCTCTCCTTGGCGAATGAGAACTGGCGCAAGCCTGTAGTGTTCGACACTAACGACCGCAGGGAAGTATGGCAGAGTAAGGATCTTCACGGACGCTTTTTCCGGGCCCTACATGGGTCCGATGTAGACCAAGCAGCGTCCGTAGCCTGGCTGCGTTTCGGTGACCTGTTTGGGGAAACCGAAGGTTTTGTCTGTGCAATTATGGACGAAGTTATCATGACGAATAACTACCGGAGATTTATTGTGAAGGATGGCACGGTTGACATCTGTCGGGCATGTCACCGCCCGGGTGAATCGATCCGTCACATTATCTCTGGATGTTCTCGTCTAGCTAACGAAGAGTACTTGCATAGGCACAACCTTGTAGCCAGGATCATCCACCAGCAACTTGCTCTGAAATACACTCTTGTGGCATCGGAAGTACCGTACTACAGGTATGTGCCCGACCCAGTTCTCGAAAATGGCAATATCACATTGTACTGGGATCGATCCATCATCACTGACAGGACTATTATCGCTAATAAGCCTGATATAGTGGTGGTGGATCGAATCGTGAGGCGTGCAATGATTGTTGACATAACTGTTCCGCATGACGGGAACCTCGTGAAAGCCGAGAAAGATAAGCAAATCAAGTATCTTGACTTGGCTCGCGAGGTTGTGGACATGTGGGATGTGGACACAGCGATCATTGTACCGATAGTCGTGTCAGCCAATGGCTTAATAGCCACGAGCCTCGACCAACACCTTAGGAGGCTCTCGTTAGGCGGCTGGATCAAGGGCCTGATCCAGAAAGCAGTATTGCTGGACACGGCTCGCATTGTTAGGAGGTTCCTCTCTCTGGAGCCCTGACCGCCGGTAGCTTGGACCCTGTTCCCGATACCGGTGGGCCTCTATTTTTTATATTTTTAAATGTTTTTGTTTTTTAATTTATTTTATAAAAATATTTAAAAATGTAATTAATAAGTAATCTAATGAATAAAGAAATAATAATAATAATTTATTTCACCAAAAAGCATACACAAACACAAACATACATAGTAATAAAAAAAAAAGCTTTAAACTATAGGTCATTTTTAGTTAGATACTCTGACTCCTAAGCTAAGTGTATTTTCCTGTGACTTAGGAGTCAGTGATCCTCCGTAGCAACGGTACCATAAAACAGTAATGTTATCATTTTAAAATAAATAATACAAAAGAGAGAAAATAATGATAACATCAAAGAATTTAAAACATTATCATAATATTTTTATAATTAATAAACTAATAATAAAATATAATTTAATAATATGCTGAATCATATTATTAAATTATATTTTATTATTATTCCAAGGTACGAGTATATGTGTGTGTGTGTAAATTGTGTATCCATAGGTAGGTTTCATTATTTAGGTATCACTGTAAGTTACCCAGCAGAAGATCCTCGGTGTAATTAAAAGTAAGTGTTTGAAGACAATCTGTCAGTACTTTCTTCCATTGGGATTTAGAGTACGAAAAGATATGCGCCCACTCTAGGTGGATGAAGACAGTTTTAGAAGCACCTCTGCAAACAGGCAGGCAGCAGTATGATAGGACGGACTGACACAAAGCAAGATATATAATTTGAGGGTATCATAGTCAGCTGAAATTCTAAGCTCCTTAAAAACATAAAATACGAGCTTACGTATTCGAGACGTGACTTTCTCTATTTACGAGTACCAATTTAAATGCCAATCCATGATAACTCCTAGGTACCTTACACTAGAAGACTTAGTGAGCAATAGGCAGTCGCACTGCGTTGGCACATACAAGTGTGCGTTTGTAGGGTAAGCGAATTTGGCGGACCCATATTTGACCTAATGGCAAATGGTATGTACACCGTTGTATCGACGTTTAAAGTTAGCAGATTGTCTGCCAACCAGTTCATAATGATGGCAAGCACAGCTTCGGCATTCTTATATGTGTGGGACCAGTCAGAACCATCTATTACGAGGGCGGTATCATCGGCATACAACGACATTTTTTTAAGGGAAGTTTGCATAGTTCTTTTATATAAATGAGAAATGGGGTAGGCCCCAGGATGCTACCTTGTGGAACGCCGTACGTGATGGAGAGGTCGTCACTTTCGTGTGAGCCGATTTTAATCCTTTGGTTCCGACCACTGAGGTAGTCCGCAAAGATTTTCAAGGGCTGGCCTCGGATACTAATGTTTCATTTTTTTAATAAGGTTGGGGCAGTGACTGTATCAAATGCCTTTGAAATGTCAAGGAAAATGCCCAAGCACTTGTATTTTCTCTCAAATGACCTAGCTACGTGATCAGATAAAGACATAACTGCGTCTTCGGTACTTACTCCATTTCAGAATCCGTATTGGTTATCAGCTAGGATACTGTTTGCACTGAGAAAACTGGTCAGATTTTTGTTTAGTACGCGTTCCAAGATCTTTGAAATAGCTGTTAAATTTGAAATTGGAAGATAGTTATTCACATCACCTCTGCGCCCAGACTTAAAAACGGGCTTTTTTAAAAGCTTTCGGGCAGATACCAGCACCAATCGATATATTACAGACATGTGTGATAATCGGAACCAAAACACACCGCGAGGCTTTTATTATTTTAGACGGTATACAGTCCACGCCAGGTGCACAATCAGACCTTAGACCCAAAATAATAGAATCAACATCTTCTTCAGTTACCTCAAGAAGAACCATTGAACTACACGAACTAAATAATTTTGGAAGCCAAATTACTGCTGACATTCACAATTTTTTTTAACGTGATTTAACGAGGATTCTGGGGAATCTGATCATTTTAAAAGGTCATAAGAGGGTAGAACACTACTCTGCAGATCTGATACCTTCTTAATGACATCCCAGGTAGCTTTAATATTATTCTTTGCCTTGTTAAACTGTTCATTTTAGTTTTCGCAAGAGTGAATTACAAAAAAAATCGGTATCGGGTGTACGTGCTTTTTAATAATTGATTATCTACGACCGTAGGAAAGTCCTACGTCTGTCCTTTCCTACGGAATTGGTTACACCCATAGATTATCAAACAATATTACCTCTTCAATATATTACAACAAATTATTATTTTTTTAGTTATTGCTGTAGTAAAAGTAAAGATTAAAACTCGTGTCTTCCAATCTGAAACACACCTAATTTACTGGCGTTTTCTAGAGAGTGCATTCCTACTTTCAAGTATTTCCGAATCAACTAAAAGGACTTCTTTATATTTCTAATTTCTATAGAGAATTTGAATTTAGAATCTGCTTAGCAGTTCCTAAATACTGCTGATATTTTTATAATAGCTGTGCTAGTATTGTAGGCAGAATAAAACCATCAATATACTCCGTGAAATTTAAGTGGTTGTTTTCCCGCGGCAGAACGACTTGCCTTTAGGAGTACTTTCGAAGCATAGAGTTAAAGTAAAAAAATAACGATGTTTTTATTTAAAATAATTTAAAAAAATATTCATCAACTCGAAAAAGTGAGTAACAATAGTAACTTGTAGGTACTAGGTACTACTCGCGTCACCACCGTATTATTCACCGTAGTACCTAGTACCTACAAGTTACTATTGTTAGTCACTTTTTCGAGTTTGTTTTTTTTTTAAATTATTTTAAAACAAAAACATCGTTATTTTTTTACTTTAACTCTATGCTTCGAAAGTACTCCTAAAGGCAAGTCGTTCTGCCGCGGGAAAACAACCACTTAAATTTCACGTAGTATAGATACTAATGTAAATAACCCTGAAATTAAAACAAAATATGATAAGTTAGGCAGTGCATTGTTTTTGTTTTTGTGTATAAACGAACAAAACAACTTATCATTTAAGTTTGTTTTATTGACAGTCTTATTGCAGAAGTGTCATTTTTACAAAATTGAATATTTTTTAATTAATAATAATAATCCTCCTTACTGAATTTACGTTACAATCTCAAAGGAGATTAGCCAAGTATGCAGGCGATTTTATAATGCACAACGGTTTGCGCAAACACAGGTGCATTCTCTGTTTCTTTACGCTCTTAGTCCGATGGTTCGGTTATCCGACTTGACCGGTGTGAGATCAGGCGCGGCGGGACCAACTGTTTACGTGCTTTCCGAGGAACGGGAGTGTCACAAACTGCCAAACTCCGAGCTGCTATTGAAAAATCTCTCGGGTCGTTTATAACTGGAATAAGCCCAGTTGCCTAGCACTACGGATAAAAATTATCATTAATATGGGTCCTAACATTGGGAGCTGTTATATATATTATTCTCGGTTCTAGTATTATGGTCTAAAGAGTTTTGTGTACTAATTATAATTAAAAAACGTAGCACATGACTCATGCAATCTGTAGAGATAACATCTACACAAATCAGACATACCCAAACAAACATGTGAAGTGTAACACGAGTAACGTCTACCTTAATCAATATAAAATTATCACTCTAATAAGTAATAGTATCAACTAATTATCAGACTAATACTACTATCACCCACTTTACGTACATACATGCATAAACTTACGCCCTTTGCCCATGGGGTAGGCAGAAACCACAGAAAGCCACCTGCTACGATGCTTACATACTTCTTTTGCTTCACTCACATTCATACATCTAGTTATTTATACACACACGCCGGTTATGAGTACTGCACACCTGGCCTTTCTGAAGAACATCAACTATAAGGTCTATATATGTCTTCCTAGGGCGTCCCCTCCCGGCGTTTCCATTCACGTCTGCCTTATAAATACCTTTCGTTAGTCGCCTTTCATTCATCCTCTGAACATGGCCAAACCACCTTAACATTGTACTCTTTTCAATTTTAGTCACTACATCTTCTTTTAAACCACAATGATGTTTTACTACCTCATTCCTCACTCTATAATTTAAAGTTACACCACATATACTTCGCAAGGAACGCATTTTTACTGCATTAATCCTACATAACGTGTTGATAAGACGTATTGGCAAGCTCAATCGGGTAAAGACCAATCTCTAATAATTGTTTCTTATTGTTTAGGAACCTACCTAGTTTCTTAAAGAAATTATCGTTATAGAAAAATAATATTTTATATCAAAATCAAAATTAAAACCTTATAAAGTCACTTTGAAATTGTCAAGCATACAAAATTAAGCAAGTTGGATATTCGCAAGCGTCACAGTAGGCCTCTATGCAGAAGAACGTGCCAGAAATTCCACGGACACTCTTTTCCATCAATAAATTTTAATTGCAAGTATTTGGTTACAATCATTCTTGATGGCAAATTAAATAATATATGTCAGTACAATATTAAAAGACGTGCATGTTTTCCGCAAGCAAAGTACTCTAAATTGTGTTACTCTTCACAGCCTACCTGCTGGTTGAAGCCGGTTACGACGTATGGCTGGGCAACGCCCGCGGCAACTACTACTCTCGCAACCACAAAACCATCAACCCTGACAGTATTCACCAGGACTTCTGGCGATTCAGTTGGGATGAGATAGGCAACCACGATCTGCCTGCCTTCATCGACTACATTCTTGAGAAAACTGGACAAGAGAAGCTGCACTACATCGGCCACTCTCAGGGTGGAACTACTTTCTTGGTTCTTAATTCTTTGAGACCCGAGTATAACCAGAAGTTCCTCTCCTTCCAAGGTTTGGCTCCAGCTGCGTTCTTCTTAAATAATGAAGTGACTATGTTCAGATCTTTGGCACCTATGGAGAGCATCATTGAGGTTAGTATATCAACACATTAGCCTTTTACAATATAACTTCTTATTACTTTACCTCTCTCGTTACTCTTTCTATATGTCTTTGGACGAGGTACTAGTTAATTTTGAGAAGAGCGTTAGAAACACGGAACAGAAAAAACAGGTTAGAAACGTCTATGATTTTATCAACTATCGTTGAAACTGCCATGGATAGCATGGGCTGACATACTCGTAGATTGCAAATAGTAAAGTTACATAAAGCAAATTATCATTAATGATAATACTTTTTTACTATATATACTATTACCCCGAGTTTCTCAGCTCAAAATTTTCGCAGAATTAATGTGACAAATTGTCAAGCACGCGTTATCTGCTGTGATTGGTTGAAAGAATATTCAACAGCCAATCATAGCAGATAACGCGTGCTTGACAATTTGTCACATTAATTATGCGATAATTTTGAGCTGAGAAACTCGGGGTTAGTTTGTATATCTGCTAAGTAGGAAATAAGTAGGTTAGGTTTTTGCAAACAGAGTCACGTTGGCTTTGATAAGAATCAATATTAACAATCGTTTATAAAGATAAATGACGATTGAACCAGGATGTATAAAAACCTCAGACGTTCAGTGGCAATGTAAATAAGAATTATCGGTATTCAGATGATAAGGTTGACAATCAATGAAATAGATATCAATGTCAGTAGAATGGTAGAGCTGGTTCAGAAAGTCCAATCGGATATTCAATTTAGGCTTTCAAAATAGGCTTTAACTGAAAGAATTGAATCAATACATTAAGGTGTAAAAATTATTTAAGCTAGACTTTTATGCTTTGGAACGCCATTTTTTCAGATATTTTTCCAAACAAAAGGTAGCTTTGGGATTTGGATTTGGAAAAAACAGGTTGATCATTATTTCAATTTATTCCTCAGGCCACTGCCTTCGCTATGGGTCAAGGTGAAATCTTCGGTCAGAATGATTTGGTGGACTGGTTCAAAAGTAACTTCTGCACTGGCACCCCATCTTCCCTTTTCGTTACGCTCTGCGAAATTGAAATTTTATCCGGTCTCACAGAAAGAGAATCCTATAATGCTGTAAGTATATTTAATTTCATTAAACATGCTAGTTTGAGACCCAATAAAAATCTTAAGCTAAATATCTCAAAATGATTGAGCTATCAAAGAAGTGACTGCAGTATTCAAGACTTATAATCCGCATGTACACACTATTCACATGATGCAGAACACTTCTGGAAATACGTCTCACAAATTGGAGATCACTAAATTAAAAAAAAGTACTAATATGGAAAAGATGAGATTCGATCGGATCACAAAGATAGGCACGCAAAGCGACTTTATTTTATAGTTATTTGAAAATATGGCTTCAGTTCTGTCAGTAATATAGAAATTTAACAACATAATGACATAATAATATATGGGTCCAATCGATAACCTCGTTTAGAATAGTCTAAACATTTTTAAGTTTGCAAATTCATCAAAAATATTTTCCTTCTAGACAATGGTACCACTTTTCCTTGCCCATGCTCCTGCCGGAGCCTCCGTCCGTCAAGTGACCCACTACGGTCAGACCATCCGCTTTGAGGCCTTCCGTCGCTACAACTTCAACTCTGTCCAGAACTTGGCCACCTACGGAAGATTCAACCCTCCAGCATACGACTTGAGCAAGGTCACCGCACCTGCATACCTGCATTACGGTCTCAGTGACAACGAAGTCCACTACAAGGACCTACTCCTTCTTGCTGACACTTTACCTAATGTAGTTGGAGTTTACAAAGTTGAAAGGGACTCCTTCAACCATTTCGATTTCATCTGGGGTAAAGATGTCAGGGAACAGATTTACGAAAGAACTCTGATACCGTTGTTAAAAGAAATTGACAGTCAGCAGTGATTCGATGACGATATTGTATATAGTGTAAATATGATTGTGATTATAAGGATTCCGACTTAAAATTTTGTTTTATTTGTAAGCATTTCTGATCCATTCTGAATATTTTTTACAATACAATCTTACAAAACAAATGCCATATATTGTTCGGTTATAGGAAGGTGGTAATCGATTTTCACTGCGAGTTGGTGATATCAAATTATCCGTAAGACGTTGCGTTCCTTACATTACAAAGACAGCACTACAAGATTAAACTATAATAATATTTATCTACACTCACAACGTAATGTTCCAAATATGAATTCAAAATATATTGCATAAACACGTACTTTATATTCGTGGATAGGTAAAATTAAAAAAAAAAAACATTACGGTGCAACATTTTCCTTCGAATTTCAAACAAATGAATCATAAAATAACTTTTCTCAAACAAGCATGGAAATATTGTCATTATTTTAGAAAAAAGTACACGCGAAGTACTGAATTTACGGACAATGAAAATCAAATCCATTGCTGGAGCGTTTTTTGAATTTGGAACATTTCAACGCTCCAGCAATGTTGTATGAAACGGCGTGCTGGGGTTATTAGATACTCTTTGATTGGATCTCTTTTATAATTCTTGGCATACCAAAGTAAGTCTCTTTGCTTAATTGAAATTGCGTTCACGTGGCTGTATAGCCATAAATGCGTTTGCCTTTCGGCACAGATAATAAATAGAAAATCGGCGGCAAAGCTCAAAATTCGTCTTGATTTGTTATTTGAATATTTAATACATATCATTTTAATAATTAAAATGAGTTCCAACGGTTCACGGTCCACCAGATTTAAGATCAGAAGCCAAATTGGCAATGGAAAACCCGCTTCCAGCGAAGTCAAAAGAAAAATACATGAAAGTATATGAACATTTTATGATTTGGAAAAACGATAAAAAATTAACATTTTCTCCGAAACAGTATTTTGGCGTATTTTAATGAGATTTCTAAAACTAAAAAGTCATTATGGGCAATTTATTCCATGATGAAATGTACAAGTTCATGTTAAAAATGGCATTGACTTTAAAAATTAAGGAAATTTAACAACTTTTTTATTTCCCTGCATTCTTTTGAGAAAAGCATTATATATTCCTCGGCGGAATTGGCAATTGTCTGTCTCGTATTAGTGAAGTCCGCGCCTACGGCTCGGCCTTTAAACTCATACTCGACCTGCAATTGTCTATTTCCCGGCCTTTGCAATAATGTACTATTATCTACACTCACAACGTAATGTTCCTAATATGAAAAATATTGTATAAACATGTATTTTATATTCGCGGATAGGTAAAATTAAAAAAAAAAACAATTACAGTGCAACGTTTTCCTTCGATTTTCAAACAACTGCATCATAAAATAACTATTTAATTTTTATAGCACACTTTTACTTTTTAATTTATTGGCGTTTATGGGCTCCTTGACTTGTTGTCGAAAAGTAGTGTCATGTCTATGGAGGCGCGCGGTGCGCTGTCATGCGCAATAAGAATCTAAAAACGGTCAATTATTAAGAGTTGCTACAAGAAATACGTTCACACTATGGAGAGTAACATTCGGTCAAACCCCAAAGCATTCTGGTCTTTCGTTAAAACCAAAATTTCAAAATCTGGCTCTGTTCCTTCCGAGATGACTTTAAACGAGTTGATCGCTACGACAGGCGATGATATATGCCAGCTTTTTGCTACTCAATTCTCGTCTAGTTTTTCTGTCCCTAGCACAATAACTGGAACACCAACAAATACCCATATTTTTCCTCAATTAACAATCAATAAAATTGTTTTTACTGAGAGGGAAGTTCTCAAGGCATTGACCGGAGTGGATATTGCCAAGGGTGCTGGGCCGGATGGGTTGCCACCACTTTTCATCAAGAAATGTGCTCGTAATTTGGCATATCCTCTTACCTTAATATTCAATAAATCGCTTGAAACATCTACATTTCCCACAGAGTGGAAAAGGGCCAATGTGGTACCTATATTCAAAAAAGGAGATTGCGCAGACGTTAAAAATTACAGACCAATCTCTATCTTGTCTATTTCTTCAAAACTTTTTGAATCAATGATTTCAAATCAAATCAAATCAAATTTGTTTATTTGTGATACATGGGTTACATGCAGGTGTTCATTACATAACTATATAATAATAGTGTTCATGCCATGATCAGCCACTTAGGCATACAAATGATTAAATAACATAATGTAAATATGAGTGTAAATTTCTAATTCCATGTCAGATTAAATACAAATTATATTATTACTATTAGTCATAAATAACAGACACAACACAATCAACAAAAAATAAAAATATCGTCAAGCGGAATAAAACATTTCAAAAGTTCTCGTCGATAAGAACTCATCTACGGAGTAAAAACACTTTTCCATAAGAAATTGGAACAATTTATTTTTAAAGACATTAATATTGCTACATTCTTTTATGTTATTGGGAATTTGATCGTAGATTTGCCCCCTGTTAACATCCCATGTCAAAACGCAACTGTCTCATAAGCAGCATGGTTTCTGCAGCAATAAATCCACCGTCACCAATTTGGTTTCATATATAGATGAGGTCAGCATGATCGTTGACTCTGGCCACCAGGTTGACGCTCTGTATACCGACTTCAGCAGCGCTTTCAACAAGGTCGACCACAAAATCCTGTTGATGAAACTACATGGTTTTGGCATACACGGACGCCTTCTGGACTGGTTCAGATCGTATTTATGCGAGCGAAAACAAAAAGTGGTGGTAAATGGTTATCAATCTGCGGAGTACATTGCAACCTCCGGTGTGCCCCAAGGATCCCATACCGGGCCAATCCTCTTCATTGTGTTCATTGACGATATAGTCAATTGCATCAGGCATAGCCAATGTTCCATGTTTGCGGATGACCTAAAAATCTATCGACAAATAAAAACTCAAGAAGACATTGAGCTGCTCCAATCAGACCTAGAATCAATTCAGAACTGGTGTGTGGTAAATGGGATGACTTTGAATGCCAGCAAATGTAATCACATTACATTTACGCGGAAAAACCACCCATTACCTTCAAGCATTTTCTTACTCCCTCAATGGAACATCACTGCAAGAGGTTAAAAGTAAACGGGATCTGGGGGTTGTGCTCAGCAGTGATCTATCTTTTGCCAATCATATTAATAATGTAATTAAGAAGGCTATGAGAATGGTTGGGTTTGTTAATAGGGTTTGCAGAGAATTTAGGGGAACCGTGGCCTTAAAAGTGTTGTATAATGCCTTTGTGCGCAGTTTAGTGGAATATGCATCTCCCGTCTGGAACCCTACTTACAAAATCTACGTAGACCGTCTAGAGCGCGTTCAAAAAAAGTTCACTGGATGCTTGCGGTTCAAAGACCTCAATTGCCCCCATAGAGCCGATTACGTAGAACGTATGAGTTATTTTAAGTTAGACACATTGCAGCGACGAAGGGCTATGAATTATCTGTTATTACTCTATAAAACCGTGAACAGGATAAACTCAACGCCATATTAGTCTAGAAGTCCCTCGTTACTCTCATGTCAGGTCCAAGCGCACCACTAGAGTATTTGTTACTGAGACATGTTGCACAAATCTGGGCCGCCATGCTCCGCTAAACCGAATGTTGACTTTGTATAACAGAGTATGTTCTGTCGAAAACAGCATTGATATTTTCTTTGATACTCTGCCAAAATTTAAATCTAAAATCGTGGACATTGATCTGTAATCAGCTGCCTACTCCTGCTGCTAATCTGTAATATTGTTTTATTCCAAATTTTTATTTTATTTTTAATAATGTAATATGATTTGATAATGCAATTTTTAGAAATAATATGCAGTTGCAGTTTTAAAAAGATCCACACAACATTGTGAGGAAAATAACTTATAAACGTTTCCGCACCTTCTGCTCTAATTTAATTAAAAAGCTTAAAAGGCAATATCATAAGGAACAAATTGCGTGCTCTATTAAAAACCCTAAAAAACTCTGGCATAACATTAATAATATCACCCACTATAAGAAACCTAAATCTTCTAATGTGCATTTATTACAACCGTCAATAAAACCACTTGACTCGTTGAATAGAATTAACCAATTTTTCGCTACAATAGGTTAAATACTGGCAGAAGAAATTATGACTCAGAATGGATACATGATTCACCAACCAAGTTATTCTAATTCGCACTCTCAAATTACATCTTTTGTGTTGCTAGAGACCGACCCGGAGGAAGTGAATGGAATACTGATGGCTCTTGATTCAGGAAGTGCATCCGGATGGGACGGCATACCCAATAACTTCCTTAAATTATCCAGAGATTTTGTTGTTCCCTTAATATGTAAACTAACAAACCTGTGTTTCACAACTGGAATATTCCAAACTGCTTTAAAACGTTCCTTAATCACACCTGTGCACAAGGGGGGGGACACAAATGATGTAAATAACTACCGCCCAATTTCTGTCTTGCCATCAATCTCCAAAATTGTAGGAAAAATTCTTAATAAAAGTCTTATAAGCTACATAAATAAATATAATATTCTCTCTAGTTCTCAATTTGGTTTTAGACAAGGGCGCTCGACACAGGATGCTGTTGCTGCATTGACAACTGAAATCGTTAGAGAAGTAGACAAAGGGTATAAATGCATAACAGTATTCCTGGACCTTAAAAAGCGTTTGACACTATTTCCGTTCTCATCCTTGTGCAGAGGCTTGAAGCCATAGGAGTAAGAGGTACGGCTCTTTCTCTCTTCGACAGCTATCTTCGGGAAAGAAAGCAACAGGTTAAGATAGAAAACTCGTACAGTGACGAAGAAAACGTTGTTTTTGGCGTCCCACAAGGGAGTGTGCTCGGCCCGCCGCTTTTCCTGGTGTACATAAATGACCTATGTAACCTCGGGAATAGCGGTGGGAAGATCTTCTCCTACACGGACGATACTGCCGTTGTCTTTTCGGGTCAATCATGGGAGATAGTGCACCAAAAAGCTGAATGTGGCCTAACTATTATTGTTGACTGGTTAAAAGCTAACCTTCTAACACTAAACATCACAAAAACAAACTACATCTGCTTTTCCCCAAGTGCAAAATCTAAACCAGGTGCAGACTTTGACATAGCAATCCGCGAGAGTGTGACGTGTCCTCTCTTAAACAGAAATTGTCAAAGCCTACAACGAGTCACCTTTACTAAATACTTGGGTGTTGTTATTGATGAGTGTTTATCGTGGCAGGCACAGATTGATGCTAATATATCTCGTGTTAGAAAATTGATATGGATCTTCAAAACTCTTCGCTATGTGATGCCCCCGGACGTACTTAGTAAAATTTATGTTGCACTGGCACAATCAGTTACAACATACTGCATTCCGGTTTGGGGAGGAGCTGCCAAAACTAAGTTACTTGAGCTCGAAAGAGCCCAGTGGTCACTTCTGAAAGTCATGTACTTTAATCCATACAGATATCCGACTAACAGCCTATATAGTATGTGTGGTTTGCTAATAGTAAGGCAGCTATATCTATTAAACATGACTTTATATCTGCATAAATCTACACCACTTATACCAGCAGACCAGGATAAAAGACGTAATAATAAGGTGGCGCACTCATCGCGGGTTCGCACCGTTTTTGCAGAGCGTCAGTATGTTGCTCAATCTGCCTTTGTGTATAATAAAATAAACTCAAAATTAAAATTCCATCCGGAGGCTCAACATCAATGCAAGAAAATCATAATTGACTGGTTAAAAACATTAACATACGAAGAAACTGAACAAATATTGATCAGACCATGCTAATAAGGATTACATAGGAACAGACCACAGACACAAACATTCACGCACACACAAGCACACACCTTCACACACAAACAAACACGCACACACACATACATACTCAATTGAGCTGTTATCTTGATAGTATCATTTACCTTATTATATCATGGTTTTTGATTTGCATTCTGTTTTCTTTTCTTTTGTATGCTCTCTTTTAGTTTATTAGTGTCCATTATGTTAATGTAAAATAGGGGAAGTAGCGAGTCAGCCCCAACACAAGTATTATTAATAACTTAATGGGGCTGCCTCATAATACACTTATGTAATGATTTTGGAACAATAAACAATTTAATAAAAAAATAATTTTAAGTAATGTATATGTGCCCTAACAATGATTTAAGTTATAACTTGACATTTTATTTAATGTAGTTTTTAATGTAAATTTAATTTAATACAATTTTAATCAAGGATATGTATGGGTAAATTTTATCTTATTTGATGTTGATTTAATTTAATTTAATTTTGACATTATTTTATTTTGGTTTTATTTGTGTTATTTTATTTTATACTAATTTAATTTATTTTATGTCCTTTGATTTTACATTATGATTGTTTAAATTCTTATTTTACTTTATACGACTTACCTACTATGACAGTGATGTGCATGCCTGTAAGTGACTTGCTTACACAGGATCTCTTCTGAATGTTATTTTGTGATAGGTATTAATTTGTAAATGAGTCGTTGGTGTGCCTTGTTCAATAAATAAATAAAATGAATTGCCCGCCATACCACATATTTTTTTCCGTTTCCACTTTTGTTTTATTTCAAATTTAAGAGTGAAGATAAAGTAGTGTATGCAATGGCATATAATTAGGTATTTAAACACTCGCGTGTTATTATTATCACAGAATAGACAGATGATGATTAAGAAGTTCGAAGACATTTGCGAACATACGAGATCCGCACTAAACCATGGTGATGAACAAAGGCAGCAATATAGTCAGATTATTCTGGCTTTGTCAGTGAATTAGTTATCTAAATCAGAATTTAACTAATCCCGTTTTCTTAACTTCGGCGATTGATATCTTACCTTACCATAGAGAATAATTTCCGTACTGACTTCGTTAATGATAAAGATAAAGCACATATATTAAATTATAATAGTAGTTTATGCAATGGTCATATAATAGGGGTAACCCACGCTCGTGTTTTAATAACCCCTAATAAATGACCATTGCATAAATTACTATTTTAATTTTTATAGCACACTTTTACTTTTTAATTTATTGGCGCTTATGGGCTCATTGACTTAATGTAGAAAACTAGTGTCACTGTCTATGGATGCGCGCGCTGCGCTGTCATGGTGCAATGAGAATCTAAATGGCCCGCTATACCGCATAAATTTTTCGTTTCCCCTTTTTTTATTTCAACTGTATGAGTGAAGATAAAATAGTGTATGCAGCGGCATATAGTTAGGTATTAAAACACGAGCGAGGGTTTATCACATGAGTCGAAGCCGAATGTGATAATATTAACACGCGAGTGTTACCCCTATTATATGACCATTGCATAAACTACTATTATAATTTAATATATGTGCTCTATCTTTATCGTTAACGAAGTCAGTACGGAAATTATGCTTTTTGGTAAGGTAGATTAGTTAAATCCTGATTTAGATAACTAATTCAGTGACAAAGCCAGAATAATCTGACTATATTGCTGGGCTTCTGGCCCCCTTTGTTCATCACCATGGTTTAGTGCGGATCTCGTATGATCGCAAATGTCTTCGAACTTCTTAATCAAGACCTCTCATTTTTTTTTATTTTTTTGAATGAAATTTCATTTATTAACATATATACAATTGATTATTCTAAAAAAAAACAAACCTATGTACAAATAGAAAAGGGAGACGGAAAAGAGCTCATTCTGCATCAAAAAATTCGTCCACATCGATGTCAACGGGAAAAGTGCCCAGAACGCTGGCAGCACTGCCACGTTGGATGGCAATGCTGATTCTCTAAGGGTGTCGACACATGTTGCATCCCACACCAAATGCCTACCCACCTTCCAAGGCATTATGGTCATCCCGTCTGGTCTCTTCCCATCGTCGCGTGCCAAGCCATTGGGTTCTAAAACAGCTGGCACCCCGGCGGTGACAAGAGCCCGACGTATGATGTCATTAATGCTGGCGTGCCGTGCTATTCTTTTCTCAACTATGTATGTTGAGGCCGTCTTCTAATCCAACTGGATGCAGCTAAGAACCATTTTACTTGGATTTGCCTTTCTGGTGTGGACCTGGACTCACAACTATTCTCAGTTATTGGTTGCTAGACTTTCAGACTTCTGACTGCCCTTAACGACCGTACAAGTTCTACAGATGACAGCCGGTACTGACGGCTTTATTTTCTGACGCACGGATATCGGTGACGGTTTCTATAACGTAATGGACGGACTGAAAAACCGAAGCTCAATCTTGGATCGATCCGTGTGGCTGTTTTTATTTACCAGGAAACATCAAGCCTCATTACCACGTGCAGGTACTAATACCGGACTAATAGTAACCTAATATTTGTCGAAAATCAAGAAACCACGTCTTTGTGTTGTACTATTTATCTTATTTTAATTACGAGTATCGTATTGTACACAACTCGTGCCGTATTACTTCAGTTTTTGCAATCTGGATGTCTGATTACAATCGATTTTATAATCCATGAATAATGTGATGTTTTACTAGTCGACAGTGGACTGATTAAAAGATTACGACGATATTATTTTTGACCTCTGATAGCTGGAAATGGAGAAATTCAGAAAATAAGGGACTTTTGTGTAGATCTATCAATGTTAAATATATTAATAAAGATAATTCAACGTGAGACAGGGCTTCCGAGCCAAACTACTGTCAAAACAGTTAAAAATGACATTTGGTCAAACCAAAATGTTATATTGACGTTTCGACAATTTGTTGTTGCTGTTAAAATATCACTTGCCGGCTAAGTGCTCGTTCACACAGAGGTCCGTTTTACAGGTCCGCTTTATCGTATACGTTTTATTCGGCGCTGACGTATGTAGTTGTATGAGCGAGTTCACACACACAACAGTATTAAAATACTGATCCGTTTTATCGGATCATAGCCACGCGGGACATGTCATAAACCCCCGTAGCAAGGGATCCGTTAAAACGGTCCTGGAAATACGGATGTTCTGTGTGAACGAACCCTTACGGCTCATTTATCGACCTTAGTCAATGCAATTTTTTTACAACGACATAAAATTTCGAACAGCTTCTGCCATTGGGCAAGATAAAGTAAGATAAAATAAAAAACAAAAATATTGCTGACATGTCTTTATTACAATAATAATGAAAAAACAAGAAAATGCTACGTTTTGAATTGATAAACAGGATTATTTACGAGCAAATACGATATTAATACAATACAGACGAACATTATAATATCGTCACATCACATCACATCATCAGCCTATTAATGTTCCCACTGCTGGTACACAGGCCTCCTCTCTGTGAGAGGGAATGGGCCGTTATCCACCACGCGGGCCCAGTGCGGGTTGGTGGATGTCACATGTCTTGGAATTTTTGGTTCTAGGACATGCCAGTTTCCTCAAGATGTTTTCCTTCACCGTTTTGAGAGCAGTGGTGATGAAATAAATTACACAAAGTAAAGCGCCTGCCTGGGCTCGACCTACAACTTGTAAGTCGCGGCCGATACCACTGGGCCACCACTGCTGTCACTGTGTGTAATATCGTACTTATAACATAAAATAGATATTAAATTAAGGTATACAGGTTAGGACAGATATAGTCTGGAATAGCACATAGGATACTTTTTATACCGGGAATATGTTCCTTTGGGACAATTTTCGACATTCAGAAGCTATTTAAACTATAATACTCAGCCTAAACCTAACCCTGCCCGGAGACAAGGAGGTGGTAATTCTAGACTACTGCGGAGAATAACGTAACGCAACGAATATAACGTTATTTTACGTTGCCGAGCAGGCGTATTTTCAAAATGGCTTAAAAAATCCTGCAATTCAGCAATTAGGGTAATGAAATTGGTGGTTTGAAATAAAATGAAAAATAGGGAAAAAATTACGAGAAAACATGACACAGCAATTTTTTTATCGCTTTAGGTTCTTTTTTTCAAGTATTTTGCAAAAAGGCAATAAATTACGCAATCTTAAATCGTGATTTAGCAGATATGTATGTTAAATTAAATCTTATTTAATCTAGTAATTAGATAAAAATTAAATAATTATCAATCATATTAAATAATTAGGTTACTCATGCTTCTTAGACGTCATTGTAAACATTTGTTTTAGTAATAATAAGAGAAAAGGTATCGTGACGCAATAAGAATGTAAGTATCAGTACTAAGTTTATGACGTTCCACAGCTGGGACATAGGATATCCTCTCAGCCGGGCGAGCACGGCCTCTGTGATAGGCTTGAGTCACGCATTTTATCACGCATTTGCTCCTAAACTGTGATAAAAATATGTGACTCAAGCCTGTCACAGTAGGCCGTGCTCGCCCGCCAGGTGTGGTTTTGGTGACTGTCACATGTTTTCATATTTTTTGGACATGCTGGTTTCCACAGCATGTGTTCCTTTACTGTTTTGAGAGCAGATATTCCTTAGGGCCTTAGGGAACTCTATATAACTGATTTTGGTACTGGCCAAGTCTTGAAAATGTCAGGTATGCCAACATTGTGAGGTATCGGGAGTAAAACGCCGCGCTAGTCGTTTTTGTGCAGTTTTTAAGAGCTATCTACTCTTTATTTGAAGTTAATTAAATTTCTACATAATGTTGATTCTAAAATGGTAGTACACTTTTTTGTTTAAAGGGGTATGTGTTTCACTAATCTCCTTCCAACAAAACCATAAAAATGTGAAATAATTATTGATAGCATGCATATCCTCGTAAAGTTTTAATTTTTTTTTATACTAATACACAATTTGATAACGAACATTATGTAAGTTTTATTATTTTCAAAAGTCCAATAATCGATTATATAAAGATTTTATTCTAAAATCTGGACGCATTCATTACCGTAATTCATGCGCCGCCATTGCCGCTAGACCAATAGGAATGCTCATATCTCATGCTGAGTTTTTGGTCAGGGTACGCCCTTAAGGACAAGGTTATTATAGGGCTGTACTCTTGTACCTTAATACGAATAGTTATGCGACTAGGTACTGATGAGGAGCTCGTGGCTAAATAATAACAGCCGCACGGGTCGATCATCAAGGTTAAGCAACGCTTGACCAGGTCGGTCCGTGGATGGGTGACCATTTCAACATACCGAGTTTCCTCCGTGCCTCGGAAAGCACGTTAAGCCGTTGGTCCCGGCTGTCATTTGAAGATCTTTGACAGACGTTACGGGTAGTCAGAAGCTTGAGATCTGACACCAGTCTTGCCAAGGGGTACCGTGTTACCCAGTTACTGGGTTGTGGAGGTCAGATAGGCAGTCGCTTCATGTAAAACACTGGTACTTAGCTGAATCCAGTAAGACTGGAAGCCGATCCCAATATAGTTGGGAAAAGGCTAGGCAGATGATGAGATGATGCGACTAGGTACAGATGAAGTATAAAGCATATAATCAGCTTATAACATTCCGAATGCTAGAATACAGGCCTCCAAAAATCATCACACGGCGTGGCCCAAAGTTGACGCTTTACTAATATGTAAGTAGAAATTATGTATTAGGTATTGAACATTTTCTTCTTAGTGTACATTTTTATTCATATAATTAAATATCTTTGGCATCCTCAAATTATTATGGCTTTAATGAATCTTACATTATCATCTCAATCTTAAAGATTTAGTAACATATCGATTTGTTTACTCATGCCTCCACCCATTTTAAAACTTTTATTTTGTTTTATCATGCTAACGGTTTATTCCCTGTCTTAGGATATAATCTACGGCACGAGGTTGCATTGTTATAAGTTAGAAGCAGTACATAGGCTAATTAGTAAGAATGTTTCAAATTACATGGACTGCGTTCCGCACAAACGAGTCTATCTTTCGACAACTGAACGTCAAAGCCAGGCTCTCCACCACCTGCCTGCGAAGAATCCTGGAGTTCTTTGGTCACATTGCCCGTAAGGATGGTCATAACCTCGAACAGCTGATGATCACAGGCAAGAGGCCGAGGGGCCGAAGCCCGATCAGATGGTCTGACCAAATACGTGCAACGCTGAACACAAAGCTGCACGATGCACTCCACGTCGCCAAAGACAGACACAGATAGAGAATCATCGTCAGAGAAAAGTTGATCTCCTGTCGGGGGAATCACGACCCCCAGTAATGAGGAACACGACGCGAGGAGGGAGGGAGTTAAACGAAAACGAAATACCTTTCCTTAAATGGGATCATTCTGTAACTACAAGTTTGTATCCGATGGATACCTATATTCTTTTGTGCTCCTGTAATTATATTTTTTTTACCCCTTTAATTTTATTTCTCCGTTACCCTTGTTTGACTGGTAGCGAATGCCTTATGCACAAGTCTACCCTAGTTCTCGCACAAGTCTCTCTAGTCTAGTTTAAATGAATTAACTATTTAATCCCTTCAGAGGGTGCATTTAGCGTGGTTTTCCAAAATCTTCATTGAACAACACGCTTTATCCCACGGCTTTGTTTCTGTGCCATATCTCCCGGGAGCCGTGCAGTTTTCCTGCATTAAAACTAGCCTATGGCAATAAGCGAATAGTTAGATCAGCACTGCCAGAGATTACCTATCACAAACAAACAAAAAATATTTTTTGCTGTATTTCCCATAAACTGAATTGACGAGCTTATTTATTAGCATATAGATAAACTTCAATATATATATTGGAATACAACAAAACAATAATAATTAATTTAAAATTACGGTACGTATTAAAATAATCTAATTATATGCGACTCTCGATAAACAGTAAAATCTAGATTTTTGTGATTTATGTTATATCTGAAAACTGTGGAGATTTGGTAGCGCGGTGTTAAGGTTAAACTAGTCGAAAATTCGTCCATACAAACGCAGTCTAGGGATTATTCCACTGTTTGACGATGTACGTTCAAAATAAAAAGTGATATCAATTTGTCTCATCATTATCTAGCCCTGTATGGAAGCAAATAAGTAAAAAAAGAAAATATTTGAAAGTTATGAGCGTCGAAAGTTCCACATTTAGACACTAATTTTAACGCATTTTTGGCCGCAAATAAATACGATAAGAAGACGGAACATTGCAAAACGGCCTCCCATACAGGGATAGATTAGTAGTTTAACAATGCAAATAATTTTATTTTGAACAGATAGATTTAGTCGTTTTTTCATGATATCTAGACTGCCAAAGGTCTGTTTATAAAATTTCGCGAGCTCGGTTTCGTCCTAAATCATTATCCATTTCGCTACATTTTTGCAAAAACGTGTATTCGAACGCGAACTAGCTTCCTACTGCTCATCACAGCATCTACCTCTTCCACACGTGTTGTCGGTTGATATAAAATGCCTTTTAACCCCGCGCATAAAATAGTTCGTGCCGTCGACTAGTGTACCCTTAACGGTCATAGGTAGTGGGTACGAACCCAGGCAGCCACTTTACTTTGTGAGGAAACTGGCACTTTATAGGGCCAAAAATTCGAAGACTCATCAACCTCGCACTGGGCCCACATGGCCCATGATTATATTGGTTCTAAGCTCTAAGTTGGTTCTATATAACTCATAGGATATCAGAGTGCTGCATTACAGCTAGCTTTTTCTCGCATAGTAGATTTATTTCCCAACAGTAGAATATATTACGGTTATCCGCTGATCCATAATCGCAAAACTGTGCATGAATAAAATTCAATTTGATTCGATTGTGGTAGGGCTCTATACTGATATAAAATGCATGTTTTGCGTTCTCAACTGTTGATTCACAGGTATATATTATATTATTACCTAATCAAATACGGGAGTTTTCATTTAGACGTATTTATATCATGATCAAGGATAATTTATCGTATTAAGTGAGTCATTTACATTTAATAACGTGCAAAAATTACAACACTAATAATTCTTATAAAGTGACTTTTATCTTGTTTTTGCAAATTAGATTTTTTAGACAAATTAATCACCTGTCTAAAATTAGGTGTAGGCCAGAATTTAATTAGTCATGCACACAAAATGACTCTGGTGTTCTATTAACCACTTGAGCGCTAATTGGCAGACACAATAGAAAAACAATTGTTTAATTACTAATGTCCCTTTTAGCGCTCAAGCGCTTATTAGCTTCAATATCACTCAAGAAAACTTATCAATTTTTTGGTATATTTATGTCTGAATATTTTTTATTTTATTTAACTAGGACTATAAATATTTGTTTTTCGTATTTGTTTCCAATACAGGGACATCAAAGGATAATCCTGATGAAGACGATCCTGCCCCACCCTAAAACTAATCTACAAATAATTTTAGCGAAGGAGTAATTAAGTAGAATGCCTAAGGCAGTAAGCCCACCTTTGAACCTGTTTTTGCATGAAGTCTAAATAAATAATAATTCAATTGATGATTCCTTGGTAAATCACGCTTTACTGTTTCCTTTTTCTGAATAGAATGTTAGAAAAGAATTTAATTATTAAAGAAGCCGGCAGGCAGGCACTAGAGTTCCGTAATAAAATAATGTACTATAAGGGTCAAAAGTGCAGTCACACTCTACTAAAACAGAAAAGGCAATTTTTTTGCAGGCAACAGTATTTCAGCTATTCGCGATTAGTAGGAATAATCTTTACTTTAATTTCTATACAAAATATTAAATCAGTTGTGGATAATTTAACTTCTTCTACAAAAACTAGCCATTTGAGTTTTGGGAGAGTATGACTGCACTTTTGACCCTTGACTGTACCTTATCTCTTTTTATTTTTTTTTTGACTTGACTGTACCTATATTTCGTAGTCATATTTGGGCTTATTGGAATCGAAATTAGATGTACTCTGGCTATAAATGATGTTCATGGTAATATGAGGTACCAACACAAACAACAAAAAGATGATTAACGAAATTCAGTTCAAGTTTTATTGTAGGTAATTTATAAACAAACAGACACATTATTGTCAAAATACTTCTGATTTTAGAACATTTAATATAACGTAATAAATGATTAATAGGAAATTATCGATTCGCCATTGAACTTAGCCGATTGGCGCTAATCTCTGAAACAATAAACTTAGATACGCGTTTGGTACGGCGTGTAGCTGATACTATAATCATGATAATATTTTTTATAGTAGGATTGAACAAGTAGATAGGGCATAAAAATGCTTTCATGCTGATCTGGCAGAAGAAGAACAAAGGATAGAATAGACCAAAATAATTTACACATCACACTTCACACTAATCACACTAAAATTATAAAGGCGAAAGTCTGTGAGTGTGTGTGTGTGTGTGTTTGTTACTTCTTCACGCTGAAACGGCTGGACGGATCTGGATGAAATTTTGCACAGAGATAGATTATAGCCTGGAATAGCATATTGGATACTTATCTCTCGGGAATATGTTCCCTTGGGATAATTTTCGACATTCCGCCGCTGGTTGAAGCTAGTAAACTTAATTCTATTGGTACAATGGCGGTCTTGGCGGTAAGGAAATAGTTGATGGTAAAAATATTTGTGAGAAAGTCATATTTATTTCATAAACACATACATATACGCATGGCTGAATGATGTAACTGTAAACTCAGTAGATTTATTACTGCCGGTTATTAGCGACCCGTATGCTTTTCAATGAGTTCAGGAAATATTTCTAGATGCATATCTTTATTACTTTATTGACAGATAATAATATTATTCCACTTGTTGTTTTCTAAAACAAAGAAAAGATTTTATTTGTGTATTCTAACTAGTTTTAGTAAACGGGATGGTATGTCTTCTTTAGGGCGTGTAAAGAAATATATCTACTGAAACTATTATAATAGCCTTGTTCGCGGTCATACAAGCATAATTGGAGTACCGTACATTGTGACAAATACATTGTTTTACGGTTCATTTATTTAAAAAAAACTAGAGGGCTGGTATACCCGTTGTTCAGTCAGCCATCCTGAGTTGAGGATAAAACATTTTTGGATTATTAATAAAGGGATTAACTGGTTGTGTGCCGTAAATACTGAATCAATTAACAAGCCATTGTATCTCGCGTGGATTCTCGTTTAAATTTACGGTAAGTGCTGAAGAGTGACTGGACGATCGATATCCACTTCATCCATCCTACGCGACTATGGGTTTTCTTATCTTGACCAGTATTTTTATAATAATTAGTTTAGAAGTTTAAAAAAAAATGGTTGACACCGCCGTTATTTTTAACAAATTCTCTAAAAAGTTCATACGAAAATTCATTTGGCGGGCGGTATCTTATTCAAACATGGCTTAAATGATTTATCTTTTAATTGCTTAATGAACCCTTCACGTCTTTGTTTTACTATATCGGCCCTTCAGTACACAGACTAGTTGTAAACAATCACGTGATACCTTTTGGTAATCACTGAAAGACCTTTTTAATTTTAATGTCAATTGGTCTGGGTCCATGACCGGTATCCTTGGCCCAGTCTACTATTTGTCAAGCAACTTGCTGTATAGCCTCGCTTAGCATTACCAGTTCACGAGTTAAAGCACCAAGAAATATATCCGTCGAGCGTAGATGACTTACTTTTTCTAATGATTTGATTTCGACGTTTTCTTCAAGGGCAACATGTCCAGGACGAGCATTATATATTTTTTTTTAATTTCACATGATTATTCCTAATAACATTATTCAAATTTTGAAAGAAATTTAACAACGCTAACATACCCTTTTTTGTGGTGGACTAATTATGAAAAACAAGAAAGAAAACAATCAGAACCCGAATTAATAATAATAACACTGATACTATTTCCTAAACAAAAAAATACACAGTGGTCTAATCTACAGATAAAAAAATGATGACGGAGCGATAAGACGCTTACAAAAGACGGTGCAAACAGTTAAATATTGTCAGTAGATCACTAACGTGCAAAAATGGTGCTTAAATTTACACTTTTCGTCGCGTTAGCGGTTTCCGCTATAACAGCTAGAAAGGCTCCCAATGCCGATCATGTTCAAAGCCTCTTTGGGGCCAAACCGGCATTGCGGATGTCAACCAACATTGAGGAGGATACGCAATTAGATGCGGTAAGTTTATAAATAATAGGAGGACAGCGAACCGATCGCACACGTGAAATAAAACTTTTGTGTCTAAAATTCATTAAATTTGGGCAGGCTTCGTTTTAAATGAATCTAAAAATAAATAAATATTCATTACTTAATATTAATTAATCGTATTTGAAGTGTTAAACAAAAAGTTACAAAAACATACCTTAAGGGGGTACACTAGTCGACGGCACGAACAATTTTGTGCGCGGGGTTAAAATGCATTTTATATCAACCAACAACACGTGCGGAAGAGATAGATGCTGTGATAAGCAGTGGGAAGCTAGTTCGCGTACGAATACACACTTTTGCAAATTTGTAGCGAAATGGATAATGATTTAGGACGAAACCGAGCGCGCGAAATTTTATAAACAGACCTTTGGCAGTCTATATATCGTGAAAAAACGACTAAATCTATCTGTTCAAAATAAAATTATATGCATTGTTGAACTACTAATTTATCCCTGTATAGAGGCCGTTTTGCAATTTTCCGTCTTCTTATGGTATTTATTCGCGCCCAAAAATGCCTTAAAATGCGGTAAAATTCTTTCGAAGCTCATAACTTTCAAATATTTTCTTTTTTTACTTTTTTGCTTGCATACAGGGCTAGATAATGACGAGACAAATTGATATCACATTTTATTTTGAACGTACATCTTCAAACAGTGGCATAATCCCTAGACTACGTTTGTATGGAAAAAATTTCGACTAGTGAAACCTTAAAAATTCTATTTCTCGAGTATGAATGAATGGTGTAAAATATGGTTCAAAATTATTATATTTTTATAACAAAGTACTGTGTCCATTGTCCATATACCGATCGAATTCAGTACAACGTAGTAGATACTGTTTTCATTACCTTATCTTAATGATATGCGACATATTTGAAGATGATGTTGGGCATAACCCACTGATTTTTCTGATTAGTTAGGCCAATAAGTTTTTAGTGACGTTGAATCAAGCAAAAAAGCAAATAAACATTTCCCAATAGATTGATTTTTAACCAATTAAGTGAAGTGTTTATTTAAAACAAAAGATGAATAGGTATCTTATTAAAGGAAACTTTGAAAGTAAAGAGTGAGTGTTGCTTTTGAAGCTTTATTGAAAAACGATTTGAATAATTTTTTGTGAGTAATTCCTTATTAAATTAAATTTAACGAATACGCATGTAATTCAATAATCATTATCAAAAAAACAGAAGTTTATAATCCGGCAAAACCACCGTACGTTTTGTTCACTAGTGGCTTTTTCGTTTTTCGCCGGTGTTTCCAACACGGCGACTTAAGTTGCATAATTCTTGGCAATTTCTTTATAAACATGTGAGCCGTAAATAACATATTGGCAAAATACCTTGCTGACTACGGAAAAATTTACAAAAATTTAGTATAACTAATTGTTTATCTGAAGAAATATACCAACAAGACATAAAACGCTTTTTCTTTACAGCCCGGCCTCGTAGCCAAGTACGGCTACCCCATCGAAGTCCACACCGTCGAGACCTCCGATGGCTACATCCTGGAGGCCCATAGGATCCCTCACGGCAGGGACCAGAACAATGACCCCACCGTCAAGAGACCCGTCGTTTTCGTGATGCACGGTCTCTTGTCTTCTTCCGCTGACTTCCTTGTTTTGGGTCCTGGCAATGCTCTAGGTGAGTTTGATGGAGAAGTGTTTTTTCAAGCTAATAGAAATATTATATCATTTAATGTCTCTAGTCACTTCACCATCTTTTTCATCGTCCATTGCTTCACCGAGTGCTTGGGATGCCGAATGCTGTTTGATTGAGCCAGTATTCTCGCTCTTATTTGCACCTAGGCTTAATCCACTAGAGTAAGCGATATCGTCCGCCTATTTTACAGCCACATTAATATCATTAGATATAATGTAGGTCCAATATTAGGTATAGGTCGATTCAAACTCCTGCCCGATTTTCGCTGCTGAATTTACTACTGCGCAGCGACTCGTCTCATTTTCCGAGCGGCAATTAAGTTCTTATATTTTATCGTATCGCAATTCAATATATTTAATTGAGTTTTATTGGCAATTAAAAACCAAATAGTATGTGTTATATCCAATTAGCAAATTATTAAAATGGGACACTCCAATTTTTTTTTTAATTTTAATGAAAGGAACATAGTGCGTCATTTGGAGTTCCGACGAACTTATTTTATCACATTAATGAGTCGTTCAATGCATAATATGAATTAATTAAACACGCATCATTTTGATGCTTATCTCGATCAGACATCTATATGTTTTAAGCAGCTTAAGTTTACATTGGAATGTATTTTTTATGTTTGGTTTTTTCCTTCATTAACTAGCTAGGTTTCCAACGGCTTCATACTAGAAGTATATCCTTAGAAATCTTGTATTTTTTGTGGCAAAAAGAGAAGATTGAGCACTATTTTACTTCTTCAAATATTTTTTTGCTAACGCGATCTGTGAAAACAATTCGTATTTGGATCAGCACACCCAAAGATTATCAAACCATATTTACTATTACTACCTCTTCAATATATTACTACAAATTATTATTTTCAAGCTCTTGCTGTAGTAATAGTAAAGGTTAAACCTCTTTCAAACTGAAATAAACCTAATTTACTAGAGTTCTCTAACTAGAGACAGCATACTTGCTTTACTTTTTAAAGTATTTCCGAATCAACTGTATATTCTGTAGACTATAGGGGCTTCATATAAAAATCTGTCTGTAGCATTTGGCTAGTGATTTCTAAATTCCAATTATAGAGAACTTGAATTTATAATATGCTTAGCAGTTCCTAAATAGTGCAGAGTTTTATAATAGCTGTGCCAGTATTGTAGGCAGAATAAAACCATCATATAGATACTAATGTAAATAACCCTGAAATTAAACCAATTATGATAAGTTAGACAGTGCATTGCTCTTTTATTTTGAGTTTAAACGATTAAAACAACTTATCTTTTAGATTTGTTTTATTGACAGTCTTATTTCAGAAATTATATTTTTCCACAATTAAATATGCAGTTTTTAATAACAATTATCCTCCTGGCCGAATTTACGTCACAATCTCAAAGGAAGTTAGCCAAGTACGCAGGAGGTAATGCATAATGCACAACTGTGTGCGCAAACACAGGTGCATTCTCTTTTTATTTACTCTCATAGTCAGATGGGATGGCAAAACGACACGATCGGGGAGAGATCAGGTGCGGGTCTCGTACGGTTTTTCGTGATTTCCAAGGCACGAGAGCGTCACACTACAGTTTTCCAAACTCCTCTTCCTCAGTCGTTCTGTCATTACTGAGGATCGTGGTCACTAGGACTTTCAATCTGCCTCCATCTACGCCGGTCCAAAGTTGCCATCAGCACCTGCTGGCATTTTCTTGAGAACGTAGCTTCTTTCACTTGGTCAGACCATCATATTGGCGACGGCCTCGTGCTCTCTTGCCTTCGGTATTGCCAACAAATTTAGAAATACCGAATGAAAAACCCAATATACTTCGAAACCAGAGGTTTTAGACAAGTTCCATTCTACCAATAAAAGCGTCGCGATGGCGTTTGGTAAAATCTCAAAAATATATGGATATGTTAAGCAATATCGAAAAGGCACCTGATAAAAGCCTTACACATTTCGACCGTCGCCATTGTTGACAGGATGACTCTGTCTAGAACTTCAGGAGGCTCAGCGGTCGTAGATCGTGGTACACGACCACGAAACCGGTGATGCGAGCGTTTATATTATGTTTTAAAAAAAATTGTGACAATCCCACCGCACTATTCCCATACCACTGCAACTCCTGAAAGCCAGAATCAACAGTGGTGACCACCAGAAAAGCGCCGAGATAATGAAGCTCGACGAAGTCACGGCGAATGAAGTTTACTGTCTTGGATCCTGCAACGAAATTAATCAGTAAAGAATAACGGAGGAGTAGGAAAAAAGCTTAATTTCCACTTCCCTCCATATTAAGCAGGAGACAGAACAAACAAGGCCAATAGGCACAAAGGGTCGTTTAGCAACACGGATAAAATTTATCATTAATATGAATGGATCCTAACCATTGTGAGCTGTTATATTTGATTCCAATATTATGTATGGCAAAAACACTTGAACGCACGGAAATTTGTTCTAGTATTTATGGTCTAGAGTTTTGTATTAATTATAATTAAAAAAGTAGCACATGACTCATGCAATCAGTAGATATATCATCTAAACAAATCAGACGTACCCAAACAAACATGCCCCGGACACGAGTAACGTCTACCTTAATCAATATAAAATTATCAATCTAATAAGTAATAGTATCAACTAATTATCAGACTAATACTACTATCATCCACTTAACGTGTTGATCATTTATCACGATCGGTCAATCAATCAACGCATTGGCAAGCTCAATCTGGTAAATACCAATCTCTAATAATTGTTTAGGTAGTATACCTACCAAGTTTCTTAAAGAAATTATCCTTAAAGAAAAATAATATTTTTGTATCAAAATCAAAATAATTAATTTCAACTAAAACTTAAAGGCACTTTTGAATTGTCAAACATAAAAAAAAATTAAGCTAGTTGGACATTCGCAAGCGTCACAGTGGGTCTCTATAGAGAAGAACGTGCCAGAAACGTGGAGTTGGACACTCTTTCCATCAATAAATTTTAATTACAAGTATTTGGTTACATCATTCTTGATGGAAAATTAATGTAAGAACGATGTTTAAAAACGTGCATGTAAAAGCGTCTAGAGTAAAACAAACAAGCCCAAAATAGAATTATTAATACAAAACCAAGCCAAGGCAGCCAAGAAATGACCGATCCCAACTGATGGCGCCCGTTCACGAACATGACGCATTGATTGGCACCACTCAGCTCAACCATCATGACGGGAACCCAATGAGTCAACACATGCGCCACCATCAGAGAGACATTTGAGAGAGCATGACACACTCTTAACTGCCAGGACACATTCAAGTATACATTAAAAATCTAAAAGGATATGCTGATGCAATCGTTGAAGCAGTGGTCATTTGAATTTCGAGTCACATGCGCTTGGGCTTATCCCAATTTATTTGGGATCGACGTAAAATATGTTTTCTTCTTTCATACTTTCATATAAGTCGTCATCACACACTTTTCTAGACATGACATCGTCATCAATCGTTTCTTTGATCTGTCGCTATTTTTGTAGCCGTTATATTCAAAACATTTTCATATTCAAAATTGTCCGTACCTACAGCATTTTACTCGCAGTATACACTCCTAACACTCCCATACCACGACTAACGTATCCACACGACTTTTCAGTCACCGGTGCCACTTTCAAACTTTTTCTTATATACTCATTCCTCATTGTTAACACCACACACTCTTAGCTTTCTATCATCATTTTCAAGCTCATGCTGTAAATATTTTGATTGAATGGAATCACCATTCATCTGTAAATAATTAAAATATGTTTGCCAAAATTCACTAGATCTATAGATTTGCACCACTAGATGTCAATTATACAAGCGCTATCTTGTTTTTTGGCACACCCGACAGAGATTATCCGTAAGCAAAGTATTCTAAATTGTGTCACTCTTTGTAGCCTACCTGCTGGCTGAAGCCGGTTACGACGTATGGCTGGGCAACGCCCGCGGCAACTACTACTCTCGCAACCACAAAACCATCAACCCTGACGGTATTCTCCAGAACTTCTGGCGGTTCAGTTGGGATGAGATAGGCAACCACGATCTGCCTGCCTTCATCGACTACATTCTTGAGAAAACTGGACAAGAGAAGCTGCACTACATCGGCCACTCTCAGGGTGGAACTACTTTCTTGGTTCTTAATTCTTTGAGACCCGAGTATAACCAGAAGTTCCTCTCCTTCCAAGGTTTGGCTCCAGCTGCGTTCTTCTTAAATAATGAAGTGACTATGTTCAGATCTTTGGCACCTATGGAGAGTACCATTGAGGTTAGTATTTCAACACTTGAAACCTTTTACAGTTTAAGTTCTTATTACTCTACCTCTCTCTTTACTCTTTCTATTGGTCTTTGGAATAGGGACTTAACAAAATAAAAGGCGTTTCAAACGTCTATGATTTTTTAACTATCGTTGGAACTGCCATAGATAGCATGGGCTGGCATAGATTGCAAATAGTAAAGTTACATAAAGCAAATTAGCCGATTATCACTGATGATAATACTATTAGTTTGTATATCTGCTAAGCGGGCAATAAGTAGGTTAGGTTTTTGCTAATAGAGTCACGTTGGCTTTGATAAGAATCAATATTAACAATCGTTTATGATGATAAATGACGATTGAACCAGGATGTATAAAAACTCCAGTCGTTCAAAAGCAATGTGATTTTTTTATCGATAATAAGATGATAAGGTTGGCAATCAATGAAATAGATGTCAACGTCAGTAGAACTGTAGGACTGAACTGATAGAAAAAGTCCAATCGGGTCATGCAACTTATGATTTTGAATTAGCTGAAAGAATTGAATCGATACGTTAAGGAGAAAAAATATCTGAGCTAGATTATTATGAAGGTCTGGAACGACAGTTTTTCAGATATTTTCCAAACATGCTGCAGCTTTGGGATTTGTCATGTCACGGAAAAACAGGTTGACCATTATTTCTATTTATTCCACAGACTGCTGCCTTCGCCATGGGTCAAGGTGAAATCTTCGGTCAGAATGATTTTGTGGACTGGTTCAAAAGAAACTTCTGCGGAGGCACCCCATCAGCCCTTTTTGTTGCGCTCTGCGAAACCGATATTTTATCCGGCCTTGCAGACAGGGAATCCTATAATTCTGTAAGTATATTTGACTTCATAAACTAAGTTAACAAAAAATACTAATGTGAAAAACATCGAGATTCCATCGGATCACAAAGATAGGCACGAAAAGCGACTTTATTTTATGTTATTTAAAAATATGGCTTCAGTTCTGTCAGAAATTAAACAACATAATGAGATAATAATATATGGGTCCAATTGAAAACCTCGTTTAAAATTGTATAAACATTTTTAAGATTGCAAATTCATCAAAAAAATTCTTCTTCTAGACAATGGTACCACTGTTCCTTGCTCATGCTCCTGCCGGGGCCTCCGTCCGTCAAGTGTCCCACTACGGCCAGACCATCCGCTTTGAGGCCTTCCGTCGCTACAACTTCAACTCTGTCCAGAACTTGGCCACCTACGGAAGACTCAACCCTCCAGCATACGACTTGAGCAAAGTCACCGCACCTGCATACCTGCATTACGGTCTCAGTGACAACGAAGTCCACTACAAGGACCTACTCCTCCTTGCTGACACTTTACCTAATGTAGTTGGAGTTTACAAAGTTGAAAGGGACTCCTTCAACCATTACGATTTCATCTGGGGTAACGATGTCAGGGAACAGATTTACGAAAGAACTGTGATACCGTTGTTGAAAAAAATTGACAGTCAGCAGTAATTCGTAGACGATATTGTATATAGTGTAAATATGATTGTGATTATAAGGATTCCGACTTAAAATTTTGTTTTATTTGTAAGCCTTTCTGAACCATTCTGAATAATTTATACGATACAATCTTACAATACAAATGTCATATTCTCGTATTGTTTGGTTATAGGAAGGTGGTCATCGATTTTCACTGCGAGTTGGTGATATCAAATTTGCCGTAAGACGTTGCGTTCCTTATATTACCAATACAGTAGCATCTTAGATTACACTGAAAGAACTATAATAATCTTTATAGTTTAATATATTATGTGCACTATCTTTATCATTAACGAAGTCAGTACGGAAATTATGAGCTTTGGTAAGTTATCAATCGCCGAAGTATAGAAAACGGGATTAGTTAAATTCTGATTTAGATAACTAATTCACTGACAAAGCTAGAATAATCTGAATATATTGCTGTGCTTCGCGGCCTCCCCTTTATCCATCACTATGGTTAAGTGCAGATCGCGTAAGTCGCAAATATCTTCGAACTTCTTAATCATCATCTGTCTATTATTTTCTCAACTATGTATGTTGAAGTCGTCTTCTAATCCATCTGGATGTAGCTGAGAACATTTTACTTGGATCAGCTGCCTTTCTGGTGTGGACCTGCAGCCGTATTGCGTAAGTGCGCAAAGAGTTTAAACTCTATCCAACCGATCAAATCGACCAATCACATGCGAGATGAATGACGCGATGTGTGGCTGTATAGTGGCTGTATAGTCCTAAGTACTAATATAACAAAACACCAACATTATACACTTAGTTCTCAATAAACGTTTTGACTTTTGACTTTATGGATTTCCGTTTTGAGTGATTGGTCGTTTGAATTCAGTTTAAACTCTTTGCGCACTTACGCAATACGGCTGCTGGACTCCCAATTATTCTCAGTTAAGGTCTATCCACACATATCAGGGCCGTGCCCGGGACGTGGACGAACTGTGTTCCGTCAGGGGTCAAAGAAATATCGGTGTGTACATTTTATATTAACTCGTTCACACACGTCCGTGCACGGGCCGTGCAAGGGCCAGAGACGAAACTTCAATGCCTGGGCCCGGCCCCGTCACGTCCCAGGCACGGCCCTGATATGCGTGGATAGACCTTTATTGGTAGCCAGACTTTCAGACTTCTGACTGCCCTTATCGACTGTACAAGTACTATAAACGAAAGCCGGGACTTACGGCTTTATTTTCTGACGCATAGAGGTCAGTGACGGTTTCTATTATGTAAAAGACGGACTGAAAACCCGAAGCATCCATGTTGCTGTTTTTATTTACCAAGAAACTACAAGCCTTACTACCATGTGTAGGTACCTACTAATAGTAAACTAATATTTGTCGAAAGTCAAGAAACCACGTCTTTGTGTTTTACTAATTATCTTATTTTAATCAGGCGTATCGCATTGTACATAACTCGTGTCGTATTACATCAGGTTTTGCAATCTGGATGTCCGATTACAATCGATTTTATAAGCCATGGATAATGTGATGTCTGACTGTGATTCAGACTGATTCACTAGATTACGACGATATTTTTGATCGCTAATAGCTGGATGAGGAAATTTGAAATTGAAATGGAGAAATACAGCAAGTATAGGCCTTTTGTAGATCTATCAATATTAAATTAATTATTTAGAAAATTCAACGTGAGACAAAGCTTCCGAGGCAAACTATTGTCAAAACCTGTCAAAACAGTTCAAAATGACACTTGGTCAAACCAAAATGTTATATTGACGTTTCGACAATTTGTTGTCGCTGTTAAAATATCACTTTCCGGCTAAGGGCTCGTTCACACAGAGGTCCGTTTTACAGGTCCACTTTATCGTATACATCTTTATTCGGCGCTGACGTATGTAGTTGTATGAGCGACTTGGCATCGACTAATGACAGTATTCCAGATCCAGTAAAAACTTTTTACCTCTTTACATTTTTTTTTATCTTTGGTACCTACTGTATATTTTTTTAGACACCGACTTCGAAAAAATAATTTCGCCTTGTAGTAATTTGCTTTTGAAGTCGGTTTTAATTTTTTGTGGTACATAATGGACAATTTGGAGTAAACAATAAACAGACATGCGATTGCAGCAATACCGAGAGATTTGCCGTCATTCATTGAAGAGTTCTGTTGTATATCTCCGAAGTTCTTCATTAGATCTTTACCAAATTTAATTGGGACCATTTCGGAATTACCTTCTTTCGATCAAAAAATGAATTTCGCAAATCCGTTTACATATCACGGAGTTATGCCCAAACGTACATAAAAAAATGTAATATAATCATCTGAATTGAGAACCTTCGCCTATTTGGGAAGTCGGTTAAAAATAGCGATCCTACAAAATATACAGCTGTCCGTTTTACAAGTCCGCTTTACTGTAAACGTTTTTATTCGGCAATGGTGTAGGTAAGCGGTGGCGGTCGCGGGTGGCATGATGGTAGGTGGGTGTGAATGGGTTCACACACACAACAGTATTAAAATACTGATCCGTTTTATAGGATCGAAGCCACGCGGGGCAAGCCATAACCCCCAGTAGCGGCAGATCCGTTAAAACGGTACTGTAAATGTGGTGTGAGCATTACCCCCAGTAGCGACGGATCCGTTAAAATGGTACTGTGAATTCGGTGTGAACATCACGTCCAGTAGCGACGGATCCGTTAAAACGATCCTGGAAATACGGATGTTCTGTGTGAACGAGCCCTTATGCCCCAGTCAACTCATTTTTTTCACAACGACATAATTTGTTGAACAGCTTCTGTCATTAGACAAGATAAAGTAAGATTGAATAAAAAACAAAAATATTGCTTACATGTCTTTATTACAATAATAATGTAAATACAAGAAAATGCTACGTTTTAAATTGATAAACAGGATTATTTACAACGAGCAAATAAGATAATTTGATAGTAGACCAATTTACAGACGAAAATTATAATATCGTACTTATAACATAAAAATAGATATTAAATTGAGGTATAAGTCGTACTTGTGACTATGGAATGAACGGAAATCTGATTTTCGACTAACAGATTTTTAAATATCGAACTTTAATATTTTAATTTGTGATTGGTGTTTGGTGAATAGAATAAAATCTGTGTAGTAAATATATTTTTAAATAATGACATTAATAAACCGGCAGCAGTGACATCGTGATCTTAAGCAGATTTTGCTAAACAGCAAAATTACCAAGATACATAATAATTAATAGCTAATAACTAACAAATAAATTAGTAGATGAGCTTACATTTATTCAGTTTTGGAAGGCCATAGTAACTTCTACTACAGTGATTGACTTCTAAAATCTGGTAAAAATATCAACCTATCTTGAAAGATACTTCCAAAATTTTAGACTTGGCGCAAACTTTTGAACAAGAAGATATAAATAAAAACAATTTTGATTTCTGACCAACCAAAAACTGAATGTTTTAAAGTTAATTCATCCTAGAGGGCTATATTGCACTAGTCATAAAATTAGGTACGAAACACTTAAATTAGTCGTTGGTTCCGAAAACATACAATAGAAGCACCTATTAGTACAACCCTGAAGGCATATCCGTTACTTTATGAATATTGAACTTGCTCGAGTTCGATCCAATTGGGGAGAGAGTTCTCTTCAGATCTGCGTGACTATGAGTGCCAGTGACAACAAGACTAGTCATGCTAGCAGGAGCATCTCTTAGCATATGAGGCCCAGAGTAAAAGCCAGCGTTACTATGACCACGTTTTACTAGAAATGTGGAGCTGTTGAAGCCAGTTTGGTCTATACCAGCGTTCAATTTAGGCTGGGTCATGTAAAATTTCTGCGAGTCAATTTTGTGATTTTCGTCCTTATGACTGGATTTCGTGTCGTAGCGATGGTTGTTGGTAAGTTTGCTGTTGGATCTTTTGATTGGAATCAAAGGACTCTCATTGCCTCCATCGCTGCTGGTTCTAGAACAGGACCTCTGTCTTCTCTCATACGGCCAGACAGGCTTTCTAGGTTCAGTCAGCATTACAATATCCACCATTGAGTTGAGACCCTCATCGATCCTGTCCAAGCTTTTAGTAAGTTTCTTAGACTCGATCAAGTTTACTATTTCATCAACACGGCTACATTTAGAGTTGGATCTCTGTAAGGCATTCATTGAACCGACTATGGGAGTGTGCGTTTCTGCGTAAAACATACTGTCAATATACTCCCGCTGTCGTGATCCTTTCTCAGAAGTTTGGAAGGACTCGCTTCGTTTGATAGATGTCCTCCTACTTTCTTCCCTAGAACGAGTTCTAGAACGCTTAGTTCTACCTTCGTCTTTAGTTCTATCCGTGATAGAGTTGAATACAGCTCGACATTCATGAAAGTCGAAACTGGAACCAGAAGGTTTCTTGCTAACTGGTTTAGTATATTTTGAGGCGCTTAGTAAAGAATCAGATCCTTCGTCACTTGAATAGAAGTTATCATCATAAAGGTCAGGAGCCTTGTATACCAATCCTTGGTCTACTACTGGTGGAACAAATAAATGTAGCAGGCTTTTAGCCTTTCTAGGTGGGTGGGGTACTATTTTACTTGGGATTATTTCAGACTCTTGATCTTCTTCTACACTATCGTCTGGGAAATCTTCTTTTCCCTTTATCTGTATGCTATGTCTAGTGCTAGTAACAGAAGAATCTTCTTTTTCGTCCCTATGCTTTTTGCATTCTAGAGCATTGATTGGAACGTTGATTTCTGATGTTTGATTACATCTAGATGACCGATCATCAATAAAATCTTT
The DNA here is from genome assembly GCA_948252205.1 of Orthosia incerta. Classification (NCBI taxonomy): domain Eukaryota; kingdom Metazoa; phylum Arthropoda; class Insecta; order Lepidoptera; family Noctuidae; genus Orthosia; species Orthosia incerta. The sequence goes on from OX411743.1 coordinate 33,752,848, forward strand.
AGCATAATGTTCCGATTCAGCATGATTAACTATATTTCTTAATTCTTGAATAACTTCATCTATTGTCGTTTCGTCTTCTTCGTCTGAGGATTTCTTATCATTCTTCTTGCATTCTAGTTTTTTGTGCAATGGACGTTTGTTTCGCATTAGGTCGTATGTTTCGTTTTTGACGTTGAAAACTTCGTAGACCATGGAGTCTCTTTGAAGATCACCTTCAGGGCTTAGAGATCTCTCTGAAGAACTGATGCCTTCGTCTTCTGGTGGTGATGATTCGTCTGTAAAAGCGAAACAGAAAACTTATAAGAGCGAGTTATTAAAAGGGTTTTTATCTGAGTAGAGTACCTATGTATTAGCAAAGTTAGACTCTAGAGCTGTAGAGTATGCGAAAGTTTTTGGGCTTTACCTCTATTTTTATGAATAGAGCTTTTCTTCTTCATGGCAAATGGTTTCTTCCTGTTGGAGTTGCCATGTTCTGACCGCAGTGAGGACACCTCCTCTTGAAGCTCGCAACATTTCTCCTTCAAACATTTCTCTAAAGATAGCAGGATCCCCTTTTCTTCTTGAAGAATCTGTAATGAGACAGGCATTTGTTTGTGTTAAATTGAGCGTCACTAGCTTAAATAATATCCGTGTTTCGAGCGAAGGGTTTGCCGTGATAAGATACTTTTTCTTATCAGTCACATGCCAAGAAGATGACGCATCCATACAAATTAAGAATCATCTAAACATATTCCGTTTTGAAAGTTAGGGGTATATATAATATAAAACTAGGGGTATATATTTTTCTAGAGCCTCGCCAATTACCTACTGAAGATTGGCCATCAACTTCTTATGGTGTAAGGAATCTATCACGTACAATTTTGATAACTCTTGACAATACCATTCATTTCTGACATTATTCCAATCGCTATTGTGACGCTTTTGTTAATAGAATGTCGCTTGTCTTAAGCATCTGGTATTATTTATCTCACCTTTACTCTCTTCTCAAGTAAATCAAGCTTGTGCCTCATATCGTCCTTCTCTCTCTGAGCTTCGTTCGCTTTCTCGCTCAGCGTGTCGATGTCAATCAGCTGCTTCTCGTAATCGTCTATCTCTCTCGTCACTTGGTCGTTCACACTCGGCAGCTTGGCTACCATCTGGGAAGAATGTAAAGAATCTTAAGTTATAATTCGATCAATAAAACCAATGTTTAATATTATTGCCATAGTTTCTGGTTTATCAAATTCTTTATTTTAAACTAAGTAACGTTATTCGTATATACGAGTAGTATTTACTTTTAGCTATAACTGTACTACTAAATTAATAATATCAATAATAATATTGCATTTACCTTTTTCAAAGTAACAATATCAAAGCCAGCTTGTTCCAACTCAGCTTGGATGTACAGCTTTCTTTGAGGAGCTGGAGCACTGCTCAAAAGCGCATTGATGAAAGCCAGGCCTGCTGCCTGCAGGTCTCCCGAGCCTCCAGAACTTTGCAGCATTCCTACCAGGAACCTGAAGCGAACTGGTTCACCGTATCTCAGACGGAGGGTAGAAAGGGCTTCGGAAACCATGCTGTGCCCTTTTGCTGGTGGATAGCAAGCTTTTGTCAGGAGCTGGAATAGAAAAGGAAAGTTTGTTAAATAAGGACCAGAAAGAACTTAGAACACATCGAAAATGAATCCTTATCAACATAGAAAACATATGATAGATGTGATGAATGATGATATATTGCTGATATTGATTAATTTACTGTTTGTTTCAACCGACGCCAAATTACAAAATCTAAAGTTGAAACACAATATGTTAGACGGAAAAATATTCAACCTTTTTATTGCTATCTACTAACCTGTAATGCCAGAACCCTGGACTTATTGACTGTAGACATAATGCAGACGGTGAGAGTGTATACTCCATTGGAGCCATACACCAGTCTCCGCACGCAGTCAGGGTATCGGCTGCAGCAGCTCCACAGACATTGTCTGAAAGATAAGAATAAAATATAATATGGTTCCAAGATGCTATCTGCTTACCTACTACATATTTTGGTGATAGGACTATGCACAATCTATTTACTAGATCACTAAGATCTATTAGGTTTACCTATGAAACCTATGAAATTGCGTACGTATTTTTTTTCTAATAATCAAAGTAATCACCCATGCAATTGATGCATCTTTGCCAACGCAGTGGCAGTTTATTGATGCCCTCTTGAAGAAATCAGCAAGAGAGGAGGCAACAAATTCTTCAAAGGCATTTTGTATTGCCTGTCGGGTATTGAATTTTTTTCCGCCAATAGTTATCCAAATTCTGGAAAAAGTAGAAGTCTGGCGCAAGGTCTGGTGAGTATGGCTCATCACGAAAGCTTCCAACCCAAGCTCTTGTAATTTGGAGACCGTCAGCTGTGTAGTATGAGGTCGCGCGATGTCTTGTAGGAGCAACTGAGACGATCGATCGTTCAGTTCTTCACAGAACACATCTGCAGTAATGCTCATCCCGTTTGGTAAAAAGCTGTGATAAATCACACCGGCCCTATACAACCAAATAGTGACCATCCCTTTTTAAGAGTAAGTTTTCATTTAGGGCATTATTTAGGTGCTCAACCAGGATCCAACCAACTTGCGAGCGCTTGCGATTATCAAACTTAATAATTTTTTGTCGCAGGTAATAATACGGTTCAAGTTCCTTCGTTTGTGTGCCTGATGAGCAGTGCAAGGCACAGAAACAGCACGTCAAGACGCGTACTTCTCGCTGGCGATCATCGAGATCGTGGGGCTTTTGTCAAGCTTTTTAACCTTGCCGATTTGACGCAAATGAACCAATTTTGGTTTTGATGCTAACTTGGAAATCTGCTGCTAATTCAGCCATAGATTGAGTATCATTAGCGTCTACTATCGCCTTTAATTCGTCATTGTCGACCAAAGTTTTCGGACAACCACTGGGTTAATTTTCAGGTCAAAATGCCCATAACAGAAGTGGGCAAACCAATAACTGGTGGTGCGTTCGTTTGTAGTGTTCAATTCGTAAACGTCTTTGATATTTCGTGCCGCTTGTGCCGCGTTGCTGCCACGACGGTATTCATATTCCTTAATTACTCGATTTTTTTACGTATCGATGATGAGGAAAAAAATTCAAATGCGATGAAAACATAACGCTAATCAATAAACAACATGACTAATTTAGAAAAAATAAATCCATGCTTTTTAAATAAAATTAATTTGAAATTAGAATTCGTAGCCAAACAAAAAATGTTTTGATTTGTAATGGCCAGTACTACAGAACGGCAATTTCATAGGTAAAGACCTGTTAATAGTGGTTACCAAATTTTTTGAATTTTTAAGGACTCCTTCTATTTTTGAATTAAGATGTTGTAGTTGAGTATTTGTCAAATTCTACTTTATCCTAAAATCCTGTAAAAAATTGGGATTGACACCTTCTTAATTCCAAATAGAAACCTGCTCTTAGTTGGTCAGCCAAGGAAACTTGAATGACTTTAAACAACGTAATATTAATAGAGATGAACCCTTTGTACTTAATAAGCCCTTCTATTCGTTCACCTGAGAAAGACCGTGTCGAAATAATTAACTGTCGAAATTCAGAATGACACCCCATAGCGACATCGCCTTCTCAGGTGAACGAATAGAAGGGCTTATTAAGTACAAAGGGTTCATGTCTATTAATATTACGTTGTTTAAAGTCATTCAAGTTTCCTTGGCTGACCAACTAAGAGCAGGTTTCTATTTGGAATTAAGAAGGTATCAATCCCAATGTTTAATGCCACTGTCGAAGTAGTGTTTTTCGAAGATGCGTGTTGTCGAAGTATAATCTGTCGAAGTAATGCTAGTCGAACATATGTTCTGTCGAGGCAATGTGTTGTCGAACTATTGGTTTTCGAAATTGAGACCGTGTCGAAATAATTAACTGTCGAAATTCAGAATGACACCCGTCGCGATGATGCTTATATCAATGTCATGATGATACTTACAAACAAGCCAATTCATCTAGCAGTGGTCTTCTCCTCACAGCGGGTGGTCCACGCGCACCTTCTCCTGATTGGCTGAGCTGCACGTTGCGCAAGAGATCCAGCAACAACGTCACACCATCTAGAGGCTCGCCCGAGAACTCTTGGACGAAACTGGGAAGAAGGAAAAATAAATTTTTGGATAATGGATTTATTTCTGAAACAAGGCGAAGAGGAGGCACAAAATATCGAAGGGCACGAAATATGAAATCAATGTCTTGAAAATAGAAAAGATATTTACTAAATAGAAGAGTTCTATGGATCTTCTAAGACCTGCAAGTTGAAAAAACTAATATTCATTATATTTGTACATTGTATAATTCAACGTACTTTGACGTAATAATGCCATCGCCATTTCTCTTTTAAAAAGGAATACTTAGTGCCATACATGACATATCGCTCCGTGTCTACCTCACGATAGAACCATGATGGCTTTAAGACGTCTTACGTCGTAGGTGTATTTTGGGCAGTGGTCCAAATTATTTTGAGATCCGACTCTCACACCTTTTAAATCGTCGTTTTTATCATTAACAATCGAACGGATTGACATAACTTTATAACAACTCAGAAATTTAGATGAGAAAGGTATTTTTATAATTTTTTACGAGCCTTTTATATGTAAGACGGTGAGATAAAAACTAATGAGCTCGCCATTAGAAACACTTTCAGGGTTGTCAAGAGTTCGAAATCTGTTATGCGTTTTTTGTGTGAATAATAAGGAAGATGAAAGGTGTTTTTATTATTGTTTCACCTGATATCTGGCTGGAAATTGTTATTTTACTTATATTTTCTTATAAAATTTAACATTGTACCAAGTTAAAAACACTTAAGCCAAAAATAAGGAGCTAGGAAAAACGTGGCAGAAAGCGACGTCAGTAGGCATGTTTTAAAATACAGAGAATAATTTTATTCCAAAGTACAACTCAAAAACACGTATATTTTTGAGTTGTAGTTTGGAATAAAATGAATGACGGCACGTAAAAGTTTTTTTTTTCTGCCGAGGTCTTTCAAAAAGAATTTAAAGGTTTTAACATCTGTAAACTTGAGTGCATCGCCTGAAAAGAAACAGGTGACAACCCTAAGGTCAGCTCACAGTAATAAACTCAGAGGTATAATTTGACGACATAAAGAGAAATTATAGTAACAATTACCCGCAGGATTCACAGGAACGATCGCTGTTATTTGAAGTACAAAAACTTTAAATGTGTGGCCATAAAACGAGCGATGCGGATAAGTGGGTGACGGGTGAGTATACAGGCTCGAGTTTCAATATTTTATTTACTTTTTACGAGGAATTGAATTGATTTTATGAGGCTTGCTGGCCAATTTATAGAAAACTAGCATCTGCCAGTGGCTTCGCCCGCGTGAAAGTCGATAATTATTCCGAGGGAGCATATTTTCGGGATAAAAAGTATTCTATGTGCTATTCCTGACTATAATCTATCTCTGTGCCAAATTTCATCCAGATCCGTTCAGCTGTTTGAGCGTGAAGAAGTAACAAACATACAAACACACACACCCACGCACACTCACAAACTTTCGCTTTAATAATATTAGTGTGATGTGTGATACTCGTAGACTCGAAGATTTTCCTATTGAGTACCTACTGTAGAAAATGAGTTTAATACTTGTTTTCATTAACACTATGCAGCAATTAAATAAAGTTAAATTTAATAGGATTGCATTTTCAACACTTGACTTTGCAGGAGGTGGAAAATACAACAGCGTGATTTCTTTGTATTCTTTGAATTACATCGCATTGCGTTCGTATGAAAGTACTTGCAATTTCACTTATCGGTGTTATAAAAATCGAATCGCGTCAAGCTATCGGGAAGTTCGCTTACTCGAAAAGTAGTTCCTAAACCGTTACTTTTATGAAGTGTATTTCATACTCGTGCGGATATGGCGAGGGGCAATTTGTCATTCTGCACATGTGCCATTGATTGTAAATTAAGAACAAATATGAAATATTCTGTTCAGCCAAAAACTTAAATAATTTTGATACATCAAACCTCGTTCCAACAACATTATGCATTTAATTATAAATTATTCTGCAATAATAATTTGTAGGCATTAAAACACACGTTACAGTTCCATTTACCGTTAAAACTAATTGAAAAGATTACAAGCGATAGATGGCAAGCTTCCTATGCGCAGCAAATTGTATCATTTGTATTCTGCAACGGGTTTACGACGGACACAAATACATGAAGGTACTAAAATGGCTGTTACAGAATTTATTATAATCTGCATCTTATTTTATATCGCTTGGAGAAAACGAGCGATAATAAAAAACCGTTGGAAATGGAACTTTTCACCAATACCAGTGGTGTCTCATCCCATACAAAAAAACCGTGCCGACGTTCTATACTGATTATTTTTTGTACATCGATCGCATTCGGTTCCGTTCCGTTCCTTTCCACGGATATAGATGGTTACCTGTCTATCTACAAAAAAATAATCGGTATAATCAGATGAAAAACGCTAGTTACGTCGGCACGGTTTCTTTGTATGAGATGAGGCATCTGTATGTTAGTATTATATTATCTGTGCCAATACATATAATAAATTTGTAGAAAACCCCTTTTTATACATCGAAAATATTTCCAAATAAAATAGCCTGGCTGTTAAAGGATAACCTACAGAACGCATTGCCAGCATCTTTTGAATATTTGTCTGTTTGTCTGTTTAGTTGTTCACGCATCACGTAAAATGTACGAAACCAATGACGATAACTTTTGTATATACGTAACTTGAAGTATTAATTACTTCGGTTTTTATCTCATCGCAATCGATTCACTCTATCAAAAGTTCGATGAATTTATAGTGTTCAAGAAGTAAAATCACAACACACGTCATTCAGATACTCGGAAAGTTGTACTCCATATTTGATAGACGGAGTTTCGATATTTGAAGAAGAATAACACTAGGAAAAATTTGGTAGGTAGGTAGCAAGGTGAGTAGGGTAGGTATATAGGTATAGGTATGTAGAGTAGATAGGTAGGTAAATAGGATGGGGTAGGGTAGGCAGTTGATGGGAGCGAATCCGCGTGCACAGCTAGTGCAGAATAAGAGTCAAACAAAAAGTGTTTATTCTATAAATACTTTTTCTTTAACTCTTGTCATTGGCAGGATGATTTGGCTATAATGAAAGGGACAACTGAAGACAATAACGGCGACAACATCGACTAATAGAGAACATTGAAGAAGAAGTTAGGTTAGTTATGTTGCATCGACCCTATATACCTATATTTTTAAGCGCAAGAATACGACGATTAATTTTGAAATGCATTGTTACTAAGTATAGTAAAATGCCAAATCTAAAACCGGTGTCCCACCAAACTCGTTCAGGCACACAGTCATCTTACCAAAATAAAAACACGGCTTAAAATCCCCATTTCTATCTTCCATTAATAAATTATATATTTATTACCCAATTACTGCATAAGTCTATTTATTGTAAACAATTTTTTTATTTCTGTAGGCTTGATCTAAATGTTATAATTTTCCACATATATTAATTCCATGAAAAATATCACATAAAAAGGACTTATCGTTAAAACGCTACTCTAATGGCCCATTGCTGAGCAGCCCGTCGCTATCCGGTGCGGTGGCGAGACGTAACTGACTCGTAATTAGGCGCCGCCATAGCACTAAGTTTCTTTTATTAGATGGGATTCACTCACTGTTTGCGTGTGTCCGTAGAAAATACAAGAATAGTACATTGTGATACAAGGGTGGAAAGTAGGTTATTGCAAACGAGCTGAAGGCGAGGGTTTTTAATGACACGAGTTTGCAATAACCTACACACCCGTGTATCACACGACGTTTTTCAATATAGTTGTGAGAAACAGTAAAAACAAATCAAAGAATTAGATTTGTTTATTCACAAAAAATAAAATTTTCAATATGGCGCGTTTTTGCAACTGGACATATTTTTTACAAAGAAAACAGCCTATAAAGCCTATTCGATTTTTGACAAACGTTGATGTGAAAATAATTAACTTAAAACTGGTAATTAAATATATTAAACAACTATTTAATAAAAAAAATGAGAATTCAATACTAAAACGTACGGAATCATTCATGTTTCCTCGTATAAAATCGTATCCCATTTTATCCTATGTATGAAAACTCCTTGCTACTAAACTTTTTTAAATTGACTTATGGCGCGTTTTTGCAACTGGACATTTTTTTTCAACGAAAACAGCCTATACAGCCTATTCGATTCTTGGCAAATCTTGATGTGAAAATAATTAAGTTAAAACTGGTAATAAAATATATGAAACAACCATTTAAAAGACTTTTGAGAATTCAATACTAAAACGTACGGAATCATTCATTTTTCCTCGTAAAAATCTATCCCATTTTATTCTATGTTTGAAAACTCTTTGCTACTAAACTTTTCAAATAGACTTATAAATTTAAAACTAAACTGCAAACATAATGATCGAGCTCGTAAACAAAAGTCACGACCGCGTAACAGAAAGATGCCTATGTGTAAGATTTAATTTTCGAATCATAATTATAGCCTCTGAAAGTACGCCATGTTTAACAACTGTATTGAAAATAAACTTGTTGTTATCGATTTAGATTATACTAGCATCTGCCAGCGGCTTTACCGTAAGTGTTTTCTAATCTCAAGAGAACATTATGCCGGAATGAAAATTGTGGTATTCCAGACTATAATCTATCTATGACCCAATTCATGCAGATCAGTTCAGTCATTCTTGAATGATTGAGTAATGACGACGCAGAATACTCGACAGTATTAAAATATGAGACCTGCCTTTCAGCAAAAGTTTTAACTTATCATCATCTGCCTAAACTTTACCCAAATATTTTGGAGTCAGCTGCCAGTGTTTCAGCAAGTAGTTGCTTGCTGTGCCGATAGATGGCGTTGTTTAGTTTTGGCCGAATCTTGAATTGCGGTGTTAAGATTCACCGACGATTAGCTACATAATCCCCCTAGCTAGAGTCATTAGGTTAAATTAGTCTCAGTGAGTTTTCAATACATATGAAGTAGTAAGGATATGAAGGAGTAAGGATTGTTTTATTTAGCATATAATCTCAGTTACAAGTTAGTATGTATGTAACAAGATAAACCAAGACTGGTTGACAGAATTGTGGAATTCTGACTACCCGTAACGACAGTCTAAGATCTACGGACGACAGCCTTCAATATATTTCAATTGATTGCTTAAATGTTGTACATACAGGTAAATACAAGTTTAAGAAACAATTATTCTATAGTCAGTGTCTAGGAGAGAGGAATAGCGCTCAATATTTTTCTTTTATTTAGTTTAATGTACTAATGTTTGTATGTAGCCTTAGCAATCCCCGGAGTAGTTACAGCAAATTATGGATGAACCGATCTCGACAAACGTCTTAACTTAAGAAGCCTTTTCCCCCTTCATATTTTCCGATACAGTTGTTACACATGGCGTATTTTCAGAGGCTATAATTATGATTCGAAAATTAAATCTTTTGCATCTTGGCATCTTTCTGTTACGCGGTCGTGACTTTTGTTTATGAGCTCGATCATTACTTTTGCAGTTGAGTTTTAAATTTATAAGTAAATTTAAAAAAGTTTAGTAGCTAGGAGTTTGCATACATAGAATAAAATGGTATAGATTTTATACGAGGAAAAATGAATGATTCCATACGTTTTAGCATTGAATTCTCAAAATCTTTTAAATGGTTGTTTAATATATTTAATTACCAGTTTTAAAATAATTATTTTACATCAATATTTGTCAAAAATCGAATAGGCTGTTTTCGTTACAAAAAAATATGTCCAGTTGCAAAAAAGTGCAATTTTCAGTTTTTTTTTTTTGTGAATCTACAAATCTAATTATTTGATTTGTAGATTTACCATTTCCAACAACTGTATTGAAAAACGTCGTGTGATACATGGGTGTGTAGGTTATTGCAAACTCGTGTCATTAAAAAACCTCGCTATCGGCTCGGGCTTGTTAATGACAGCTCGTTTGAAATAACCTACTTTCCAACCTTGTATCACAATGTACTATTGTAGGATACTAAAACATTTACAATCCATCTATCCATTAAATAAAGGTCTTAATTATTTGCAGCCATAAAATTATCAATATCAAAAAACTTTTTATAGCTTAACATTTCGATAATAACTAGAAGTTTAAAGCCGGGCTTCTATAAAAATTCTATAAAAAAATTGTAAAGGTTATAAAATTGTTCTTTCCGTTTTTATTTGAGCATACGAGTTTATTTTCGAACGCTATTTTTAGACTATCCTTTATGAGGTTACCTTAACTTTATTTATGGTACTTACAAGTGTGAAGCGGCGAGCGATTTAAATACAGGTTCAAAAACGGGTGGATAAGGGGTTTGTCTGAAAGAATAGGTTGGGAAACAACCTGGTACCCACCAGGTTGTTTCCGAAACGAAAGACGAAATGTTTTAGGGCGAAAAGTTCATAGCTGAGTAGGTGCGACTTGCTAAGAGATCCCGGTGAATATATCTGAAAAAACCAAGTGCGAGTCGGACTCGCGCACGATGGGTTCCGTACTTGTTAAATTGTGGTTTACGATTTACGACGTATTGAAAAAACTACTTACTAGATCTCGTTCAAACCAATTTTCGGTGGATGTTTACATGGTAATGTAAATCATATATTTTTTTTAGTTTTATCATTCTCTTACCTTAGAAGTTACAGGGGGGGACACACATTTTACCACTTTGAAAGTGTCTCTCGCGCAGACTATTCAGTTTAGAAAAAAAATATGTTAGAAACCTCAATATCATTTTTGAAGATCTATCTATAGATACTCCACACGTATGGGTTTGATGAAAAGAAAATTTTGAATTTCATTTCTAAGTATGAACTACTTTCCCCAAAATTTATTGTTTTTTTTTCTATTTTTGTGTGAAAATCTTAATGCGGTTCACAGAATACATATACTTACCAAGTTTCAACAGCATAGTTCTTACATTTTCGGAAAAAAAGTGGTCGTGACATACGGACGGACAGACAGACAGACTGACATGACGAATCCATAAGGGTTCCGTTTTTTGCCATTTGGCTACGGAACCCTAAAAATGATAAGAGACCTTAGGTCAAGGGTCTACTTTCAGTACTCCGAAAAGATGACGTTAAACTGCAGGGCCGTCCATTTTCAATTGATCGGTGCTGCTTCCCTCAACGTTATAAACAACCACGATTTTAATTCAATTGAAGTCAAAGGCTTTCCAAAGTCGAAAATCTCTTCAGCGTATGCCTTGAGTTTTAGTCAGCTATACAACATTGTAATAAACCATAAAACTAGTGATAATTTATAGTGAAGTTCACGGTTAATACGCATAAAGACGGTGCCACATTAAATGTGGTAATTATTTCTGGTTTTAGGTACTCTTTATTTCACACGTTATAATAAGTGGCGAGTACTTATCTACATAGTAGCCTGAATATCTTATTTTATGATAGAAGCTGTCAATGAGCTATATTTTTTTACATGACTTTCAGCAGTCAGGAGGGTAATGTGTTTATCAGTCTATGCATGTATGTTTTTTCCTATGTGGCGTTCTAGAAAAAGGCGGATTTTGGGCGTCATATTGTGGGTCCCCAATTTTCTTTTCTTTCAAACCCATCGTGTGGGGTATCAAAACAAAGGGTTTTAAGAGGTGATTTCAAAAATATACAACACTTATAAGTTTAAACGAAAATAATTCATAAAAAAAATGTTAACTATAAAGTTATATTTTTTTATTTTTTTTACTATATACTCGCGCTTGGCCACTATCTCACCTGATGGTAAGCGATTATGTGGTCGACGATGAATCACGCTTGCCTAGAAAAAAACTTGAGAGGTGTCAAGGGACACCCGGATGGAACGAAGTTCCTTTAGTATATATACATATGTGTATACACAAACATATATTAGAATATACTATATTTATTACAATTTATAACATATTTATAGTATATTCTAATCTGTTGTCAGATTTGGCCTATCTCCTCCCGTTGCCGAGATACAATTTTATTTCTTAAATTATTTTTTTTTAATTCCATCTGATGGCGACAGATGGCGCTAGGTGACGGTTAACAAATGTGGATTTTACAATTTGAATAGTTGGTTCGGTCGTTCGTATATTTTCGATCTCACCTAAAAAATTTTTTAAAATTATTTTATGAAAAGGATTTCGAGTAAATGAGAGCGGGTGAGGAGTGGGGGCGGGGTGAGGGGGGAGGGGTTTGTTGCACGATTTTATAGACTTTTCATATTGATATTTTAGAATGGGGTAAAAATAAATTGCGGGGGGAAGGTGAACAGTTAAGGGGGGGGGGGGGGTTATCCTATCTTGTTCTCCGGCCTGAAGCGACTGGCGGCAGGGGGGCAAATTTTTACTCAGAATTGAGCTAGCTCCAACCGTTTCCGAGATATGGAGGTTTTTAGGTTTTCTGATTAGATCGCCGGTTCGTTATTAGTGGCGGCTCGGGGTCGGTTTTCGAGTAGTGTCGACTCGAGTCGGCCTGTGGTGGAGGGTTTTGTACGTCTGGCGTTAAGAAACTAAATATATACATACATATACACATATATATATATACATACATACACACACATATATACATGTACACATATATATATGTATGACACAACAGCGTATAGGCTAGAACACGCACGAAACACGCGCACGCCGCACGGCTTACAACTACATATAGCAAAAAGTGTCGTGACAACCAAGTTTTCGTAAGAATTTTTTCCGTCTAGCCTCCTTTCACAACGCGCGATAAGGAACTTCGTTCCAAAAACCTATTCACTCGTGACTTAAAGACCCCTAGATTGTAGCTGTCGAGAAACACAGACTCCGGCAGGGAATTCCACTCCTTAGCACAATAAAAGTGTTCCCAAAACGTTGTGTGCGTATGGGTGGGATGTCCACCATGTACCGATGGCGCATCGCCGTACGTCTGGTAGTCCGATGATGAAACGGGCTAGGTGGAATTAGATCATGCAATACGTAAACAGTGAAGACGTAAACAAGAAGTAAATCATCATCATCTGGTTTTGGTCAGCCAGCTCGCGAATACTTATTTATCCTCCGACTGCACAACTTGACTTTCTTATTGTTTGTGTCTTTTTGGGTCGCTTCTTAAGGGAGTTTTTTAATTTTTTGAATTAGCTTTTCTATTTAGACTGGTGAACAATGTATTTAGTATCATAATACTGAAGTTTAGAATACTCGTATTATCAAAGTTCTAAACTAATATTATAAAGAGGTAAATTTTTTAAGTCCTTGAAAGTACTGTTCTGATTCCGAAAATACTTTTACTGATATTCTAGCTGTGCCTACTGTTGATGGGTAATTTTTATTCCGCAAAAATGGGGTAGTTCGTTTTAATAAATAAAAAATTAGGACGGTTGATTTAAAACTATCTATAGATGTCATTCATGTCTCCATCATACCCCTCTCTATTTTTCATCATGGTTGCGCTTTGAGGAATAAGCATATAATATTTTAGGAATAAGCATTTAATTTGAATTTGTGAGCGCAACTAATGGCTGCGCTTTGAGGAATAATTTAGTTGCTCTTAGTGGGTTGCGCTTAAAAATAGTTTGAGGCTATGCTAGGTAGCGCTTTGAGGAATACCCCGAAAAATCGCACGGTGGGCAATGGGAGCTAAACCACGGTAAGAAGCTTATTATCTATAAGAGTAGTTGTTGTATCTACCACGTACGACTCATTTCTAATGTAAGAATATGTATCTTTCAAACTAAAATTAAGTATCTTTATAATGAAGACTAGCTTCTGCCAGCGGCTTCACCCGCGTGAATGTCGAAAATTATCCAAGTGTCCAAGGGAACATATTTCCGGGATAAAAAGTATTTGATATGCTATTCCTGACTATAATCTATCTCTGTGCCAAATTTCATCTAGATCCGTTCAGTAGTTTTTGCGTGAAAGAGTAACAAATATACATACAAACTTTCACCTGTATAATATTAGTGTGATAAAACTTCTGTGATAAAAAAATAAGAAAGTTTTAAACGTCCTTGCAGGTAGTGGCTAACAGATATATTTCTTGCGAAATCTTTAACAACCTCTTTTACAATCAAGATAAGTTCACCAAGATAGCGAATAACTGGACCTAACCAAAATTAATAGATTGTTAACAATTAGGAAATAGGTTGTTAAAATATCGCCATTTTCTTTGAAGATTATTGTTATCAGTGATATTGGTAGCTAGTAGCAACCTATGGTTAAATTATGCTAACCAATGTTTTAAAATTTTGTTATAATGCGTTTCTCATCAATTTCTAACCTCACAAATGGCCAAATAAATTGGAGAGTTAATTATTTGACCATTTGTTAGACTAACAATCTATAAATAAACGCGTTTTCCCAAAATTTGAGACCATTGGTTAGCATATTTAACCAACACTTTTTTTTTGTTGAGCTACCTACGGATCAAAAATTGGGCCTTAGGTAACGATTAGTCATTCAAAATTAAATAATTAATTTATCTACGCATGGGTTTGGCAGGCAGTTGTTTTGATGACTATCCATTACTCCATGGTTTCATGACAAAATGAAATTCTAGCAGCGATAACGGTATTCAAGAATTCCAAATATTTGGGATTGGCCACGTTATCGATGATAGAATAACATTTTATCTAGACTTTATTTAGTGCACAGGACTATTAAGAATAATCGCGTTGTCTATTAATATTTCAGCTAGGTGTCACTCAAAATTAAAACGGCCTCGAATTCAAACCAGGCAGGCAGTTTACTTTGTGTTCTTTTATTACAGAAAAAAATCGAAAATTCAAAGACATGCGACAACCGTCTACCCTAATCCATGTCGTCAATAAGGACCCATACTGCTATCTCATAAGTATAAATGTAACAGTAGAGAATTAGCTGTAAGCTTTCTTATGATACAATTTTATTGTTTACCTTGGAAAAGACAATCGGAGATCAGCCCTGAGCTTGGTCAGCAGTTCACTGGGAGTCCCGAACTGTCGGAGTGTCATCTCTTCACCCACTCCCAGGCATGGGTTTCTGAAAAAGAGAATGATAATATTATAAAGATCTACCTCACAATATCTCGACCAAGGGGCAGATGAAGTCTAATGAGTGCATTTTTTTGCTAGGGTGAGTCCATGAACAAGACCAGTGGTGGCTGTGACGCTGGGGACAGTTCTTTGTCCAGCAATTATGTTAAAAGTAAATTTTGTCTATACTTCAGACAGTTTAAAAGCGCATTCCTCTAGTTAAGAGAAAGTCAGTAAGTTAACAAAACACAATTCGTTACGAGTGCGTTTAATGTCTTTATGATGTTAACTATTAGCACATCTTTAAAAGCCTCGTCTTTTGTTTTTCTGTTACTCAAAGTGAAAATTACGAAGACTGATGCTTTGACCACACTGGTCAAAGAAAACGTTTCCGTGAAAGTCCGGGAAGTATGCAATTGTTCAACGTAAACTAAGTTTTATTGAGTACTGAGTCTCGTTAATGACGTTATTTTGTTTTGCGTTTACGTTTTGTCATTATAACGCATTACTGACGCAATCAGTGACACTATACTATTGCAGAATTTATTAGCTGTTGTTCTCAAAACTAAGCATTTATTTCAACAGGGCCTTTCCCAAGCACTTTTAAGTTGTCAAGGAGTCGTGGAGTAAGTCAGATAGTAACTTATTTTTTTTTTTTTGGGTTGGGTTATCATCCAATGACTTCTCCCGCAACCTAGCATGTAATCTTGCATGTTCCAAAATTTAAATCTTTGGAGTAGAACGTGGAATAAAATTAATGGAAACTCTTTTAACCCAAGTAATTACAAAATCCTGGTTATATTATTTTTGTTGCTTCTTTATGTTAAGAAAAGGTTTAGTTAAAAATATAAAGATTAAGTTAAGAGATAACCAGTCAGGCGGTACCCACTGTTCAGTAAATGAAGTCATCCGGATAAGTAATACCGCCATACTTATTTCTGTCGCTTGGCAACATTGTATTCCGGTTTGAAGGAAATGTGTGCAATTATAAAACATGGCTAACTCGTTGGTTTTGCTGGTGTCTCTCCTAAGTACGGGGAGAGACTGGGGAGATTTGATCGTATGAAAGATTTGGTTCATAAAAATAATAAAGATAAATAGCAACTCAAATTGTTTTAAAATGGTAATTCCAAGTCTACTTAAGTAATAAAGCTAAAAATTAGGGTTGATTTTTTTAATCAACCGAAGATGTTTAGGGGCTTTATAATTTTTATGAACCAAGTCTCCCGTAGAACCAAATCACCCCAGTCTCCCTTACATATTAAACGAAATAATGATAGAAAATACTTATTCAGGCTTATTTTTAATCATCAAGTGTTTCGAAAGCCGGTCTCCAAAACGCTCCCACATCCATACTATTGTAAGTATCGTTTTATATATTACAATATTATAAATTTTAAATTCTGTTGGATTGGATGTCTGTCAATCAAGTAATAGGGTCCCGTTTTTACCTTTTGGGTACGGAATCCTAAAAAAACCCTTTTGTCCTGGTAGTATTTTCCTGTGGGATATTTGGAGAGGGGGGGACACACCTATTGAAAGCATTTCAGCCACTAGCGAATCTAGTAGTATATTTAATTGTTGGAGTCTTATACTACTCACCTGAAGTCCTTACTGCCCTGTGTAGGCAGCGTCCTCGACTTGTTGGCATCCTGAACTGCCTCCAGGTCATACAGGCTGGCTCCACCGGTCTTCTTTCCCCATTTCTTCAAAGACGTCGCGTAGTCCTCGGGATTGTAGATTGGAGGGCGTTGCTTGTCCTGGAAAGGAAGGAAAATGTATGTTAGAAAAGTTTAGTAAAACCAAAGATAGCAGTGTCAGAATTTGGTCGTCACTATTTCTGCTAAAAGATGTCCACTGCTGGAAATAGGCAGCGATCGGTATTGTGCTTCTCGCACCATGAATGCACACGATGAAGAAGAACATATTTATACATAAAAACTAGAACCAAAAATCTTTAGCTTAGAAAAGAATTTGTAAATAGCAGTCAAACTAGTACCTAATGCTCCTACTGAAAGACAAAGATTGCTATCTAAATATCGAGCTACGGCGACTATAAGTCTCCGCCAGACAACAAAAAAATAAAAGTCATTGAACCGACTTTTACCATAAAGTATAAATACGTAACTTAAAAACCATGATATTTATTTATTATTTTGGTCTCAAATAAAATGTATTGGCGTATAACCATTTAATCCGTTTAAATCATGTAAATCGGTCCACGCGTTTATGAGATATTAACTCATTACTGAATGCCAAGTGAAAGGGTCAAGGACGCCCCTTACCGCGATCCATTTGTTTTGATCGTGTTAGCGACATTGCCTTTACATTTTTTTCGTATAGATTTGAAATATATTAATACATTGGTTGATAGTAACGACTGTTATTTTTTTGTCATCTGGCGGTGACATTATCTTTATAGGTTGGGAGGCTCACGACAAATTGAAGTCTCTAAACTCCTTTGATTTACTTATTAAAAGTCCATCTGGTGTATTCCAGGTCTTAAGTCAAGCAGGTTTTTAAATCATATTCACACCTAAGTCTCAAGTTCCACCATAAGACAAGGGAACTGGCTTCATGGTGCTTATAAAGTTAATGACCTCAAGTGGATGTCGATCAGATAAGTGTATAATCTCTTTACAACTTCCCATGGAGCAGGCATAACATCAACAATGGCTAACATTACATCGGACTGTTTTTATTTTATGTAAGACAAATTGTTTTAATTCGCGTGCACAATGGCGCCCTAACATATTATTATTAGTAGGTAGTGGGAATGTTGCAATGGCTCTAGCTACTGTCTTGTTTAGTTCTCTAGTTATTCTCTGTGTTTTGTTTTGTAAGCTTATGATACCTTGAAATACTCTATGAATTTTGTTAAACAACACTCAAGTTTGGACATGTCATCATGCTGATTGTGATTTTCATTATTTCGAGAGCTGCTTATGCATGAACAAGTAACTGCAATAATGATAATGATGATAATATAATAATATCATAATGATATTTCGAAAAACAAACAATCCAGTGGATTCCAAACGCCAGGAGATGGTGACGTGATAGGCCCAGAAAGAGATGGCAGGGTGAACTGGACTACCTTAAATGGTTGGTTAATATCGCAGAAGACCGGGAATAGTGAATGGAAGAGGAAAACCTTGTACTGGGTCAGCACAGGTAGATGAGTATAGCCTTAATAAAATCTCCAAAATGTTTTTATAAATTATTAAAAACAGCGCCGAATGAAGATGTCTGAAACTTAGTTCAGAATCAGATGATTTTGAAGATAAGCATAAATTCTTAATTTGAGACAGTATTAGATTGAGGTTAGATATAATAAACGGTGTTTAATTAAGTACTGTAACATTTAAATTAGATTAAAACCACGCCAAAACAGGGTGATTTTAAGATAATATGACCTGAAATGCAGTATTTTACAAACGCAATAGCCCCGATTTTAATGGGCACAGGCGATATTAAAGAACGAATATGTGGACATGTTACTGAAATAAGATATTGTTTACATATAAAATAAGTCAGAAATTATGTATTGTTAATTGAGGGTACTGAACTGCAACACGGATGAAGGAATCTGACAGTTCCAAACCTTTTTTGTCACTTATTTATTTATTAGATTTATCTATAGGCTCAAGTTTGACCACTATCTCGCCTGATGGCAAGCGACGATGTGGTATACGGTGAAGCACGCTTGCCTAGAAATAACCTATTCACTCTTGTCTCCAACGTTGACTTACAATCAACTCATTCCCATTCCCATTCATCAGTCCTCCACCTTCCGCATTTGTCCTAAACACCTTTTTATTATTCTCGGTTTACCTAGTTAGGGGTATTCACATTACGATTGCTGATTAATACGTCGTCTCCTCTTTACCCCTCATCTACTTGACCCACTGTTTATTCTTCGAATGGTTTCATGGCTTAAATGTGTTTTAGTATTTATTGTGCGCTTTTGTTAACTGTCCTAATTTTATAAATCTCTATAACACTGAGGTTTGCTGTCAGAAAACCCAATTATGGGTTAATCTCGCCTTTATGTAGTTTTCGTTTTGTATTTGAATATGCTTATTTTGTGTACAGTAAAAAATATGAAGATATAAATATGCCTAGCTTACTGCCACTGCAGTTCACTAATTCTGCAAGCTACGTCTGTGACTCCTTCAGCATCAGTGTCTTTGAAAAATTGATAGCAAAACATTTTTATGGACCAATGAAATAGTTCTCAAACCTGGCACGTTCTAACAATCAAATTCATTCATGTTGTACGTAAAAAACGAGAGCTGTATAATTAAAAAAATCTACGCCGAAACACTTTCTCAAATGTAACGTATCATTACAGTTACGTTACGTTACACGTAGTTATAAAATAACGTAACGGTTCCTAGCGTTGCCCTGCCCTAACATGTTATTAAAATGGCGTATTTTCTACCAAATAACTATTGTGTTGTGAAACGTGTGTATTTAGAGATAGGGAATTGAGTTGTTACATGATGTAATATTGTGTGTTCGTAAATATTGCATGTAGTTTAATTGAGGTGGTTGTAAATATCTATTGTTACGCATGTTAGTATCCTACACCATAGGCGGTCGATCGATTCCATGCAGTTATGCTTTTTTGCAACATAAATACTGCAATCAGTGTTTTTAAAACGGGACCCTATTACTAAGACTTCACGATCCGTCTGTCTGTCTGTCTGTCTGTCCGTCTGTCACCAGGCTGTATCTCATGAACCGTGATAGCTAGACAGTTGAAATTTTCACAGATGATGTATTTCTATTGCCGCAATAAAAACAAATACTAAAAACAGAATAAAATTAATATTTAAGGGGGGCTCCCATACAACAAACTTGTTTTTTTTGCCGTTTTTTGCTCGATATTAATAACGGCAACAGGTAGACGCTTGAAATATTCACAGATTATTTAGTTGTATATTCACTTCAAAAAATATTAATTATTAAATTAAAATAAAATAAATTAAGGGGGGCTCCCATACAACAAACGTGATTTTTTTGCCGTTTCTTGCGTTAATGGTGTGGAACCCTTCGTGCGCGAGTCCGACTCGCACTTGGCCAGTTTTTTTTTGTTCTTAGTTATTGTTTTTATTGGCTCTTGACCTCGATTTAATTTGGTGTAAAACGATAGATGAACCCTACTATGGAACGAGCGAGCCTAGAAGATGGTTCCTTCTTGCTTTGAAGTCTTATTGGTAAGAACACAGGCGCTGGCAGAGAGACCATTAATTAATTATGTCATCGTCAATCCATCGAGATATATTTTGGAACTCTTCTTCCGTACAAAATTCTATATCTAACAGAATGCTGCTAATGATGACTAATACAATCGATCTTTTACCAG
The DNA here is from genome assembly GCA_948252205.1 of Orthosia incerta. Classification (NCBI taxonomy): domain Eukaryota; kingdom Metazoa; phylum Arthropoda; class Insecta; order Lepidoptera; family Noctuidae; genus Orthosia; species Orthosia incerta. Next base: position 33,773,254 of record OX411743.1, read on the forward strand.
AACAGAACGCAAATTGTTTAAGCCAATCTTATGCTATCGGTACCTTAACTTCGATTTTATACTTTTAATTAAGACGACGACTAACGCCAACGACCTTGAGGGAACAAAACGCGCACTCGTTTCACACCCGCGCGACCCAAAATTTAGTAGTTTTTTGTACTTTCCTTATTATTCTATGACTTTTAAAAAAAAAGCTTCAGATCAAAATGTAGATAATTAAATTGTCTTTGAGATGGTGTCAATTTCATTAAAATACGCCCAGCGGTTTTGGTGTGATTGTCCTGTTTTTGTCCGTTTTAGACATAACTTTACAAATTAATTACACTTTGTTATACGAATAAAACTCAAATTTTGCTCAGATCAAATTATTAAGAAAATAGTCTAATATAACATATATTTTTTTCAAAAAATTTTGACTAGCCGTTTAGACGTGATTCTCATTTTAAAATCAGCTACTCAAGGGAATCGGCGCCTTAAATCAAGGAACACAATACATTTTCTTTTTAACGCCTTTATGGCTTCTACAAACAAGAGACAATTCACACGCAAAGATATAGAATAAAATGCATAGGTATTATACTAAAAGTTACAAATGTAAAACAAAAATTCGCATGTCGTAATATTATGTAGCGTGCTTCAATTTGAATTATATCATAATTACATGAAGTAGATGATTAATTTAGATTACGATTTATGATTCAATGGGTAATTCATTAGCTAAGGTTTTTGAGGAAATGTACGTTTTATTAGGAAGTGTGGACGGGTCGTGGTTTTATAGCTTCATCTACTCTCTTATAACAATAATTTATGTATGTATTCAACGCTAGCTTCTGCTAGTGGCATCGTCCGAGTGAAGATCGAAAATTATCTCAAGGGAACTTACTCCTCCTCTTGCTGTTCCACTCGTAACTCAATTTGTCGCAGCGCCAAAATTCATCAAAATTGTTTCAGCGGGTTTGATTTAGGCGTTAAAACGTAACCAACAGACCGGCAGAGTTACTTTTCGTATTAATAGTGAACGTGAGTAATAAAATAAGTATGAATATTTTCCTTTTAGCTATAACGGTACAGCAAGCAATATTAAGTACTTACGAGTTCATAGACTGAGCTAATGCTTTGAGTGTTCTTTAGACGAGATGAAGAATTTAATAACATGCCAAGAACAATAATGTTTAATTAGGTACCTCTCAGGAATAAGACTTACAATTATATAGTTTGTTTTTGCATGACGATATCTTCATGCATACTGCACTACCACGGGAAGATAGTGCAATTATGTGGGATTCCAACCCACTAAAACTCCAGGGTGTTCTCCTTTGCCGCTTATGGCGGGAACACGGGCACCCGTAAGCACTCATCCGCGAACTTGCTGCGGCTAGGGCTGCCCGCCACTGGACCCTCCTCTGGGCCCCCCTATCACTGGCGCACCAGAACACATTGACCACCCCAGGGACCAAACGAGCACATGGTTTGGTCCCTAAGGTGTGAACGATCCCTGTATCTTGGTCCGGTGACGGGTCAGATCAGTGGCCCCGTCGCCTACCTCTTTTCAGCCGCAGAGGATAGGGAGAGCGACCAGTGCTATACCGACACTCCTTCTCCCTTGATGTTAGGTATTATTATTAGTTACTCAAACTTGTGCAATATTTGCTGTCTGTGTAAATACACCTTTACCGTCGAAAACACGTTATAGGACCTACATTTTTCCCGCTATGTTAGTATCTTCTTCCAGTTTAACTAGATGTGGCAGTTCACTTGTGGGTGAACTGCTTTGCAGCCTCAAGTACTGGTACTGCCATTTGACCTCTTCAAACTAGTTACTAGGCTTTTGAATTCCACAAAAAACTGACATATTTAATCTTTCAACATGGGGCAGTGGTGCAAGTTGTAGGTCGTGGTTTAAAGACATTACCACCAACATGCACTGGGCCCGCGTGGTGGAATACGGCCCATTCCCTCTCACAGAGAGGAGGCCTGCACGTACGACGGACCAAATGCGAGTCTATGTTCGAAAAGGGGTCCATCTATGCTATCCTAATCTTAAAACATAAAATTAAACCGACTTCCAAAACAAAACACTACACAGCGAAAAATAACTTTCTTTGGAAGTCGGAAGTCATTGGTACCTGATTTTTTCGTTTTTGTCACCGACTTCCGAAAAAGAAGTTATATTTCGCTTTTCAGTGTTTTGTTTTGGTAGTAGGTTTATTTTTTTGTTAAACTTTTTATTTTTCTGTATTTAGTTTTGGTACTCTATATTACCATGCATATCATTTATAGTCCGACGGCTTCTCTTAACAATTCCAATAAGCCTAAACATGACTGGGACACATTGTTTTATTACGGTGTTCCGGTGCCTACCTTCATTATTAGAACCATTTATTAAAATTTGCTTCATTACAGTCATCTTGTAACCAAAACATAGTTCTCATTGAGAAGTTCCAGTGGCCATCTGTGGTCTTCCTCATCAGTTCCACTTCATCAAATTATACTTTCTGAATGCAAATGCTTGCCATATTGATGAAAATACCAAAATTGCTATGTGTCTGCCTATAAATTTGAGGAGTTCCCTCGATGTCCATGGGATACCCTCATCAGATCCTGACTTGGAGACAATTTGACCACTTCCAAAATATACCCTTTCAACCATAAAATAATTTTCAAAATCGATCCATAATTGACGGAGTAATCGGTGAACACCTATAAAACAAATAGATACAATCGAACAACCTCCTCCTTTTTAGGAATCGATTAAAATATGTTTTTCTTAAACATGCTTGGCAATTTGAGCATTATTTTGACCTGATTTTGGCAACCTTCTTCGAGGTAAACTCCAAATTGCTGTACTGGCTGTACATGCGAGCAGCGGCCGACAATAGTTGTATGAAAATCCATATCTAGCGGCCAGATAAATTACTTAATAAACTCATATCTGTCGTGTAATTTAAAAATGGAACGATATTTTTCTCCAAAAAATGGCAACCAAGGAGGTAAATTGTCAAAGGTTTTATTTAAATTTCGAACTGACTTGCGAATAGAAAACTATTTATTGAAAAAAAAAACAAATGAACACTTTAACTCGAGAAAAATTATTGTTATTCGTTGTTAGTCATTGATTTTGAAAAGTAATTGTATTGACTAAATGTGTTCTAGGTACTACTTAGTTTTAATTTCCGCGCATTATTTGAGAAAAGCACTATACAAACCTTGGCCACAACTAGGTATTGATGGACTTACGTATGTGTGCCTCGGCTCACATTTACAGGACACTGTTTAATTTATAGATCTCTCACACTAATATTATGAAGGCGATAGTTTGTGAGTATGTAAGTGTGTTTGTGTGTTTGTTACTCTTTCAGACAGAAACTACTGAACAAATCTGGATGAAATTGGATCATTTATACATATATATATATATATATATATTATTCCGGGAATAATATATGTTCCCTCGGGATAATTTTCGACTTTCACGCGGGCGAAGCTGATGGCAGAAAATATTAGATCTATAAAACGTGCAATCCTTTAGACACAACAGTTAATTACAAGATAAATTAATCACATTTAACCGCAGTAAACGCTCGCAAAAGCAGTATAACACTAAAAACTTAATTACGTAAGTAATTCACTACGCATCATACTCGTTAACTGTCTGAAGAAAGTATTATTGAGTTCAACAAACGGACTGCGTTTACGTCCAGCTGTTTGAGTTGTGGTACTCGTACAAGTTGTAGGAGAAGAATCGTAAAAGTAGACGGCTGAAAACGATGAGTAGTAGATAATTATAGTTATAATGCGTCAAAGTCTACTGTCTGTTTATTGAATGTTCCGTTTCCGTGAATGTGTCCGTGGCATCAACAGTGGGTCCTATCAGAATTTCAGTGCAGCGTTATGCACATGCTGAGATAGAAGACTTTTTAGTCTCGCACGGGGGATATTTATTTTTTGTGTTTTGCTTGTCTCGTGTCTCTTGTGCGGGTCACAAATAAATATATTTTATTTTTTTATTTTTCTTTCTTTCTTTACTGCTGGAAACTGGAGAATTTATCATTAACATTTATTATTATATTAATTAACGATGTCCCGATTCGTCCGGTACCTACATCAGTTTAAATATTTGGGACATCTCATTTCTGACGACCTTAAGGACGATAGTGATGTTGAACGGGAACGCAGGGCATTGAAAGAAAGAAAAGAAAGAAAATACATTTTTTTTTTTTTTTTTTTTTTTCATTTTTCATTGGCGGTACGGGCGAACATGTTGGCCCGTAGGTTCGCTAGATGTACAGCAGCAGTCAAATACACGCATACTGCACATCTACAGAGATGTGCAGTATGTTTTTAAAAGCGTGTACGTTTGGTACAGTTGATCCATAGGGCGCGAGTACAGACTCGAGCGCCCTATGGATCAACTGTACCAAACGTGCCGTCAATGCGTTGCGCGTCCAATATAATAACGCCTTCAGCCTGCCACGTTACTGCAGTGCGGCAGAAATTTTCGCAAAAGCGCGAGTCGACAGCTTTTCAGCTGTCGTGCGGAAGAAAAGTGCGTCTCTCCTCGCCAGATTGTGTGGCAGTGGCAACAGCCTCCTGAGGGTGATAGCTGACAGGCTTGATGAGAGTCCTATAATGGGACATCTCATCAAAACAACACTGTCTGTCGGTAGTGTATAAGTACTAACACAGATCATAAGCCATATTGTTACTAACATCCTAGAATATAGGTACTAACGTAGGTCATAAGATACATTGTCACTAACATCCTAGTATATAAGCACTAACATAGGTTATAAGATTTATATTGTTACTAACACCCTTTTAAGTATTTGTATTTTGTCAGTGTGGACCTTTTGATGTCTGATAATAAATAAATAATTATTTCCTTTATCCATTTTGTTCCTTATTATAATGTACATTTTTAATTATTTTTATAAAATAAATTAAAAACAAAAATACTAAAAAAATCGCGGTCAGGGCTCCAGAGAGAGGAACCTCCTAACAATGCGAGCCGTGTCCAGCAGTACTGCTTTCTGGATCAGGCCCAAGGGCCTCTCGTTATGTTCTCGTCGTTAGAGGAGGCTCTCGTTAGGCGGCTGGGTCTTGACCCAGCCGCCTAACGAGAGCCTCCTAAGGTGTTGGTCGAATCTCGTGGCTATTAAGCCATTGGCTGATACGACTATCGGTACAATGATCGCTGAGTCCACATCCCACATGTCGACAACCTCGCGAGCCAAGTCAAGATACTTGATTCGCTTATCATTCTCGACTTTCACGAGGTTCCCGTCATGCGGGACAGTTATGTCAACAATCATTGCACGCCTCTCGATTCGGTCCACCACCACAATATCAGGCTTATTGGCTACAATAGTACTGTCAGTGATGATGGACCGATCCCAGTACAATGTGATATTGCCAGTTTCGAGAACTGGGTCGGGCACATACCTGTAGTACGGTACCTCCGATGCCACAAGAGTGTATTTCAGAGCAAGTTGCTGGTGGATGATCCTGGCTACAAGGTTGTGCCTATGCAAGTACTCTTCGTTTGCTTTACGAGAACATTCAGAGATAATGTGGCGGATCGATTCACCCGGGCGGTGACATGCTCGACAGATGTCAACCGTGCCATCCTTCACAATAAATCTCCGGTAGTTATTCGTCATGATAACTTCGTCCATAATTGTACAGACAAAACCTTCGGTTTCCCCAAAGAGGTCACCGAAACGCAGCCAGGCTACGGACGCTGCTTGGTCTACATCGGACCCATGTAGGGCTCGGAAAAAGCGTCCGTGAAGCTCCTTACTCTGCCATACTTCCATGCGGTCGTTAATGTCAAACACTACAGGTTTGCGCCAGTTCTCATTCGCCAAGGAGAGTGGGGTGAGTCCCTTGTCCACTGCTACTACATCTCGATGCATACCCACGTCGGTGTGTAGAAAATATGCCCTGAGATTGCATATCTCGCGGTTGCGGAGTATTTAAGCATTTAAAAAGCCTCGGATTATTATTATGGAAGCTGAGGACATGATGCGCCGATCCCAAATTCATTGGGATAAGGGCAAGAGGAAGATGATTTAGAATTTAAAGTAATTCACAACGCCAGCCACGAATCACAAGATCATAGGCAAACTATAAGAAGCCAATTTGGCGTAGTCAGAAGGTCTGATGAAGTACTCGTATGATAGGTATTAATTGACAGACACGTCAAGTAAGGTCCTAGCACTTGCTGAGTTGTCCATACCGCGGTGGGATCCAGTAAGTAACATAGTCACATGTCTTTGGAAGGGCAGCTCTCATCACAGCTAGGAAGTGGTCCTGCATAATCAGTCCATAATGTTTCAACCGCTAGATTACAGGCCTCTTCTCTATGAGAGAGAAAGGGTACTGTGCAGGCTTAGTCTGGATTGGATCCAAAGAAAGTAACCCCATTTTATGTCCAGACAAACACTCTCAAATTCCAGGTTGCCTGGAAGTGATCGCGGTATGCGATAAGGCCGTCCATTGTATGTATTTTAGTTTCAAGTTTCGTTTTCATTGTTATACTCTGGTGTACAATAAAGTCTATTTTTGACGTTTTATAAGTGCCCATGTAGGCATTGATTTTGTTTTTTTTTTTTTTTTTTTTTTTTGTTTTTTCTATAGTTTTCGCCGTCAATAGCTTGGGTCCTCTAATCCTGTTTCCGAGTCACCATTTTAAAGTAACTGTGTATTTAGCACAGACGTTTTTAATTAGACCATTGTTGTCTCTTCTATCCGCTATCTGCTTCTAAAAATAGGTTCTTGATTATAATCTAGATCGTCTTGATTTTATATTGATTAAAAGATGATTAATGTAATTTTTATGTTTCTGTCTGCTGATTGCTACTGATATGATTTTGATTTACAATCTATGTATGTTTTATGAATAATAAAAGGTGACATTCTAGGATAATAAGGTCATAAGGAAAGCGTGACTATATATGACATAGAGTCTGTTTTAAATTGATTACTGAAGATCTGATTCAGTGTGTGTTGTTTTCTGAAATGCACTAGCAACTTTTCTTTTGTTTTACTGTAGTCTCGCCTTTGACCTCTATCTCACCTGATCGTAAGCGATGATGTGGTCTACTGTGAAGCATGCTTGCCTAGAAGTAACCTATTCACTCTTGATTTAAAGATCCCAAGGTTGTAGCTATCAGGAAACAAAAACTCCGGCAGGGAATGCCACTCCTTAGCTGTGCGCTCAATGAAAGCATTGGCAAAACGCTTGAGTGTTACTACGCTACGCGCTAATAACTTGAGTTCTGCACTTAGTAAATGTCATACGAATCAGTTTACGACGTTTGGGAAACTTCGTCGAATGTTCCCGTCGTGTATTCCACTGAGCCTATAGAGCAGAGTCTTCAATCAGTGCGTCCTACCTGTTATGACTTACGGGGACGAGACGTGGTCATCCTTTTCACCTATGAAAAGGGTTATGCTTGGAGGCGGAGGAATCAAATACGAAACGAGATGATCCAGCAGAAAACCAAAGATGTCAACATAGCTCAGAGGATAATAAAGTAAAAGTGGTCATGAGCCATCCATATTAGCCATAGAACCGATGAACGTTTAGATAGACGTGTTCTTGGGTGGACACCATGAATGGGTAATGGTAAGATGGGACGCCCTCAGACTAGGTGGAGGGATGATCTTCGCAGGGTGGCTGGTAGCAGCCGGATGAGAGTTGCCTAAAGTCGAGACAAATGGCCTGAGATTGGAGAGGCTATCATGTCCAGCAGCGAATGGATCAGCTTAACACTTAGACCACACGACAAACGACGAAAAAACGTAATGCCGTATGTTATGAATAAAACTGTAACAAATAAGTGTTGAGATAATTATCTGTGGGTAGTCTGCTGCTCGGAATCAGACGGAAGGCAGATAATTAACATTGCCGGTAGTGTTACGAATGGGAAGCCTGTCGCTTGTTACGGTTTGTTGTTTAATATTTTACTTAGAGAAGTAGTAGATTAATAATATGTTTAGAGACACAATGTAAACAAAAAGACGGTAAAGATTTTAATCAGTATTCGGTTTATTATCGACATCATCATCATCAGCCTTTTAATCTTCCCACTGCTAGGACACAGGTCTCCTCTCTGTGAGAGGGAATGCGCAGGAATCCACCACGCGGGCCCAGTGCGGGTTGGTGGATGTGACATGTCTTTGATTTTTTGGTTCTAGGATATGACGGTTTCCTCACGATGTTTTCCTTCGCCGTTTTGAGAGCAATAGTGATGAAATAATTTACACAAAATAAAGCGCCTGCCTGTGTTTGAATTCACGACCTCCAACTTGTAAGTCTCGGCTGTTACTACTAGGCCACCACTGCTCGGTTCAAATTAGAAAGAAACGATGGGTGGGCTGCGTGAAAGATGATACAGCTAGGAGGAAGGAAGGTCTCGTGAAATAGAGCCTAATTTAGAAGCATGAACCAAGAAAATGCCGCGCTGACCCCAAAAAAATTGGAATAGGGACAAGAAAAATTATTATTCAGTTCAAAATTAGAACATGTTTATTCGTTGTTTTTTTTTAACCACTGTCTCATAGATTGGGCAGTTTAGGCAATGGTCATTTTGGGAAATGAACATCTTGAAACCGTGGGACATACTGGACCTGAACGAAAAAAAAGTCTTACTTAAAGTCTAAACTGTTGTATCTAGTCCAGCATCAACGATGCACAAAAAGACCTAAACTTTCTTTGGAACACCAGCCAATCACACCAATCAGAATCTAAAAAGCCCCTACATAGATTATTAGAAAAGGTTATCAAAACAAACGACTATCAACCAAAGTATTCCAAGCTCTTAAAGTTTCGTAATAATTGTAGTTGAACTTTAAGTGAACAAACTTCATGGGTGTGCCAACCCAAACATCATGTAGTATCGGATTTGTCAATTCAGAATTGTATGTCATTTATTGTGAAACTTGATGAGCGTGAACAGTTCCAAATTTAAATTGGATACTGTCATTATTTTGATTAATAGTATTTATTTGATAAGATGAAGTGATAAAAATGTCTGGCACAAGAATAGGTACTTAGCAACAACTGCAAAGCCGAATGTCTTTTATACAATCTGTACTATACAAAGTAGATCTGGAGAGGTACTGTACTTACTATACCTTTTTCTATAACAGCCGTGTTTCGGTTTGAAGGTTATATTTACATGCATATTAAGTTTCATCGTGGAAACCTTGAGATGGCAACGCATTAGCAATGCCACTAGTATTGAAAATGTTCCTTAGTAATAGCGAGTTCCTAGCGGTGACCACTATATCGGTTGCTTTGTTATAAAAAAATCAGTATGCTTGCAAAGACATCCATGGTTTCTTCATCATCATCACATGCATCGTTAGAAGATCAGCGAATCCCGTAATAGAAAAACTAAGAGATTACACATTTATAATATTTATCTTTATGGAAGAAGTTACAATTTTTCTCACATTATGTTCGAAACCATAGTGATATGTGACATAGTACTGCCAATTTATGGGTATGTGCAAACAAATTTAATCAAACTGAACCTTTTGTCTGTGGATTATGGTTTAGAATAACTGGTTTATTCGTTTGGGAAAGTAGGACAAAGACGACACGGTTGGAATAGTGGTTCAGCAGTCGCGGATTCGATTCCCGCACGGAACAAATATTTGTATGGTCCACAGATAATTGTTCCGGATCTGGGTGTCTTGTGTATGTGAGTTTAAATGTTTGTAAACGAACCCACAATACAGGAATAAATTCCTAGTGTGGGGCAACAATAAAAAAAGGTGCTTTTTAAGTTTGTGATTGGATGCTCTATCGTAATAACGTTGGTTACAGTGATAATGTTATTTAATTTCCTGTTAGGCTAGTTATTTAAGAGATACTAACAAAGTCGAAAACACAATTTTCTAGTAATTTTTGTATTCGCTTTTCTGCTTTCTGTTACACATAGAAAACGCAATTTTGTATATATTTTAATATTGTTTTTTGTATTATAGTATGGGTTGGAACTTAGTATAAATTTACATACTTATTTTTAAAAACTCCAAAAATACATCTTCTATATTTTGAATATTAGTTTATAGTTCCCTAGACTTGGAAATACCTTCTAATGGTATAAGTATCAACACGCAGTTTAAAGCCTATAAACCTAGTGAAAATAAAAACAAGAAAGGATGATTAGTACCAATTTACTATGTTTTTTTTGGAGGCATAGAGACCAAAACATTTACAGAATTCCATTTCTAAGCGGGTCTCACGAAGGTTGAACTTTGCATGCAAACGAAGTCACACACAAAAAGCTTGTTTGACATCCTAATTAGCTCTTTATGTCTTAGAACATTAATTCACGCCTCTGTCTGCATAAATTACCAATGTTTTGTGACCACAAAATATTGTCTTCTTCATGAATTGATTGATAAAAACTGTGCGTAATTATTTATGTAATGTGATACTGTATCTGACTTTTTTGCGTATACTGTATGCAGGGTGTGAGAGACAATTACTGGTTGTATGCAGTGTGCAATTTACTATGCATACGTCATTGTAGAGCTCGTCCTGTTTTTATTTCTACCATATTGTAAGATGTCTCTTATGGTACTTACAATATGCTAACTTGGCAGATGTTGTGACACTATGGGTTAGTTACTGAATTAAGCATTTAAGGTTTAAAACGAGGTGTTTGTGTGTTTTTGAACGTAGGGTTTGACACGTTCTTGAGAAGAAATGCGGTCGCAAAGCTCCAACTGAATTTCCTTAGTTAAGGTTACACTAGTCGAAAATTCTTCCATACCAACGTAGTCTAGGGATTATTCCACTGTTTGACGATGTACGTTCAAAATAAAAAGTGATATCAATGTGTCTCATCATTATCTAGCCCTGTATGAAAACAAAAAAGTGAAAAAAGTCAATACCTATTTGAAAATAATTTTAATTTTAACGCATTTTTGGGCGCGAATAAATACCATAAGAAGACGGAAAATTGCAAAACGGCCTCTATACAGGGATAGATTAGTAGTTCAAGAATACAAATAGTTTTGTTTTGAACAGATACGTTTAGCCGTTTTTTCATGATATCCAGACTTCCAAAGGTCTGTTTATAAAATTTCGCGCGCTCGGTTTCGTCCTAAATCATTATCCATTTCGGCCCTATGTGTAGTGTCATAACATTTGCTAAGTCACAGATAATATAATACTAGCGCTAAGTTATGGCAGTTAAAGCATTGACGGAATTTATCCTTCTCATCAGACGGATTTGGGCAAGGAAACTCAGTTATTTCTGCTTGATAATTATAATAAGAATAATAAAAGTAATGCTTGACCTGGCACCAATCTCAGCGAAGGCAAGCTATCAACGCGGGACAACTTGATATTAAGTTTTTTTTTTTTTTTTTTAAACTTTGCCCCACACTAGGAATTTCTTCCTGTATCGTGGGTGCGTTTACAAACATTTAAACTCACATACACAAGACACCCAGAACCGGAACAACTATCTGTAGGCCGTACAAATATTTGTTCCGTGCGGGAATCGAACTCGCGACACGCAGCGTAGCAGCCGATCGCTCAACCACTACGCCAACCGTGTCGACAATTTTACACACAGCATTAGTTCAGAAACTTACAGCTATGCTTCGGAGTAATTGAGGATACGGGTTATTTGTGTTTAATAAAACTAAGATAATGTAATCAATTTTTTTTAGCAATCTCGCTCGTACAGTACATCATCATTATCAGCCATTTTAATGTTCCCACTGCTGGGTCACAGGGATCCTCTTTGTGTGAAAGAGAGAATGGGCTACGCAGGCCTGGTGTGGGTTGATAAATGTCACTAGAATTCGATTTTTTGTTTCTAGGACATGCCGGTTTCCTTCACCGTTTTTAGAGCAGTGGTGATGAAATAATTTACACAAAGTAATACGCCTGCCTGGGTTTGAACCCAAAACCGTAAGTCGGGGCCGTTACCAATGGGCCACCACTGCTTTCACAACAGTACAACTACTAAAATCCTTAACATCTTCCCGCACGGACGAGAATTGGTGCATCTGCCTTAGCGTGTCTGGTAATTTATCACCGGTTGGTCGCACGCTCTCGTTTTCTAAGAGTTTTTGTTAATTTCGACACGCGACTGTGTCGACTCAGACTAACTAAATTAATGTTTGTGAACTACAATTGTTACGACTTTTAGAAGATGGTAATTGTATGGAAAGAAAGAATGACGGTGGTGGAAAGAAAGTGGACTGATTAATGGTTGTAGCTGCTGTAGAAGATCATGATTTCTTTGTAGAATTTTGGTTGAATTTATAGTTTTTCATTTGTGAGATAAACCAGTAATCCCTTTTATTCCATCCTTACGTAGCGCCACTTGTCGGAAGGAATAACTTGTTTTATTATGTGATCTCTGTTGGACACGTATCTATCCCATCTTGATGCATTTCCCTGCTGCCACGCTAAGACCACTTGAGAGTCACACCATGCTTGTACGGGCAAAGTGTATCCAGATAGAGCTTCAGCAGTTTTTGCACTAAGTTTAATTCAAATGGACCGCTCATTGTTTTCTCATCATCTTCATCATCCACAGTCCGACTTCACATACATAAGCCTTTTTCTTCAGAGTTAGTCTCATCCAGGTTCTACCCGTGATGACAGCAATGTCGTCTGCATATCTCGCCACTGCGCTGGTTGTCCAACAAGTTCGACTGCTTATCTCACCACTGCGCTGGTCGTCCAACAAATTCGTCTGCATGTCTCACCACTGCGGTGGTCGTCCAACAAGTACGTCTCCACATCTCACCACTGCGCTGGTCGTCCAACAAGTTCGTCTGCATATCTCGCAACTGCGCTGGTTGTCCATCAAGTTCGTCTACATATCTCGCAACTGCGCTGGTTGTCCATCAAGTTCGTCTGCATATTTCGCCACTGCGCTGGTTGTCCAACAAGTTCGTCTGCATATCTCGCCACTGCGCTGGTCGTCCAACAAGTTCGTCTGCTTATCTCACCACTGCGATGGTCATCCAACAAATTCGTCTGCATATCTCACACTGCGGTGGTCGTCCAACAAGTTCGTTTGCATATCTCGCCACTGCGCCGGTCAATCAACAAGTTCTTTTTCCAGTCCTCGGCCGCTACTCGGTCATTGCCTCACGCTTTGGAAGTCACGAGAGATAAGAGCGACTAGTCTGGTCTAATCGTTTGTCTATATCAGTGTTCGTCTGTACTTGCGTATTTACGATTAAATGTGTGTTAATAAAAATGTCAGTCGCACTTTTTTATGTGCCGTCATCGTATGTTTTTTTTTATTTAATCTTTTGTTTTTTATTCAATACTAGCTTTTGCTAGCGGCTTCGCCCGCGTGAAAGTTTAAAACTATCCCGAGGGAACATATTCCCGGGATTAAAAGTATTCTCTGCTATTCCAGACTATAATCTATCTCTGTGCCAAATTTCATCCAGATTCGTCGAGCTGTTTTTTTTTTATAATGTATAGGCTCGCGTTTGACCACTATCTCGCCTGATGTTAAGCGATGACATGCTAACCTAGAAGAAACCTATTCACTCTTGACTTAAAGACCCCAAGGTTGTACCTATCAGATAACGAAGACTCCGGAAGGGAACTCCACTCCTTAGCTGAGCGTGAAGAAGTAACCAACACACAAACACACACACACAAACTTTCCACTTTATAATATTAGAGTGATAGTGTGAAGTGTGATATAGTGTGATACGCTGTCGCTTTTCCCAAAATATCTAATTATTTTATTTATGGCGCCAATGCCCTTGAGTAGCTGATTTTAAAATGAGAATCACGTCTAAATGGCTAGTCGTAATTCTTTGAAAAAAATATATGTTTTATTAGACTATTTTCTTAATAATTTGATCTCAGCAAATTTTGAGTTTTAGTTGTATAACATAGTGTAATTAATTTGTAAAGTTATGTCTAAAACGGACAAAAACACGACAATCACACCAAAACCACTGGGCGTATTTTAATGAAATCAACACCATCTCAAAGATAATTTAGTTACCTACATTTTGATCTGAGGCTTTTTTTTATGAGTCATAGAATAATAAGGAAAGTACAAAAAACTACTAAATTTTGGGTCGCGCGGGTGTGAAACGAGTGCGCGGTTTGTTCCCTCAAGGTCGTTGGCGTTAGTCGTCGTCTTAATTTGTAACTAGTAAATACCCAATTTATACAGCATGTGTTAAAATACGTCAGACGCTGTGCGTGAACGAGCTACTTCGAAAGATTAAAAGATTACCTGTTAAGCCAATGTAATTAAAATGATTTCTGGTCGTAAACTATTTTATATAAGATTATTTATTCTAATGACTACCTAAGTGGACTGGAATGCGATATGATCATTTGATTGATCGCCAATCGGTGTCTAATAAAATGTGGTGAAAATTAATGATTTAATATTTATGTATAATTGTGCTAGGTCATGATTAGTCTGGCTGGTAGCAGCTGGATAAGAGTTGCCGAAAATCGAAGCAAATGGCGTGCAATTTTTTTTTTTTTGGAGAGGCCTATGTCCAGCAGTGGACTGCTATAGGCTGATGATGATTAGTCTGAGATTTACAAATCTGCATAAAGCTTGATGCCTGCCATTTAACATTTGTTTAGTTACAGGTAAGGAATACTAATTTTTTTTTTTTTTTAAATATATTTTAATGTTTTTTTAAGTTTTCTTTTTTTATATTTAAAAATGCATTAAATAAGAATATAAATGAATAAAGAAAATAGTAAAATATTCATTCCGTTAATTTTTACACAGTACAATAATTAACCATTACAAATAAGAGGGCCATAAGGCACAGATACACTTGAGTACCTGATTTTAAAATGAGAATCACGTCTAAACGGCTACTCTTAATTTTTTGGAAAAATATATGTTACATTAGACCATTTTCCTAATGATTTGATCTAAGAAAATTTTGAGCTTTATTCGTATAACATGGTGTAATTAATTTGTAAAGTTAAATCTAAAACGGACAAAAACACGACAATCGCACCCAAAACCGCTGGGCGTATTTTAATGAAATCGACACCATCATCATCATCAGCCTATTAATGTTCCCACTGCTGGGACACAGGCCTCCTCTCTGTAAGAGGGAATGGGCCGTAATACACCACGCGGGCCCAGGTCAAATCGACACCATCTCAAAGACAATTTAATTATCTACATTTTGATCTGAGGCTTTTTTTTAAAGTCATAGAATCATAAGGAAAGTACAAAAAACTACTAAATTTAGGGTCGCGCGGGTGTGAAACGGGTGCGCGTTTTGTGCCCTCAAGGTCGTTGGCGTTAGTCGTCGTCTTAACAAATTCCTTGGACCACACACTAGGATTCCCTGTGTTGCTCGGTCCAGTCAGGTAAGAATATATTTTTTTATAATTAGTTAACATCTGCAACTTTGTACCTACTTTCTGTGCAAATAAAGAACTACAATACTATTCTATTCTATTCTAAAAGTAAACATAAAAAAATAGAAATAAAAAATAAATAAAGCTTGTGTAAGTTTAAATAATCAAGCTGATTAAGGCGATTATCACACTGCCACGCATCACGCGCATCTTGCGTGAAAACGCACCTACGCGCGTATACTTGCGTGCGTTTTTTCTATACAAACGGAGACTTACAATCAACGTTAAAACACGCATTCACACGCTACGCTGCGTGGTACGTGGCAGTGTGTTAACCGCCTTAGTCGCTACAATAAAGTGTTTCCATTTTTATGTGCACATTATATGATTTCTGACAGGGTGCCGAGATGGGCAGGTGCCGAGATGGTACTAAACCGACTAGCTATGCGAATAACTGAGTTAATTTTACCTACTTGAGTGCAGGGTGCAAACCGTGAATTAAATTTACTTAAACTAATATGTGTAAGTTTGAAATATTATCGAAGCTCTGCGACCGTTACAGTTTAATTAATACAGTTTAATTAATATAGCTTTAAGCTTAAACAGGGCTTGGGTCTTAGTCCGTAACCGGGGTAAAGGTTGATACAATTGAAAGCCTACCTAGAAGCAGAATACTTCTTTGCCCGGCAGTGTTACAGTAACAGTTTGATAGTTATTTCATAATGCAAAATTAAATGTGTCCATACCTTAGAGACGGGCTCCTCACTCCAGCCCCCGCAGTTCGCCATGCCCTCCAGCAATGTGAGTTCACTGTAACAAACAGATATTTTTTATTAATAAGCATATTTATTTTACCTGTTACTTGAAGTAAGGAAATAGCTGGGCGTATCAAGTTAAGGCCGTACCCTGACCAAAAAAATCAGCATGAGATATGAGCATTTGGCCTAGTGGCACTGGGTGGCGCATGAATTACGGTAGTGAATACACCCAGATTTTAGAATAAATTCTTTATAAAATCGAATATTGGTCTTTTGAAAAAAATTAAACTTACAAAATGTTCGTTATCAAATTGTCTATCCATTAGTGTTAGTGTAAAAATAATTAATGAACACTTTACGAGGAGATGCATGCTATCAATAATTATTTCACATTTTTATGGTTTTGTTGGAAGGAGATTAGTGACACATATGCCTCTTTAAAAAAAAAGTGTACTACCATTTTAGAATCAACATTATAAAGAAATTTAATGTATTTCTATTAATTGATATTTCTTTTTAAATAAAGAGTAGATAACTCTTAAAAACTGCACAAAATTCTACTAGCGCGGCGTTTTGCTCGGGGAGGCGCCTTAAGGCGCCTGCAGAGAGGCATGCCGCGATAATATGTCAATGAGTTTTTGTAGAAATTATTGAAAAAATGTGATGTTGCAGATATAACAATTTCTATGAAATTGGTTGCCAAAATATCGGGTCGCACCCGTCAGTATGAGATTTTAATAACAACAACTAGAATAACGGAATGTGTGTTAGAAATTCAAAAACAAAAAAAACGGTTAGGGAATAAAGCTGAAAAAAATATGTTGCGCCATATTTTCGTATAAAGGGCACATGTTCGGTTTCCGAATCGGAATCTTAAGGTTACACTAGTCAACGGCACGAACTATTTTGTGCGCGGGGTTAAAATGCATTTTGTATAATCCGACAACACGTGCGGAAGAGATAGATGCTGTGATGAGCAGTAGGAAGCTAGTTCGCGTACGAATACACACTTTTGCAAATTTGTAGCGAAATGGATAATGATTTAGGACGAAACCGAGCTCGCGAAACTTTATAAACAGACCTTTGGGAGTCTGGATATCATGAAAAAACTACTAAATGTATCTGTTCAAAATAAAATTATTTGCATTGTTGAACTACTAAACTAGCCCTGTATGGAATCGTTTTGCAATTTTCCGTCTTCTTATGGTATTTATTCGCGCCCAAGAATGCGTTAAAATTAGTGTCGAAATATGGAACTTTCGACGCTCATCACTTTCAAATACTTTACTTTTTTGCTTCCATACAGGGCTAGATAATGATGAGACAAATTGATATCACTTTTTATTTTGAACGTACATCGTCAAACAGTGGAATAATCCCTAGACTACGTTTGTATGGAAGAATTTTCGACTAGTGTAACCTTAATACGGACTTACGATCCGGCATTCCGTCAGAACAAACGTTAGGTTTCTTCCGATCCGAACGCATTATCATATATTTCAATAACACCTTGTTAATATAGATGAATTTTACTAAAATCGACTGAACGGCTTTCCTTAGGGTTACACTAGTCAACGGCACGAACTATTTTGTGCGCGGGGTTAAAATGCATTTTATATCAACCGACAACACGTGCGGAAGAGATTGATGCTGTGATAAGCAGTAGGAAACTAGTTCGTGTACGAATACACACTTTTGCAAATTTGTAGCGAAATGGATAATGATTAGGACGAAACCGAGCTCGCGAAACTTTATAAACAGACCTTTGGGAGTCTGGATATCATGAAAAAACTACTAAATGTATCTGTTCAAAATAAAATTATTTGCATTGTTGAACTACTAAACTAGCCCTGTATGGAATCGTTTTGCAATTTTCCGTCTTCTTATGGTATTTATTCGCGCCCAAGAATGCGTTAAAATTAGTGTGAACTTTCGACGCTCATAACTTTCAAATATTTACTTTTTCCACTTTTTTGTTTCCATACAGGGCTAGATAATGATGAGACAAATTGATATCACTTTTTATTTTGAACGTACATCGTCAAACAGTGGAATAATCCCTAGACTACGTTTGTATGGAAGAATTTTCGACTAGTGTAACCTTAAACATTCCACTACCGCTCTCAATACGCGATCCAATTCCCGCCACTTATCATCGATCCAAAAGGAAATCCACATGAAAATTTATAACTAGCATTCTGCTTGCCCCACTTTCATCGCAAAACATAGTGTAGTATCAACGCATTATTGAAATCGCCTGCGGAAAATAAGATTTCTAATAACTGTCACGAGAAAATCACAAAAGATCCCTGGTTGTCAACAAAATGTTGGTAATCTTGGTTCTGGTTATGCTGGTTGTTGTAAATTGATGCCACTTTGCTGGCAGGCGTGATGTCTCTCCAACAGATTAAACGCTGGAAAATGTAATAGTGTTTGGAGGAGTTTTGTGTTATTTTCTTGTAGTAAATGTAGAGGAGTACATCAACTTTGATTTACGGTTTATAGTTTGAAATGATTGAGATTGAAGACAAGATCGCAGTTGTTAGTCTACCGCAAATATTTTACTGTAACTGATTGTCTTCTCCGACCAAGTTCTCGTAAACGTCTAAGTCATTTGCGCTACTCGAAACAAACAAATTGAGATTTATAGTTTGTTTTTAGGGTTCCGTAGCCAAATGGCAAAAAACGGAACCCTTATGGATTCGTCATGTCTGTCTGTATGTCACAGCCACTTTTTTTCCGAAACTATAAGAACTATGCTGTTGAAACTTGGTAAGTAGATGTATTCTGTGAACCGCATTAAGATTTTCACACAAAAATAGAAAAAAAAAACATTATTTTTGAAGTTTCAGTTCTAAGTATGGGGAACCCCATATTTTTTTTTCATCAAACTCATACGTGGGGGCATCTATAGATAGGTCTTCAAAAATGATATTGAGGTTTCTAATATAATTTTTTTCTAAACTGCAATGTTTGCGCGAGAGACACTTCCAAAGTGGTAAAATGTGTCACCTCCGCCTGTAACTTCTAAAATAAGAGAATAATAAAACTAAAAAAATATATGATGTACATTACCATGTAAACTTCCACCGAAAATTGGTTTGAACGAGATCTAGTAAGTATTTTTTTTTAATACGTCATAAATCGGAAACCGCAATTTACCAAGTAAGGAACCCTTCGTGCGCGAGTCCGACTCGCACTTGGCCGGTTTTTTTATTTACATTGTTCGAGTGTTTCCTTCAAAAGGACTTGGACGACTAGGGAGAATAACTTGTGAGTCTATAGAGTAGCAAAAAGTTATGTCTTCAGTTAGAACAGATGTCTAAATAAATATTTAGACTTCTACACAAAGGTACAAAATTATTGTACAGGTAACAGTAAATAATTAGTTACAGTATAACTTTGCAATCGTATCTTACCACTGAAAAGATAAACGATACTCGTAATTAACAAATACCATTAACGAATCAGTCAAACGAGTTCACTACATGTTAAAACCTATCCAATAATCACAAATCATTATTTCACAAATGCAGATTAATTATAATTATACAATAAATCAATCTGCCTAGCCTGTTCCCAATA
The DNA here is from genome assembly GCA_948252205.1 of Orthosia incerta. Classification (NCBI taxonomy): domain Eukaryota; kingdom Metazoa; phylum Arthropoda; class Insecta; order Lepidoptera; family Noctuidae; genus Orthosia; species Orthosia incerta. The sequence continues at coordinate 33,792,961 of OX411743.1, forward strand.
AATTTTGAGTCAGCTTCCAGTCGACTGCAACCAACTGTCTACCAGACTTTTACATGGAGCGACTGCCTATCTGACCTCCACAACTCTGTAACTGGATATTAAGATACACCTTGGCAAGACCTGTGTCCGATTTCAGGTTTATGACTACCTGTGACTGTTTTAACACCGAAAAATCAGCCGGCCACGTAATCCTGGAATGCGAGGCCGTGGTATCTCAACGCGAAGAAATCCTCGGAACAGTGAGGTTGCTCCGTAAAGCCTGTGAAGCCCCCAGGAAGCTTCTGTGCTTTTGGACGGAGCTAGGCTGGCTAGTCAGTACTCCCACCCACGCACAACGGACCAAATGGAGTCTAAATGCGGAAACGGGAGTCCCTACCACTACTACCCGTAACGACTGTTAAATATCGAATAATGAAACAGCTTGATGTGCTTGCCGAGGCACGGAGGAATCCCAGTATATAAAGATGGCCCCATCCACGATCCATGTGGCTGTTATTATTTGCCCACGTGTTCCTTATCATTATCCCACAAATGTAGATTAATTGTAAACAAGTTAACTTATAATTAAAATTATCATATACTCTCCCATAACTTCCGTTCATATAACACTAGCGAATCGATTAGTTTTACCGATTATGCAACAATCGGTAACGCCTCAAATCGAGAATCGGTTACATAAATCGATTTTTAGGAAATCGAGTGATGTGTGGAAGTGTTGACTACCGTAACATCTAGTTATCATGATGATGTAAGGATGTAAACATCGTGCGTCAGCTGTTCTTATTTTGATTGAGTTTAAATTTAAATGAGAACCACTTGTAGACGAGAACCGTTTTATTAATGATCTCGTTTTCGAGATTTCTCTTAATTTATTGACGTTATGTGACCCTAAGATGCTCTGTTACGTGAAAGTCAAATTACGTTAATGATTTGACAGCTCCTCTGTTCCTGTCATTCTAGCCTTAGGGCGGGTACACATTAGGTTGTACCGACAATTTTACCGGCACGACAACGGTTTCAAAAGGATATTGGCATATTATGTATTTCAATAGTGCTGTTCACATTAGGGCGAACCGATAAAACTGTCGGCGACGACACATTTACCGGGCACATGAGCCACGATTTCTGTCGGGTCGGATATAATATTGGCATACTGCTTTGTGCTATACGTTCACACTTGTCGGGTCGTGGCGTAATACAATCTCTGAATCTTGTATTTTATGCTCTTATGCTTCCTTTAAGTTGAGCAAAATCAAAATGATTAAAGGAACGAATAGACATTCTTAAGTATTTATTTATTATATGCTTTATTGTACACCATAAAATAAAAAAAATAAAAAATAAAGTAAAAAAAGTAATTATAGAACTTTAGCTCATCACTTCTTAAATCGCTCATTAACGTTTGAAATGTTCCAAGATCATTACGCTCCGCTAAGATTGGATGAACCTAGTATTTAATTTATTTTTATTTGATCATTTTACTTTTTTTACCACATTACAACTAGAACGTTGTCGTCATCCTTTGTACACAGAAACCAACATACAATTACTTTGTGGCGATCCGGGCAGCGGTTAACGGAGGTGGGGTTCACATTAGGTCGGACTGGCAGCTTGTAGTGTGAACTCAAAACCCGATAGTCGGCCAACGGTAAAATTATCTGTCCGATCTATGTGAACCAAGCCTTACTGTCCAAGCGTTGTATGGATATTAAAACATGCTTAATCATGATCACAGCCTGAGTTCTCCTGCTTCTGGGCAAAAAGGCTCTCTTTTCTTGAGCCAGTCCCCTATGCTCTTGTGCCACCTAACCCGGTTCTACTAGCGATTTGTACAGTAAAAACGCTTGCTCGTTATTTGCACAAACTCCAAGTAAAACACAGGGCAAACTCGATATGTTGAGTGCTAGAGACGAAATATAAATTTTCTTAGAAATATACCACACCCCTAAGAGCTGATGTCGCTATAAACAAAGTGCGCCTGAATTCCATATCTTTACAATTTAAAGCCTCACCTACTAACATCAGAATATTTAATCGCGCCTATAAAATCTGTTGGCGTGTTATAAGATAGGTAAATTGCAGGTTACTGGCGTGCCCCGTGTGGCCGTGGCGTGATAAAGTCATATACCAGTAGCTGCCCTCAGGGGAGTACTGTAAACTGTATGTGGAGCAAGTTGGAAGCTTGGAAGAGTACCAGCTAAGATATTCCTTCTTCGTCGCGAAAATTTAAAACAAAAGAGTGAGATGAAAAAACCTCACTATCATCATCATCATATCAGCCGAAAGACGTCCACTGCTGGACACAGGCTTCCCCCAAGTGTCGTCATATTGACCGGTCCCGTGCGTCTCGCTTCCAGCGGATCCCCGCAACCTTCACCAGGTCATCGGTCCATCTAGTGGGCGGCCTTCCAACGCAACGTCTTCAAGTTCGCGGTCGCTACTTCAGAACTTTCCTGCCTCATCGGCCATCCGTTCTGTGAGCAATGTGCCCTGCCCAGTGCCACGTAAACTTCGGGCTTTGTCGGTAGCCTATCGCTTTATAATCACGATATATGCAGTAAATGGATTAAAATTTATCTAAAATTGTAGCTAGACAATGTTTGTCTTAGACTGATCACTGCCCTATGAAGAGGCGAAGATAGAGTGGCCTAGAATACTTTAGACGAGCATGACTTTGAAAAGAGAATACGAAAAAGAAGAAGATCTAGTAGCAGCTACAGCCGCTATCATTTCTCTTAGGTTCATCATAATCATAAGCCTGTTGATGAGAATAGGCCTCTGTCTAATCATAAGTCATCCTTGGCATTTCTCCCCAACCAGCCTTGCGAAGATTGTCACTCCGCCTAGCTTGAAAATATCCTATCCTCAGACAGTCGGTTCGCGGTTCAGTACCTATGATTCCATGAGCAGGTTAGTTATTTAGTAGGTTATTTAAAAGAAAATTTTCGTGCAATGCAATTGAGATTCTAAATCATAACATTTATACCAATCTATACCGAGAACACGAACCATTGGACCGGGAATCCTGCCTACCCTATAACATTACAATGTCGAATGATTACACAAGTACCTCATGACGCCACAAATAACACAGATGATAAAATAATACAGACTCGACATAACAGGATAGGTAATAACGTTTGCGGGACCGGAGGCGAGACGAATGGCGTCCCCGATAGCGTAGCGGGTTCGATTCCCAGCTGATGTTATTGTTATCTATAATTATAGGCATTGGCTTGTGGTTTTGTTGAATTGTATGTATAGTTGAGTAGGTAGTTCAGGTTGAATTGGCAGTCAGATACGATAGGATTATTTGCAAAGAAGAGGGCAAAAGTGACATTATACCAGCGACAATGATTGTCTAAAGGCTATAATGTATGAGATTGACTTGTGCTACCAAAAGTAAGGTGTTGGAGAGAATGTTGCTCATATCATGGACAGCAAAACGCACAAATAATTCCATTCTCGACCAGCTAAACATCAAAACCAGACTCTCCACGATCTGCTACCAAAGAGTCCTAAATTACTTTGGTCACATCGCCCGGAGGCAGCCAGATAACCTGGCAAAACTGGTTGTTGTAGGAAAAGTGGATGGGAAAAGGACACGCGGACGCTCATCCACTCGGTGGTAAGACCAGATCAGGGCGATTACGGGACTCACTGTTACCACTGCCCTGAGAAGAGCCGAAGACAGATTGGCTTGGCAGCAGCTCGTCAATGACTCCGTGAAAGCTTTCCAAGATGGACACAACCTTCAGTAATGAAGACAACGAATAAGAAGAAGTCCAAAAGTAAAATATATTTTTTTAAGTTTTGATTATTATTATTTTTGATGATGGAATACTCGTATCGCTTTGTCTAGAAATCAAGTACTGAATAGAAGCAACTTGCACTTTAAATTCAGCTAGCGCCAATCATCGCTTACTACAGCTACTTGCTATTTTTCCTACGATTTCATAACATGTTTTATTCTTTTCAGTAGCTTGAGAAAGTCGTTCCGTCTATCTTTCAAAATGTTTTTTTTTTTTTTTTTTTTAATTTGTAATGGGTTTGCTCTTGACTCTAGTCTAGGTCATAGGTGACAGAGACAGAGTCTACGATGGAGTGAGCTTACCCAGAAGTAGCCTGTTCACTCTAACTTTGAAGAGATTCGGGTTGAATGCGTTCGGAAACACAGACGCAGGCAGTGAGTTCCACTCATTCGCTGTGCGCATTATAAAGGATGTTTGGAAGCGCTTGGTTCGAATTGGTGGAATGGCAACAAGGTAAGGATGATAACTTGCAGTGCGTCTAGATGTCCGATGGTAGAAGGGGGCTGGTGGGATGAGGTCGTGGAGTTCCTGAGCACACTCACCGAAGTACAGTCTGTAGAAGACCGACAAGCAGGCAACTTTGCGGCGATGAGCCAAGCTGTGAAGCTTGGCGTCCACCAGTTCCACGTTGCCAATGAGCCTCTTGGCTCTGCGTTCCACTGAGTCAAGCGCGGCAAGCTGGTACTTAGCTGAACCATCCCAAAGGTGGCTGCAATACTCCATGCAGGATCGGACTTGTGCTTTGTATAGGGTTAAAAGCTGTCCAGGCGTAAAGTATCGCTTCACTTTATTTAGGATGCCCAGTTTTTTGGCCGCGATTTGGGCTTTGTTCTCAATGGAGGAGCCGAAGTTGAGACTGGATGTCAACTCCATGCCTAGGAGCTCGAGCCGATCAGTCATAGGAACAGACGCACCCCGAAAAGTAGGCGCTTGATCGAACAGACTCCTTTTGGCGGTAAAAAGACACGCCTGTGTTTTGGTGGCGTTAAAAGAGACCAGATTGTCATCACCCCACTGGGAGACAAGGCTTAAGGTCAAATCTGTCCGCTCAACCATAGCCTCCCTCAAGGAACGAACTTCATCCATGCTGGTTTTTGCGCTGGACAAGTATCTCTCTGAAACAGTACTGTCATCTGCGTACCCAACAATACCAGGCTGAAGTAGGTCATTGATGTGCAGCAGGAAAAGAGTTGCAGAGAGAACAGACCCCTGAGGAACTCCGGCATCAATAGCCATAAGGTCTGAGGAGCAGCCGTCAATGACTACTCGGATCGACCGTTCGCTAAGGAAGTCTGATATCCAGCTACAAAAACCAGCGGGGATGCCATAAGCAGGAACAAAATAATTAATTTATCATTCTTTCACGAAATGAGGAGCTCGTGGCTAAATAATAAAAGCCGCACGGGTCGATCTTCAAGGTTCAGCAACGCTTGACGAGGTCGGTCCGTGGATGGATGACCATTTTCAACATACCGAGTTTCCTCCGTGCCTCGGAAAGCACGTTAAGCCGTTGGTCCCGGCTCTCATTTGAAGATCTTTGACAGTCGTTACGGGTGAAGCCTGAGATCTGACACCAGTCTTGCCAAGGGGTATCGTGTTACCCAGTTACTGGGTTGTGGAGGTCAAATAGGCAGTCGCTCCATGTAAAACACTGGTACTCAGCTGAATCCAGTAAGACTGGAAGCAGACCCCAATAATAATTGGAAAAAAAGCTAGGCAGATGATGATTCTTTCACGAAATATCTTTTAAGTGATGGATAATCGACACTAAAGTTTAATATCGTAAATACATAGTGTTTTATCATCTCAGGGATGTTCCCTTATACTGCAACCGGGTTCCTGTATACCGGAATAAAAAGTAGTAGCCTTTGTGCTATTCCAGACTTTAATCTAACTCTGTGCCTAATTTCATCCAGACCCGTTTAGCCGTTCTGGCGTGATTGAGTAACGAACATACGTCTATCCATCCAAACTTTCGCATTTATAATACTAGCTTCTGCCAGTGGCTTCGCCCGCGTGTAAAGTGTTTTATCATCTCAAGGGAACATTATACCGGGCTAAAAATTAGCCAATTCCTGACTATAGTCTATCTCAGTGCCAAATTTCATCCAGATCCGATAAGTAAGATTCTTTGGACTATAATATTTTTCTTGACTGCATTTGCTTTTTAGTAATTGGCAGGCGCTTTAAAAAAAAAATTTAGAACGCCGACGGCCAGTGACAAGTTACCTATTAATATTCTTAGGGAACAATCTATGTATAACCTTTTTCAATAGTTTGTCTAATCAATACATCGCCGTTATATCTTCAATTTGACATTCAACATAGGCCCTAAAAAACATGACGGTACATAATCACATACTCTCAAGACCTTACTTTTTTCATATCTTGAGATAATAAACAAACAACTTACTATTCTCCTCACGTACTAATGGTTATTCGAGAATCGATTCATAATCGACTGAATAATTCATAGTTCGGTAGAATGTAATCGATTGACATGTTACGATACGAACATCGATTTGATCGATCAGAGAATCGAATCGGTTAGCTGTCAGCGTTCGAATGAGTTAATCCTACTAATGTGAAAGTCTGTTTGTGTGCCAATAACGCCTTAATGGATGCTCGGCTTTGTATGAAATTTGGCACATGAGTAGCGTCCCTTTTTATCCTAGTTGTACGTTTCCGTAGGGGCGCGGGCAAAGAGTAGTGATTTTTAATTTTATAAATGCGAAAAGTTGTATGTTTGTTAATCTATGGTTAAACAGATTTGAGAGGAATTTTAGTACGGGTAGACCATGACCTAGATTAAGACAAACAAACCATTATTCAAAGTTGACCCCTTGCCCCCCTTCTCCCTGACCCCCCCCCCCCCCCCCCCGTTTTGGCGAATCTTTTTTTTTCAGTTTTTTTTACGGATTCGTTTAGAGGAGGCTCGGAAAAGTAAAAACCATTTTTCAAAGTTGCCCCCTCGCCCCCCTTCTCCCCCTCTTTAAGCGGATCTCGGAAGTTGAGAGACTTGGAACATTTCTTTTTTCAGATTCATATAAAGGGGCAATGCTTTAGTCACAAACAAACCATTTTTCAAAGTTGACCCCCTTGCCCCCCCTTCTCCCCCCTCCCCCCCCGTTTTGGATTATCTTTTTTTTTTGTTTTTTTTACGGAATCGTTTAGAGGAGGCTCGGAAAAGTAAAAACTATTTTTCAAAGTTGACCCCCTCGCCCCCCTTCTCTATTCTGACTATCATGCAGGCGAAGCAGTGCAGTGGTACTGGTGGCCCAGTGGTACCGGCCGTGACTGTAAGTTGTAGGTCGTGAGTTCGAACCCGGGCAGGCGCTTTACTTTGTGTAAATTGTTTCATCACCACTGCTCTCAAAACGGTTAAGGAAATCATCCTGAGGAAACCGACATGTCCTAGAACCAAAAACTCGAAGACATGTGACATCCACCAACCCGCACTGGGCCCGCGTGGTGGATTACGGCACATTCCCTCTCACAGAGAGGAAGGCCTGTGTCCCAGCAGTGGGAACATTAAAAGGTTGATGATGATGATGCAGGCGAAGTCGCTGGTAAAACCTAGTCTTTTTCTATAACTTTGTAAATCGTATCTGCTTTATCATGGCATCACGTAAGTGGGAAGTAAACAAAGTTATTTAATGAGACAATTCGTAAGCAATGCTTACATGCGTAAGCATGTAAGCCGATACTACTTATGCCAAGCTTTGGCATCATACCAATGCCTGCGTTCTGGAATTGATTCAACTTTGTATGAAATAAAAGTTAACTTTTTTTTTTTTTTTGTACACCACAAAATACGTACAGGACAATTGTTCACAAACACAAGTGTGTAATGAGCGGCCATATTGCACTAGGTAATCTCTTACAGACAACCTTTGGATAGACTGAACGATAGGAGAAGAATTAAGGGCTGCATTGTATGTGGACAAGGTGGACTGTGGACCTTGTGAAGGCCGTGCGAGTCCACATGTGTGTGACAAGCATATTTAAGATTGGCCTGGTGGACGCATAGGAGATGATTATGGCCAGCAGTGGATGTACTTCGGTTAAAATGATAATGATGATTGTATAAGGTGTTTTTTTAGAGATATAGAACTTTTAAGCTGGCCACACTGTTTTAACTGGCGGCCATTTTGTCCGCTGTCAAGTAATTTGTGTTTAGTTTGGTTTGGCATTTCAACATGAATAGACTGACTCCTGAACACGCTTCCAAATTGTGCAAAATTCATGTTTTGTGCAAATTGTCCAGAACGTTACAGTCAATGGTGACCGATATAGAGCCCTGATTACTGACTTTTTCGTTCCTCATTTGAACAACCATGATGTGCAGGAACTGTGGTTTCAATAAGACGGCGCAACATGTCACATAGCTCGTGCCACAATTGATTTACTGAAGGAAACGTTTGGAAGCCACATTGTTTCATGTTCCGTTCCAAGATCGTGCGATTTAACGCCGCTAGACTTTTTTCTGAATATGTGAAGTCGCTAGTCTAAGCCGATAAGCCCGAAACGATCGACCACTTGGAGGACAACCTTCGCCGCGTTATTGCCTATATACGGTCACAAATGTTGGAAAAAGTGATTGAAAATTGGACCTCTAGATAAGATTACGCCCGAGGCTGCCGTGGCGGTCTTATGCCAGAAATCATATTTAAATTATAATGCCAAAAGATTATCTTTTGAATGAAGTCAATTTCATGTCAATTTTAAAAAGTCATCCTTGTTTATTCCATTTCAAAGTTCTGTATCTCTAAAAAAACATCCTCTATGTGGTAGTAACAATCTTGTGAGTTTTGTGACGAAGTGATTTGCCCATATAACAATTACATAAATCGATTTTGCAAGCACAAGCTTTACTAATCGCATGAACTTTAATGAAATGACAAAAAGACAATAAGTGTCAGAAATCGATTGTCAAAAGCAGGTGTAGAAATAATCCGTGAAACCGACCTACATCATTGTGCCATTGGTCGGTTTTACGGTTTTAATTTAGTAAACAATATTTGCGGATCAGCCTTTAATTTCACCTAAACAATTTACGCATACTAATAATTTCATTCACTGAAAAGGACACAGCCTATTTTACGGATGTCATCGAATAACTATAAATGTACGGCCAAAACCTATACAGGTAAACAAGTTCTGACCAAGAGAAAACCTCAAAATACTATCCAATCTCATGGTTAAATATAACGTTGAAAACATATGGTTGTCTTGGATAGGTACTTGGCCATCCATACGGTAAAATTCCTGCATAAATAATTACTAATGGTAATTATAGCCTAAACATTATACCATCTTTACCGCATCGCAGTCGGTTAAAGTCCACATTTAATTATTTGAGATAACCTGCACAACACTATTATCTTACCCAGAACTTGATATCGATAGAATGTCAGGGCCATTAGAGATGTACGCATGTCGATAAAATTAGATGCCGCTACAAGTTTTGAATTTAATTAGTGTTGTGTGTTAGGAATGTTAGGGATGTGCCGAGCAAGAGCTGTTAATAAACAACAAACGTGTTTTCACATAAGTTAGTAATAAGTAATCTTTAAGTTTAATTAAGTAATAAGGTTGGAGTAGATGGAAAATATTGGGGGAGATCTATTATCAGCAACATGAAAAGATTGATGGTTAATGCTTGACTTGAAAAGACGCTATAATGAAAATCAGTAGAAACTAAAATGATTAAATCTGGTAAATCCTGGTTCTGCCCAAATACAAGATAAGAGAGCCGATTTCTGAAACTTTTGCGTTTCATAATTGAAAATCAAATATATCACGGGCAATAAATGCGATGATTTGGATCATTTATTTACCTATTTCACCCGACGTTTCGGCCGTGTTGCAACGACCGTGGTCCCGGGTAGACTGGTGTGGTGGTGGCGGTGTGTGTAGTAGAATAATCCAAATCATCGCGTTAAATTCCCGTGATATATTGTTTGCCTACTATGATGTCAAAGTTTGTTGGTTGGCTTTCAGGCTTAAGGCGCAGATACCCCTCAGTAGCTGATTTTAAAATGAGAATCACATCTAAACGGCTAGTCATATTTTAAAAAAAATATATACATGTTACATAAGATCATTTTCTTAATAATTTGATCTATGAACATTTTGGGTTTTATGCGTATGACATAGTGCAATTAATTTGTAAACTTATGTTTAACACGGACAAAAAAAAAACGACAATCGCACAAAACCGCCGGGCCTATTTTAATGAAATATTCACCATCTCAAATACAATTTAATGACCTACAATTTGATCTAAGGTTTTTTTTAAAATCTTAGAATAATAAGGAAAGTACAAAAAACTACTAAATTTTGGGTTGCGCGGGTGTGAAACGAGTGTGCGTTTTCGTGGCGACGGTCGTCGTCATAAGTAGAGTTTGATAAATACTCAGCTTTAAATTCATTATAAGTAAGAAACTTAGAGGTAGATTTATTCATCCCTTGATTAGGATGTTTTTATGACATCTAAAGATTATAAGAATAGGCCTTAATACTAGCTCTGAGCCACACGGTACACCCTAAAAACCTAGATACCCAAATAACTTTAATTTTCTTTATTTTATTTTAGCGCTAAAATCGTGAAAGTAAGTCAATTTCTCACGCCCTTTGTAAGTGGTAGTACCGCAAAGTTTATTTACAAAAATAATAAGAAAAGCATCACAAATCACGATTGAGGGAACGTGCTTAAGGTTATGCAGGGATGGATTCAGACAGTATTTTTTGGTAAATTATTGTTTTTTTTTAGTTTAGCTAATTTCCAATAAAGTCAGTATTTTTTAACAACCAGGCTGACCAGTGAGATAAATGGATATAAAGAAATTGGAAAATTCCTTTACATTATTTTTCGTATTTGTTTTTCCTAATTGGCGTCTCGTAGTTCGGTCAAAGTGACTGGCAACTATTTAACCGGACTTCCTCCAGCCAGGCACAAATGGGACAACGCTGAGGGCTACCCAATGTGGGGTCGAGCCTCGGCTCAGGGCGTCTCTGGGGGGACAACTAGGGCTGGATCTTAGTAAAGTGATTCTACCATCCGTTTGGAATAAGCCTACGTGGAGAATAATGGACAAGAAATTCCAATTAACAAACTAGAATTTAACTACGGCACAGCATTTCGTGGTCTTCTCAAAAACAAACCAAAAACCACGAAGTTGAAAATAGTAAAAGTTTTGTATTCGACACCAAGGAAAATTAAGTAAGCCTGCATGTCCTTTTTACTTCTTGGTAAATTTTACTTTGAGATTCCTTTCGTAAAGCCATATATTTTATTTATTTATTATAACTGGATGAATTTAAATAATTTCAACTAAATCCGTACCTGCATCGGAGACAAAAATTCGCGTCTATACGGCTATTAATCTCAGTCGTGCGTACATTGTGGTAGGTCATGTTTGTATAGCGGTATCCCAATGCACGTGGCTTATTTATATTCACGAATTTTACCTTATTGGGAACCGATAGCGTGGCGACATCAGAGAGCCCTTTCTCACGGCTGCTGTTGTTTATTTTTAAGGGGTGTGTATGTTATTGAAATAAACTTAACATAATTCTAATTCTCGTGGAGGAGCTCGTGGCTAAATAATAACAGCCATACGGGTCGATCATCAAGGTTAAGCAACGCTTGACGAGGTCGGTCAGTGGATGGGTGACCATTTCAACATACCGAGTTTCCTCCGTGCCTCGGAAAGCACGTTAAGCCGTTGGTCCCGAAATGATGGCTCATTTGAAGATCTTTGACAGTCGTTACAGGTTGTCAGAAGCTTGAGACCTGACACCAGTCTTGCCAAGGGGTACGTTACCCAGTTACTGGGTTGTGGAGGTCAGATAGGCAGTCGCTCCATGTAAAACACTGGCACTTAGCTGAATCCGGTAAGACTGGAAGCCGACCCCAAAATAGTTGGGAAAAAGGCTAGACAGATGATGATAATTCTAATTCTCGTACTTGAATTTGGAAAATGTCGTATTTTTTATATACAGAATTTACACAAAAATACGAGCATGCCTAATAATACGGAAACTGTCCCTCCGCTCTTTAATTTATTCTGGATATAAGACGCAATAAAAGAAAATACTTTCTTCATATATAAACAGTTGAAACTATTCCAAATGATTGTGCAACAAAATTTTGCCGAGCACATGCGATTTTTGTGCTTGATTTTTCTTTACAGATTGTATTATTATACTGATCAATGATCAGCAACATTCAGTGAGCTGACAGGACGATCACTCTATTTTCCACATTTTAACAGGCTTTTTATGCAACGCGGTATGCACCTACATTGATCAAGTCCATCCCTGTCTTGTGGACAAAAATGCAATTCTATTGAGCTATAAATCCGAGTCGTGCTCACTCGCGGTAGGTCATGTCTTCCTAGCGGTATTCTTATGTGCACACTGCTTAACTTATTTATATCGACGGTCCACCGCTTAGAGGGCAGACTAATGGATAAAATTATCTTAATAGACCTGGGATTTATTGAAAACGGAGCGGTATTTTCAGGAGAGTTACGACTGTGATTAACTAATTCTATTGGGTTATGTTTTATATGGTTGGGAATGAGGTATTCGAGTCTTCGTTTAGAGACTTTAGATAAATTATCATTCCATAAAGAAATATGATGGTAGAAGTGCCAAAATGCAAGGAATTGATCATGTGACATTTGGTCTAATAGCACTTGGTAATCATAATGCCAATTTTGACTTTCTAGGGTTCCGTTCCTCAAAAGAAAAAAAGGAACCCTTATGGGATCACTTCGTTGTCTGTCTGTCTGACTGCCCGTGTGTCAGTACCGTTTTCTCTGGAACGCCTGGAGGTATCAAATTGTAATTAATATTTTTTACAGGTATGCAATGTCTTGGAGCTATGAAAAAATCATACCCACGTAATCGAAATATACGGCCATTTATGTCGCGTATTTGTGGGATCGTAAGGGAATTAAAACCTTAAGGGTACTTCCCGTTGACCTAGAAACATAAAATTTGGCAAGAAGCATTGTGTTACAGCACACGTAAAGGAAAAAATCTGAAAACTATAAATTTGTACATACATCAGAAAAAAAAACATTAATAACTTATTTGCAGTTGGTAAACTGACCGCGACGTAAGTCGATTCCAATAGGGGCAACGTTAGTTTTGTTTTTCTTTCCAAACCCATCGTGTGGGGTATCAAAATAAAGGGTTTCAAGAGGTGATTTCAAAAAAATTTAACACTTATATGTTTAAATGTACATAAACCGAAAAAGAAAAAAATATTTAACTAAAAAGTTGTAAATAAAAAATCAGAAAACCCGACTGCGTAAGAAGTGAACTAAAAAGACGTAAACATGAAGAAAATCATGCTGTGCAGTCGAGGATACATCTGGTTTTGGTCTATCAGCTCACGAATATGTAACCTGTATTGCGTGTAAATTATTTGATTTTGATTTATGAAAGTGTAAAACTGCTCTGCAATTTCTTGAAGATTCATGTTATTTGGTGCCTATTATAAATTATCATGGTTTGAATTCAGACAAGGTCGTTGGGATCGGACACTTGTTGCATTAAATAAACAATAAAATTATCTTTACTGCAAATAATATATATAAGTAATATAACTTCAGGTAGCCTGACACACAGAGAGACTTGATTCCAGTTTCCCGTTCACAAATTTTAGTACAGAATAAACTTTATCGGATGAATCTTTAAGAACCTGTATAAAACCCGTTGGCGGCTACACTCAAGTGAAAATAAAACGACTCTGTTTTTGAACACATTGCAGATATAAAAATTCTGTATTTTAAACTTTATTCGCGGTTTAATTTTTATTTGGCATAATTTCTTTTTCAACATGTGTGTCCTTTCTACGGCTAAAGTTGAAAAGAAATGTTGCTTTCAACTTGTGATTTTCGCACTCAAATAGATGCTTAACAAATTTATCGAGCCGTTGACTTGGGTTTTGTGTCTTACTTTCGCACTTGCATTTTTCGCATGTAGTTGTTAAATAACAGGATATTAAACTTAAAGTCAAGTAGATTATTAACGTGTTGGGTTTAACACATCAGTTCGTTAATGAGCTGATTTTAAACATGGACCAATCAAAGACAATCGACAATCTTGATATACGAATTACTAGGGTCAAATAAACTTTTTTACAAAAAAATACTACCGACTTCCAAATACGAAAACTACAAAGTGAAAATAACTATAATATTTTTTATTTTTCACTTTTTTGTTGTACCTACCTAATAGGCAAGTTATTTAGTAAGTTTCCTATAACGCCAGAATAGATTACCCGAATATCATGAAACTTGAACAAAACCGATCAAATGAGAGATCTGCTTCACCTTAAGAGCGTACTGGCGTGATGTTATGTTATGAAATGGTATAAACAATAAACAGACATGCGATTGCAGCAGTCCCGAGATATTTTCCGTTATTAATTGAAGAGTTCTGTTGTATATCTTCGAAGTTCTTCATCAGATCTTCACCAAATTAAAATGGGACCAATTTCGGAACATATCCTTTCAAACAAAAAAAGAATTTTCAAAATCGGTCCACAATTGACGGAGATATTGGTGAAAAAACAAAAAAAAAAAAAAAACATTCTAGAAGTCGAACATAGAACCTCCTCCTTTTTCGAAAGTCGGTTAAAAAGTGCAGTCTTACTCTCCCAAAATTCAAATGGCTAGTTCTTGTAGGAGAAGTTCAATTATCCACAACTGGTTTAATATGTTGTGTAGAAATTAAAGTATTTACCTACTAACCGTGGAAAGTTAAAAATTCTAATGTCTTAATATGTTTCCGCTTGTTTTTTGGTCTTCGTGACACACTCTAGTGTGACTACAATTTTAACACTTAACTGTCCCTACTACTGTTTACCATTTTGTATCAATTTGAGCGCATGCTCAAAAACACATTACCTAATTTTCAAACAATAACGTTACAACATACAGCTTCCACCTTTATTTACTTCCCAATTTTAAAGGCAAGCAGAAGAAACGACGCATCAAACACCACAGATATTGAAGAGAATTTATTGCCATTCATTTCTGTCATTCCATCTCCTCTCTCTCTGCACCTTCGAGATATATTACTCTTCAGGACCTGAATACATTACAGCAAATTACTAAATATAAAGCACAAGAATCAATTTACCATAACAAGCTATCCAGTTAGAGAATGCATTGTATAAAATCTAATATGGAAAGCACCGTAATCAAAAATACAGGAATGATCGCAAGGGTAATCGCATTAGAGGAACGGTACCTTAAGCTGGGCAGCCACAGTGCAAAGGAATCAGCAGCCCAATACGTAAAATAATGTGCATTATATTCCTATTCCAGCGCTGATTTGAGGCCCAAGTGAGGAGGGCAAGGAGGTTTAATCAAAACTTAAACTGAACAAATATCTGTATGGCCTACATACAAATATATCTGCTTGGCGACCATTTGTCACTGCAGGGATCCAGCAGAATATCAGCGTCAGGTATATTTGCCTGACACGTGCTGAGCTGGACTCCCATTTGGTGCAACCTTGAGACGCACACCGCACTGTGTTATGATTGTTTTGATTGTCAAAATTAATGTTAGTGTTGTCATTTTTACTTTTGTTTCGGTTTCCTTTTTCTTTTTATGTTGGCACTTTGTTTTTAAACATACCTACATGACAATTGTAATAATTTTATTAAGATTGTGTGTGTTGTGTCTTTTGTGTGCACTAAATAAATGATTTATCTATCTATCTATCTATCTATCTATCTAAATATTTAGTTGTTCCGTATCTGGGTTTCTTGTGTATGTGATTTTAAATCTTTCTAAACGCACCCACGATACAGGAAGCAATTCCTAGTGTGGGGCAACGTTTCAAAAAATACAATGAGAAATTTATTTAAAAAAAAGTGATATTAATCGTTTTTTTTATATAGATCTCTGCAAGGATTGATCCGGTCGCAAAAATTCTTTCCCTGATAAGAAGCTCATTTCTGAGTGCCACATGATATTTTTATTCCCAAAAAAATACGGTTCCTGTAGGATTGAAACCTCGACAAAACTTGTATGATATTCAACTAATACATTTTAAGGCACTCGATGTTTTTTTCCTTTTAGGTCTTATTTTAAATTTACCTAGAAGTCAACGAATCCATGGTACCAAAGAAATCTCCAGTGGGGCACAGATTTTTTTAACAGAGAGATAAATAATTGGTTAAGTCTAATTCCTTTGAAATCCATCATCAATATAAGTAACAGTAGTTTGCCACACTTGGAAAGACAACAGAATCACTGTTGCCGCTTTTATGATGGACAAACAGATCAATTGAGGACCACATTCCACCTTCCCCGCTGGCTTCTTACATCTTGCATCGTCCACAAAGAATTCCAAGCAAGATTTCTTGCTACTATTTCCGTCGACTACATATTTCTAACTAAGTATGCGGAACCTTTTTGTCACGAGCTTACAGGATCGTTCGACAATGTTGCTCTGGTATAAAACATTACTCTCATTGCTGGATATAGCACTGTATGAGGTGAGTAAAACAAAACGATCATATTGCCCGTTTTGTTTTCAGTTTCAGAATTTAAGTTTATTCTTTAGAATTAAGTAATTATACAATGGGTATTGGGTAGATGCATTTTAAATTGACCAGCGTTAAAATTATGTCTTGTAGATTTTAAATGATTCCTGTTATTAGAACGCACCTGTCATTTCTATCGTGTTTTGACTAAAGCAAAATATTCATTAGCGTATTTCGCCTGTAGGTCATCATCATAATCATCATCAGCCTTTCAACGTTTCTACTGCTGGGATACAGGCCTCCTCTTTGTGAGAGAGGGAATGGTCCATAATCCACCACGTGGGCCCAGTGCGTGTAGGTAACTGAATGCAAATTGTCATCACCTATACTATAATATCATAAAGAGAAAAGGTTTGTTTTTGTTTGTTTGTTTGTACCGAATAGGTTCCGAAACCACTGGACCGATTTAAAAAATTCTTTCACCATTAGAAAGCTACATTATTCCTGAGTGACATAGGTTATTTTTTAATCCCGAAAACGGGTCCTGTGGGGTGGTCCCCGGGAGCGAAGCCGCGGGGATCAGCTATGATGTTGAGTTTGGAATAAAATCGGCTTTGTAGAACGTTTGCCTATTATAACTGTGTGACAGCATCTGTTTAAAAAATCCTTGCCTATATATTCTGTAATGATGTTCTTTGCGTCTGCAATACCTAGAAATCAAGATTTCCTATCAACGATCGTCACAAATGGAGAAAATTTGTCAGAAAGTTTAGTCAGGCACATCGAGTAGTTCAACAGTTAACAAATGACCCAAGTAGGAGGAGGACTGTTTAAGTTATGATGAGGTCATTTAACCTCTGTTTTCTAACAAACCCTGTTTACGAACCCTGAGTCACATGAAACAAAGCCATAAACATTTTTATTCATGGTGAGACAATGGTACCCGCATTCTGTGAAACGATGGCTTAAGCATTAAATATTGTAGTTTACGGGACTTTAATAGCGCCCGTGCGGTTTGTTCTATTGTCAAAATATTATGTGGATTAGTATTCCAGGTTTGTGCAAATTAGACGTTTACAGGCAGTAGGGATGTAAAGGTATGAATAGTAGTGAGCATTGAATTTTGTCAAACAACAAATTCTTCCGTTTTCAGTTATATTTCATAATTTGCGGTGGACAATAACATTTTGGAATAAATCAACGTCACGATCTTATAAAGGCGCAAGTATCAAGTAGTCTTATTAGGTGGGAAATTCCCAATGCAAGATACCAGAAACACTGACAGGCCTGGAGATCGAAAAAGCTCAGAAGACGTGTTTTTATGGAAAGAAACCGCCACACGTTACCCAGCAACTCTTGAAAGTCAGAGTCAACAGTGGCGATAACCAGAAGGGCATCGAAACAACAAAGCTTGACGGGTCCCA
The DNA here is from genome assembly GCA_948252205.1 of Orthosia incerta. NCBI lineage: Eukaryota > Metazoa > Arthropoda > Insecta > Lepidoptera > Noctuidae > Orthosia > Orthosia incerta. The sequence goes on from OX411743.1 coordinate 33,810,717, forward strand.
GAGAAACGGTTCGATCCCGCTATGGAATAAGGAGGAGTAAGATAACACATTTCCACTTTCATGAGACATACCAGCATTAGTGATAGCGTCTGTTCAATAAACAAAGGAAAGCTGTCTTTCATCATAACTTCAAACACAGGAACACAACAAGCTGCCCCCGTTTCTAGGTCTGTCATAATAATAATTAGCAGTGCACGTTTATCGATTAGATCGCCTATCCTGTATTGCGAAGATTGTAACAAATTATTAGTAATAGTACTTTCAACTTTCAAGTAATTTCCGCTCGCTGTAATATTCGCATGTCGAAACAATGATGGGAACGAATATAATTATAACTTTGATTCATGTATTGATTAACTCTTTGACCTACTGGGGTTTTTAGGCACACCATATTTGCAGATTATTTTTTCTTGTTCGAGGAGACGTCTGAAATATCTGGGACAGATCTTCTGCAGTCGGTGGAGAAAATCAGTCGACTCATGACGCACACGAGTTTTTGCGAAAAACTGAGTGAGTGACTACTCCTGTGGATCTAGACAAGTGACATAATATTAGTGATAATGATAATCGAAAACTCAAAATGTAGGTGATTGACTACGTGCGAGCGGTTGTGCATGTCAATTGCTTTAATAGACTTTTTAGACCCAATCCCCCTTGAGAGAACAAAACGCGTACTCGTTTCACACCCGCGCGACCCAAAATACAGTAATTTTTTGTACTTTTTTGTTATTACATGACTTAAAAAAAGCCTAAGATCAAAATGTAGATAATAAATTGTTTTTGAGATGGTGAAAATTTCATTAAAATACGCCCGGCGGTTTTGGTGCGATAGTCGTTTTTTTGTCCGTGTTAGACATAACTTTACAAATTATTTGCACTATGTTATACGAATAAAGTTAATAAATATAGTAATAATGCCCATGTCCAGCAGTGGACGTCTTTCGGCTGATAAGATTATGATGATGATGATGATGATACGAATAAAACTCAAAATATTCACGGATCAAATGATTGAAAAATGGAAAATAGACTTTATTGTACGCCAAAAAATTAAGTTACACATCTCTTTTACAATAATACTTATTTCTACTAACTATAACTCTCTACTATCTCTTTTGCTATAATAATATATATTTAAATCACATCACATCATCACATCATCAGCCTATTAATGTTCCCACTGCTGGGACACAGGCCTCCTCTCTGTGAGAGGGGGCTTTAAATATAAATATTAATTAATATTTATATTTAAATATTATATTATATTATTAATTTCATATAAATATTTTGCTAGGATCACCTAAGTATATACCTGAATTTTTAGAGGTTTAAGCTTGGCGTAACTTTACGCCGCGTTTTTTATAATGGGAAATGTATTTTGTACCTGAAGAGTAACATTATGTCATGTTTCTTATTAAAGTCAGCCACTGAACGAAGTAAACATAAAAACATATTGTGTTAAAATATAATTATAGAAGCCAGACTGGCGTCGCCGAGGACTGAATTCACATAATGTTAGTACCAACACGAAGAAGATACTTTCATTTTAATTTCCTTCTGACGTAATTCGTAAGTGTTTATTGCCAAAACAATGCTGCTAGTAAACAGTTATAATTGTACGGCTAATGTCGGACTTTCACTGGTTTAATTTAATTTCTACTACATACACCAACGTTGTTCTTATATGTCGTGTGGTGCCTCCGATCCGGATTTGTTTTACTGCGCTGTCGTCACGTTTTTCTCTGTTGGGATGAACAGAACTTTAGGCACCGTCTATAAGGTTTTTTCTGAGCTAAGCTTCATTTTAATTTTTTAGTTCTCATTTCGCCTGTATGTTTTTGTATATTTGTTACCCGATTACTTCGCCTTTTAAGAACCGATTTTGATGATTCTTTTTTTATTTGAAAGCTGGTGATTCTCATGTTAAATTTCATCAAGATCTGACGAGTTGTTCTTATGTTATACTTAATAATGCGTATTTTCATGGTGTAATAAGGTACAAAAAAAAAAAAATTACAATAAAAAAATACTGACTTCCAAAACAAAACATATAAAGCGAAAAACAAGTTAATTTTCGGAAGTCAGTGTCAAAAACGATTAAAGGATTGGTACCAAAGACACCGACTTCGGAAAAAAAAGTAATTTTTCGCTTTGTAGTGTTTTGTTTGATTTTTTGAAGTTTTTTTTATTAAAAAGTTTAATGATTTTGTTTATTTCTGTTAAATCCAGTCCCAGTTTATGAAACTGAAATTAATGGTACAAATTGTCAAACCCCCGTTAGCTGTTATGATTAGTTAAAGAATATTCAACAGCCAATCGCAAGACTTGACTCAATTTGTGATCTGTCGAACTTTTTATGGAGAAATCAAAATGGAGGTTATTCTCAATATCTGCTTAAATTAAATGTGTCTTTTATTTTAAGGTTAGGAATAAGATTAATGCTACATTTTGTATGCAAATTAGAATCAGAAGTAAGTTTTCTTCGATGTCGGTATCAGACAAAGATGCATTACAAGAAATCTGCATAAATAAATACTCGTACATTTTATCGCATTCTCTCCAGTATCTAGAAAGACCGTGAAATGTCCCCAGCTTAAATGTTTGTCGTCGCAACGGCAAATAAAATGTAGGCTCAATTAACCGGTTCTGTAACTACCCAGCCTCCTCAGGTAAGTTTAACTGCAAAAACATATTATAAGTTATACTAGCACGAGATCCCACCGCAAACATCTGCAGTCATAATGTTTTTGATGGAACTTATTTTTTATAATGTAAGATAATTGATTGAAGACCAGATTACCGCAGGTTTGCATATCTAGCCGCAAATCGTATTTTTTTTTACTTTGCCCTACACAAGAAATTTTTCTCCTTTATCGCTGGTACGTATGCCACATCAGCCAGCTCTCAGTTAGACGCAATTTATGGGTTGCCAGGTAAATAGGTAAACTGGCAACACATCGATTGTGGCTGAGAGCTGGCAACTTTTTATTCCTATTTACTCGCCTACGGCGAAGCAAAGTCCACTCTTGTAACTTATACATTATTAAGATACATGTAAAACAACGAAACCTAAATAGAAAAAAATGTGATGTGGCTCTGCAAAAACTCCAAAATATAAAGTATTTTAACCCGACTACTGAAAAATCACGCTCTAAAAAGTATGAAACAGAAAATATTCTTATTTTAAATTGTTATATACAAACTATTCCGTAGAGGATAACCGTGGTCGTATGCCACTCTGCAGAATATATTGTTTTGTTACGGTAGGTGGCATTCGACCACAGGTATCCTCTACCGGGATAGTTTGTCCTGTAAGGAACTTTAGAGCGTGATTATTCAGTAGTCGGATTTTTGTTTTTGTACTTATTTTTCTACATCACTTTCTTTCAAATGACGTTGAATTCACTTGAAAATCTTATATATCTGGGGTTAACTTTCAAACACAAATTTAATTAAGGTAGATACTTCCAGGTAACCTTGCAACAATCTATTCTATTACCAAGTATCATTCATGAAATTTAAGTTTTAATGAAAACAGAAATACCTAAAGAATTTAGCAGTTGAATCTTAGGCTATCTTTGCAAGAGTTAGAAATATTGATGTTACTGTTCGCTGTTGTCAATCCACCGTGGTACGACTGTCAATCTGTCAATCGTCGACGGTCTATCTTGCGATCGAAGATTTTTCAATTTGTCAATCGTTGGTTGTGAGTGGTGTAGAGTTTTTGTTGATATAGCAACATAGAACGTAAGGTAAAGCCTTAGTCTGCGTATGGGGTATCTTTGTGTTGCATCATCATCAGCTTTCTGCTCTTATTCCATGTTACTTGAGGTCGACGCAACACGTTTTCTTCTTCCATACCGTCATGTCCCCTGTCACGCTATCACTGACTCCCTTTTCTTTCATATCGCTCCTCACACAGTCCATCTATCTTTTCTTTGGCCTTCCTCTCCCTTTCCATCCGTCCACTTTTATATGCATAACTGTTTTAGTAACATGCGTTTCATCCCTCCTCATCACATGACTATAGCAGGACACACGGTTTCCTTTAATTTTTTCTGTCACTGGCGCCACGTTCAAACTTCCTCTAATATACTCATTTCACACTTTATCCATTCTCGTCACGCCGCATATCCATCTCAACATTCTCATCTGTGCTACATGCAATCTCTTTTCATCCATCTTTTTCACAGCCTAACATTTGTGTTGCATAAAGTTTCAAATAAATATATTAACTTGCTTTTTTCAACGGCTTGACCTGCGTGGAAGTCGAAAGTTATCCTTAGTGTGTTTCTTTATGGCTAAAATATTATCTGAGCATAAATCTCAATGGTTAGCATACTCATTAATATATTTCTATTTATACCCACTAAACTAAACCACAGTTTTGCGAATTTATTATGATTAGACGTACTTAGTTGGGTACCAAGTTACAAAGACTACGTGGCAAGTAAAACGATTCGTTATTGACTATAAAGACCACAATATATTTTGCTATAAGACTCCGTACCGTTAAGCATACGCGAATTTCATTATCTTTCAGAATAATAATTCGACATCTAACTTTTCTGCATTCAAAACTGTGCTATATCCTGAAGAAGACAGAGTTGGTATTTGAGTGGGATGATGAGATAATATCGTGAAATAAGTGTCGTACGGGAGTAAGCTACTATTGGCGCCTTCATTATTAAATGTGGGCATTTTAATGGCGTATGAACACAGAGTATTGGTTTATAGGACGATTGATAAATTTATATTTCAAATTTGATTGGACACTTAATAAACATAATGTTCTTACAAGACGTGTGACCGATGGGACTTCCCATCGGCAAAAAATACGAACTTCCTTAACGGGACTTTCCTTCATTGACTTAACTTTTTATTTTCAAAAACTTTTTCGTACCTTCGATCTAGAGGACTTTACACAAGAGTTTTTAACGCTCAGTCTAAACCACTGAGTCTATCCAGCTGCTACAAAAGTTTTAGTTCCTTAACCAGAATGCATAACGCTGCGGTATGCGGTGTGCCCTGCGGACACATAATCCTCCTCACCGCTGACGCATACTGCAACAGATTATAAGACCAGGCGTTTTTCATACAAGGCAGAGGCACCGCATATCGCAATTTCAATTTAAATTTCGATCAAGGGTCCAAAGGTTTAGGTTTTGTAACAGTGAATAAATAATAACCTAACATTTCTTGATGTAGACCTGCCAAGAGGATTACTGAACTGAATAGGGCTAGTATAGGAAACAATAAGTAAAAACCTCAACCAATGTAAAAATTGGTAGTCATGATCATAAATGTCATCAAAAATGTTTAATTCACCGAAAATTTTGCGCCATCTAAGTAGTTCAAGAATCATTGTTTACAGATGAATTCTCTCGATAAAGACTTTGGTCTACTTAGTCCTAAGTATAGCCATCAAAGGGAAAACAATAATTGTAAGTATTGACGAAATGGCTTGATTGGTGATCGTTTGTTTTGTGAAAGCTTGTTTTCTTTTTGCAAACCGTCAAGGTTTGTTCTATTTAAAATTGGGAGTTTGCAATAGTTAACTATTGCAAAGTCAGTAAGCAAGAGTAATCACGGTTACATCATGTTCATTCATCATCATAGCCCGGCATCACCTTATGTTTGAACCTCCTCTTTCTTCTGTCATACTTCCAGGTTCCTTTCATCCCTCATTCAGGTGTTTTTCTTTCTGATGGCCCAGCATTGCTATTCTGTAAACTTGTCACCGTAAAATCTTTGGTGAAATGAGCTATCAATACAAAGTTGAAATGACAACTCATTTAATGCTTACTTCATTTGCATTTCATGGTCATATTGTCAGAATAGACTAGCAAGGGGGTGACCATAAGCTCTTAGAGCGGTATCAATTTGAGATTGAGTAAGTGACAGATGTGTACACGTCAGATACATCTGTCCCTTATTCGATCTCAAATTGATACCGCTCTAAGAGCTTATGGTCACCCCCTGGTTACTTTAGCACAACCATGACCACCATTCGGTATATTCTTTACTACAATTGAAGCTTCATGAGGTATAACCTTAAAACTATATAAAATTATTTTTCTCTGATTAATGACTCAACACTAAATATTTTTTACGATACAATAACTACTGCTATGCTCCTTTAAATTTACCGTTTTTGTTTAAATCATTCTGCATAACCCTTAAATAAATTACGATGTAATAAAAGATAATAAAATGCAAATATATAAGACCGTTACAATGAACCCTCAGAGAGACAGATGACAAGCATTCCTGCGCGTGATCATCATAAAACTCGATGTGAATAATTTAGCCCTTGATAGGGACTTTGTAGTGATGGAGAATATTTACTATCGATATAAAATGTTGGCTACCAATGCTCAAATTCATTTGTTTGCATACTTATTCAATAAAAATCCTAATAAAAATAATAAATAAATTGTAGTTCTAAAAACTAAAAAACACGCTTTATTGGTAAGGATAATGGGATAAACTGTTTAAATTATTGCATTGTCATCGGTCCTTGATAAGTGTGCAAAGTTTCAAATCAATCCAACGTTTTGAAGTGGGTGAAAATCACGTTCAAAGATTCCGTTACATTGATACATTGTTACATTGATACATAGATACATACATACCAAGCTAATAAAAGCGTGTTAATAATTAAAATTACAAGAGTTATCACGATTTATCTTTGCCTGCATACTACTCGACTACACAAAGTGGAAAAATGGGGTGGTACAGACCTGTCTAGTACCCACATGACGTCATGGTCACAGATTAGGTAAGTAGATGTAGGTACCTGAGAACTGTTCATGTATACTGAGTATATAAGTATACCTGCACTTATGAGGACCTTATGAACGCCACTGAAGTTGCTATTAACGTGGCCACCGGCCAAACACCTAAAGAGCTAACCACTGACACGAAAAGAAAGAGATCGTTAGTCTGCATCACTATAATGTTCATCGTAAACACAATAACAAAATATATTAAAATTCACTCACGATATTTAACATGCCACCGGCGAAATTCAAGCGAAACTGCATTTTACTTCAAGTGGGAATGTCTGTTATCGTCCTGAGCAAAATTATTTTAAAACAAAGATTTTTACTGATAATGTTAAAATAATTAGGTTTTATTAGGTTTGCTATAGGAAAATCGGCAAAATAATTTTAGGTTTTGTAATTGTCGAGATTAAGCATGTTCTGATATCTAAACTTATGTAATCAAGAGATAAAATTGTTTGTATTAGTGCATGTAAAAAGTGCATATAATTTTTAGAAGTACTGGTTCGGATGCTTGAATTCTTCACTAATTGTAAGCTACAATATAGCTGAGTGACTTAGGCTAACTTTTTCCCTGAAAATACAGAGTTCTTGTGGGATAAGAACTGAACGTGAGTCAAAAAGTTTAACTCAGATTATGCTGATTGGACTTGACAAACAATTTGCTGAAGTCTTTGTCTAAGGCAGTGTTTCTTAACCTGTGGCCCGCGGACCCCTGGGAGTCCGCTAGTATATGTATGGGGGTCCAAAACATTTAAACATAATAAATAAATGCTCGTAATCGCTACGCTTACTTAGTACGGCGAACGTGCAAGAATTCTGTAGGCGGCGTCAATAAGCATGCTTAACACTTCAATGACTTCGGATGGCTCACAATGGCAGCATATCTAGCTGATATCTTTAGTGCCCTTGACGATCTGAACTTGGGTCTACAAAGGAGCAACCACATCATTAAAGTTAAAGATAAAATTGAAACGATGATATATGCTTAAATAGCTTGACCTTTGGACTAATCGTACTATTAAAAAAAAATTATAATCACGTTCCCAGCGTTTTTGGAATCCTGTAGTGGAGCAACGTTAACAATACAAGTACAAGACGAAATGACTAAACACCTCCGCGCTTTGAGGTTTTCGTTTTGGGTTTAATTTCAGTTCACAACAAAAATAAAAATATATAGTAGACCCTTTTAACACAGATGTTACAGGCTTGACAACGGCACAACCAATAAATAGAATTATATTGTTTATTAAGGGGTCCTTCAAAAGATTTCCTAGGGGTCCGTGGACTGAAAAATGTTAAGAAACACTGGTCTAAAGGAAGTAAGAAAAAACCGGCCAAGTGCGTGTCAGACTCGCGCACGAAGGGTTCCGTACCATTATCGCAAAAAAACTGCAAAAAATCACGTTTGTTGTATGGGAGCCGCGCTTAAGTATTTATTTTATTCTGTTTTTAGTATTTGTTGTTATAGCTGCAACAGAAATACATCATCTGTGAAAATTTCAACTGTCTAGCTATCACCGTTCATGATACTCGTATACAGCCTGCTGACAGACGGACAGACAGACAGACAGACAGACGGATCGCGGAGTCTTATATATTGTCTTCTATATTGCACAGCACAATCCGATCCAGTCGATTGCTCAGCAATTTATCAGAGTCTATAATAATATGAGCAATTTGTCATTACTTATGAATGATGAAACTTTCTATTTCCATCTCGATCAGGAATGCGAGAAAACAGAGCGTGTCAACTACGGAAAAATGATTGGCTGTGGTTTATAGAAATAATGTAGAACATACTTTTACGGAATATTATTTATTAAAACCAGTTGATGTGATTTTCATTGCCATGTGCAAAATCTATATTGCTCACATAGGGTGCTTAAGATGGACGATGGTACCGTCGAAGCCGGCTCAGAAAGCGCTGACAAAGCGTAAGGGCAAAGTTCGAAGAGATGCGGGCAAAGAGATCCTGGTAGAACTTGGGACTGTATTTTCTAAGCTTTGGGACACTGCAGGATAGAGAAGGTATATCATTGAAAGCTGGGGCTTTCAAAACTTTTCGTTATAGTTCGTCCAACAACAAGACGCTTCACCCTACCCATATTTTTTCATTGCTGCATGAATACATTTCCATACAGAATCGATAGCAGTACGTTGTCTGAATTTAATGATTAAAACAATGTTGTACAATACTACTGACTGAAATTATAATAAAGAATATCTGCCGTAAAGATTACTCATGCATTGGTGAAATATATTTACATTTTGAATAAATTTTAGCGATATCGATGTTTTTCGTCCAACTGCTGAGTATAAAACTTTATTTTCATGAGCCATCCCCACGTTCCTCTGCTCGGCTTATCAGGGTCTACCTGTGATGGCAAAAATGCCATCGGCCTCCCCCAAGCGTCGCCACATTGACCGGTCCCGTGCTATGTCCAGCATTGGACGTCTTTCGGCTGATATGATGATAATGATGATGATGATGATACACATTGTTTTATTTATTTATTTATTTGATGGAAAACCAACAGCTATACATAAAATGAATAAAAAAAGTTGAGTAAGTTACATTAAGCCAATTACAGGTTCTCACGGCTAGAGATATAATAATTTTAAAGAGATCTTAGGGATCACTAGCAGCAGGCACACAACAATCAGAAAAATTAAATCAATAACGCTAAAGGAAAATATTGCACACTATCCATTTTTGAAAAAGTCAAGGTACCAAAATTACAATACAAATTAAAAAAATCGAGTCGCTTGACTCAGAAATTAAAAACCGCGGCATCTATTGGAATCAATTTTAAATGATGCGTTCGAATAATCTTTGAAATGTGAACTAAGAATATTCCATAATTATGTGCTTAGGAGAGTTGATTAAAATCTTTTTTAATCATACAATGTTTATGATCAATTCCAGAAAATGTTAATTTTACACACAATTCTATAACGAATCGATGCTATCGCGCTAACTAGTGGCATTTATTTGAACCAAATTTTCTTTGTTAGCGCTGGGACCACGTGCAATTTGTGTCTATCCCAAATATTTTGGAGTTTTAGAGAATAATAAGGAGCGCAGCATTCTGGAAGTCAGATTAACGGACCGCATCAGAAAAACAGTGCTGCGCTCCAAAACACAAATCGTCGACGTCACCCAAAAAGCAGCCAAGTTAAAATGGGACTGGGCCGGACACGTCTGCCGCATGTCGAACGGTTCATGGGCTAAATCAACTATAATGTGGGTCCCGGAAAATGTTAGGCGACACCGCGGCAGACCCAGTCGAAGATGGCGGGATGAACTTGATGTCTATCGACAGGATTGGTCCACAATTGCCCTAAACCGAGAGGATTGGAAGGAAGAAGGGGAGGTCTTTGCCCTACAGTGGGACAAAATAGACTGAAAAGACAGTATCGTTTTGTCTGGGGTCGATTGTGCTGTAAAAATCTGGACTTATCAAACAACATTTCCCACGGAAAATAATTAGTCCTTATCCGCATACTAACTCTGGAAACAACCGTATTTACTTATGTACCTACATTTTATGATGGATTTGAGTTTAACTATGCAGGTAAAGCCACAGACAAACATTAAGCTATTAAAACAACCTGATGCAAATATATTCAAGCAAGGTGCCATAAAGTATTAAGTTATCAATTTATAACTTTGAATTACAATATCAAGGAATAGGATCATATTTATTACGATAGAATTTACAATACCTATGCGCGGGGGCATCAATAAAACTCCTTCAAGGGATTCTTGTAGGGCTGCCCAATGAAAAGAGTGGGAAAAGAAAATGGTGTCTCTTCTAGTGTAAATGAATATCAATTCTCGAACTTATTAATTCAGAAGTATAATTTAGTAATAATAATATACTACAGTTCTTTTCAACATTTATTTTTCCAAAAATTTTGTTTATTTATTATGTTTTTTTATTTCTCAAAATATTTTAGCCTTCCGTAATTTGTATCAAAACTACCGACAAAATGATTAGTTTCATATATCATAACATTATACTAGTATTTTTTTTTTCAAAAATACAGTGGCAAAGTTTCATTTTCGTCTGGTTAGACTAAAAGTTTACTTTTCTTTTTGCATAAATTACGAGTATCAATATTATTTTAATTATTATCACCGGCCTACCCTACCTCAAGGAAACATTTATCAAACGCCTGTATCAACCGGCGCATCTGATTATAAATTATGAAGCGAGCCCATTCACAAGTTAAACTGTACCCATTATACGCCTAGCCGCTAAACGTGCGTAAACTGACGTAGATTAATAAAACAGATTGTAAGACTATCCGCGAACCGACGTAGTCCACGAACAGCACCCGTCCGAATAGCACCGGCGCGAATAGCACCGAGCCTAGTCCACGAACAGCACCTATCAATATTTTTGGCAGGTGCTATTCGTGGATACAAATCTATTTTATTATTTGTGTCCACGAACAGCACCTACGAATCATAAATTCTTATAAATAATTAATCTAATGATTAAGGTTATTTAGGAGAGGGTCGTGTGTTTACATAAGCTTTAAGTAACCCTACGTGTATCATCTCTTTACACATATCAAGACGCTTTAGACTTAAATACTCTCTATATTCATATCTCGATTGTCGGCAAGTCAGAAAAGTATGGGATTGACATGCGTGACTGAAACGTCACGTGGATAATCACAAACATAACGTGTATCTAAACAAGTGTTATTCGATGACAGCGATGACGATGGTGAAATTGCCAAAATTAAAGGGATTTACATTTTACCCTCGAATTCGACTAGGCTGGACAGCGTTCGGGAAGTGGCGCGGTATCTTCTCGTCCAACTTACCACAGTGTCTCAAGATGAAAGTCTATGACCAGTGTGTGTTCCTGGTGATTACCTACGGGACAGAGACGTGGTCGTTTCCTTGCATGGTCGAATCAGAAATGAAGACATCCGCAAGAGAACCAAAGTTACCGACATAGCCCTAAGAATTGCGAAACTTAAACGGCAGTGGGCAGGGCACATTGCTTGCAGAATGGATGGCCGATGGGGCTGAAAAGTTCTGGAATGCCGACCGCAAACCGGAAGACGATGCGTTGGAAGGCCTCCTATTAGGTGGACCGATGACCTGGTTAAGGTTGCGGGAAGGCGCTGGATGCGAGACACACGGGATCGGTCAATGTGGCGATGCCTTGGGGAGGCCTATGCCCAGCAGTGGACGTCTATGATCAGTGGTCGTTATTCGATGTCGATTATTGAATTGCCAAAATGTAAGAGATATTGACATTTTGACGTGACATTTCAATAGCGTTTGACAGTCCTATTCATTTTCATTTTTTCGTTAGCTTTTGTTGATAGAATGGTTACTTGTCTAGAACCGAGATCAGGGGCTGGGTTAATATACTTTAGATTTAAATATATGACACATAATTATTTTTGTAAGTAAGTAACTATTTAGAAGACGAGGCCTGTGTCCTAACGATTGGAACTTTAAAGAGTGTTTGAAAAAGTTTTGTAATGGATAGTGAGCACAATATGACACTGAATTTGCTTCTGCATTCGCTTGTTTATTGTTTTATTGTTATTATGCCGCCTCCACACGCTTGGCGAACAATGGCATCAGCAAACAACAAACACGAACGTGTGGATGGTTGTTTGTTTGTGTTCGTTCGTGTTCGGCATCGGTGTCGGTTTTTATGCAAAAATCAAAGGGTGTTCGACAAACGTGTTTGCGATGTATCCAGACGCTTGTTCAGTTCAGTAGTACGCGCGAGCTTGCAGGTGGCGGACGGAGTTAATAGTGTTGGTCAAATTTAGGAATCGTAACATTTTGTGTATCCTATGCTAAATTGTAAGAAAAAATTAGGAGTTTAACCCGAAAGTAATCGCTGCCACAACAAGGTCGTCGTCTGCCATGTTTGTCAATCCGGAATATACGTTCACCAAGCATGTGAATGCCGTGTTTGTGTTGGGTGATTGTGGTTAGTGTTCGGCACGTGTTTGCTGTTCGCCACTGTTTGTGGGAAACAGCAAGCGTGTGGAGGCGGCATTTACATTCTTCGTTTGCTTAGTTAATTTTTGACTTACACGTAGAAAATATTTTTATTTATACCGAGGGTTTTTTTAATAGCTAATGGATTAGTAAATAATAAAAACAATATCACACTGATGACGATTCTTTATTCAAGGATGAATTTATTTTTATTTTTTATGGTTTTAATAACGGTGATGAAAGGCTACATTAAAAAGTATTATCATCTACATCAATCCTCGTGTTTCATTATATGTGTATAGATAGTGCAATTATGCTATAGCAAACGAAAATATAAAAGCATTTACTAATTGCTGGATAGATCTTTACCCTTTTCAAAATCACAATGACAATAAATGTTTGTGTATAGTAAAGTACATAATATATTCCCCTATCCTAAGTTCACTCTGTAATTTAACACACGTTGCAACATCAAGTTTCTAATTTGTCGATTGAGATGCAATAGCGATGTTTCCTGGGTGATGAAAGGCTACATTAAAAAGTATTATCATCTACATCAATCCTCGTGTTTCATTATGTGTATAGATAGTGCAATTATGCTATAGCAAACGAAAATATAAAAGCATTTACTAATTGCTGGATAGGTCTTTACCCTTTTCAAAATCACAATGACAATAAATGTTTGTGTATAGTAAAGTATATAATATATTACCCTATCCTAAGTTCACTCTGTAATTTAACACACGTTGCAACATCAAGTTTCTAATTTGTAAATTTTTATAATCATTAATATTTTTCAATAGCGATGTTTCCTGGGTAGAAATATGATGATTCAATTTTTGCCATCAGCGAGATTATCAAATAATATTGAACACGTATTTTTTGCTTAACCAAATCAATAAAAATTTACAAAGTTAAAGCGCATCAAAGTTCAGCAGCCGAATTGCGTAAGTATATTATCCAAAGCAAAAGAATCGATTCTTTCCCAAAGCCGACTTTACGTATTGCATATTGATACGAAAAGTCGTTTTTGGGAAGGAATCGATTCTTTTGCTTTAGATAATATACTTACGCAATTCGGCTGCAGGAGTGGGAGCTTGTGACGTCACTAAGGCAGTATAAAGTGTACTAGCGGCGTGATGTTTCACGATATTTCAACGCATTATATCGTTGTCTCTTTATGTTTACGTGTCAAAAGAAAAATACATGTCTAATATTTTTATCAATCTACCTGACGGACAAAAAACGAATTTTCAGTAAACTACCCTATTAATCATAGAAATGCGCGAACTGCACCATAGCCACAGTGTAGGTGGTGATCAGAGAGATCACACTCAGTATCATGCTCATATCAACGGAGAACAGCCGCCATACTGTGTACTTGAACGGATGTTGCTGGAAGTACATCATGGCGTCTTCTATTGCGTTACGGGTTCTATCTCCTGAAAATATTGTACGAAAATCATATGAATGCTGATAGAATGTGAGCTATTTTGCTACTACAATAAATTACATGAATTTAAATGTCGAAGTCAGGCTTTGATAAGTTTGTTCCTACTTCCTTAACAAGCAGAGCCACCATCTTCATTCATTGCAGATTTATTCTTGTACTATATGTGCCATGAACTCTGTAAAACTTGTTTTTGAACATCTATGACTCAAAAAAGCAAAGATTTTTAGTAAACTAGCTTCTGTCAGCTGCTTCACCCGCGTGAAAAGTGTTTTAGCATCCTAAGGGAACATTATACCGCTATAAGCCTATGTGCTATTCCAGACTATAATCTATGTCTGTATCAAATTTCATCCAGATCCGTTTATCCGTTCTAGTGTAGTAACAAACATACATCCACACATCCAAATACATGTCCATCCAAACTTTCACATTTATTATATTAGTAGCAGTTAGCAATTTTTTTAATAAAGTAGGTCTACAAAGTTACCTCGACAATAGAGCAATTGCTTAGCAACACATAGTTTTAACTTGTCTACTGCACTGTTCACTAACTCGGCAACAGCTGCTGATGCTAAGGAGGCTGCCAGGTCAACGAAACCCTCCACCAGTCTTGTATTATATCTCTGTAACATTTCATAGATGTATGGTGGAAATGACTTTTGTATACTACAAAATTAATATAATTTTTGGGTCGTAATAAATATTATCTCCAAATTTCAAGTTCATAGGTCAATGGGAATTTAAATTTTTTCGGAACAAAATTGTGTGATAGACAATGAACAGACAGACAGACACTTGTGTGGCAGCGGTAGGGCTCCGTTTTGACCCTTTGGATACGGAATCCTAAAAAACAAGGAGTGGAAGGAGTGGAATTCCCTTCCGGGGTCTTTGTTCCCTGATAGATACAACCTTGGGGTCTTTAAGTCAAGAGTGAATAGGTTTCTTCTAGGCAAGCGTGCTTCACCGTAGACCACGTCATCGCTTAACATCAGGCGAGATAGTGGTCAAACGCGAGCCTATAGATTATAAAAAAAAAAAAAAAAAAAACAATATTTTGAAAAATATTTCGCGAACTTTTGGATTCAGTATGTCATTTTCTCTCTACGTAAGTCATTTAGAAATAAAAAAATAAGTTTAGGTCAGCACATAATATAATCTCCTGTCAGGAATTGGATGTCAAATTGGGACATAATTATACTCAAATGTATGTAAAGAATAAAATAATGTAAAGGCAATAAATCATGTACATACATAAACTACACCAAGAGCAATCGAGGAATAAAAAGTGTCTAAAAGCTTAGGAATTCCTGCCAGTATAGATATCAATATCTGAAACAACAAAAAAAAAAACTCTTATATTCAAATCATACTCCATTAATTAGTTTGTTAAATAAATGACTAGTTACCATAGGCTTCATTGTCGCATTAGTGATTTGAGTCGTGTTCAACAAGTTTTTATAGGCATTCATGCATATTCTCAGCCTCTGCACAGCTATTTCTTCATCTTCCAACAAGCGTGCTGCCAATTCTCGTTTGAATCGTTTATGTATCAACTCCATTCGAAGCCACAGGGATTCGAACATCATGATTCGAGTAAAGTTTGACATTATTGTCGCCAAGTCTGCAGCAAGGACTACATAGATGCACGGATACGTCACACCAAAACAGAAAACCACGTGCGAAGAAATCCTTGCCCCCAAAAATACAATAAACAAAATTCGAGAAACCGGTATTTCATCGTCAAGCGTGTCATCATCTAGCATCCTGTCTATTTGCCTCATTTTATCTATAAACGCTGGGAAATTTTCTGAATTACAGAAGATATTGAAAATAATGTTTCCTATGTAGAAAGTGATCTGGAGCACCAAACGAATAGTTGCCATCGTTGGCACCAACAGTATTAAGTCAACACTATTTATTATTGTCAATAAGCCGACAAAAATACAGTAAGTTTTTACTAGGACTGTCACTAATTTATTTGGACTAATTTTGTAGTAAAAACCACCAATTAGACGAATAAACATTATGGTTTTTAAGGTTATGATATATTTTAGAACATTCATCATATTCGAATGGTGGCTAAGTTTGGGCCAAAAAAATTAGGGCCGTTCCTCTTGAGAGTGTTCGTTGGGTTGTCGATATTATCGTCAAAGCCGCGGGAAGCACCGGGACACACGAAACTGGGAAGTACTTATGGTAGATTAAAAGGAAGGTTGGGTATAGACCCAGAATTGGGTGATTCAAAGCTGAAATGATGATGACAATGAGGATTGAATATTATTACAGATTTAAGCAGAGGTTACTATATTTATTTATTTTACCAGACGTTTTGAGAGTTATACGGTTGATATGACACTGACGTGGTTGTATTTATTTCGAGCTATCTGTATTGCACTTTCACGTGAATGATGGCATTATATAAATTAGTTTTTTAATTACGATAACGCTCTTGTATGACTTACTTGACTTGAATCAATTGTAATTAAGATTACATCTTTATTATGTTGCAACGAAAAACATAATTATTATATATATTTTTAAACTAATTTGGTGTTGGTGAGTTATGTTCTATGCTTATGTATTTTCTCAAAAATATCTACGTATCCAAAGAATATACCAATTATTTAGGGATTAGTTTCTCATTATTCTTTTGTTTGGTTTCTCTTTCATAGCAGATTACGTGTATATATATTGTTTTCGCGTCTTCAACTTTTTGATAAGAATCTGTAATTATCTATTTTATTTTGTACTTTATAACTTCCTCTGATAATATTTTATTTCGGAGCGAACGTGCTTTAAAAGTGTTTATACCTCTATTATTAGTTGTTATTGTTAGTATAGCTCGTGGCTAAATAATAACAGCCACACGGGTCGATCATCAAGGTTAAGCAACGCTTGACGAGGTCGGTCCGTGGATGGGTGACCATTCCAACATACCGAGTTTCCTCCGTGCCTCGGAAAGCACGTTAAGCCGTTCGTTCTTTGACAGTCGTTACGGGTAGTCAGAAGCTTGAGATCTGACACCAGTCTTACCAAGGGGTACCGTGTTACCCAGTTACTGGGTTGTGGAGGTCAGATAGGCAGTCGCTCCATGTAAAACACTGGCACTCAGCTGAATCCGGTAAGACTGGAAGCTGACCCCAATATAATTGGGAAAAGGCTAGGCAGATGATGATATTGTCATTATTGTAGTTTACACTTAAGAAGTCCCATTAAATGCTTAACGAAATCGCAGTGAATCAAAACCAACATGGAGGGACCAACTTGAATCCTACCAAAAAGCCAGATCGACGATGGCAGAGGACAGCGGAAGTGGATAAAGAAGACAAAGCCATTTTGGCCAACAGCGGGACTTAAGGGTACGCTAGTCGAAAATTCTTCTATACGAACGTAGTCTAGGAATTATTTCACTGTTTGACAATGTACGTTCAAAATATAAAGTGATATCAATTTGGCTCATCATTATCTAGCCCTGTATGGAAGCAAAAAAGTAAAAAAAAAAAAAATTGAAAGTTATGAGCGTCGAAAGTTTTACATTTCGACATTAATTTTAACGCATTTTTGGGCGCAAATAAATGCAATAAGATGACGGAAAATTGCAAAACGGCCACCATACCGGGTAGATTAGTAGTTCAACAATGCAAATAATTATATTTTGAACAGATACGTTTAGTCATTTTTTCATGATATCCAGACTCCCAAAGGTCTGTTTATAAAATTTCGCGCGCTCGGTTTCGTCCTAAATCATTATCCATATCGCTACAAATTTGCAAAAGTGTGTATTCGTACGCGAACTAGCTTCCTACTGCTCATCACAGCATCTATCACTTCCGCACGTGTTGTCGGTTGAAATAAAATGCATTTTAACCCCGCGCACAAAATAGTTCGCGCCGTCGACTAGTGTAACCAGTAACAGCCAGGGTTTAAAAGCTAGTCCAATTCAGTGAACCGCAGATATGGATCACTTCCAGTTAATCTAGCAACGAAAGTAACAAACGGTTTCTGTCAACGGTCTTGGAACGTAAATAAGTAGGTAAAATAGTGCGATTAGTTACTAAGATAGCTGGGATCCGGTTGCGAATAGCAGGTCTGTTTTATTAACTTTGCCACTTGGGTCCTGTGCGGATTGGTATATGTCATATTTTAACTTTGGATTTTTTTATTCTAGGTCATGCGGGTTCCCTTACCAAATTCCTGTACCATTTTGAGAGCAGTGCTGATGAAATAAATTTCACAAAGTATAGCAATAATTCCTGTAATTCTAAAGTCGACGCTTTATTAATGGGCCACCACTGCTCTCTCTCAAAATTAAATTATTTGGTCTTAATTTGGTTAAAACCCTTCCTTCGGTTTGGTGGTTCTAAGTACTTTTGCGGTTTGATCTTTGTATTTGATGTTGGGTTTCCCATTAGTACGTTCTCAGTAGTAGCCTGAAGTCTAGATTTGTGCCAGTTTCCCGACCACATTACGGGGGATTTTAGTATAAATACCTATCTTACTGGCGAAATCAGGGTGTATACACGGGGACCCAACGCTAAGAAAGAAAATTTGGTTCAAATAAATTGCACTAGATGGCGTGATAAGTATCGATTTGTTATTGAATTTTGTTTAATATTAAGATTTTCCAAAAATGATCATAAAAAATTATTGTTCTTGTTTAATTAACTCGCCTAAGCACAAAATTATGGAATATGGGACTCTTAGTTCACATTTCACAGATTATTTGAATGGATCATATAAAATCCATTCCAACATATTAAATTACTAACACAAAAACCCCAGATTTACTGGCTCACTCGCACGGGGGACCCAGCTTGTACTGCCAAAATGTGATGACAAAACGAGTCGGGTCCTCCATGCAATGTGGCCCAACCAAAGTTAAAATTACAGTAATAGATGCCGAATTAAAAATCGGTAATAACATCTTAGAGGCAGTGGTGGTTTTTTAGTCGGTAGGCACAGTTGTGAATCCGACACTGCCCAAGCTGGCCTGCTCTGGCCGGGGCAGTTTGGGGCGTCCAAAGAGGATCTCTCCAAACCTGCCACAAAAAAAAAAAAACATATGGCGTTGTACTCGATTTTTTAAATTGTATTCTAACACATTTTGGTACAATGAAACTGTGTAAACATGCTTAAAAAATAATGTGAAACCAATAGTCACTATTTTAAATGAAAATATTCACGAACCGAGTTAACCCGTTTACTTCCAAGTCACTGCTAACACCATCTATCGTTTGGGTCAGATCCGACCGATGTACTTTTAGTAAAGTTATCGGTTTAGGCCATCGAAAAACGCTAGTTACGTCGGCACAGTTTCTGTCTATGAGATGAGGCATCTGTGTGCTAGTATTATATTATCTGTACGTTTACCATATGTATGCATTTCTGCCTAACACTTCGGGGACTAAAGTCGTTATGCTCCTAATAAAATAAACCAATATTACTTTGCCCGGGGATCGAACCTACCGCCACAGGCTCCGTGATGAGAAGTTACTTGAAAACCGGAACAGTTGCGCCCTGCTGGCATTAAAAACCGGCTGCTGGGCATAAAAGCAATATAAACACCCGTCAGCCTATTTCTCTTTCATATCAGGCCGGACGAGTTTGCTTCCATATAATTTTTATGCAGTGATGGTACTTCAGACTTAGTTGTAAATAGAGGTGTGTATGTGATTATTGAGGTGATGTCGTAATTTATGGTTAATGAGTAGGATATAAGGGTGGTAATTGCTTGTTAAGACGACGACTAACGCCAACTACCTCGAGGGAACAAAACGCGCTCCCAAAATTTAGTAGTTTTTTGTACTTTCCTTATTATTCTATGACTTATAAAAAAAAGCCTCAGATCAAAATGTAGATAATTAAATTGTCTTTGAGATGGTGTCGATTTCATTAAAATACGCCCAGCGGTTTTAGTGTGATTGTCGTGTTTTTGTCCGTTTTAGACATAACTTTACAAATTAATTACACTATGTTATACGAAAAAAACTCAAAATTTGCTGAGATCAAATTATTAAGAATATAGTCTAATATAACATATATTTTATTCAAAAAATTACGACTAGCCATTTTGACGTGATTCTCATTTGAAAATCAGCTACTCAAGGGAATCGGCGCCTTAATCCGGCAGAAAGAAATAAATAATATGTTGTTGTGCCTGTTTATAAGAGGACGGTGAAAATACTATAGCTACTCTCAGTATCTGAATAAAATTGAGGATACGAAGTTGAAAACTTCAAATTATCAACTTAGAATGACAAGTTCAAATGCTAAAATTGTCCATCAGAATTTTGGCATGTGAACTAAGGTAAGCATAAAATCAGAGCTACAAGTTTTAGAAAGCAAATTCAGAAATCAGGGGTTAATTGAATTCAATTCTTTATCAATCATACCATAATCCATAAATGTTAGTAATTCAACCTATAAGACTATGTTAGTAAATTGGTCACATATTTATAAATAAATTATTTCATAAAAAAATATTCATAAAATCTTTTTTTTAAACTAGCTTTTTTCGTATTCTTCTTAGCAAAGCATGGCATTGCAGAAAAAATAACTAGTCCGCCATCTTGGGCCGTCCGCCATATTAGATTTAGAATGACGTCACTTAGCTAACCATGCATTGTCATCCGAACTAAAAGTGTATGCAAAATTTTATCTTAATCGGTTGAGGATAACTGCTTTAAAATTCAGTTGCAAGATTTGACCCGAACACACTTACATACACACATACATAAATTATTTTATTAAATATATAAATTGCAAGTCAAATAAAAGCTTGTTAAATACATAATCAAAGGGGAATGCCCATTTTGTAAGGGAACTTGGGCCCCTTTGAAAAAATGGTTGTATCTTGATGAATTTGGTTGTATATTGTAGAAAAAACACGTTATATTCATAATTAGAAAACATTTTTTATTTATTTTGCGGGGTTCACGAGAAATAACGATGTTTCTGTTCTTGAAATGAACCCTTATTACAATGCAATAAGGTGCATACAAATGTCCAAGTGATGAAACCTGATCTGTTGTTATCTGTACATAAAGAGTAAAGGACACGGATGGAAAAAAATACAAAATATAAATCCTATTTTTGGATAATATTGAAATCGCAGACACGATACCTCATAAGGGGCCTGTGTATGGGCAATCTCCTTTCAACCAAAAAAGATGGTCGATAAATAAGTGCCATGCGAAAATTTAAACTGTACTGTGGAAACTTAATTCTCAGCCGCTGCTCCAACAAGTTATATCCTCCTGTGACCACCATCACATTCTTCCCATAACTTATTAGCCCATAGAACCTATCACATGCATCCTACCCATACATATAGGGTCACCACAAATCTACTAAAAGGGCCAGCACTGGCCAGCAGAGTAATAGCAATGCCCCACACTGGCTTAGCATCGTCCATCATTTTAGAGTAACGGCTTTCAAGGTGGGAACGGGTGCAAGTTTGTAACTATTTAAGTATGTTAGTAATCAAATGGTGTAAATTGTTTCTTTGATTAACAGTTTTAAAAGCTTGGAGGGCAATAGGGAATTAATTAAATATTTGTTCGGAATTGGAGATGAAGGAGATTGCTTGGGATTGAAAAATAGAATTTATGTTACTATTAGAAAGAAAGAAAGAAAGAAAAACATTTATTTGTGACCCGCACAGGAGACACGAGATAAGAAAGACACAAACAATAATAAAAAATAAAAATAAATAACCCCGTGCGAGACCAAAAAGGCTCCTATCTCAGCATGTGCAAAGATATTAAAAAGAAAATAACGCTGCGCTGATATTCTGATAGGGCCCACTGTTGATGCCACGGACACATTCACGGAAACGGATCATATTTAAGAAATAAAAATAGAACAAGATGTATAATAACAAAATAGTATAAATAAACACAGTAGGTGAGTCGCAGTATGTAAGTGTACACGTATAAAATAAGTATCTAAATAAAACACAATAAATCTACGACCAAAATCTCGAGGGCTCTATGATCATTTGTCAAAACCGTAGACAAACGACAGAGCGCATGTCAATCTATGGTCTGCGTCGCGTTGGCTGTCAAAATGAAAATATATAATACTAGCTGTCCCACGCGGCTTCGCTCCCGTCAACTGGCTACGTACCTACCCTACCCTACACCTACGCTTAATATTCTTTCCCGTTTTTGCAACATTTTTCATTTATGCTCCGCTTCTATTGGTCGTAGCGTGATGTTATATAGCCTATAGCACTCAGGAATAATGTAGCTTTCTACCAGTGAAAAAATTTTTAGAATTGGTTCATTAGTTCCAGAGATTACCCCCTACATACAAACTTACAAACTTACAAATTTTACCTCTTTATAATATTAGTATAGAAGTATAGATATTAGGTGGGTTTCACATGGCTGCAAAAAAGTACATGCACTTTTGGCCAGCCTAAGATTCAAACCCACAGGGTGGGGTCAATCTCTGTTTTAGCATGAAAATCTTTCAAAATTTGGCATTAAAATAGGGTTACACGTTATTAACTCCTAATACTTAATTCAGAAACCCGTCCGAAGTCTTGCTTTTCTTGACTTAGGCCACAGTCTCACAGAACAACACTACAGCAATCATAACATTCCCAGCTGTCCTAACGATTGTGTTATGATACTGCCATTTGTACATCTATGCTAACGAGTGTCATCGAGTTCGTGCCATGATCACTGACTGAGTGACAATCAAGCGACTGTCTCACGACAATTGAACCACGGAGGTATGTGCTCTAGAAATTATGGGAATGGAAGATCGTTTGTAATGGAAAAGAGATTTGTGTCAATGGATTCTACATTATGTTAGACAGGGCGAATCTTTTAGCAATATGTTTTTTAATGAAAGCCCGACTCTAAATTACAGAATTTCCCAACGAACTACTTAATAATTAAAAAAAATATAGTAGAATCAGCTATTTTCTGTTAATGATAAGATCTAAATTCAAACGCCTAACAAATAGAAAATAGTTATTTATGCTACAAGTGCGGGAGGTAGGTGATTTCCGATGAGTGGATAAATCGACACGAGTCGGAAATCATCTTACGCACGTGTATCATACAACATTTTACTATGCATTGTGCGAGGAAATAAAAAAATATATCTGATCCAAGCAAGAAATTAATAAAATGGCGGGCTTATTCAAGGGCGCTCAGCATATCCACAGATTGACTTTTACTGCGCATGTGCAAATAGTTGTCACGTCGTAACGCAAAAAGGCACGAGCAAAATATTCATTCTGCCCAACATATTTAATGAATATTTAAAATTAATTTATTGATCAAAATCTAGAGTAATAAAAACGTCTTAAATGAAGTATTAGTTTTGTTTTACCTTTTATATGAATGATAATCTGTACTAAACAAATTTTTTAAACTTTTCTCAAATAATAAAAACTCTATGCGGCGGGCTGACGTTGGAGTTAAAAATTAAAATGTTCAGGAAAGTAAAAAGCACTAGTTAAAAAAAGTGACACTTTCCGCACAGTTTGGATGCTTAGAAAACGCTCTTTTCGAGGACATGCATTGTAAATATTACTCCATCATATATACCACCTCAAGGCATAATTTCCACAGTAGCTTCCAAGGTGACTGATCTAGCTCAATTTGCAACGAGACAGTACAGGATAAAGTTAATATGCAAGAACATTATATGTGTGTGGCTTGTGACGCCCTTTTCCCTTCAAGAAAAGTAAAACTTGGTGTAATGACGACGTAAACGGTTTGTATGTCATTTATAACTTAAATGATCCAACGCTTTTTCTTCCCGTGTAGGAAAGAAATGATTACCAGATGGATTAATTTAAGGGATCTTCTGGATCTGTTCTCCAAAAAAGTTCAAATGAAGAGAAAATATTTTATCTATTTATCGAGAATTTGTGAAGAGATGTAGTCCATAGCAAGACCCACACACTAATTTGAATGTATAACTAGGAACGGAACACCATTAGTGCTTGCAATCTTTTCATTCCGGCATTTTTCAAAGACTCTTTTTTTTACCCGACTGCAAGGAAAGGGTTATGTTTTTCACGCGTATCTTGTATATTTGTATGTATGTAATATTCTTTATTACCTCGTATCTTTCAAACCACTTGACGGATTTTTATTATTAAGAAATCTTTAGATAGGTCTTGGCCGCCTGAGTGTTCTTAGATAAGTGACGTTGAAAAAAAGAAACATGGCGGATTTTGGGCACCATGTTGTATTGGTTGCAATTTTGTTTTCTGTGGGTATCAAAGTGAACGGTTTTTACAGGTGATTGCGAAAATATATACCACTTATATGTTTAAAATCATTCGAAAAAAAAAAACTAAAAAGTTCTAAATTTTTTTTTTTATAAAATCAAAAAAACCCGACTGCTTCAAAAGTGAACTAAAAAGATGTAAACAAGAATCGGTCGGTCGGAGGATACATCTGGTTTTGGTCAGCCAGCTCGCAGATATGTATCCTCCGACTGCACAGCAATATCTTCTTGTGTAAAATCTTTTTAGTTCGCTTTTTAATTTTATAAACTTTTTATTTAGCCACTGTTTTACAGGTAGCAAATGCTACATGTATGAGCCTTGAGCATCATCACATTAAAGAACGAAAAAGTATTTAAGTTAACAAATAAATTATCGTCGATACCTACACCTACCGTAAATAACAAATTATAGGCTTTAATAGGAGCAACAGGTACAAAAGACAAAAACTTTAGTAAGAGCAAAAGTCAAATGTAAATAAAACATATCAAGATCCAGCCACCACACTACCATTTATTTCACAATCAGACAAGCAAAGCATTATTCTTTGTTAAACATTAAATTATAAAGTAGCGAACAGAATAATAAATAATAGTTTATCATGGCATGAAGCAGCTGTAGTCGGAGGAAACGGCTGATGTAGATAACTCTGCTTAATGTCCTCTGTCGCAGTATTTTTATACCACCTGCCGGGCTCGGGCTATTATTTGAGTCTCACTTGTATTGATGCTAAGAAAATAGGTTTTCTTATAGATTCAGTTGAAGTTGGTTGCAAACTTTATAGAATTCTTATTAAGAGAGGATGTAGTCACAAACTTTGAAGGATGTGCTTATACATTAGGAAATGTTAGAGAGAGATCCCAAATCTGAGTTAAGCTCTCGTTTATGCATAAGCCGTCTAATTGTATTTGTATCTGATTGTATACTTTTCTGTGTAAAGAAGAATAAAAATGAATGAAACGGTGCAAATCTGTTCAGGTTCAATGTTGCTAAGACCCGGGCGTGTCTTTTAGGCGCTAAAAGAGCCAATTCCACCCGGCTTCTTCTTTCCGAGGTGTGATCGTGCCAATACCGGACCATCCTGAGCTTCTTGTCGTTACGTTTATATCGACCATCAATTTTGGTCCATTCATTCAAGGCAAAAGCTCAGCTGCTGGTTGCCTAAAAGTTGGTGATCCTTGCGAAGGTGAGACGGTACTTTACGTCAAAACAGTTGCTCAACTTGTTTCAAGCGTAAGTTCAATTGTGCATGGAGTGCTGCTCTTATATCTAGGACGGATCTGTCAAATATCAGCTGGATGCACTCGAGTCGATCGAAAAACGGGCCAAGAGGCTCATTGGCAATGAGTTACTTGTCGAGGCTAGGCTCCAGAGCCTTAATATCGGCGCCAAGATGCAAACCTGTCAGTTTTTATCGGTTACATTTCGGGGAGTACGTGTGGGAATTGCATGAACTGGTTCGTCCTAGCCCGTTCCATCATTGGACTACACGGCGTACGGCGCGGCGATGCGTCATCGATACATGATAGACATACCACCCTTACGCACCAAACGTTTTGGGAAAACTTTTATTATACGTACAGCAAAGGAGTGGCATTACCTACCGGAGCCTCTGTATTTCCTGATAGCTACAACCTGGGCGTCTTAAAGTCAAGAGGGAATAGCTTTCTTCTAGGCAAGCGTGCTTTATCGTCGACCACATCATCGCTTACCATTAGGTGAGATAGTGGTCAAGCGCGAGCCTATCAATAATTAAAAAAAAAGGGTTTTAACAAAAAAAATCGTGAAAAGGCTGGAATTACCTATCAGAAGGATACCTTAATGATATTGTCTTTTTGGATAAAAAGGAGCATATAAGCATATGGCTGGCGTACCGTCTTAGCTTCAACATATCCTGGTCCAAAAGTAGCAGTATATGATCTGCGTATGTTTGTATAAAATTGTATTAAGACATTTCATGCACCTATCAAAGAACATTACTTACATGTTAACACGATTGAGATAAATTCCCATAAAAATAGTTGACTTAGCATGAATCAGCAAGAGCAAATCAAACTACGATGAACAAGACATCACTCTTACAAATTATGTTACATCTGACTGAACTCGTTAACCATCGCAAGTAATTTAACTATCCAACTTTTACTTCTATTCTCAATCAGCCCAAGATTACCAAACGCCAGTACTTCACACTTGAAAATAGATAATTATATCGAAACTTTTAGAAAGTGTAAGAAAGCTTCTGTTAAACTGTTCGGTAGTAATGATTCTGAATATTTAAGGCTCGTTTCTGTATTGTCATTTTGTTTCTTTCCGAATGCCTTTGGAAGGTTTGAGTCTCTTTGAAAGAGAAATTAAGATGACTTTGCTGATCGTCTTTTGTATGTTAGGGAAAACATGTAGCTTGTCCATTAAAGCTTTAAATTTCCAGATAACGCAAGTCCCTCCATCTGTATGAAAACCAAGCGTGCGACTTTTTTCACACAATTTAAAAACAAATTTACTTACCAATGAAAGAAAACATTGCCAATGCCTCGGCCAACTTTTTCTATACAGTCTTTACAGCTCATCTATACTATAATCTATACTTAATATTATAAAGAAGAAATATTTTTTGTCTTTGTTTGTTTGTTTGTACCGAATAGGCTCCGAAACTACAGGACCGATTTAAAAAATTCTTTCACCAATATAAAGCTACATTATTCCTGAGTGACATTGTCTTTTTTTTTAGGTCTCGGAAACGGGTCCTGTGGGGTGGTCCACGGGAGCGAAGCCGCGGGGAACAGCTAGATATGACATAAAAAGGCATTTTTCTAGATTTCGGTGGCTTTCCCGTGCCGATAATGCTAAATGAAAAACTCAAATTACGATCATTGATCGTAATTTTACTACGTTTTTTGACACGTCAAATCTAGTTAGATTTATATCTCTGATGACAACCATATTCCAAGTCATTTTCTCCATTCGAATCAACCTTGACTTAGCCAGCTATTTTTTTTTTTTACATTCTATCGGCTCGTTGTTGACCACTATCTCATGTGATTTTAAGCGATGATAATTGACTGTTACAGCTTGATTGTTATTGATATTAACGTTCTTGACTCCAGGGGGGTGAAATGTATACAAGTCATATACATCTGTCCCTTACACACACTCAAAATAACCTTACTCTAAGAGCTTATGGTCACCCCCCAGAGGTGTTTTCCGACGTTTTTAGGAGCCGAGGAAGTTGCCTTCAGAAGGATTTAGAATGAGGATGTCAGCTGTTATATAGAATAATATAAAGATATTTAAATTTCAACTCTATTTCTAAGAACTTTTTCAATCTGCATTCCAATTTAGCCTAAGCTTAACTTCTGCTTATTCCACGACCAGTTATATTGAAATTATCAATAAATAATTGAACACACCACGTCATGTTATATTATTTCATTTAAAATGCATCGGTACCAAGCATTTGAACATTAATAATGAATAAATATCAAGAAGAACACATTGACTTTGCACCTCACCATGCATATTAATAAGTGCTAGTGATGTACCCAACTTTCTTTTGGTATCTATCGATGATACCAATTAGTTTTATACCGATATTAATCGATTACTTCGAAGCGAAAGTGTCGTGAAAAATTGATGTTGATCGAAGAGATGGGTGGCAAATAAAAGTGAGTAAAATTTAACGGTTTGTTTCTAGATAATTTGGTGATTGGGCGTGAAGTAACCCATTGATTTAGGAATCTGGAGTAAAAGGGAAAAGTGAAGTTATAAAGTTTGTAGATCAAGCTGAAATCAAAGTCTTTCTAAATTGTTGTCAAAAGGCAGACCAGCTGCATTTAAGTATGAGTTTCACAGTATAAATAATTAATTAATCATACTACATAATTAATAAAAATAAATTGTCCTCGGCGAGTTCAAAGAGAAACAAAGTACAAAAAATGCTCACTTTTTAAAGCCTCATGTATTTTTAATAGTTAATTAACCAGCTAATCGTCTGTTAAATGTTCCCACTTAAGAGCTTAATTAAAAGGTCTTAATTGTAATTTATTGAAGTCTTTAGTTTTCAAGATAACGTTATATGAGATGAATATCTCATTTTTTTGCCGCTACTGTAATGTTTTTTTTAAATAAGACTGGAATTTAGTATAAACCTAATATATTCGATAATCCATTAAGATTATAGTATACAATGAATTTTTATCTTAACTTGAATAGTAGTAAATGTCATCATTTTGATATTAGTTTTAAGTAATAATAGTAATAACAGGACAGTCCTATTGATGTCTTTTCAATGAAGTTCATAACGTTCAGACACTCCCTATTGAGTAATGAGCAATAAGAGTTTGACTCAAGCTCTTAATGCTCATTACGCATAACTGATATATTGTGATAAATGTTAGCCTAGTTTAGTTGTAGTCTTTATTTTGAATTTTTTAAATGTCATGCATGCCTATAATCTGTATGATTGCTATGTAATTTTCATTTAAAATGTATTATTTTTTGGATTGTTTTAAGCAGTTGTACTGTTGGTGTGCTTAACTAAATAAAATAAAAAAATAAAAATAAAATAATGTTAAAAAATAAGAAATAGTTGTAATATATTATATTTTTCGTAGGACTATCTATATTAACTATTAGGTACTATTTAAGAGTGCTATCAAAAATGAAACAGCACTCTGTAATTCAAAAACATGTGACATCCACCAACACGCACTGGGGCCGCGTGGTGGATTACGGCCCATCTCCTCTCACAGAGAGATGGCTCGTGTCCCAGCAGTGGGAACATTAATAGGCTGATAATGATGATGATGATGACTCTGTTATTATGCTATGGTCGTTGCGTAAAAAGGAAGGCTTTTTTTATTGGGTTTCAAAAACTGAATATTTGAGCGCATGTCAATGCCATTTTGGTATATTTGTCAATTGTTGTTGCTGGTAGAATGTTCCTTTGTCCAGACCCTCAGATCATTACGATAGAGTAAAAAACATATAATTTAGAAGTCGAAATATGTTCACTATCATTAACTTAAATACCTTGCATTTACACCACGTAATAAAACTTTTTCGTACCATCAGAAAAACGTTACATAAACTCGATGTTATAATTATCACGTCCATCCCTAGTGGTTCTCATGGAATGCTTCACGCTATGCGCACACGTCGGGCGTAAGCAGTTATTAGCAAAGGGCAATGCTTTAAAAAAACAACTATCTACATGGTAGATCTCAAACATTCTTTTATTAAGATAGGGAGGCATTTCTTGGTTAAGTGTAGGAGTGCATGTTAAAGTGAGAAGTCTGTTTTAGATTTTGTGTTTTAAAGCTGTTATAATAATAATTTATTGCGACTATGGCAAATGAGATAAATAAATATATATATATATATATATAGAGAGCAATGGTGGCCCAGTGGTAGCGGCCGCGACTTACAAGTTGTAGGTCGTGAGTTCGTACCCATGCAGGCGCTTTACTTTGTGTAAATTATTTCAATACCACTGCTTTTAAAAAACGGTGAAGGAAAACATCGTGAGGAAACCGGCATGTCCTAGAATCAAAAATTCGAAGACATGTGACATCCACCAACCTGCAGCGAGCCCGCGTGGTAGAGTACGGCCCATCCCCTCTCACAGAGAGGAGGCTTGTATCCCAGCAGTGGGAACATTAATAGTCTGATGATGTGATGTGATAATAATAATGCTCACAATAAGTTTATTGCGATTATGGCAAATGAGATAGATAATATATATGTCGGAAATATGAGGGCTATCTTCAATGATACCCTCGGTCTTTTGGGCTGTCGTGTGTATGCATACACAAAGCCAGGTAACTTATGCCGTTTTAGAGATAGTCCTTGTTCCAATTTTATCAAAGCAGCGGATTCGGCTACCAATCGTTTCGCTTTCTCTCAGCAAAAACCCAATTTTTCAAGTTTAAACACGCCACTTTAGGCCACCTCTCAACTTTTTTCCTCACAACTCTTTTTGTTGACACCGAAAACGCGCGCCCGTGCGTTCCTTTCCAAGCGATCAACTCCAGGGGGGAGACCCCGCTCAGCGTGCACGAATAGACACCCCTAATTTTTATTGGCTCAAGAAGTCATCCGGCAAATTACCGCTTATAACATCCAATCCAAATCGAGTATTTTGACATTAGCAAAATAAAGTGTTGTTAATCGAATAAAATCGAACTGAGATTGAATCGTAGGCTAAATGTTGCCAATTAAACAAAACTAAATTAATAAGTTTACAAGCGATGTTTCTTTGTTCCTGATTATTAATCATATACCTTCCTCCGATATATATATATATGTCGCATCAAGGCTGGCCGATAGATGCAACCCATCGGGAAGTCAGGATGTTTTCCCTTAGGTTAAGACATCGTGTGTGGGCAGGTCGGTGGGTATAATCGTGCAAATGAAATCACATAAGTTATTCGATACACTGGGTTTATTCAAATAGACACAAGTTACATTCCTGCTTACTAATATTACGGATCGACACTGATTCTACGACGTCTTAGCTCTAAGGCTGTCAGTACTCAACTGCCCTATTCTGCACCACGCTAGTGCTTATAAAAGCGCGCCAATGCGCAGTTGCTCTTGATTGCCGCTAGGGGCGTGCTTGTGATTTGACTTTACGTCCATACTATTGACTAAACCCGACATATATATCAGCGAAATCTGTTAATTTTATTAGCTACCTAACACTATTAAAAGTCATCCTTTGGTATATTAATTTTTCAAGCTTTATGTCTCATGATGGAGGCCCAGACAAGATAGCACCATCGTGTACCACCACCTCATTGGATGGTACTTTTCATAATAACAAAAAGATCGTTTAAAAAAAAGAACTTACTAAATACTTATTATGGAGTACGGGTATCCACAATCTATTTAAATCTTTTTCATTAATGTCAGGAACTAGATAGTTCGTAGTAGACCCTTCACACTTTTTTATTATAAAGGCAAAAGTTTGTGCGTGTGTATGCTTGTTACTTTTTCACTTTCAAACGGCTGGACGGATCTGGATGAAATTTGGCACAGAGATAGATTATAATCAGGAAAATTAAATAGGACACTTTTTATCCCGAGAATATGTTCCTTCGGGATAATTTTCGACTTTTACACGGGTGAAGACGCTAACAGAAGCTAGTAAATAAATAAAGTGCTTTAAGATTTACGAACAATCCACGAGTATTAATTGGTGTTCTTACACAATTAGTGCATGTACACACTGACAGATACAAGACTCATATGCATTACAAATACCAACTCAGAATCTGTATGCCATACACATACAACTAATTATTTGGTCCGTGCGAATATCGACCCTATGTCATTCACAGAAAACCAATCGCTTGGGCCAATTGTCCTGTTTTTTTTTGACATATTTCTAATCTGACATTATAATGAAGTAAAATTGTTTGTAAGATTGTAGGTATTAATCTCTGGAAATAATGAGTATTTTAGGTTATGTTTTTTAAGAAATTCACGATTCCTATAGGCCCGGGAAAAAGTTTACAAAAGACAAATACATATTTATTTTAAGACGAGAATTATTGTTAGTATTTATTAAAATATATTATACAAACAAATTTCATTGTTTTATTTTTAGTTTTTTGATTGAATGAGACAATGGATAACTATAAAAACAAACAAAGACCTTTTCTTTTCTCAAAACAAAAACACATCGACCCATTATATCAATTTCAACACGGCCAGCCATTTTCTATTTTCAAAACACAAAACCAGTCATTTTCTTACCATTGTCAACACAACACCCATTCGAGCTTCAAACAACTAAAGTTTGGTAACCCTACCCCCATTATAAAGAACAATGGCGAATTAAAGTAGGAAGTGTCGTTTCGCGGTACCAACACAATGGGTGGTTCCAGGGACACCACAATGATGATACCGATTCATTATCAGAACATAGGTACCGAGAATCGAGTTGGACGACAATCGACATCGAAATATACCAGCCTGTTACAGTATCACTTTAGGCCAATGGATTTTTTTAACCGACTTCAAAAAAGGAGGTCCTTTGTTTTTGTTTTTTTTTTTATGTTTGTTACCCGATTACTCAAAGATGCCTGGACCGATTTTGTTTTTTTTTTGTTTGAATGTGTATACTGCCCAGATGTCTGCAGCTGATCCCAGAGTCATCAGGTCAGGATCGTGATAGTGGGATCCGGTAGAAATCGAGGTAAGGTGGTTCACAAATGTTATTGGCATACGTATAGCGATTTTGGTATTTTCATGAACAATGCTAGCATTTGCACTCAGAAAGTATCATTTGGTGAAGTGGAATTGATGAAGAAAATCGCAGAGGGTCACTGGAACTCCTTGATAAGTTTGTCACGGGTATAAGATATCTCAAATAGTTAACCGACTGTTACGTAGTTAATACTTATAAATAAATAGTACTTATGAAAATGGTATCATCGAGCTGATCTGATGATGATGCCGGTAGGTAGGGAACTCCGAAATAACACAATATATCCTAATCGTGTTTGGGCTTATTAGAATCGTCGGCATCGGCATTTTCAAGGGAATTTGAGGTACCAAAACTAAAAAGAGTAAAAATAAAAATCTTTTTTTGCACAAGCATAAATCGCCAAATTTGCTCAGTGCGGGTACACTCCAAACTTGTCAATCAAAATCAATCAATCAATTACATATAATAAATCTGTAGAAAAGTAATTTTTGTACATCGAAAAGATTTCCAAAAAAAATAGCCAGGATGTTAAAGGATAACCAACGGAACCAATTTCCAGAATTTTTTGAATTTTTGTCTGTTTGTCTGTTTATTTGTGCACGCATCACGTGAAGTGTACGAAATCAATGTAAATAACTTTTATACATAAAAATTGTGCGTAACTTGAAGAATTACTTAGTTTTTGTTTCATCGCAATCGGTTCACTCTATCAAAAGTTAGGATGAATTTAATGTGTTCAAGAAGTTAAATTATCACAACACACGTAATTCAGATACTCGGACAGTTGAACTCAATATTCGATAGAGAAGATGGCGTTCGTTGTGCATTTGAAGTCATTTTCTGAATGGCGATGTTAAAATTCTCCGCAAAAGAATGATGACTATAGAAAAAAATTGGTTGGTAGGTAAGTAGGGTGGGCAGGAAGGTAAGTAGGGTAGGGTTGGCAGACAGATGACGGGAACGAAGTCGCGGGCACAGCTAGTATTAACTATAATTGCAGCACCCTAATTGCAGCACGGATCACACACCTTCTATTCATTTTGGTAACTCAACAATATTCATTGCGTGTTTTACGCTGTCGACACAGTAAAAATATCGAGGAGACAGATTTTTGAACATAGTCTACTGTAAAGAATGCAAGGGTAACAATCCATACCCTACTGTTTGAACTACACATTTAAGGTGCTGGTTTTCTCATGATGGTGTCCTTCACCGTTGTCAGCAATGTCCAAAATAAACTTAGAAGTACTCGTACTGTTCGCGACGAAGCGTCATCAACCATACTAAATGGTTCATAGAAATTGAAGTTTGTATGTGTAGACATGTCTGCTTACCACGGCGCGCCACCTGATACTAAAATGAATTTTAGAGGCACGTTTATATTTATACTAAAATTTTACCTACATTTTTTGAGATAGTAGTATAATGTTTTTAGTGTTTGTCAGTATGTTATAGGGTTCAATAGTTCACCCTTAACAGAGTAAAATCATTAGAAAGCATACTGATAAGAGTTATCATAGTAAAAAACATAAATTTCTGTCATACGATACGTCTGTGCTCGACGACGGATTAGTTCCGAATGAACCGTGAGAGGGAACCACACGATATATATAGTTTTGGTGGTTTTCGAAAATATTATAGTAATTAAAATCATGTTTTTAAGGGCTTATCCTATGTACTGGACATGAAATCAGTACATAATGATGAAACTATGTGAAGACCACATAGTTTCTGCTATGTAAATAGGAATATTGACTTGATATCTCAAACACCAAATATATGGTTTTAGGTCATTTTAGGGTATATGGGGGACCTAGACCG
This sequence comes from Orthosia incerta, assembly GCA_948252205.1. Classification (NCBI taxonomy): domain Eukaryota; kingdom Metazoa; phylum Arthropoda; class Insecta; order Lepidoptera; family Noctuidae; genus Orthosia; species Orthosia incerta. Next base: position 33,845,232 of record OX411743.1, read on the forward strand.
AGACAGGAAGCCTATATACACCTCATAGTTAGCGTAGTCTTTTATATAAAGCCCATTTACTTGAGATATCAAGTCAGTATATAATAGAAAAACTGCTGTTTATCTGGTTTTTGGCAATCGCTTACGGTTTTAGGTGCCCTAAGTACCTAGAAACATATAGGTGTACTGGTAAAAGTACTACCATTGGAAAGCTTGCTAAAAGGGCTTCCAGGCGGTTTCTAGATGGGAAGAATCGCTCGGATAGTCAACGAGATAAGCAGTCGTGAAAAATGTAAACAACGTAAAACGTTGAAATTTGTAGACCCTTCAGGTGGAATAACTCCATGAAGGGAATAGATGTACTCATGGTATAAGTACTTTCGGATGGCTTGCTGGACTAGCTACCAAGCCATCACTTTGGAGCGAAAATCGCTCAAGTAGTTTAAGTACAATTCCGGAAAATAGGTTTCTGGAAATGTAATTTTAGTCAGTTTTTGGCATTCCCCGAGACTATACACCCCTGGGAATTCCGAAAATAAGGAATTTTTGGGGACCTCCCGATGGCCCGTTGAACGCACCATCGTGTCGTCCCAATCTTATTAGTGTTTTTATATCTAATTTCTCTGATAGCTGGGCGCAAAGAAAGTGACCGGCTATCAAATTTGTACATATCAAGGCACCTTATGTGCATATGACCTAGATAGACTTACATAAACACTAGAAATGTAAAGTGTGGTCTATTGGCTACCAGAATCCCCATAATAGGCGGTGATTGTCTGGTTAGCCTAAGTAGGAAGTCCTAAAGTCGGTGAAATGACTTAGGAATTTATAGATTCATTACATAAGGGATGATATCCCATAGAAGATTCCCGAAAATAAGCTTTTTCTAGACGTCAACAGACAGCCTGCTATTGGCACCAGCAGGTCAACCCAACCTATAGATATCCTTAGGCTAGGTTGAAAACTATTAAGGTTTTAACTGGGAAATAAAGGGAATTGTCCTTTTATTTCATGGAAATAGTCTAGGGAAGCTATCAATACCTGGAAATTAGGTATATTGATTAGATACATAGATAGGGGGCGTTGCTGTGTTACAGTACGAAGGAATCCAGCTATTGATAGCACCATGGAAGGGGTGCGGTAACCCTATTTACCAAATATGTATAAGGGTTTTTTACATAAATAAAAATTATTTTCGGCGAGAATTTGCGGGGCTCTCAATAATGGCACGATGCGAGGGTATAAAGAACCCCCGGGCCCAAAATAGAATTTGTAGTCATCCAAAGCTAGTCGCTTGTACTTGTCTTAGTAAATAAGAAGTAATTCTTATATAGAATCAAGTCTCAGAAATTGTTGAGAGCCCTAGAATCGTGCCGTGTACTGAATAACTTAGTGTTTCATTTAATTCATCGACTTCAACCCTTATGAAGACATCCCTTTTCGATCCTGTCGAGCTGAACCTCGGAACCTGGACACCAGGAGTGCTGATCCAGAAGTAGGCAACCCGGAATCTGGAAATAACTCAAGTACAGCCAACACATCGTTGAATCGTTAGAGTCGATTTGCAACCCTACGTCACTGCTGCAGCTAGGCATCCAAGAACCTTTGTTTTCGTTGATGTGGATGGGGCGTTCAGCGGCAATGGCCAGAAGGTTTACGCCCTTCTTTTCTCGGGGCCAATGAACACGCTACGTCCTGCACACGTACATATGAATACAAAAGCCACATTGGTCTTCGCCCAGATTTGATCGAGAGGCGAAGTCTTAGCCACTATGCCATCACGAAATTTTTCAAAATATGCGGCTCGTGGCTAAATAATAACAGCTGCACGGGTCGATCATCAAGGTTAAGCAACGCTTGACGAGGTCGGTCAGTGGATGGGTGACCATTTCAACATACCGAGTTTCCTCCGTGCCTCGGAAAGCACGTTAAGCCGTTGGTCCCGAAATGACAGCTCATTTGAAGATCTTTGACAGTCGTTACAGGTAGTCAGAAGCTTGAGACCTGACACCAGTCTTGTCAAGGGGTACCGTGTTACCCAGTTACTGGGTTGTGGAGGTCAGATAGGCAGTCGCTACATGTAAAACACTGGTGCTTAGCTGAATCTAGTAAGACTGGAAGCCGACCCCAATGTAGTTGGGAAAAAGGCTAGGCAGATGATGATGCGGCGCATAGTGATGGACGCAGTATCGGTATCGATACCGAAGCATTATATCGACATATACGGAGCATAGATATGGGCGCGGTACCGACTGATCGATAATATTGTTAAGTTTGATTGACAATGAAAGGCTGGCTTTTATCGGTATGGTAATGAGTTGTTAGATGATAATAGATGATGGTTTTGCTAGTTTTTGATTGATTGGTGAGTTGGCAGAATGGGAGAAGCTTTAAGTCGTGAAAAGGTCATCAAGTATATATTGTGAAATGCTAAAAAACCGTTTCAATGTATTAGGCAAATGATATAATACGATTTATAATGAGTTAGATGCTAGTCGAGTCTAGGCTCTAGAGCCTTGAACATCGGCGCCGAGTTGCCAGCCTGTCGGTTTTTATCGGTTACATTTCGGGGAGTGTGCGTTGGAATTGCATGAACTAATACTTCCTAGCTCGTTCCATCATCGGATTACAAGACGTACGGCGATGCGTCATCGGTACATGGTGAACATCCCACCCATATGCACCAAACGTTTTGTGAATACTTTTATCATGCGCACAGCAAAAGAGTGGAATTCCCTGCCGGAGTCTGTGTTTCCTGATAGCTACAACCTGGGAGTTTTTAAGTCAACAAGAGTGAATAGGTTTCTTCTAGGCAAGCGTGCTTCATCGTCGACCACATCATCGCTTACCAACAGGTGAGATAGTGGTCAAGACCAAGCCTATAAATAGTGAAAAAACAAATTAAGTTGGGGAGGGCTTCGCCCAGCAGTTGGGCAGTATAGGTTATAAGTATAAGCATTACTCTGTCTACCATGTGGATAACAGCTGCAGTCTGCTAGGTGTTCAGGGCTGGTCAAACTTTCGACGCTCTGGAAGAGGCCCATGTCTAGCAGTATAATTCTTTAGAGTAATGACTGTATTCTGTCACACTACAATAGATTTACGGCAAAGATTTAGATTAAAAAAAAAACATCAATAAAATATAAATTGCAATAAAAACTATCAGTTGAAGTCGTAATAAAGATTGATCTGTTCATTGTTGCTTCAATCGCCGTGCAAAAAGTAATCACAAATACAGACTTACAAAGCATTCATCATTATTATAGATCATTTAGTACATAAAGATTACTGTAAATATAATCAGTCTGAAAAATTGGATACGCCTGTTACAAGAATTTCTCGGTAGAAGCCTAGAGTCTAGTTTTATGCCCGGTTGATGGCGATCAGCTCAACTTCTTTTACATGGATTTTACCTTCGAGGAATATAGGCGTTCGTAATTGCGAAGTTATTTTATGGAGGCTGCCAAAATCATTGAATTCAGCAGTGTTATTCTATAAACACAATGGGCCTCATCATAAGGCTTATAGTCACCCAAAGGGCAATGGAGATTGCTATGCTCGGCGTTTCCTAACGTGATCGAATCGGAAATGAAGACATCCGCAAGAAAACCAAGGTTACCGACATAGCCAGAAGAATTGCCAAACTTAAGTGGCGGTGGGGCCGAAAAGTTCAGGAGTGGCGACCGCGTGCTGGAAGACGAATTATTATTATTATTTATTTATTTTTTAAATAGGCTTGCGCTTGACCACTATCTCACCTGATGGTAAGCGATGATGTGGTCGACGGTGAAGCACGCTTGCCTAGAAAAAACCCATTCACTCTTGACTTAAAGACCCCTAGATTGTAGCTATCGGGAAACACAGACTCGGGCAGGGAATTCCACTCCTTAGCTGTGCGCATAATAAAAGTGTCCCCAAAACGTTTTGTGCGTATGGGTGGGATGTCCACCATGTACCGATGACGCATCGCCGTACGTCTGGTAGTCCGATGATGGAACGGGCTGGGCGGAATCAAATCAAGCAATTCCATCGCACACTCCCCGAAATGTAACCGATAAAAACCGACAAGCTGGCAATCTATACTATAATATATAATATAATATATAATATTATAAAGAGGTAAAATTTGTAAGTTTGCAAGTTTGTATGTAGGGGGTAATCTCTGGAACTAATGATCCAATTCTAAAGTTTTTTCACTGGTAGAAAGCTACATTATTCCTGAGTGCTATAGGCTATATAACATCACGCTACGACCAATAGGAGCGGAGCATAAATGAAAAACGTTGCAAAAACGGGAAATAATATTACTTTTTGAGGGCTTCCGTTGCGTACGCTGCAAACGGTTTCAGTTATACAATCATGTATGTAGGGTAGGTGTAGGGGTGGTTTAGAGTAGGGTAGGTAGGATAGGGTAGGTACGTAGCCAGTTGACGGGAGCGAAGCCGCGTGGGACAGCTAGTATTATATAAAATAGCAATTATTTAATTAAAAGAAATGAAATCTATGGTTAAAAAGTGTTTGTAGGTAAGTAGGTACATGTTATGTATGTTACACGGTAAACTTCCAATGAAACTCATTTATTATGTAGCACCCGTAACATTTTACATAACATAATTATAGTCTATTCAAAACATCAATAAAAATTCATGGTTCTTTTGTCGGTCAAAATGTAGTTCAATGAAATTCACGTTTGGTCACGTATTGAAACGGTGTAGTGTTATAGAATTTTAAGTAATTTTATTTGGAATAAATAAAACCATGTAGGGTTACAATGTTTTATGACCATGAGTCATAGTCCTGTTACATAAATCTATGCTGAAAAAAGTTGCCAGTAATGCAATCCGGCAGTCTAGGCAGTAGACATAAGACTATGAATACAGTGGTTGCTGATTTTTTGAAAATCAACGATGTTCTAAATTAAAAAAAATACAAGCGACTTCGTAATAAAAACATTACAAAGTGAAAAACAACTTCAATTTCGGAAGTCTGTGTTCCTGTTTTATTTTCTTCTTTTTTTGACTCCTACTATTTAGTTATGGTACATAATGGACCAGTTCTATAGGCTAGGTACCTATAATGCCTAAAGTGATGCCAGAATAGATTAACCCAATAACGTGAAACTTAAACAAAACCGTTGGAATGAGAGTATACCAGGGTGAACTGTTCACGCCTTCGTACACCTTTAGAGCGTACCAGTGTGATGTTATGTTTTGAAATGGTGTAAACAGTAAACAGTCATGCGATTGCAGCTATCCCATTAACAGCTAACAAACATAAAAAAACTGGCCAAGTGCGAATAAGACTCGCGCACGAAGGTTGCCGTACCACTATCGCAAAAAACGGCAAAATAGTCACGTTTGTTGTATGGAAGCCCCACTAAAATATTTATTTTATTCTGTTTTTTAGTATTTGTTGTTATAGCGGCAACAGAAATACATCATATGTGAAAATTTCAACTGTCTAGCTATCACGGTTCATGACATACAGCCTGGTGAGAGACGGACAGACAGACATACAGACGGATCGTGGAGTCTAAGTAATAAAGTCCCGTTTTTACCCTTTGACTACGGAACGCTAGAAAAGAAATACAGTCGAATTGATAACCTCTCCCTGTTTTGGGGAGTCGGTTCTTAAATAGAATTCTGAACTCCTTCTTCATATAAAGTTTATATTCGTTTACCTATTCCTAAGCTGACACACATCCATTGCGCACAATATACACCGTCCGTTTAACCGATTTTGAGTTCTATCCCGTAAACATAAGGATGACATAAAAAGCATAAACTTGTTACCAAAACCAACTGTTTACTACAGCTACCATTTGTCGTATCACCAACGCAATAGAAGTCAAAATCGGTTGAACGGGCTGTAAAATGGGCTAATTTAAACGTCGGCTGTAAAACTGACATATATTTTCTATTGCTTACGCGAGTTGCTAGTTTTGTTTCCATTGTAGACTAATAACCTTTTTCCTCACTTACCACAGAAGATCATGCTTTATTTTTACTTACAGCAGCCAAACATAATTCATTCCCACGTTATAACATAACTGGAGCTCTCAAAAACCGTTGCATGAAGCATGCACGTTGATCGATATGAAACGAGATCAATTTTGTGGGGCGATCACTAAAACCAGTTTTTTATCGATCTCGATAGGAAGTTGTTAATTCGTAATATTTTTATCGAATGTTGGTATCGAGATACCAGAGACCAGGTATAAATTATGGTTCTCCCATCACTATGATGTGTGAAGGCAATTTATCATAAGCAATATTAATTTGCGAGGAATTTACATAATTGTTATCTCCTACTTTCAGTTTAATTTATGATTAGTAAATTGGTTTCCAAAAATAATTATGATACTTTTTACTAGTTTTATGCTTGTACCTTACCTGCTGTAGATGTTGTAGGTATATTTACGAAAAGGATGTTTCTAATAAATTACTACTCACTAGGAATATCCTTCAATCTGCTTTACAATACCAACTACGATCAAGCGACGATTGAATCAATTTACAATTTTACCATTGATATGAGTATTTTTCTCACTTTTAAAGGTTCTTGCAGATCGTAGAATGATTTCTGTGAAAAATTATCTCGTTGCATCGATGTCATATTGTCACATTGCATTTGCCTGTAGGAGCCTTTTTCAAAATCCTCTGTACCTTTAATAGCTTTAACGATAAATTTTCCTTACATTAACATAAAACCTGCATCTTCCGATATCCTAGCATCCACCTCTCAAAAGGACAACACAAAAGATAAGACCCAAGTATCCAGAAACAATAGCCCTGTCTCTAACTAAGGTCACCACACGAATGTCAGGCACTCAGGACAGAACATCAGACAGCTAACTAAACAATGGCTCTTTGTCAAATGTTCCCACACGGTAATAGTGTAACTGTTTTAGTAATGGCGAGTGGAAAATGTTTAGTGGAAGTAAATTAGCTTTTCGAACGTAATTTGGTTTTGAAGATATTGATGAAGTGTGGCCAATTGCTGATTTGGTTTTTTAAGTGGGTTAGTTTAGTGCTGGTATTTGTGACTACATTGTGAACGAATTTAGGTCAGTGTTAATAGACACAGATATGGTAGTGACAGAAGGTCTAAAGTCTTACATGGGGTAAAGTCGGATTAAAATGGAACTGGGCAGGGCACATCTGCCGCATCATCATCATCAACAGCCTTTTAATTTTCTCACTGCTGGGACACAGGCCTCCTCTCTATGATAGAGGGAATCTGCCACATGTCACAACAGAATTGAAGAAAAGTAGGCACTGATTGGATTTCAAACAACTGGAACCGGCGATGTGGCAGACTCAAACGTGGAATCTAAAGGATTGGCCAGATGTAGAAGACAGAGAAAAATGGAAAATCAAAAGGGAAGCCTTTGCCCGGCAGCGGGACAAAATAGACTCATGATAATAATATTAAAATGTCTAGAAATGTGAGAGAGTACTTTCACTGAAGACATATCAGTGAAAGATTTCCCCAAGCTTACACTGGATTTGATTTCCCTAATACGCGACTACCCGTACCATCAAATTTGTCCTTTTTACGGCATGTTTTTAACCCACTGAGCGTCTAATTACAGACACAATAGAAAAAAACAATAACTTACGCACTCATGGTGTGCAAACGACGCACACCATTATAATCACTTAAGTTTACATTAGTCGAAAATTCTTCCATACAAACGTAGTCTAGGGATTGTTCCACTATTTGACGATTTACGTTCAAAATAAAAAGTGATATCAATTAGTCTCATCATTATTTAGCCCTGAATGGAAGCAAAAAAGTAAAAAAAGAAAATATTTGAAAGTTATGAGCGTCGAAAGTTCCACATTTCGACACTAATTTTAACGCATTTTTGGGCGCGAATAAATACCATAAGAAGACGGAAAATTGCAAAACGGCCTCTATACAGGGATAGATTAGTAGTTCTCCAATGCAAATAAATTTATTTTGAACAGACAGATTTATTCGTTTTTTCATGATATCTAGACTGCCAAAGGTCTGTTTATAAAATTTCGCGCGCTTGGTTTCGTCCTAAATCATTATCCATTTCGTTAAAAAATTGCAAAAGTGTGTATTCGTACGCGAACTGGCTTTCTACTGCTCTTCACAGCATCTATCTCTTCCGCACGTGTTGTCGGTTGATATAAAATGCCTTTTAACCCCGCGCACAAAATAGTTCGTGCCGTCGACTAGTATACCCTTAAATAATAATTTTCATTCAAAATTGTATTTCATGTTAATTCTATTGTGTTGTTAACATGCTAACATACTAAGTAAGTTAAGTAAAAGAAAAATAAGAAAACCACTTTAGTTCAGTTACAGAGGAAACCCATTAATTTCTACAAGCTTTCATGCAGCCCTGTTAGTTTTCTAGTTAACTTTCTGAAGTCTCTTGGGAAAACGGAAAATTTTCCTAGTTAGGTAGCTTTGCTAGTTTTACTCGTTCACCTAATTGCTAAACATAATATACATAGGAACAGCTGAGCTAGTTGTAACAGGTTTAATTTAAACGTATGTATATACCTCGTTATTATTAAATCTTCCATCTAAAGTTTATTTTTATTTTTTTATTTGTGATGGGTTTGCTCTTGACTCTAGTCTAGGTCAGAGGTGACAGAGACAGAGTCGACGATGGAGTGAGCTTACCCAGAAGAAGCCTGTTCACTGTAACTGTGAAGAGATTCGGGTTGAATGCGTTCGGAAACACAGACGCAGGTAGTGAGTTCCATTCATTTGCTGTGCGCATTTTGAAGGATGTTTGGAAGCGCTTGGTGCGAATTGGTGTAATGGCAACAAGGTAAGGATGATAACTTGCAGTGCGTCTAGATGTCCGATGGTAGAAGGGGGCTGGTGGGATGAGGTCGTGGAGTTCTTGAGCACACTCACCGAAGTACAAACTCTTTACAAATTCTTTACAAAGAAGGTTCGTCATTTATCGGTGATAGCAAATAGGGAATATGCATAATAGTATATTTTTTTTAGTTCAGCTACAGAGTATTAGAAAAGGATTTGACAGCAGCAATATCTTATATACGTTACACAAGTTAAATTTGATGCTAACGAATGATACTCATTTTTATAGTATTTGGGAACATATTAATTAGGTGATTAGAATTATGAATTTGATTTTTCGTAGAAGTTCATACAAAGTTATCGCGGCATGTAAAATGAGTAACGTCATCGGAATTCTTAGATTTTCACGATTATAGTCAAGCTAAGTTATCAATCTAGCTGACTGAATAATGTCCCTTAATCCAGCTATCTTCTGTACATAGCTTAAACTGATTCAAATGAAGAAGCTTCTTATATGTCACAACCCTGATCCACAGATCTCATATCTGCAAATCTAAAAGCGTCTTAGCATAACGTTTCCAAATATAGAAAAGATAGATTTACTCCGTTACCACATCCCGTTACATCTTTATATCTCCGGTAGACCTACTAAGAGCAACTTATATAAGAGAAACAGTTGATTAAGTAACTAATCAAGTGACGTTTTTTTTCAATTCCCACATCGGAATGCGACTTAGACCCGTCAATTGCTGTTAATTTATTCTAATCGGTGTCGGACAAGCTATAAAATGTCGGGAACAAATGAGTTGTATTAACTACATGTATAGCAGGAAGGTATGTGTAAATGACACTTATCTAAATGTATTTTACCCATAAAGATGTAGATAACAGGTAACAAATTAGAACTAATTGAGATAATAGGTCTTAGGGCCCAACTCAACATACTGCGGTGCGACGTCGCATCGTAAAAAAATGCTTCATTAATTGTCATATTATTTATTTATTTATTTATTGCATTCATGTCGTTTACAAGGTGTTGTTATAAAATATAAGTATCGTACATGAACCCTGCGAGGGCACCGCAACATTTTGTATACTTATCTTTATATTAATTGCATGCATACACAATTCATGATTTATTTATTACATAATTCGTTTAGATAAATGAGGAATAGAGTAGGACCCAAAATGCTTCCTTGGGGTACGCCGCATGTTACATTGTTCTGTGTTTTGGCCCTTAGTAAAACTCTGGCTGGAAATAACTATATGAGGTTAAATTTGTTTTTATGCCATTTTCAAATCAACGAACCTGTCGTTGCTAACTGGTGAATATTGGCCTCTCACAAAATGTAGGCTTTAAACCTGGTTCAATACGAACTTTCCCTATAGTCATACTCTTCTGGAAACATGATTAGGTTTTAAATGACCTCTAAGATAACGGTACATAACTTCACACCTGTCATCATCACCATCTGCCTAGCCTTTTCCCAACTATATTGGGGTCGGCTTCCAGTCTTACCGGATTCAGCTAAGTACCAGTGTTTAACATGGAGCGACTGCACATAACTTCACACCTGTATTCGATGTATATTAAAAGCTAAGCTCCGAGCTACTAATAAAGAAATCCAGTTGAAAAAATTGGTCCGACTGAGGAATTGTATCCAAGATCAACGAGGTAGCCACAAACCTGGACCTTTTAGCACCCAAAAATAATCAAAATGAATTTAATGTCGAATCACTTGTCCCTACGACTGTATGAGAATGAATCCAACAGAAGTTGAAACCAAGCCAGGCTATTGGGACTCCGTGTAGTTTTGATTTAACTGCATACACTACACAATTCCCCACAATTCTGCTGTAGCACACTATTGTATTAATTTATTTAATGTTCCGCCTAAATGAGTACAGGAAACTTGAATGAATGTGTAACGGACGCATGGCTTTGTACGTTGCGTGGTGATTTTTTAGCATAAGGGCTTCCCACGTAGACCTATAACGGTGTTTATGGCGAACATGTGTTTGGGTCTTTTTAACGAATCTTTGAATGAAGCAATAACCCTGACCGTTGTCGGCATTTTGTAAAAATAAAGAAACAATCCATGTTTAATGGCTCCGTAACGGTGAACGCCTTGTTTGTCAAAGGTTTACCGCTTTGAAAAATAAATAACTATAAATGCTTATTGTCTGCAGACCCGTACGCCGCCTTAATAAAACATTGAATGGACTATTGTCGTTATCCCAAAACACATTAAGTAATTACCGGGATCGGCGTGAGAAAATAAGATATCCCGTTAGTTAGTTATTATTTGTAAATTTCTCTTTTCGTGGTACTAAAAATAACACGTGAATGTTAAAATATAATTGATGTAGGTTCCATGTGAGTTTTAAAGTATGAGTACAAAACATATGAGAACTACTGTAATATACGAGAACTATAGGAAAGGTAGACAATTAGGTAAGATTATGCATGTTTTGATAGCTCATAAGTAGGGAGGAATCTAGGTTAGATAAGATTTCTGTGTTAACCTTTTTACAGTTTATATGTTTCCTAGGTAGAATTAAGTATGTAGATTAAGGAAATGTATAATTTGTGTAGATTTAAGTAAGATAATATTGATGATTACGGCATTTCTATGACGCCATACCCGAGCGCCATTGAGAGAGAGGGGCGCCATTGTTCGCGCCTAGCGGTTCTTGTATAAATAACGGACCGTTTGGAGGCTGAGACACGGTCGGACACAGTCAGTCTTCAGCTCTACAATTGTAATAATATACAGTTGTAATAACAATAAGGAATAAAATTGAAGATACGAATCACGACAGTATTTTCATTCTTCCAACGAACAACCAAATACAGTCCACTTCAGTCTGGTCCTACGAGCTCGGATAAAGAACCAAGAACCAGCGGCAACCAGGCCCACTTCAGTCTGGTCCTACGAGCTCGGATAAAGAACCAAGAACCAGCGGCAACCAGGCCCACTACAGTCTGGTCCATCAAGCAGCGGATACAAGAACGAAGAACCCGCTGCAACCAGAACCACTGAGCTGCAGACGAAGTACGAAGATCTGCGGCAAGAGCGAAGAAAGGAACCCGGCTGTCACCGAGCCGCAGACGAAGTAAGAAGATCTGCGGTAAGAACAAAGCTGTACGGAACAGGACCGGTTTCGAACCTAACCGGTCTTGAACCTGACCGGCTTCAACACAACTGAACCCGACCGGCTTACCGAACCGAGCCGACCGGTTTCACCTGAAGTACCGAACCGAAGAGGTACTAACCCGCCTTGCCAAACTGAACGTGCGGCTATACTCAAGATGGTGTTCACAAGGAGCCAGGGAGACGCAACCGAGATAGAAGAACAGCTACGCATCCAAGAACAGGAAGCGCGACGCGTCCAAGAAGAGGAGGCGCGCCGCCAGGAAGCGGAGCTGATCGAACGGGAGCGAAGAAGAAGACTCTCACCGGACCCACCAGCATCACCATTTCCGAGAATGGCACACAACAGCGCAGCGGGGCCTTCCAGTGCACAGACGACAAACACCGCGATCCGACAGCGAATGACGTCACCGACCAGGACAATGAGGTCGCAACGGTCGACGACAAGCGTCACAACAAGGCTACGGATAGCGGAACTGGAGGCTGCAGAGAAGCTAGCAGCCATCCGGACCCAGCAACTGGCACTGGAAGAAGAGCTAGTCAAGAAGAGACTAGCAGTGGAGGTGTCAGCGATCAACGATGAAGAAAGCGTACAAGAGGAACAAGAGCCCTCTCGTCCACGCGAAGAGCCTCATCAAATGGTGGATAAATGGCTGAGGACGAACCCCCTCAACTCACGGGGGGAGGAGGGACCAAGAGAATCCAAACAGATACGCTTCGTGTCTAGAACGAGATCGCCGACCCCCACAAGAGCAAAGGACAGCATTGAGCACTTGGCAGCAACACTAGAAAAAATGGCCCGACCTAGGCCTAGGCACACGGAGCTACCTACATTCTCCGGAGCGGCCAACGAGTGGCTGCCATTCAAGGCGGCTGTACGAGATTCGACAGATATGTACCAGGTTACAGCAGCCGAGAACGTACAAAGGCTGAGAAGCTGCCTCAAAGGAGAAGCAAGAGACGCCGTGGCCGCCCTTCTACATACGGCCACTGATCCAGGCGTCATTATGAAGACTCTTGAGCAGTGCTTCGGTCGACCGGAAGTCATCATCGACCGGGCACTGGATGACCTCAAGAAGCTTCCAAAACCTGGTACATCGGCCACAGAACTCAACAGTTTCGCTGTCAAGCTACAGAACATAATTTGCGTACTGCAAACAATCGATCGAAGAGGTTACTTGTTCAACCCTTTTATGACCCGGGAAGTACTGGACAAGCTCAGCCCGCATCTCCGATCCCGCTGGTGTGACTACGCCTACGATCAAGAAGGGACAGCGGATCCGGAAATCGTCGTGATGTCACGGTTTCTAATGCGAGAGGCGGACCGAGCGTTACGATATACGTACGCTCCGTCTACAAGCGCCGCCGCACCGAGAAAGGAAACTCGACCCATCGTGACACTCAAGAAGAAGGCGAGCGTGTTCACTACGACCGAGGGAAGGGAAGAAGAAAAGGACAAGTGCCCTAAGTGCGAGCAAGCCCACCTGTTGACGCGGTGTCCGCAGTACAAGGCGCTAACGGTAGAGCAGCGATGGAGCTTTCTTAAATCTAATAAGATTTGCTTCAAATGCGCCCAGAAGCAACACAGGCGCATAAGTTGCAAGGCGCAGCTGTGCGGCGTGGATCAATGTCGCCGCCCGCATCACGCGACGCTCCATCAAGCGGTACGCGAAGCGCAGACGGAAGACATGGGGAAGGCTGAACCACGGAAGGAGGAAGCGGTCCTGTCTGTGGCTACCCAACCCGCTACCGGGCCACGGGCAGTCTTGCTCAAGATGTGCCCTGTCATCGTGTCCGGACCACGGGGGGAGGTCAAGACCTACGCACTCCTAGACGAAGGGGCCACGATCACCCTAGTGGACGAAGCACTGGCGGCGAGCGTCGGGGCAGAAGGGCCATCACGGCCGCTCCACCTGAGCGGGGTCAACATGTCGCAGCGAGATATGGGCAGCCAAGTAGTGAATATCAACGTGAAGGGACTGAAGAGTGACGAAAGCTACAGGGTCAGAGCGAGGACCATGAAGGATCTCCGGCTTCACCAACAGTCCATTCCCGACACGCTGCTGGATTACGAGCACCTGAGGGACCTGACCCCAGAAGAGTTGTGCTACGAACTGGCGCGCCCCGGGCTTCTAGTGGGTACAGACCACTGGGAGTGCATCGTGTCCCGCGAGCTCCGAATCGGCGGCCCTAACCAACCGGCAGCATCAAGAACGCAACTCGGATGGGTGGTACACGGAACCGCACCACGCAAGACCATCATCAAAGAAGGGAACGTGCTGCATGTATACGAGCCCAACCGAACTACGGGTGCGTGCAGCCAGGAACTCCACGACTTAGTCGAAGCCCACTTCAGGATCGACGCGCTCGGCATACAAGGAAGGCCGAGAGTCAAGGCGAGCGATCAACGGGCCATCGACATAGTCGGAAGGACAATCAGGAAGATTGACACCGGGTACGAGGTTGGGCTGCCATGGCGACGAGACGAGGTCACTATGCCGCCTAGCTACAATCAAGCGTTCCGCCGGCTGAAGAAGATCGAGCAGAAGATGGACGCCAACCCACAGTTCGCGGCTGAGTTTTCCAAGCAGGTTAACAACCTATTGGACAAAGGGTACGCGACGCCATGCGACGGGTCGGAGCGAGCGAGTGCCATCTGTTGGTATCTGCCACATTTCGCCGTGCAGAACCCGAACAAGCCCGGCAAACATAGGCTAGTGTTCGACGCAGCAGCGAAGAGCAACGGCGTCTGCCTAAACGACGAACTGTTGGAGGGACCCGACCTACTGCTGTCGCTGCCAGGAATCCTATTTAGGTTCCGAGAGAAGGTGGTAGCGATTACAGCAGACGTGCAGGAGATGTTCCTGAGAATCAGGATAAGGCCGGAGGACCAACCAGCGCAACAGTTCCTGTGGAGAGGTGACGACCGACAAGAGCCGCCGAGGAAATACAAGATGACCAGTATGCTATTCGGCGCCGCGAGCTCCCCGTACATGGCCCATTACGTTCGCAACCACAACGCAGACGTACATGGGCAGGAGTACCCGCGGGCGCTGGAGGCCATCAAAGGAAGTCACTATATGGACGATTTGGTGGCCAGCTATGAAGACGCTGAAGAAGCACGGAAAGCAGTAGAGGAAACGAGAGCAGTGCACGCGCACGCAGGGTTCACGCTGCGAGGTTGGAGCTCCAGCAACAAGACGGTGCTACGCGACGTGCCCACCGAGCTGCACGCCACCTTTCCTACACAATTGGGGGGTGAGCAGCCTGAGAGCAAGATTCTGGGGCTGCATTGGGACGCGGAGCGCGATGAGCTGGGGTTCAACACGTCTATGAACCGAGTCCCGGCTGAAGTACGAGCGAGAACGCGCGCCCCGACTAAGCGTGAAGCCCTCAGCGCCGTGATGTCCATATACGACCCGCTTGGGTTGCTGAGCCACTACACAATACGATCGAAGATCATACTGCAGAGCTTGTGGCGCCTTCAGACGACGTGGGACGAGCAAATCCCCGAGGAAGAGAACGAGCTCTTCGCCTCCTGGCTCGCTCGCCTGACTGAACTCGCTCAGCTGCGACTACCGCGCTGTTACGTGACGCAAAAGTATGAACGCGTCGACTTACACATACTGTGCGACGCCAGCGAGCAAGCCTACGCAGCTGTGGCCTATTGGCGAATAAGAAACGTCGATGGGAGCCTGAACGTCGTGTTGGTGGCCGCCAAAGCTAAGGTGGCGCCTCGTCGGGCGCAAACTATACCACGCCTGGAGCTACAAGCCGCAGTGATTGGAGCAAGACTCGCTGAGACGATAAGAAGGGAGCACCGAGTCATCATCGGCCAGACGACCTACTGGACCGATTCATCTACCGTGGTGCACTGGATCCATCACGACGTGCGACGCTACACGCCATTCGTTGCGCATCGGCTGGGAGAGATCACAGAGTTGACCCAGAAAGAAGAGTGGCGTTGGCTGCCTACTGCAAGCAACGTAGCGGACGACGCCACTCGGCTCATCGACACGCCCATCTGCGCCACGGATAGATGGTTTCAAGGACCGGACTTCTTGCTCCTGCCAGAAGAGCAGTGGCCCACGACGTCGACGGATGACAAGGAGGACGAGGAGGTCCTTCACACGAGGGAAGAAACGGAGCGAGACAGCTGGCTACCGAACCCGGCCCGCTTCTCGAAGTATGAGGACGTGCGACCCATGCGAGTTGGCGACGGTGGCTACGCGAGTATCCGCCCACACGGGTACCTCGCGGCGAGCCACGGAACACATGAACACATGGCCGATGGAAATCGTCGAGCGCACGCATCGCGGACCGGATGGCGGCATCAGAGTCGTCGAGGTGCGCACCAGGACTGGCACCTTCCGACGCCCCGTGAGCAAGCTCGTCGTCGTGTCAACAAAGGAGGCTACGCGAGCTGCGCCGGGGGGAGAACTGTAACGGACGCATGGCTTTGTACGTTGCGTGGTGATTTTTTAGCATAAGGGCTTCCCACGTAGACCTATAACGGTGTTTATGGCGAACATGTGTTTGGGTCTTTTTAACGAATCTTTGAATGAAGCAATAACCCTGACCGTTGTCGGCATTTTGTAAAAATAAAGAAACAATCCATGTTTAATGGCTCCGTAACGGTGAACGCCTTGTTTGTCAAAGGTTTACCGCTTTGAAAAATAAATAACTATAAATGCTTATTGTCTGCAGACCCGTACGCCGCCTTAATAAAACATTGAATGGACTATTGTCGTTATCCCAAAACACATTAAGTAATTACCGGGATCGGCGTGAGAAAATAAGATATCCCGTTAGTTAGTTATTATTTGTAAATTTCTCTTTTCGTGGTACTAAAAATAACACGTGAATGTTAAAATATAATTGATGTAGGTTCCATGTGAGTTTTAAAGTATGAGTACAAAACATATGAGAACTACTGTAATATACGAGAACTATAGGAAAGGTAGACAATTAGGTAAGATTATGCATGTTTTGATAGCTCATAAGTAGGGAGGAATCTAGGTTAGATAAGATTTCTGTGTTAACCTTTTTACAGTTTATATGTTTCCTAGGTAGAATTAAGTATGTAGATTAAGGAAATGTATAATTTGTGTAGATTTAAGTAAGATAATATTGATGATTACGGCATTTCTATGACGCCATACCCGAGCGCCATTGAGAGAGAGGGGCGCCATTGTTCGCGCCTAGCGGTTCTTGTATAAATAACGGACCGTTTGGAGGCTGAGACACAGTCGGACACAGTCAGTCTTCAGCTCTACAATTGTAATAATATACAGTTGTAATAACAATAAGGAATAAAATTGAAGATACGAATCACGACAGTATTTTCATTCTTCCAACGAACAACCAAATACAGTCCACTTCAGAATGAATAAAATATTTGTTGCGAGACCACAGAACAGAGAATTGCTAGTAGCGTCTAGAGAGCCATGCTACATTTTCTGCTCGTATCTTGTTTTAGTTGTCATAGTCATAGCCAGAACTGTCACAGATCGTCAATTTCTATTCGTATACATTGACTCACTGCGTCAATTTCTATTCGTATACATTGACTCACTAACACACTCAGTTTGTATTGAAATTTTTGACAATGCCTTCTCTTTTAGTGGCTGCTAAGTCGTCTCCGTATTCTATGTGCTAGACTGACGCTTAACAGTGTTGTTTCTTGTTTAGCTGAATAGCAACTTCCTTCATAAATCTGCGGGAAATATGTGAGAAGCTGTGGTGCATTTAAAGAGCTAGCACTAGTGACGATACTTAACTACGTCCGGCTTGTCCGGCGTCCTTCAATCTTGGTGAGAAGCTTGCTGACTGAGTAATCTTATGACTAAAAGGAATACCTCTTAAAAGGTGACTTCATCAGCGAATCGACTGTTAAAAGTATGAAATGTTTGGAATGACCATTGTGATATTTCGGTATGGCATGTTATTCTCATAGATTTGGATAGAATGCGGTATTGTCTAGGTCTTCTTAGGATTTTAGGGCTATGCCATCAGCTAAGCTGAGCTTTAGAAAAGGTGACTTCATCAGCGAATCGATTGTTAAAAGTGTGAAATGTTTGGAATGACCATTGTGATATTTCGGTATGGCATGTTATTCTCATAGATTTGGATAGAATGCGGTATTGTCTAGGTCTTCTTAGGATTTTAGGGCTATGCCATCAACTAAGCTGAGCTTTAGAAAAGGTGACTTCATCAGCGAATCGATTGTTAAAAGTATGAAATGTTTGGAATGACCATTGTGATATTTCGGTATGGCATGTTATTCTCATAGATTTGGATAGAATGCGGTATTGTCTAGGTCTTCTTAGGATTTTAGGGCTATGCCATCAGCTAAGCTGAGCTTTAGAAAAGGTGACTTCATCAGCGAATCGATTGTTAAAAGTGTGAAATGTTTGGAATGACCATTGTGATATTTCGGTATGGCATGTTAATCTCATAGATTTGGATAGAATGCGGTATTGTCTAGGTCTTCTTAGGATTTTAGGGCCCTACCATGAGCTCTTAGAGCCAGGTTATATCCAGTGTGAGTAAGGGACAGATGTATCTGACTTGTATATATCTGTCCATTACACACTATGGAAATAACCTTGCTCTAAGAGCTTATGGTAGACCCAGGGCAAACTGTTCTTTATGTAATAACTATTGTCGAAATTCCAAATTATTTGGAATTTACCACTTAATATTTTGCTATTTAAATATTTGAATATCATTGTCACTGATAGTTGATAAAACGTCGTTTTGTCGCCCTCTTGTCAGCCTGGTATGGACAATGAGTGGTCTACAACAGTTCTCTCGTTCAGTATTTGAAGTAAAGATCATATATATAGTTGCTATATTGCATCAGATAATGTTACTAGGTTCATTCATGAAAAGTGTCAAGGTAAGCTTTGAAAATGTGTACAGGATATGTGCTTCCTTACGGCCAATATATTTTGACGTTGCTTGAGTAAGCGAATATTCCTTATTTGGTTTAATATCCTTGGGTTAGTTTTTAATGTGAATTTATTTCCGGCTATAAAGTTAAATTCAAAAGAAATTGTATTGCTTTTTTCTTGATCAATTTACCCGACTGCGGCAGAGACCAAAAGTGGGTTACGTTTTTGATTGATAATATTTTTAATTTCTTATTTATAGCCATAGTTGCATCATAATCATCAATTAATTATGACGATACCGTACTAGTGCTAGTACTATTAAAAAGCCTACATTTATGAGCTGATCTAATTATTAATATATCTTAATCTGGTTCAATAGACCTGCCTACTAACTCTAACTAACCCAATTATATCATTCCGTATTAGTTTCCAAGTAGACCAAATCAATGTATCCCAGATATGCTTTCCAAATAACATTCCGTACCAGTAATGACGAACCGATTGCAGTAATCAGGCGAATTACGGGCGAAGGCTGAGATATGATTTGCAAGTACCGTATAGTAGTTGGCTTTAGAAGTATGTAGTTATAGCGTACTTTATAATTTGGTAGTTGAAATTGGGTTAATCTTGAGGCAGTTAATAATAGGCATATTAATTGGATTGAGATGTTTAGTCAAGGTTTGTGATAGTCCTATGAGTTTTTAACTGTCTTATGTCAGGGAGGTGGTTTCGTCTTAAGGTTACACTAGTCGACGGCACGAACTATTTTGTGCGCGGGGTTAAAAGGCCTGCTATCTCATCCGACAACTCGTGCGAAAGAGGTAGATGCTGTGATGAGCAGTAAGAAACTAGTTCGCGTACGTATTAGCACTTTTGCAAGTTTGTGGCGAAATGGATGATGATTTAGGACGAAAACGAGCGCGCAAAATTTTATACACAGAACTTTGGGAGTCTAGATATCATGAAAAAACGACTAAATGTATATTTTCAAATTTAAATTATTAATTGCATTGTTGAACTACTAATCTATCCCTGTATGGTGGCCGTTTTGGAATTTTCCTTCTTCTTATGGTATTTATTGCCGCCCAAAGATGCGTTAAAATTTGTGTTGAATTATGGAACTTTCGACGCTCATAACTCCCAATTGTCTTTCTTTTTTACTTTTTTGTTACCATACAGGCCTAGACAATGATGAGACAAATTGATATCATTTTTTATTTTGAACGTAAATCGTCAAACAGTGGAGTAATCTCTAGACTAAGTTTGTATGGAAGAATTATCGACTAGTGTAACCTTAAGTATACATGTAAAGAAGGATGGAGACTAAAAACCATGATGACTGCTCAATTACTTGCAGTCAATTGAATTGAATCTATTAACTTATTATAATTACATGTTTTGATTCGCTAATAACAGCAGTAAACGCGATATTTGACGAAGTTAGGTAAGCTGATCAGCTACTCAGAAAACAGAGAGTCTGTGCTGATGATGGATTACCTAATCAAATGACCGGCATGGATAATTGTGGCCCACAAATGGTGTCATTTTAACCCAACACGTGCTACATCTTCAACGGAACCTACTGATAGAGACTTTCTTAGAACTCTTAATGCAAAAACATGAATCTTGCTTACTACTTTTTCAATCAAATTTATAGCCATTTTCGGTCCCTGTATACCATCATAGGGCAAGCCAATTTAGTTATTAAAAAAATCAATGATCGTAACAGTACCGACATCGTGACATTTTTTTTTCTAAAGCAAATAACTTCACCCGTTACCAGGCGACCATAAATTGTAGGAGGTAGATGACCGTTACGAGAATAAACTTGAACTATCACCTGGCAATTGAAATTGACCTTTATTGCTCACGAGATAAAGCTGATGTCGACCGCATATTGTAAATTGGTTGACAATGTTAGAATTGTAGTTTGAAAAATGAAAACAGGAGAGTTTCTGAAGGAATAAGAGCAAGATTGACAGCAAAGTTATGTTTGTCAAAACTAGAATGCTTCTGTTGACTCGCTGCTGGCTTCTTGTGGGTTCAATATAATAGTGTGTCGAACGGGCCAGTTGAAGCTTTTTTATATTGTTTTGTTTAGTTTTTTGGGTGCATCGTCAGGCATGTGGAAGAAATTATAAAAAGTCGACTGTAATAAATAGAAAATTATTTGTGATTGAATGGATTTTATCGATGATTAAGACGTTGGAACATTTTAAATATGTCAATCAGCGCGTTTTGCAATACCTATCTTTTTTTTGCATATAATAATATTTCTAAATAGAAACTCGTTGATCGCGTCTGTCGACGTCATTTCTGATTCTCCGCTTATTTCTTCTAGACCACGCAACGAATTTTACCTGCTTATTTATTTATTATATTCTTTATGGAGAGCAGTGGTGGCCCAGTGGTATCGGCCGCGACTTACAAGTTGTAGGTCGTGGGTTCGATCCCAGGTAGGCGCTTTACTTTGTGTAAATTATTTCATCACCACTGCTCTCATAACGGTGAAGGAAAACATCGTGAGGAAACCGGCATGTCCTAGAACCAAAAATTCGAAGACATGTGACATCCACCAACCCGCACTGGGCCCGCGTGGTGGATTACGGCCCATTCCCTCTCACAGAGAGGAGGCCTGTGTCCCAGCAGTGGGAACATTAATAGGCTGATGATGTGATGTGATGTGATTCTTTATTGTAAACCACACAAATATATGTACAAAACAAACGTAACTTTTAATACGGTTTTCACAAACAGACAGACCAATAAACGAAGAAGGTTTTTATATATATTTTCTGTCGTACAAAGGCGGGGCATTTTGCTAGTTCTATAAATAGAATGCGTGTAATCCTTAGATATAATTGTACTTTAGTACTTTAGCTTAACGGATAATCAACATTCCAACCCATATTAAAACTTCAATTAAAATTAAAAACCGACTTTTAATTACAAGTACTAGGAACCCAGCATACCCCAGGCATTTTCTAGGAGAAATGTGACAGTGTCGCAGGATATCGCACATCAAACGCGCCGCCTGCGCTAGCGCACGTCCCGGGTGACATAACGTTGCATGCAGACGCGCGATCGGCACCTTTATACCACTATAGCGTCATGATGAGGAGAAAACTTTTAATTTAAGGAGAAAAGAGATATCTTCGTGGGGTTTACAATAATGGCATGAGACTGATGGAAAAATGAGAGAGAGATTGGTCGTGCCAAAATCACACAAGCTTACTATCTGACACAGTATAAATTAAACTGCTATATGCCATAAGGTCTTCTAGCACGAAGATAACAACTTTCAGGAGGCTTCTCGAACGTTGGACCTTTGTTTTAATTATTTTTTACAATTATTGAATTTATTAAAATCTTCAGTGATTTGTTTTAATTTATGTGGCATGAAATATTTCAATAGTCTTTCCTAATATATTGATTGATTGCTTCTTCAGAAGCAGCCCGGAGTCTGGACTTGTGCTAGTTTAATATACATGGGCTCATTCCCTAATAAAACATATGCGACATAATATGAGTTTAGTATAGATAGCTTAGTCTAATGGGGGAATGCAGATGATAATATATTATTATTAAAACTGTCGTAAAAAATGCGCCTTACTAGAACGTCTAGAACTCTCCTTCTACTTATTATATAGTTAGTTATATGAGTGTACGTGACAGGTGCGCATACGCAGGCGGCACCTTAGATCTCGTGACACCATGGCGAGTACGTCGGTAATACTGTCACTTTAATTTGATTTATAATTTAAATGCGGCAACATTCGTGCTAGTATTTTTATGACAGGTTTTTCTACGAATTTAATTTAATTTGGTATTTTTCTTTTAGGCTTTAGTAATATTTTCTGGGATAGTATCTATTTATTTAAGTCTAAAATATGACCTCTCCTGTTGTTAGGGTTCCGTACCCAAAGGGTAAAAACGGGACCCTATTACTAAGACTTCACGATCCGTCTGTCTGTCTGTCTGTCTGTCCGTCTGTCACCAGGCTGTATCTCATGAACCGTGATAGCTAGACAGTTGAAATTATCACAGATAATGTATTTCTATTGCCGCTATAACAACATATACTAAAAACAGAATAAAATAAATATTTAAGGGGCGCGTTAAAAAATCAGTAAAAATCACGTTTTTACTGATTTTTTAACGCGCCCCGTGAAACGTGATTTTTTTGCTCGATATTAATAACGGCAACAGGTAGACGCTTGAAATATTCACAGAAAATATTGAGTTGTATATTCACATCAAAAATAATAATTATTAAATTAAAATAATATAAATTAAGGGGGGCTCCCATACAACAAACGTGATTTTTTTGCCTTTTTTTGCGATAATGGTACGGAACCCTTCGTGCGCGAGTCCGACTCGTACATGGCCGGTTTTTTAATAATACCTTTGTATATATAAACTCTAGTTCATTTTATAATCCAACAAAATTCACACGAGATATAATTCATATTGTTTCTTCTAAAAGATTTATCGCTACAAATCTTCAATTTCAAATGTGGAACGAAAGTCGGCATCGAATATCACACTGTTTTGCTATCCATGTACCACGAGACACGAATTATCACAACACCATTCTTTATTTCATATCCATTGCGTACTCTACGTGATTTATCGAACGGTCGTGTGAAGATAAGCGGTAATGTATTACATATTGTACAGTAAGGCAGTCGTTATCGATTTCTAATTGAGTTCCATAATCCAATTAGCGGGTTTCGCGATCGCGTGTGTTCAAGAATGCGGAATGAGTGAAAATGTGTTTGTCGCTGAAAATGCAGTGTCATGTTTGTTGGGGGTAAGCAGGATAGTAGGTGTAACTGTTTTAGAAAGTAGTTTTAGTATAATTAATTAGGTATTTTAAATAATTCAAGATGCAGTCTATTGATGTTTGGGCAGCGTAGACGATTTTGTGTAAAATGATTAATCTCTGCTGTACCGGTAGAACGGGGTTACATTAGGATCTGGGGCAACTTTGATGCGCTCTTCAATTTTATTTTGCAACGCTGACATGTCAACCATGTTTTGCATCAACGTCAGCGCAAGAATACGTTTACTTGCTGCAGAAAAATATTTTACAATGTATTTCCAAAATTAGTTAAGTACAAATTATCATTCATATAAAAGGTAAAACAAAACTAATGCTTCATTTTAGGCGTTTTTAATTACTCTAGATTAATTTTAAATATTCATTAAATATGTTTGGCAGAATGAATATTTTGCTCGTGCCTTTTTGCGTTACGACGTGACAGCTATTTGCACATGCGCAGTAGATATGCCCGAGGAACTATGAACTATTAGTTAATCTGTAGATATGCTGAGCGCCCTTGAATAAGCGCCATTTTATTAATTTCTTGCATGTTTCAGATATATTTTTTTATTTCCTCGCACAATGCATAGTAAAATGTTGTATGATACACGTGCGTAAGATGATTTCCGACTCGTGTCGATTTATCTACTCATCGGAAATCACCTACTTTCCGCACTTTTCGCATAAATAACTATTAAATTGTACAGTGTGAACATATTAAAAATAAATAAATATACTGTACTGATATACACGTCACAAAAGCTTACCTACTGAAGATTTGACAGCAAATTGACTGATCATGATAAGACATTTACAACAGGAAAACCAAAAAAAAATATCATAGAGAGACAAACAAGCCAGCGACCTCTCTGATGATAACTACCACTGCCACCGTTGGTATCACAGGTACATTGATTACCCTTTTCGACGAGGTCTCTCTTCAATTTTGATTTAAAGCTCTCTCTTCGTTCCTCGACTGCCTTATTGGTCTATAGGCCGCAAGTGCTATTACTGAGCATGGGGCCCTGGATTCGATACCCGGCAGGCTTACTACGTATGAAACAGCAATCAGCAATACTTGCGCAGCGATTGCACAGTCATTGCGCGATCGATCGCTATACGTCATAAACATCGGCATTACGTAACCAATTATTTGCTAATCACTCGCTGTTTTTCAAATGCAATTGTTTCGAAAAAAAGCCACTAGTCTTCTGTACTTAGCAATTTGGGTGCGGCTGGCAATCGACCAACAACAAGAGAAAAAGTAATCACAATTTGACAGACGAATTTGCTTGCGATCACCCTGCGCTGCGTTCAAATAAATATTTTCGTTAACTAATTATTCCATAGAGGCAGCACCGTCGAAAAAATGCTATGGTGTGGCTATCGCTGATACATAATTCGGATTCGCGATTGAAGAGCAATTATTGCGCAATAATTGCTATTGTTTTGCTCTTGCAAGATATGAATTTTAATTAGCAGCCTGGAGTCTCGTAGCCCAGTTGATGACAATAAGGCGCACTGCTGCCAAACCCTTCGGTTCATATTATAGGTTATTATTAAAGGTTGTCTGGTAGATATCGCTGTCAGCGATAAGGCCGCTTTTGTACCCGTAGAAATAAGTATTATTGTAAAAGAGATGTGTAACTTCATTTTATGGTGTACAATAAAGTATATTCTATTCTATTCTATATTGAATTGAATTGTAATTGTGAGGATAATGATATTTTATTAATTGATCTATTGAATGATAATATATCAATTGATCCATTGAATGATAAATTAATTTATCTGGTTTTAATATGTAAGTTCATGATGCATAAATAATGTAAGTGTTTGCAAGCCGAATGGTAAAATATGGCTGAGCTTTGATATCATAACAACTATTGTGTTTTACCCATATTTGCAAAATAATATTCTATTCTATTCGTATTTCCGCAGAAATACCAATTGAACATCTTATTTACTAACACATGCCGCAACCAATGAATTTGCTATTTTTTTACAGAAATATCTAATTGCGTACACGTCACATAACGTCAATGTACCACAAACCAGAGCACATTAACTGTACAGCCACAATTACTCAATCGGACATCAACTCAGTTCAAGAGCACTTTTTGTGCCAATATTTGAGCTGTACAAAAAGTACTTCTGATTGATATACCGGTGTGCTTGTAATAATGTCGAAGGTTTTTGCTCCAGTTTGTAGCTATTATAATGCTGTAAAAACTTTTGAGATGTTACGTCATTTGAGAAATATGGTTTATTTTAAAATATGGACGCTACAATATATTTTATTTTTTTGTTCAATGTTGAGCCAGGTCTTAACCTCGATCTCGCTTCATGGAAATAAGGTTGACTAGATGAAGTTTACGATAGCACGAGCATACCACAAAATGCCCACAGGCTTATTACGTATCTTTTGCAAGAGCAAAACGATAGCGATCAAAAGCTTTATGTCATAAAAGTCGGAATTACATGCAGTTTAGGTATGGTAGGTCCTACACAATCGTTTGCTAATCGCTCGCTGTTAGTCAAATGCACTTATTTAAAAAAAACAACCGCCAACAACTCTAAAACTTCTGTATGGAAGAGCAATTATTGCGCAAAAATCGCTATCGTTTTGCTCTTGCAAAATATACGTAATAAGCCTGCCGTTCTTTCTTATGTTTGGTTGGTTCCCATTTCATGTCCAGACAATTACTGTCCATACCAGGTTGTATCGCGGAATGCTATAAGGCCGCCCATTGTATGTGTATTAATTTTAAGTTTCTTTTTTATAATTGTATCTTAAGGTGTACAATAAAGCGTATAATAAATAAATAAAGGCGCTGGTAGATTCTGACAGCAAATAGAATTATTTTTAGCTTTCTTTCTTTTTCGTGTGAGGATGTAGCCACCTCTGGAGTCAGAGTAAATTAAGCCGCTTCTGGGAACACCACAAGCCTCTGATTTGGCTATTTTAGACTTACATTTATATAAGTCCAGGTTTTTCAGCTGCATTACAGTTTAGGCGAGAGAGTATTCATTTTATTTTAAGTTTACTGATTCAGAAATAACGAGAGATATAACAGAAAAGACGCGTACATAAACTTAACTTACAAGACGTAAGTTTTTTAAGTTTAAGTACTCGTCTTTTCTTTTAAATCTCTCGTTATTTCTGAATGGATCAGAATGTTGGGCTGTGAAAAAGATGGATGA
This sequence comes from Orthosia incerta, assembly GCA_948252205.1. Taxonomy (NCBI): domain Eukaryota; kingdom Metazoa; phylum Arthropoda; class Insecta; order Lepidoptera; family Noctuidae; genus Orthosia; species Orthosia incerta. The sequence continues at coordinate 33,872,102 of OX411743.1, forward strand.
AAAGAGATTGCATCTAGCAGAGATGAGAATGTTGAGATGGATGTGCGGCGTGACGAGATTGGATAAAGTGAAAAATGAGTATATTAGAGGCAGAAAAATTTAAGGGAAACCGTTTGTCCTGGTATGGTCATGTGATGAGGAGGGATGAAACGCGTGTTACTAAAAGAGTTATGAAAACATGTTACTAAAAGAGTTATGAATATAAATATGGATGGACTGTGTGAGGAGTGATATGAAAAGAAAAAGGGAGTCAGTGATAGCGTGACGGGGGACAGGACGGTATGGAAGAAGAAAACGTGTTGCGCCGACCACAAGTAACATGGGATAAGGGCAGGAAGATGATGAGATGGTATTTCTTTCTTTTATATCTCAGGAAAACTTGATCGATAGGTAAATCAGACAACATTTAAAAACCTGAGGTCTTAATCATTTATTATTACGAATAGAACTTCGAACGTGAATAGGGTCTATTAATTATGTTCCCATACAAATATGATAATCTATGCAAAAGCTTCTTTGTCATTGATCAAGATCGTGGCATAACAAATGATTGATGGACGGAACAATAGATTATGTGACGTCATCGTGTTATGTTAAAACATATCGTAATTTTCACGTGAGCACATTAATCTATGTTTATTAAACATTTTCTTGGTAGTGTTTATTATTATAAGTTGGGAATGCGTGTAAATTCAACATTGCAGAACAGATCGATCGATCGATCGATGTTATTGCAGGATAAAACATTGTCTATGACACAATCTAGCCACTGAATCATTTCTTATGAGTTTTCGAGAATAAATCCGATAATGGAAAAAATTTGCTGTAAACATTTGTCAAACAGTTTTATTTTTAACACGCTTTTATATTAGCTTGGTATGTATGTATCTATGTATCAATGTAACGGAATCTTTGAACGTGATTTTTACCCACTTCAAAACGTTGGATTGATTTGAAACTTTGCACACTTATCAAGGACCAATGACAATGCAATAATTTAAACAGTTTGTCCCATTATCCTTACCATTAAAGCGTGTTTTTTAGTTTTTAGAACTAAAATGTTTTTTATTGAATTGTTCGTTTTACTCTAGACGCTTTTACGTGCACGTCTTTTTACATTTTTCTGACATATGTATTTTTCCAACAAGAATCATATCATCAGCCTATTAATGTTCCCACTGCTGGGACACAGGCCTCCTCTCTGTGAGAGGGAATGGGCCGTTATCCACCACGCGGGCCCAGTGCGGGTTGGTGGATGTCACATGTCTTCGAATTTTTGGTTCTAGGACATGCCGGTTTCCTCACGATGTTTTCCTTCACCGTTTTGAGAGCAGTGGTGATGAAATAATTAACACAAAGTAAAGCGCCTGCCTGGGCTTGAACCCACGACCTAAAACTTGTAATTCGCGGCTGATACCACTGGACCACCACTGCTCACAAGAATGATGATAACAAATAATTGTAATTAAAACTGGAAAAGAGTGTCCGTGGAGTTTCTTCTCCATAGAGACTAACGCTACCGCATGCGCAACTACATTCATTTTGACAGTTCAAAATAACCTATAAGATTTATTTGATATAAACTATTTGATTTTGATTGATTCTAGACTTTTCAACGGTAAAGTAGGTTTTCAACATAGGCTTTTTATTTGTAGAGGTTTTTTGTTTTCCATTTTTTTGGCTATATCCTTAGGTAATTTATTAAGAATGCTTGGAAGAGCATACGTCCAGATCCTTTTACCATATTCATTATTTCCGCTCGGCAGTTTATACAGAGGCAAGTACGACAGGTTACGAACAAAATAAGGTCTACTTCTTTTCTGTTACTTACTCATATTGTGTTCACAGTAAACAGAGCAACAACTAATTTCACTATCTATACTAATAATAATATTACTAGCCAAAGAGCTAAGAAACAGTCCGTGTTTACCAAACTAATAATAATATTATAAAGAGGAAATAATTTTTTGTTTGTTTTTTTGTCTGTACCGAATAGGCTCCGAAACTACTGGACCGATTTGAAAAATTCTTTCACCAATAGAAAGCTACATTATTCCTGATTGACATAGGGTATTTTTTAATCTCCCGAAATTGTGTCCTGTGGGGTGGTCCACGGTAGCGAAGCCGCGGGCAACATCTAGTATCAAATACATTTAAGACTACTATATTGGAATAACTCATCATAATTGGGTTTATTGGTTGGTACCACTATCATTAATAATTGTGTTTTTGTGTACTATATATTTTTGAAGGTAAGTTTTATAAGTTCTTCCATGACTTGAATATATTATATACTTATAATATTACCTAATAAGTACGTACAGTTTTGGCAAGAGATTATTACTATGTCCTTCTCTGAGTAATTTATTGACTGTAATAAAACGTCACTCGTAATAAAACAAATTGTTCAAAACCTTTACGAGACACAATCTCAAATTATCGATTTTATGATAGATCAAATCATGTCTTATTACTATTTAAAGATAAAGATTGTTAATTAAATAATATGAAAACAGGTCTTTGACTAATCAATTCTGAATTTTATTACTTGTCAATTTAGGGTTGCCAAGACGGCTTAGTCCTGAGGCCCTAGACAAGTGAAATTCTATCAATGATTGTGATGCCGCAGCGAATGTAAAATGTCATTGATGTATGGGATTGCCAAGCGCTGTCAAAATGTCACGTGATCTATCTGTACATTTTGGCATTTTGACCGTCTCTATCGCTGACAGAGATTCTTACAGAGATTCTGACAGAGATTCTGACAAAGATTCTGACAGAGATTCTGACAGAGATTCTGACAGAGATTCTGACAGAGATTCTGACAGAGATTCTGACAGAGATTCTGACAGAGATTCTGACAGAGATTCTGACAGAGATTCTGACAGAGATTCTGACAGAGATTCTGACAGAGATTCTGACAGAGATTCTGACAGAGATTCTGACAGAGATTTTGACAGAGATTCTGACAGAATTCCGACAGAGATTCCGACAGAGATTCTAGGCTCTAGAAATTTGTCCCTTTGTGACCCTTTGGTCACCACCATCTATTTCACCCTTTGTTTAGAGCCTAGAATCTGTTACAAAGGGTCATCTAGGTCCTAGATATTCTATAATCAGCGATAATGATATTTCGGAAAGTTTTAAATGTATTGGACTGCCATGTGTTACCGAAATGGCACGTGGTCAAACCCAAACATTTATGAACTTCCGATTATGGTTTTTGCTGATAGCTGCGGGAGTGTAATCGTTTTTGAGCGTATGTAAGTTTGTGTGTACATATGTCCATTTCTATAGCACGCTCTGCAGCTTGACGGATTATGACATATAAGGTGTCGTTGGATTCGTCTCAATTGTGGGAGTGACGTAGACTATATAATTTTTTCAATTTTTTTTTCGTTGTAACCATTTGGGTATCAAATAGACCATTCCAAATATATGTATATCAAAACTCGTATAAGTTAATATTTTGTCACAAATGCAAAATAAGCGTAACTTTTATAGCAAAATATATAATCTTATAACACATAACTTATTTAGAGTTCTCGTTCATTAATCAAATAAAAAAGTCTAAAATAAAACTAATTATTATTAAAACAATTAACCCGACTGTTAATAAATAAATAACTGTAAAGAGAAAAACAGGTGCTATGAAAATAAACATTAAATATTATTAGGTGCTGCCAGCGGCGATAAACGAAGTTTTGGTAGGTTTCTGTATTATGTTTGTTTGCGTCCTTATTTTCACTTAGTGTAGAGTACAAGATCACGTATTTACCAGGCAGGCGATAGTTTTCTCATGTTTGGCTGTCAAACCAAATTTATTTTGTCTTTTTTTGCTGTCAAACCTGCTTTGCGAAGAATGGCGGACATTAACCAAAACAGTTTTAAACTTAAGAGAATAATGGTCACACATTCATTGAATATATTTCATCATCATCATCATATCAGCCGAAAGACGTCCACTGCTAGACATAGGCCTCCCCCAAGCGTCGGCACATTGACCGGTCCCGCGTGTCCCGTAACCAGCGGATTCTTCTTATTTTAATATATTTATTTGATTCAAAATCTATAGACAGAAATGTACCGAAACGTATAAAAAAAAAACAAATGGTTGCAGAAGACTTTATTTTTCGTCTTCAGCATTTTTAAATGAGGTATAGTTTTCCGTGTGCCATTGTTTGCCAGAATTTGATCGTTATCTACACTATCAGATCGTGTAATAATCAGCGTGTTTATTTTTTCAAAATCAACAACTTCGATTCCTGGGTAAGAATGTTGAGTTTTCAAGAATCCCATGCAGTTTGCAGCAGCAATGCAGTTTTTTTCATCAAAAGACCCCGAGACTTCTTCCTCATATTTTCGAATTTGGCCCACTTAAAAACTAAATCTGAATTTAGTAATTTTATATTTTTCGACATTCTGACTTCATTCATTTCGACTCACATTCATGTGATTATTGCAATAAAATCAATCAGAAAATAGATAGATAAATAAATAAGAACCATAACATATCAATACATTGTACTATATTCCTTTTGTCTACGCCATGGATATGGTTTCCATACTAAGATGCCCAATGACCTTTGAAAAAAAATAAGACAGTTAGGTAGGTATATCATTATTAATAATTAGTTTTAAATAACATTTTACTAACAGCACACGAAATATATTTTTTTATTTTCAAAGCATTTTTCTGCGTTGGATTTGCACGAAATCGTTACAATATTTAGCTGGATATATTTATATATTACAGTTCAAGAATACATATTTACTTTTGAATTGTATTTGCTATTGATTCGTTTATTTATTTGACTTGTTATCTCATTGTAATTTAATGTGTAATGTGATGTGATAGAGTTAAAATTACCTGAATAATTGAATTTAATTATCAAAAACCAATTCATCATCTGCCTAGCCTTTTCCCAACTATATTGGGGTCGGCTTCCAGTCTTACCAGATTCAGCTAAGTAACAGTGTTTTACATGGAGCGACTGCCTATCTGACCGCCACAACCCAGTACTAACTACCCGTAACGACTGTCAAAGATCTTCAAATGACAGCCGGGACCAACGGCTTAACGTGCTTTCCGAGGCACGGAGGTAACTCGGTATGTTGAAATCGTCACCCATCCACGGACCGACCTCGTCAAGCGTTGCTTAACCTTGAAGATAAACCAGTGCACCTGTTATTATTTAGCCACGAGTTAATCCAAAACCAATTAAGAGAATTTAATTAGTATTATTAATATTGCAATAACAACTGGAAGATATACTCTAGGGGGATGGCCTGGAGATCCAAAATACAGGGCTTTCCTAGTACGGACTCCAGTCTCTAGCAAAGGAGGTTTATTTTTTATTTTTTATTGACACGCTAAGACCAAGAAGTTCAGGAAAGAAATGAATTCAATTTACTACCTTACCTAGACTTACCTATAATCATAACGCAGAAGAAACTCATTAAAAAATCCCTTAAAACTTTTTGCTTTGAAATGAATCATAATCATAGAAACTACTTCTAAAAACTGATCTTCATTATAACAATCATACAAAAAAGTTAATACTCATATGGTTTTAATTCTCTGAAGCCGTCTGGCGCTGTAGACGTTCAAATTAGTTTTTTAGGTGACCCGGATTTAATATAATAAGTTGATAACCTATACTTATAATACAGATTTAAAATGGTCCTATTTTGAGGGTTTGCATACTTATTTGTGGAACGTATTGTATCAAAAGAAGGCAGGAATTGTTTGGAGACAGGAGGCGGTGCAAAAATTTGCGGCATATTTTCCTTCGTTTTGAAGTTTTTCTCCCTTTCAGCGGGCAATATTTTGTCTACTTTGTAAACTTTGTACTAAGGCTTCAATAAACACGCATAGTTTGGTCACCATTAAGTAGTAACTATCAATTCAAGAGGCTTTAAAAAAGCACTAAACATATACTAATACAAATATATAGTTTTTTCAAACGCTACCAGCCCTACTTACAAATTGTTAATTTCGGCTTTCAACACAACTTCAGATCAACAATCCATCATGATCTATTCTGAACCGGTTTCATTAACATACATAAATTAAACATTACATAATTACTGCCATAACCAAACGGATCTGTCGATCTATCCATAATAATAAACTTTATCAAACCTGTGACAGCAGTTACCAATGGTTATGCAAGATTATGAAACATTGTTTTGATTGTAAATTATTTGTGAATGCTAATCCTATGGAAATAAATACATGATTATTTAAATGATGGTTTATTTATGATTTTGTTTTCACTTGAGAATGTAGGAACAAATTGTGTAAGTGGTCATTTGCATGTCGTCCGACTATAGAAGCCAATGACAAGAGTCATTGGCTTCTATAGTCGCTAAACTGAAGCTATAATTCTTGTATCAATTATACAGTAAATAAGGCCGATGGCTCTTTACAAAGTGACATACAATCAACTAATAAATTATATCTAGTAAACAACCTCAGCTATATAAAAAATCTCGACACTATTTACCAAATTCTATATTCAAATTTTTTATAGATGTAATTCTAAATTCAAATTATAATTTGAATAGAGAATCTCCTTAGCAGATTGCTAAACAGACTCCAGATTTTTAGAAATAAAGACCAAAAAATTATCAAAGGCCCAAAATGTTTGGGGTTGACCGGTGGACCGCATGACGTTTCGGTTGGCCTTTTTGCAAATAGTTATCCCTGACAGGATGTGTCTTTGTCTAGGCCCTCAGGACCACAACGACGACGTGCCTTTAGTCTTGCGCGTTTTAAAGCCGTTGCAATGACTGTCTAGTCACTTGGCTCGTAATCGTAAACTACAGTTATTTTAATAGCGAAATCACGACAAGTGTTAATAATTGTTATCGTCTCTGAACTTATACAAAGCAATCCTGAAGATTCGGATTCAGATCCGGCTTTGAATAATGTCGTATTTTATGAACTCTTAAAGACACTACAGTGAGATTACCTTACATATTTCGGTAGTTCACTCAAAAAATAATCTTGCTAACTTGTTTCTCACTCGCAACAAAACTAGTTTTATAAAATTTTTTGCTAATAGCTATATTTTGCTTAGAAACATAATTAATGTTTTAGATGAAGCTGGAAGCTGATTAAAAATGATAATGGAGCAAACACTCTGAACAGATAGTTTTAAAGGACATTGCTTAAAAGCCATCAGAAGATTTCAATCAGTATAGTATCTTACAAGTACATAACTTAAGACACCTCGGTATCTCGTGTGAACAGTTTTGTCATACATTACGAGGCTGCCCGAGCGCGACGTGATAAATATCCACTCAGGCGCAGCGAGATCTACGCCTAGTGTCTATTACAATGTACGTGGAAATAGCAAATCTGTGAACATTATTGGTGATTATGGGCTCGTATGTCCTGTTGCTGAGGCTTTGGATAGTGTTGTGAAGAGGTCCGATGTCCTGCCTAGTCAAGTCAAGAGACTAAGGAGGGTCTATCTGAAAGGAATATTTGACAGAGACAAAAGGCTGCAACCCAATCTTGTAGCAGCCATCCTGTCTGCCATCCACCTTTCTTTCTGAAAGGTTTTAATGTTTAAAAATAGACGGTTTTGCTTAAAAACATACATAGCACGTCATTCTGAAACGTACCTAAATTATTGCCTAGTTTCAACTATAAAATAGTTTTTAGGGAAAATTATATTTGTTCCAAATAGAGGTGCAGAGTTTACAAACATGTTAAAGTGAGTGATGACAGGTAAGAACAGTGGTGGCCCAGTGGTAACGGCCCCGGACTTACGTGTCGTAGATGGGGATTCGAACACAGGCTGGCACTTTACTTCGTGTAAATTATTTCATCACCACTGCTCTTAAAACGGTGTAGGAAGTGCAATGACATTGTGAAGGAACCGAGATAGGCATGACCTAGAACTTAAAATTCGAAGACATGTGACATTCACCAATATGCACTGGGACTGCTTGGTGGATTACGCCCCTTTCCCTCTCACAGAGCTAGGGCCTGCACGCACAACAAATGTCTTGGAATTTTAGGTTCTACCTAAAATTCGAAGACATGACATCCACCAACACGCACTAGGCCCGCGTGGTGGATTACGGCCCATTAGATAGAGATAGGGTCTTACAGAGAGAAGGCCTTTGTCCCATCAGTGGACCAAACGTTTTGGGAGTACTTTCATTATGCGTACAGTTAAGGAGTGGAATACCCTGCCAGAGTCTGTATTTCCTGATAGCCAACCTGGGAGTCTTTAAGTCAAGAGTGAATAGGTTTCTTCTAGGTAAGCGTGCTACATCGTCGACCACATCATCACTTACCATCAGGTGAGATATTGGTCAAGCGCGAGCCTATCAATAATAAAAATAAAGTGGAACATTAAGGGCTGATGATGATGACATGTTAAAGTAATATTGGAAGTGCAATGACGCTTCAGTATTGAGATTGACGAAGACACAATATCGATTGGTAAGTCATTAGAATTCTGACATATTGGAGATCGAACAGTAGGTAGCTACTTCCCGATCATAACCAGTTCTTGTTGTCATGTTCTTATAAATCATCAAGGAATAAATATTTTTAGACCGGAAACGAGTGTTGACAATCAACAATCTAATTTATGATTATCGTAAGTTAAAAATAGTTGTCTGAATAATTATGAGTGAATTTATTTTCTCCTACCGATCAAATAAATCAGGATTAGATATTGAGTAATCCGTCATTTACTTTATGATGTTTACATACATATTTAATTTGACGTGAAAGTTGTCTAGTATTTTTATGTTTATGATGTAAGTCCTAAATTCTATATTGTAGATAGTAATCTGAATGCATATTTTAATATTAACGAAGATATGTGAATGAAGAAAGTTTTTGATGGAGTGGTATCCTTTCTATGTAAATGTTGTTGTAAATAATTAAAGTTGGGTTCAGATGAGAGTAACCAGGTATTGTGTCAGTTTTAAACTGATCACCATACTAAGCATTTGGTTTTTTCAGGACAACACCTACGGCAGCGATTGAGAGATACCTCAATATCCTTCCTCTGCATATGATGGTTGAATTCGAGGCAAGGAAGACATTACATCGTCTCGCTGTTGCTGGATGGGATGCCTCTAAGCCAAAGACTAACCATACAAAATTCGATGAGAATGAAGACCTGGATCGGGTAACAAGCATGTTATCCGATAAAATGCAAACTATGTTTGTGTTTGAAAGGTCTTTCAAGGTCCAAATCCCTACAATAGAGGACTGGACGAAGGGACTTGATCCACCAGAACAAGATAGTCTGGTGTGGTACACTGATGGATCCAAAATGGAATCAGGTACAGGAGCGGGAATATACGCAAAAGGCTACAAATGTAGCAAAAGCTTAGGGAAGATGGCAACTGTATTCCAAGCAGAAACATATACCATTACAACCTGTGCTCAAGAGAATATAGATAGAGGAACCAGAGGTAAATCCATGTATTCTTAGTGCCAGTCAGGCTGCAATCAAAGCCATGGCATCCTACAAAGTGGACACCGGACTTATTCTGGATGCTATCCAAACCCTAAACAGGCTTTGGAAGCACAACAGGGTAAGACTGATGTGGGTCCCTGGGCACAAAAGATTCCATGGTAACGAAGTGGCTGATGAACTGGCAAGGGAGGGCTCAGCAAATGATTTTGTGCGTCCAGAACCATGTGTAGGCATCTCGACGTGTCTCGTAAAAGCCGCATTTAGGGCGTTTGCAGATCACAGACAACGAACTTGTTGGCTATCTAATACTGGTCTACAACACTCCAAGAGATTCCCCGGCTCTACGTTCAAAGCCCGGGAATGCATTTGGAACATGAGCAGGGGGCAAATCTGCTACCTGCTTGGGGCCTTTACTGGGCACTTTGGAACCAACGACATGCTCATGAAGATGGGTCTAACCGCGACACCCATGTGCAGGTTGTGTGGGGAACATACGGAACGCATGGAGCACCTACTGTGCACATGCGATGCACTGGCTGGTAAGCGAATGAGTCTCCTAGGGGTTGGATACCCAAAACCAGAAGATTATAGGCTCATATCTCCTAGTCTCGTTGTAAAACTCATGAAAACAGTTTTCGACGAGAATGAGGAGGAGTAAGTTATCTAGGGGACCAAAAAAGATCCCAATGGGTCGAAGTGTCCGAGTTATTTCTCGGCCCTTCCATAAGATAAGAAAACATAAGCATTTGTTAAAATGTTCTTGTTTTGTTGTAATAACTTAGTTTAATAAACTCACCACCTGATGATAATTGGATGACCGAAAACTCTTAGGTGTGAACTTACCTGTAAAAGACAAAATATCATTTTTAGTGCGAATTAACAATAAATAAAAACTATAAAATAAAATCAGAAAAATTACTAAATCATACTGCTTATGGTTTAAAACCAAAAAAACTAACAATCCCGAATTCATATTAAACGTAATAAAACAACCAAAAATTTCAAATTCATCACTTTTCCAATACTTAGTAAAGCAAAATAAACAAAAGTGTAAACTATTCAAAAAGACGAACATTCGGGCAATACCTGTAGGTACCGATCTAACATATTTTTAACCGACTTACCAAAAAGGAGGAGGTTTTATGTTCGACATTATGTATGTTTTTTTTGTGTATGTTCACTGATATCTCCGTCAATTGTGGACCGATTTTGAAAATTATTTTTTTGTTTGAAAGAGGATGTTTCGAAATTGGTCCCATTTTAATTTGGTGAAGATCTGATGAAGAACTTTGGAGATATACAACAGAACTCTTCAATAAATGTCGGAAAATCTTTCCAAATAAAAACTACAAAGTGAAAAATAATTTTATTTTTGGAAGTCGGTGTCCATAACGCAAAAAAATGGTACCTACGAAAGACACCGACTTCCAAAAATTAAATTATTTTTCACTTTGTAATTTTTATTTGGAAGTCGGTAGTATTTTTTTGCAAATAAGTTTTTTTTATGTTGGAAGCTTATTCAGATAAGTATTATCAAGATCAGCCAAAATTATGTAGTAACTAGTAACCATCTAATTAATGTAAATCAACCTCCTAGACAGAAGACGTTAATAGAGCCATCATTCACATCGCATGCGCAGACGCATTAAATAAATCATAGCGCACAGTTACCGTCCATTTCGGCGAAATTGCTGCTAATAGGATCAAATTGTAGGTTATGTTTGACAGTTAAGTGAAACAAAATACGTACGTATAATATTTGTTTCCTTCTGCTTCGGCGAGTTTTAATTAAATAATAAACGTGCAACCAAGGTGATCTATGCGCTGCCACCGAAGACGCCGTGGAAATGCTTAAGCTTTGGGCCAAACAAATATGAACGATTGTCGTGCTAGCGACAAGAAGAAAAAGAATATTGAATAATAATGGCTATCGTAAAATAGAGTCTTAGATTTTTTCAAGGATTTATGATATTACACACTATTAGGTCGGTACAGAGACTGGTGGTGAGGAACAGAGTGGAAAGTCATCGATGAAGTGGTTCAAAAGTCCCTGTTACTACTATGCGCCAGATTATAGATTTAAATTAAAAGAACCAGATGGTGAGTGATCATGAGGCGAATTACAAAGTCATCAATCACGTCTGTAAATGACTCTTGCTATAAAAAGAATTCTGCTCTAAGCATTCGATTGCTTTTCAGAATATCTCAAATAAGTAGAAACTAAACTAATGGTGTAATTTATTACCGTGGCAGTTTCAACTTAAGTAGTGTTGTACTTGAGACTTCCACGATTAATTTAGCAGAGTGGAATCTAAATGGGTGAAAACTCCCGTGGACGCCACAATACGACAACGATGCGACAACCCGATAACAGCGTTTCATCTATAGAGCAATTTCAAACGATCTACATGAAAACGCTTTGTCGCGTTGCATCTTTCTTGCTGCCTTAATATGTAACTCTATTGGATTTCCTGACGCATATCGCGTACACGTATTATCTAAGAAAATTCCAAGTGGCAATTGGTCGAATTGTATCGCACTGCGTCCATGTGAACATATTTTCAACATAAATCACCTGTGATATAAATAATATTGAGCCAGTAAGGAAGGTCGTTTAGAGCCTATAAACGTAACTCAACACAAAACATAACACTTTCTTACAAACAACACAAGCAGAACTCTACACGTTATCATAGAAATCGAAAATACCTTTCTATTGCTCCATCCTCACAATTTTTACTTTTTAAGGTCACCCATTGAAAAGGAATGAATCGTCAATATTTCTACTTATCACCGATGACTGGCAATTTGTGGAGAAAGTGGTCATTGTGATGCAGATCTGTTGGTTTTATCAATAGTTATAACAGGAACCAGTAATGAGGTATTTTGCATATGTTAGGCCAGTTTTTTGTTACCATTTGTTTTGTAACTAACAATGATCGTTCTCGTATTTAAAAGGGAAGATGGAGTGGTTATCTGCATATTGTTTTAAGTTTAGTTTCAAAGTCAATGTCTTTTTCTGTACAATTTTTCTTAAAAATCGGTCAGTAAAATGAGCCCACGGCTACATAAAATAAATTATTTTTGGCCGTGATTTCCCTTTCCTGGGTTTAAGTAGGTAAATTGTTATTAGGTCTAGATAGTTTAAGGAACTACGCATGATTAAAAATAATTAACAAGCTTAGCTAAACAGTAACTTACTAGAGAGTGATAATAAAGGCGAAAGTTTATGCGAGTGTATGTTTGTTACTTCTTCACGCGCAAACGGCTTAACTGATCTAGATAAAATTTGGCACAGAGATAGATTATGGCCAGGAATTTATCCCGGGAATATGTTCCCTCGGGATAATTTTCAGCGTTCACGCGGGCGATGCCGCTGGCAGAAGCTAGTAACATTATAAAGGCTAAAGTTTGTGAGTGTGTGTGTGTTTTTATGTTTGTTACTTCTTCACGCTCAAACGGCCGAACAGATCTGGATGAAATTTGCACAGAGATAGATTATAGCCAGGAATTTATCCCGGGAATATGTTTCCACAGGATAATTTTCGACTTTCTGCTAGTACTAAATAATGTAATACATAAGTAGTAGATAAAGTAAGGGACTAGATAAAGTGTAATTTTCTCAGCGGTAAAGGTTGTCAAGATTTACAAAATGTTGACTGACGAAATGTCACGACCGTGGTCGATCCCAAATATTTTAAACATAAACCAGCAATAACGTTTGCCCACGGCTGATGATGATGTTATTTTAAATATAAACCAGCAATAACGTTTGCCTATCGCTGATGATAATGTTATTTTAAACATAAACCAGCAAAGCGTTTGCTTATCGCTGACGATAATGTTATTTTGAACATAAACCAGCAATAACGTTTGCCTATCGCTGATGATAATGTTATTTTAAACATAAACCAGCAATAACGTTTGCCTATCGCTGATGATAATGTTATTTTAAACATAACCAGCAATAACGTTTGCATATCGCTGATGACAATGTTATTTTAAACATAACCAGCAATAACGTTTGCCTATCGCAGATGATAATGTTATTTTAAACAAAAACCAGCAATAATGTTTGCCGATAGCTGATGATAGTGTTAGTTTTGTCTGTTTGCTTTGCGATGAATTTTTCCGTTTGTTTGTCTGTTGTGTTTCATTTCATTACCATTTACTGCTAAGTGTCTAATAAATATTATATCACCATTAGGTTGTATAATATAAACTCCTTCATCTTGATCAATTTCACAGTATCCAAACGTGTTTCTATTTCATCTACTCATCTTATTGGTATTCTAAATCATCTACCTATATCTGCTAACTTTACAATCTCGATCGAAGATTCCTCTACATAACTAGCATTCAAACCACAAAGTGCGTAAAAAGAAACGCAAGAGTATCGTAAATGCGTTCCATTATACGGTCGCCGGTGTTGTATCAAAAGCGATGTGGTTTGTTCATTATTATAGCTGAGGTTTTCAATAATATCGCAAAGTGTTCGTGCTATTGAACGTGAAAGTCTGTAAAGCGATTTTGTTGAAAGATGAGGGTAATGAGAAATTATTGCAGTTGGTGGAAATTTGTATGATTATTTGTTTTTATATTCAATCTATTGTGAATCAACTTTCGAAAAGCTTGGCGGAAATCGTTTGGTGAAATAACTTGGACGCTTTGAAAATTGTAAGTAGTTAATAGTTAGTCATCATCATCATATCAGCCGAAAGACGTCCACTGCTGGACATAGGTCTCCCCCAACCCAAGCGTCGCCACATTGACCGGTCCCGTGCGTCTCGCAACCAGCGGATCGCCGCAACCTTCACCAGGTCATCGGTCCACCTGGTGGGAGGCCTTCCAACGCAACGTCTTCCGGTTCGCGGTCGCCACTCCAGAACCTTTCTGCCCTATCGGCCATCCGTTCTGCGAGCAATGTGCCCTGTCCACTGCCACTTAAGTTTGGCAATTCTTCGTGCTATGTCGGTAATAGTAGTAGGCCCAAATAATATCAAGTGTCATCAAAATCGGTCCAGCAATTTTCAAGATATGGAGCATACAACCGAACTCCTTAACGACAAACAGCACAAATGTGTAAATTGAGTTATTATGGGTATTTTGTTAATCCTTTAGGTACCGTATTATAGAAATTGCAAATTTTTAGTGATGGTGTACTAAAACTAACAACCTCCTCCTTTTTGGGAAGTCGGTTAAAAAGTGAGAAATAAAAACATTTTCACAAAAAATTAACCGGCTTCAAAAGCAAATCATTGAAAAGTGCAAAACAACTTCCGCTTCGGAAGTCGGTGTCTAAAAATTATAAAAACAAGAGGTACCAAAGACACTGACTAATAATGGAACGAATATCAGTAATGGATGGCCACCCATCCATAGAACCACCTCGACAAGCGTTGCTTAACCTTGAAGATCGATCTGTGCTCCTGTTATTACATAGCCAAGAGCTGCATGTAGACCGTTTATTACCAGCCAGTACATAATATGTACAATTACTCATGATTAATTATTACGAGATCCGTCATACGAGTTTAATTTTGTGAAAGTTATACTAACATAAATTACTTTTACAATATGAAGATGGGTGATAAGAAAACATATTTAATTTATTTATTACATAATGTGAAGATGATCATGTGTAGGCCGGCTATCACTTTGATAAATCTCATAATTATTTCGATCAAAATCAGCCTACACATTGTTTTATATTTCTTTAATCACACAATTTGTAAATAATATTACTATGGAAAGTTATGATTTATATTTATCGCCTTAGGTACTATTTTTCAATATTATCATTTATTTAATAAAACTTTATGCATACGTACAAAGGCGGACATAATACCTTAGGCATTTCTATCTGTCAACTTAGAGTGGTGCAGAGATTTATAACATGGCAGGTGAAATTAAATTAAAAATTACATCATACATCTAGAGTTGCCAAGCTACACAGCTTGGCTCATCGCCGCAAAGTTGCCTGCTTGTTGGTCTTCTACAGACTGTACTTCGGTGAGTGTGCTCAAGAACTCCACGACCTCATCCCACCAGCCCCCTTCTACCATCGGACATCTAGACGCACTGCAAGTTATCATCCTTACCTTGTTGCCATTCCACCAATTCGCACCACGCGCTTCCAAACATCCTTCATAATGCGCACAGCGAATTAATGGAACTCACTACCTGCGTCTGCGTTTCCGAACGCATTCAACCCGAATCTCTTCAAAGTTAGAGTGAACAGGCTTCTTCTGGGTAAGCTCACTCCATCGTTGACTCTGTCTCTGTCACCTATGACCTAGACTAGAGTCAAGAGCAAACCCATCACAAATAAAAAAAAAACTATTGTTCTGTCAGCTGTTTTAGATATAAGTACCCATAAATGTGGGAGGTCACAAAAGACATCTCACGCCAGATCCAAATGGTCGTCAACCGCTGTCTTCGTCGCATACTCGGCCCGAGACCATCACCAACGTAGAGCTGTTGCAGCAATGCCACGAGAGCCCGATCGACCGCCAGATCAAGCTTCGCAAATGGAATCGGATTGGCCACACGATGCGAAGGGATTCAGATCATATACCGAAGGAAGCGCTGGATTGGAATCCCCAAGGCAAAAGAAAGCGTGGACGTCCTCGTCAAACCTGGCGTCGCACCATTTTGGCGGAAACGACGAGCATCGGTATGACGTGGAGCGAGGTGAAGCGTGAAGGTCAAGATCGATCGCGACGGAGGACTTCTGTGGACGCCCTTTGCCTCATCCAGGGCACGTAGGACGTTAAGTCAGTAAGTCAGTACCCATAAATGAAAAAAAGTATTTATATGTCATAAAAATACCACAATATTATAAATCTCGACAGACAAAATAAAAATGATCCCAACGCATCGTGTGATACCGTTCCATCATTAATCCAGTTCAAAAAGATCGTAAGCGCCACAACAGTTACAGATTAATTTGCCGTTATTAAAATTGCAACACACTTTCAAACAAATATATCTTTTTGCGTACATCTAACTCAACTTTATCACAATTCTCAACTCTATTCCTTTACGTACAAGGATGGATGATCTTGTGAATTTATTTGTCGAGTTGTATTTTAAGTAAGTAACAATAGAAAGTCACGTGGGTAGAATCATGTAATTTAATTGAGGGTTCGTGATATATAGTAATAATAATTGCACCATATATGTAACGGAAAATGTATATAATTTATTATATTGAAGCGCATTAGACCGATAAAAGGCTATATAAAGCGAATTCTTCAGGAGAAAATATTCGTTTTTAAATAGGCCTGAATTTCGTCGAATTCCACTATAAAAATTAAAAACTAAGCCTCGTACTCGCGTCGGGGAACCGCCAACGTTTACAGCAGTTATTTTAGTTACTTAGCGGTTCCCTGATGCGAGTACGAGGCTTATTTTTTACTTTTTAGAAGTTTGTGTCGGAACTATTTAAAGTTTATTTTTATTTCATGCTTTTTAAACTACATTTGCGCAACCAACCCGCACTGGGCCCGCGTGGTGGATAACGGCCCATTCCCTCTCACAGAGAGGAGGCCTGTGTCCCAGCAGTGGGAACATTAATAGGCCGATGATGTGATGTGATGTGAAACTACATTTTACTAATATTATAAATATGAAAGTTTGATGGATGTATGTTTGTAACTCAATCACGCCAGAACGGCTGAACGGATCTGGATGAAATTTGGCACAGATATAGTCTAGAATAGCACATGGCATAATGTTCCATTGGGATGATAAAACATTTTCCACACGGGCGAGGCCGCGGGCACAAGCTAGTATAATATACCTAGTACGAGTCACGCTTCAATCGACAATCCATCAAAACACGTAATAATGACACGATAAACGTAATTTGCGAAAAAAACAGATTCAAAATGAGAACTGTTGAACGGCTGAACCGATTTTAATCAAACATAGCTAAGAACACTATCGACAAAGATACCTTTCAAACAAAACAAACTAAATCAAAAACGGCTCATCCGTTTACGAGCTATGAGGACACACAGATACATAAACACGCTTCGATCGACAATGAATCAAAAATTACGTGTTGTGATAGATTGTCATTTGTTTATACTAAATAAATTATGTAGTTTAAATACATGAAATAAAATTTTTATTGATATTTTTAATTTAATTTGATTTTTAGAGGTGTTTATCGGGCGTTTTATTAAGTCGATCGAATTGCATCGCATAGCGTCCTTGTAAACCTGCAATTTCGTTTCGTAAAAATCGCTTATGGGTGTGATATAAATCGAATTGCATCGACCAATCAGAAAACTCTCTAAAGTGTCATGTCTGTATCAACAACATACTTGTGTCTTGAAGAATTTCTCGGAGATTTGTTACGAAAATTCTCCGCACAGTCGAAGAGAAAATACTGGCATATAAAATTATCTTAAGATCTTGCTGTCGACAGATATTAATTTACTTAACCGTAAATCTCAACACGTAATTGCTACTTCCCTGCGCAACATTTATTTGATTTTATTTGCAATTAATTATAAAGCCTGCATTAATATTGCAGGATTAAGAAGATTTATTTACAGGTAGTAATATGTTGCATTGACAACACGTCAGTAAGTCTACGATTATCAAAGATCTAAAAAATTAGGGCCAGGACCAACGGCTTAACATGCTTTCCAAGGCAAGTAGGACTCTTGCAATGGTCACTCATCCACGGACCGACATCGGCATGCGTTGCTTGACCTTGAAGATCGACCCGTGAGGCTATTATTATTTAGCCACGACCCACCAGCTCCTCGCTTTTAAGTCCATGTAACACGCTAAAATTCTGATTATAGGTCTAAAATAGCTATTTATTTATCCCCTTGAGATCAATTGGGAATGTTGGTACCCAGAAACAATTGATTTTCTATTGTGTCTGCTATTGTGCACTCAGGGGATTATAGGAATATGAAAAATGTAATAAAAATAATAATAGCCTTTAATTGCCTATAAAGAACTAGAGCCAAGATGGACTATAATTAGCCAGGACTAGGACACACGCGGCATTTTATAATTATTGTATCCCACATTTATTCCCAAGATTAGAATTTATAGGCCACCTGTGCTGAATTCTATATTTTTTCCACGCAAGCACCATTTGAAACGACTTATTTATTTTATCTTATAAACGAACATGGGACTAACTAAGGCTTCCAGGTGCAATTATTACCATAAATACAGGCAGATGTAACCCTTTTATAGAGCCCGGTTTAGCATATAAATTGGCGGCATTTTAACCGCCATATTAGTCCGCCATCTTCTATTATATTCAAATTGAGAACGGGAGGCGTTCGTTGTAGAAATGTCATATTTGAATTGGTTTGAATCTTTGAATAGTTTGTCTGTGTGGTACTGCTTATTATAGTGATCTTTTATGGCACTGAAATACTGATAATTGCAAGGTTCTGGAATATTAACTGAATACACTCTGGACCTATACATAAATTTGTTATTTAACGATAGTGTTTGATGGCAGATAAACTGTGCTAGAAATGTACACAACTCTGATATATATATATATATATAGATATATTTATATATATATATCAGAGTTGTGTAATATATATATATATATATATATATTTTAAACGTTGCCCCACACTAGGAATTTCTCCTGTATCGTGGGTGCGTTTACAAACATATAAACTCACATACACAAACATCCAGCAACAACTACAACAACAACTATTTGTAGATCATACAAATAATTGTTCCGTGCGGGAATCGAACCCGCGACACGCAGCGCAACAGTCAATCGCTCAACCACTGCGCCAACCGTGCGCCCGAATTATTATTGTTTTATCGAATCTAAGGGCACACAAAGAATGTCAAAGGATACGTATCTAATTAAATTGTTCGTATATTTGTATGCCAGTCAAAATCAAAATCAAATATTTTTATTTTACATAGGCCTACATGGGCACTTATAAAACGTCGACAAAAGGTGCACGGTTCGGGTTAGTCGTTTCCTATGGAGAAGAACCGGCAAGAAACTCCATGGTTACTCTTTTAGACAAAACCATCTACGGATACAGATGGCTCACAGATGAACGTGCAAAAAAATACTATGAAACAAATCGTCGCTGTATTTAAAAAAAAGTATACCACGAACCGAGTAAATACTTTTAATTGCAAGTCGCTGTTAACACCATCTACATATATCCGTGGAACGGAACCGAACACGATCGATGTTCTTAGAAAAATATCAGTTTAATCAGACGAAAAACGCTAGTTACGTCGGCTCAGTTTCTTTGTATGGGATAAGCATCTGTATCCTAGTATTACATTATCTGTGGTACAGGTCATACGCATCGCACATCGTGAGATGCGACTTATGTAGCTGTCTCATCTTTTATTCCAAAAGTTTTCAAGTTCAGCAATATTTGGAAGAAAGTGTGTCTGTGCAAACTGCCTTGCATTGAGTTGTTGAGAGTTTACAATGCATGTCCTCGAAAAGAGCGTTTTCCAAACAGCCAAACTGTGCGGAAAGTGTCACTTTTTTTACTAGTGCTTTTTACTTGCCTGTACTTTTTTATTTTTTAACTCCTACGTCAGCCCGCCGCATAGAGGTTTTATTATTTGAGAAAAGTTTTAAAAATTAGTTAAGTACAGATGATCATTCATAAAAAAGTTAAAACAAAACTAATACTTCATTTAAGGCGTTTTTAATTACTCTAGATTTAGATTTTGATCAATAAATTAATTTTAAATATTCATTAAATATGTTTGGCAGAATTAATATTTTGCTCTTGGCTTTTTGCGTTACGACGAGACAGCTTTTTGCACATGCGCAGTAGATATGCCCGAGGAACTAAGAACTATTAGTTAATCTGTGGATATGCTGAGCGCCCTTGAATAAGCGCCATTTTATTAATTTCTTGCTTGTTTCAGATATATTTTTTTATTTCCTCGCACAATGCATAGTAAAATGTTGTATGATACACGTGCGTAAGATGATTTCCGACTCGTATCCTACTTTCCGCACTTGTAGCATAAATAACTATTACAATGGTATTAGAGTACTTAATTGATACTAGAAGTAAGCTTATATCGGGGTTTAACGTGAAGTTATTAAGCGTGTAAGAAGAATGGTGTAGGATTTTTCTGCACATTCAATTAAGTACCTATTTATTTCAAACAGTCAGTCAGTCGCTAGTCGCATGTTTTTTCTATATATATGGAAAAGCTCGTGCAGGAAACTTCAAGGACACACATTCTAAAAAAAAAAAATAGTTTACGTCACTATTTTTATTGAAATTATTGGTATTGATAAACATATTGGGAAAGTTAGTAAAAAACTTAAAATATCTCGATCCTCGTTTTTCATAGAATGTTTTGAACACCCAATTATATATGAACAATCATCATTATTTTATATGTTTTGATTGTCCTTTTAATAATTTTCTTAAAGTCATATCTACGTTTTGAGGAAACTGAATTTATTTTCAGATTATAATCAATTTATTTTCTGGCGTTTCTCAAAATACTTGCTGTTTATCACGGAATCCATGAATAAACTTGCTAAAATTAATTAAATTATACAAATACGGTTTGAAGATATAAGATAAAATTACTTAGTGGCGTCGTGAAGTAGATATTAAAGATTAATTTTACGGCCATTCTGAAGTCAATCATCGGGCCTTATTCCCATATGAAGAGTGAGAAATTTCTATCGATAAAGATTTTACCGTAATGTGCATCCGCACATTAATTAATATGGACAGTTTACCGCCTCTACATTGCTCTACTTAAAGCTAAGCTTAAGCCCTATATTCGTTGTATACAAAGTTGCGAAACATTGCACACAACAGAACCTTAAACATCGTCGCCGGGTTGACAGCTTGTCGGTTTTTTATCGGTTGAATTTCGGGGAGTGTGCGATGGAATTGCATGATCTAATTCCACCTAGCCCATTTCATCATCGTACTACAAGACGTACGGTGATGCGCCATCGATACATGGTGGACATCCCACCCATACGCACTAAACGTTTTGAAAATACTTTCATTATGTGTACAGCTAAGGAGTGGAATTCCCTGCCGGAGTTTGTGTTTCCCGATAGCTACAACCTCGGGGTTTTTAAGTCAAGAGTGAAAAGAAAAAAGCGCGAGCCTATAAATAAATAAAAAAAAATTGTTGCTCGCATATTTTTCTGAAATCAAGGATGCGCAACTATTGTTTACTGTTAATG
This sequence comes from Orthosia incerta, assembly GCA_948252205.1. Taxonomy (NCBI): domain Eukaryota; kingdom Metazoa; phylum Arthropoda; class Insecta; order Lepidoptera; family Noctuidae; genus Orthosia; species Orthosia incerta. The sequence goes on from OX411743.1 coordinate 33,893,777, forward strand.
AATATATCTTTATCTTCCTGCCCTTGTCATATGTTACTTGGGGTCAGCGCAAAACGTTTTCTTCATAAATGCTCCCGTCGAACGTCACGCTGCGAGTATCACTCACTTGTTTTTTTTATAAAGTTTTAATTAATACTTCCAACTTACCACAGTGTCTCAAGACGAAAGTCTATGACCAGTGTGTATTGTCAGCGATTGCTTACGGGATAGAGACGTGGTAGCTCACAATGGGCTTCATCAGAAGGTTTAAAGTCGCCCAAAGGGCAATGTAGAGAGCTATGTTCGGCGTTTCCTTGCGTGTTCGAATCAGAAATGAACACATCCGCAAGAGAACCAAGATTATCGACATAGCCCGAAGAATTGCCAATCTTAAGTGTCAGTGACATTGCTCGCAGTACGGATGGCCGTTGGGCCGAAAAGTTCTAGAGTGGCGACCGCGTACTGCGAAAGACAGCAGCGTTGGGTGGAGCGACGACCTGGTCTAGGCACGGGAGTCCGGTGGATGCGAAATTGCTCAGGACCGATCATTATGGTGATGCTTGGAGGATGCCTATGTCCAGCGGTGGACGTTTTTCGGATGAACAAAATGATGAATATAATACGTCTAAGAGCATATTGCCAACAACACAGCAACGTGCTGCCTGCAACAAAAACAATATTGCTAAAACAAAGTTGCTCGGTTTATTTTCCTACGATTACAAACCTCCATAAATTATCTATAGGAGGTTGCTTATAATTAAGGCCATTACCTGGAGCTTCTAATAAATAGAGTTAGAACTCAATTCTCTACAATTTACCGCTTTGATTGAACTAATTTTAATCACGGAAAATGTAGAGCAGAAAATTGGGGTTATTCCCAGTTGTCGCCACTGGTGACGCCACCACTGGCGACAAATGGGAATATTTTTCAAAAAAAATCCCAGTTGTCACCAGTGGTGGCGCCACCAGTGGCGACAACTGGGAATGGCCATTCTTCTAGTTCCCAGTTGTCACCAGTGGCGACAGATGGGAAATATAAAGTGATACGCCTCCGGTGGGGGCGATGCTAGAGCTGAATTATAGTGATGGGGTTTCATTATTGTATCACTAACGAAGTTTTAAATAGGTATATTTTATATTTTCTTAAATAAAACTTTTACACGTTACTTGGGAAGATATATATTTTTATAAATCACAATATTTGTATTCATTGAGATTAAAACTGCACAAGTACAGTTTCCAGTACTACAACTATTACAGATCATATAATTATTTTACTTAAAACTATATTATTAGGTTCTTATCACAAACTAAATAGTAATGAATATGTACATAATTGCAATATATTTACAATCAGCCATAACTTCCGCGCTCCGATCCTGTCGATCAACCCCCTCCACTATGCTGTTGTCGGTTCGTAGACCAGTGACGTAACACTTACCAGTGCATTCCCAACAATGTCAGGGTCAAGTGCGTCGTGCAGTTCTGGTGAAGTTTCGTTAGTTTATATAAAAAGACGTCACGGGACTATTCTGCTTCGCGCAGGTTTCCAATATCATATAAAAAGGAAACATAAAAGTGGGTTAACTGTGTGGGAATGCATCAAACGAAAATACAAGTGTAAAGGAATTATAAAGATAAAAGTAAGTTTTCGGCTTTCATTTATTATTATTATTTATATGAAAGTGGAGGGGGTTGATCGACAGGATCGGAGCGCGGAAGTTATGGCTGATTGTAAATATATTGCAATTATGTACATATTCATTACTATTTAGTTTGTGATAAGAACCTAATAATATAGTTTTAAGTAAAATAATTATATGATCTGTAATAGTTGTAGTACTGGAAACTGTACTTGTGCAGTTTTAATCTCAATGAATACAAATATTGTGATTTATAAAAATATATATCTTCCCAAGTAACGTGTAAAAGTTTTATTTAAGAAAATATAAAATATACCTATTTAAAACTTCGTTAGTGATACAATAATGAAACCCCATCACTATAATTCAGCTCTAGCATCGCCCCCACCGGAGGCGTATCACTTTATATTTCCCATCTGTCGCCACTGGTGACAACTGGGAACTAGAAGAATGGCCATTCCCAGTTGTCGCCACTGGTGGCGCCACCACTGGTGACAACTGGGATTTTTTTTGAAAAATATTCCCATTTGTCGCCAGTGGTGGCGTCACCAGTGGCGACAACTGGGAATAACCCGAAAATTGTGGAGTCTTCCTATTTATTTATCTGATGGCTAGCCAACAATTGAGTTCACTTTAGATTCACAATTCTTTAGACCAATGTTCATTTTCTATATAGGAAATGTATTGTATTCATTTACATTTTATATCGAAAATAAAGTGACACTTGCACTAAATTATTCTTCCATCTTTGAAATTCTCACGAAATAATGAATACCGCTCCCAATTTTTCGTCTTTCTTGATTTTTTTGGAAAATAAACGTGATCTAGACCAAATCTCTGAAAGGGCAATTCCAAATCGCTCCCTTGGGTTAAAAGTGAGTTTTAACCCAAACTAAATAAATATATTATGTATAACAACTTTAACATTCCATCTCGTTTACAAGTAGCATTTCTTTTCTTTTTAGTAAGTTACCGGAACAATAACTCAGCCTTTGTCGATCCATCTTCAACTTCAAGTCGACAATGATGAGAATCAAACGTCAAGTTCTATGATTTCCAACCGTTTCTTCGTCATTATTTCCGCGTAGTATTCTCCTAGCGACGCATGCTCACCTGGTATGTGTGAGAGTACATTAATTATCTCTAACGAAGATCACTAACGTGCTGCAAAATTCCTTCTAATATTGTAAAGAAATTCTTTAAGACAGGTGAGTAGCTGTGATGTTAAGAGAACCGTTTCTTGAGCGCATTTTTAGGGTTCCGTACCTCACAAGGAAAAAAGGAACCGTTATAGGATCACTCCATTGTTTATTTGTCAAGACCCTTTATTAGTATTATCGTATTATTATCCAGTCTGCAAGTCTGTAACTCTGTCTGTCTGTGACCTTTTCACGCCTAAACCGCTGAACCGATTTAGATTAAAATTTGTGTATGGAGATAGTTTGAGACCCTGAGAATAGAATAGAATAATTTTATTAAGAATAGAATAATTTATTAAAAAAGTAAGTAAGTTCACAAGAATGTACATTAGGTGCAGTAGTATTATTTCTAAAACAATGGTATAAATAGTGCTTATATGTAAATTATAACTAAAATATTTTATTACAACTCCAAGATTTTAGACAAGAATTTCTATTTTTGGTAGGGACCTGCCCGATTTAGGTTCTTTCAAACCTGTGTTTCAGGCCATCACTTTACAAAAAATAATAATTGAGTCACTTAAAATATTAAATAAAATTAGTCTATTAACAAACAAGAAATATATAATTTGGTACAAAACACAAAAAAGATACAAAAAATAAAAACAAAATTAAGTAATTAAAGTATGTACAAGTAGATATGAGGGTATACCCTTATCAAACAACAATTTCTAGAAGTTTTTCTGTGTCACTGTAATTGAGTGTCCCTAAATAATCTTTTAATGTAAAACAGCATTTTTTATATGTTAAGCTATAAACATTGAGTAACCTGTTGAGTCTATTATACAGAAAAGGTCCTAAAAACACATAAAACCGATTAATAAACGCATGTCTGGTTTGTGGCATAGAGCATACCAGATCCTTCCGTCTCTTGTCCGATGGAACTGGATCATAGGGTAGTGCAATGTGCTGTTGCAGTATTGTGTGGAAAATAAATAATTGCCGTACTGTAAGAACATCACATGCTTTGTTTGTAGAGCAGCTGTGTCGGAAATCGAAAAGGGCGAAAGGTAGCAACCTTTAGAATTGCTCTTTGAGCACGTTCTAGGGGAAGTAAAATTGAATTAGCCGCGCCACCCCAAGAAGTTATACAGTAAGAGGGAATGCATTGACACAACGCTAAATAAATCTGTTTAATTAATTTAAAGTCAGCTATACTACGTAAATTCTTAAAAACATATATTAATTTGCGCACTCTAGTACATAGTAACTCGATATGTTTACGGAAATTCAGATTGGAGTCAATAGTGACGCCTAGATATTTAAACTGATCAGCTTTAGCTAAAGTAGGGCAAGAGCATGCAGTGTCAGCGTACGTGTTACAGGTATGCGCGTAAATGTTTAGGTTAGTAAGCGGTATGTTAGTATTTCTCATTGTAAATAAAATGTATTTGGTTTTATCTGAATTCAGTGTTAGAAGATTAGACTTGAGCCATTTAGACACCATGTTAAAGCCATTCTGAGCATGTTCATAAACCTCAGCTCTTGACTTAGCTGCAAACAACAGAGCGGTGTCATCAGCATAAGACATTATGACACCATTTTGCAGTCGCAGGCTACATAGGTCATTTATGTAGACTAAAAATAATGTGGGACCTAAAATACTACCTTGTGGAATTCCAAAACAACTATTAGTAAGATCAGAACTTGTATACGGACCAATTTTGACACACTGCTGCCTATCGCTGAGGTAATCAGAAAGCAGTAGAAGTTGCGATCCTCTTATCCCAAGCGATTCAAGCTTCTGCAAAAGTGTATCACAAGAAATTGTATCGAAGGCCTTGGCAAGGTCTAGAAAGATCCCAGCCGTATGCATTCCGTTATCCAGGTTTGTACTAATATAATTAGTCAATTTATTTACTGCTTGGCTAGTTGATCTTTTGGGCCTGAACCCAAATTGATTATCTGAAATTAGTTTGTTATCTTCTAAGTATTTTAGCAATCTACTGTTGATAATTTTTTTCTAAGATTTTAGAAAGGCCTGTTAAGACTGAAATGGGTCTGTAATTGTTCACACTGTTTTTATCTCCTGATTTAAAAATAGGTGTGACCACAGATTTTTTTAGCAATTTAGGAAATATTCCTTTGGATAAACATAACTGAAAAATGTGGGTTAACGGAGGGGCGAGGAGGTGTTTAAACCTTTTAAGAATATTATTGGGTATATTATCCCACCCAGTAGCACAAACATCCTTCAACCCTTCTATTATTCTTACTACTTCGTTGACGTCAGTATCTAATAAAACAAAAGAATTTAATGTAGAAGGTGTTCTAGCTGGATTTTGAGGGGGAAGACGACAACTATTTAAGGATTTTTCTGCCAAGTTCTTACCAACGTTCACAAAAAAGTTGTTTACTTTATTCGTTGCTTTGGATGGGTTAACCTCCGTAGTTAGTAAATCAAGCGGAGGTTCGGGATTTTTTGATCTAAATGTATTGGTTTTTATATATTTCCACACAAGTTTACTATTTTTCCCTGCTTTCTGTAATTCATTTTTATCGTATTGGATTTTTAGTTTTTTCAAAAGATTATTACAGAAATGTCTATATCTTTTATAAGTAACAGAAAGTATTTCGTCATCGGGTGAGAGTTTTGATTTTAAGTGAAGTTTGTCTCTGTTTCTTATACAACGAACGAGACCGGGTGTGATCCATGGTTTAATACAACTATACTTTCTAGGGATTGTCTTAGTGAAAGTATTTTTGCTAATTGCATTCTGTAGTGAATTTATGAAATATTTTAGTGAAAAATTTGCATCAACAGATTCATAAACTGGGTCAAAATTAATACCGATTATGTCACTTTTAAGGTTTGTCATATTGACTTTAGTGTAGCTACGTTCGCAGTTTTTTCTAGGTGATCTTGTTTGGATTGTTAGTAAAACAGCTTGATGATCGGTAAGCGAGGAGTTAGTTACCAATGTTTTGGATGGATTTTTTGATTTTAGAATGATATGGTCCAAGCAAGAGCCGCTCTGATGTGTAGGGTGATAGTGAGCTGGTAAAAGTCCATGGGATGAGCAAATATTCAGATAATTATGTGTATGGGTGTCGAGTTTCTCGGAAGCAATGTTAATATTGATATCGCCCATAAGTATAATATTTTTGAAAGAACTTAAGTTTTTTAAGTTTGTGTCAAGTGAGACCAGAAATCCGTCGATATTATGAGAAGGGGGCCTATATATAGCCATGACTACTGTATCAGGAATAATCTTAATTATTAAGCTATTACTATCTTGGGAGGGGGGTTCTTCTTTGATAGTTCGCAAATTATTTTTAATATAAACTACTACTCCGTCGTTTTGATTTGTGTTCCTGTCTGTTTTGTATGAATAAAAACCGTCCAGAGATGGTAAGTCGACTGTTTGTTTGGACAACCAACATTCCGTCAAGACGATAATATCACAGTTTATGTCAAGTCTTTGTAACAACACTTCAAAACCGTTCATGTTTCGGTTAATGCTGCGAATATTTTGTGTAAGCAAGGTAAGAGTTTTGTCACCAGAGGGAAGAAGATATTTACAATCCTCAATATTACAGGTTTTAGATTCAGACACAGTAAAACTATCTAGATCACAGATGAGCTGATTGCTCATGATAGTTACAAACTAGGAAGAAGTACAATCAAAGGTGGTGAGTGCCTACTAAATAGAATAGTCTGTAGCGCTCTTAGGCGCCCTCATAGTCTATGGAGTTTATGTAATTGGTCTCTGCATATTTACGTGCTGGACAACTTACATCACCGGTTGGATGGTCGCATTTCCTCTTAAACCGTTTGCACGTCGCACATTGAGGGGGAGAAGATTTGCTGCTGCATTCCTTCAAGGAGTGTCCAGTTTCTCCACAGTGGCCGCACGTAGGACTGCTTTCACGGCAAAACTTGGTGGCGTGGCCAAACTGCTGGCAATTGAAGCATCTTGTGACAATTGTGAAATCTCGCACAGGGCATGAAGTCCAGTTAATAAATATTCGGCTTTGATTTATTAGCACTTTTCTTATGCTAGCGGACATTTCCAAGATGTAATTGCAGGTTGGAAGACCCTTTTTACCCGATTTATGGCTCAATTTGATGTTCTTAAGGAAGGTCTCTCGACTAGTATTCGGCAATTTGTCTGACAGATTTTGCTCAAAAATACAGTCAAATACTTCCTTCTCAGTAAGGGCGACGGGAACACCAATAACTGCTACCCTAGGGCGTCGTTTAGATGGTTCTTCTATTATAAGGTCAGAAGTAATAATATTCTCCGATTTTATTAGTTTTTCTATGTCGCCTTTGTTTTCCGTGCTAATCAGTACGCCTCCATTTTTTACTTTTTTCAGGCCACGGACTTGGATCTTAAGTTGTTCGGGAGAAATCAACTTTTGAACGAGTGACTTGGTGTCGTCACTGGTTTTAGTTTTATCGCTGGGATATATGGCAATAGAGCTTAGGTTAGCAGGACGGACGAAGTTGTCGGAGCCTTTCTTCACCATGCTAGCATAAGAAGATGAGGGGTTTATCTTTGATTCAAGAACTTCTTTGAACTGATCCAGAGAGTTCACCATGTTCTGCTGAAGTTGTAGGTGCTGGACGGTAGTGTGGCTCTGGATCATCTTCTGCTTCAGTGATTGGAAGAGGACAGCCATCTGAGAAGTCCCACTTGAGACCTTTCGGCAAAGAGTTGAGACACGGAGTTTCTGGTCCGAGTTCATTTTTCCATCAGTGAGAATAGTGCACACTTCGTTTAGAATGCTGTCTATTGATACTAACCATTTCTGGATCTCTGACGTGCTGATGACTTCACTCGGCAACTCATTCTCTGCAGGTGCAGGAGGATTTGGATTTCTCGGGGGCACTTCTTGGATAGGCGTCGGCGGAGGACTTCGTCTTAGTAGTTGGCTACGACCAAACGGGCTCGATCCTGGGGTAGACATACTACCCGTAACACTTTGTATAATGTAGATTAAAAATATAAAACCATTCAGTTCATCTTGCACACAAAGTCGGATGAAACCAACTAGTCACACGTGACACACTTAACTTTGTAACGTACTGACGCCGCAAAAATTGATTTATTTTATTATTTTGCAATTGTTAATAGATATTTCATTTTAGCAAGTACAAATAAACACGTCCGCTTAGTCTCGCGACTAAGCGATCACCGACATAGAAGGACATAGGATAGATTTTTATCCCGGAAATCATCCTTTAGGGGGTGGAAGTTTGTATGATGAACTAATACTCGTAATTTCTCAAGTATGGCGGCCCACTTCTATAATATTATGGCGTGATATAAAAATAGGTTATTCAAAGTACTAATGCTACGCAAACAAAGTCGCGGGCAACAGCTAGTTCTCTATATGAGCATAAGCCCATGCCCTGCAGTGGGACAGGACAAAGGGGCAAAGGTAGTAAATGTTTGTAAAAGTAATAATAGATTGTAAAAACGTAAAGAAGCACGCGATGTTCGGCTGTGCGGAAAAAGTAACTTTAGCTAATTGTAATTATTCACTTCATCATATCAGCCGAAAGACGTCCACTACTGGACATAGGCCTCCCCCAAGCGTCGCCACATTGACCGGTCTCGTGCGTCCCGCAACCAGCGGATTCCTGCAACCTACACCAGGTCATCGGTCCACCTGATGGGAGGCCTTCCAACGCAACGTCTACCGGTTCGCGGTCGCTAATCCATAACCTTTCTGCCCCATCGGCCATCCGTTCCGCGAGCAATGTGCCCTGCCCACTGCTACTTAAGTTTGGCAATTCTTTGGGCTATGTCGGTAACCCTGGTTCTCTTACGGATCTCAACATTTCTGATTCGATCACGCAAGGAAACGCCGAGCATAGAGGGCTATGCTCGGCGTCTCCATTGCCCTTTGAGATTATTTACTTATTCCTAATTAATTATAAATGTTATTATTGATTAAGCTAACTGACGCATCATATGTGGGGTCTTTAATTAAAACATTTGAATAATAAAGCTCAAATGCTAGCGCAAATATTTTTTTCATATTTATGTAGCGTAATTTTAATAATTTACCTGTGTTATATGCGAGTGTATTAATAACACCATAACTGAACCTGGGTTTTGTAAACAACTAACATTGACACAACAAACACACAAACAGGAAAATGTTTATCCGACTTAGTTATTCTCAAATTTTCTTTAACTAATATTTTCATCAACCCAGAACTATAAGAAAACAATATCAATCTGCTTAGGCTTTTTCCTAACTATATTGGGGTCGGCTTCCAGTCTTACGGAATTCAGCTGAGTACCAGTGTTTTACATGGAGCGACTGCCTATCTGACCTCCACAACCCAGTAACTGGGTAACACGATACCTCTTGGCAAGACTGCTGTCAGATCTCAAGCTTCTGACTACCCGTAACGACTGTCAAAGATCTTCAAATGACAGCCGGGACCAACGGCTTAACATGCTTTCCGAGGTACGGAGAAAACTCGGTATGTTGAAATGGTCACCCATCCACGGACCGAACTCGTCAAGCGTTGCATAACCTTGATGATCGACCAGTGCAGCTGTAATTATTTAGCCACGAGCTTCTACGAACTATAAGAAAACAAAATCTATAAATAAAATGTTTTCTAAGTCGCGTCGTTGCGTGTTCGCATTTTCTATTGATAGTCTGTTCAGGTAGGCACTTACGTTCGTAATCATATGCATGTCATGTTATGATTGCATAATTGGTTGTAATTACAACATTTTCATTATCAGGTTCCTAACCTTTTTTTTTATTTTATCTTTTTAATTTGTTGTTGTTTTTTTTTACCTTTGTATAGATTATTTTACCGATTGTGAATGTGTGAACTTTCTAGATTTCTAGATGATTGTTAACATTTGTTAACTTTTTATTTCGTTTTACATTATTTTTTTAATTTCGTACGACTTATTGTCGGGCCTACGTTGTCCCCCCATATCCAAGTACTAATGCTGTAACATGGAATTGTAAACACAACATTTATTAAATGAGTAACCATGGAGTTTCTTGCCGGTTCTTCTCCATAGGAAACGACTAACCCGAACCGTGCACCTTTTGTCGACGTTTTATAAGTGCCCATGTAGACCTACGCAAAATAAAATAAAAAATTGATTTGAATTGATTTGAACCTTACGTTGAATTTGTGCTTGTGTGAGTTATTTTCTGATTTTCTTTCTCTGGTTTATCAGACAATAGATTGATGGCAATATACTCGCCAACTAATACAAATGTGGGTGTACCATAGATGCAACACAAACACACGAACACTCACACCCACACACACACTACAGATAGTTGTTCCAGCTCTGGGTGTTATGTATGTGAGTTTATATGTTTGTAAACGCACCCAAGATCTTGGAAGAAATTCCTAGTGTGTGGCAAAGTTCTTTTTAGGGTTCCGTACCCAAAGGGTAAAAACGGGACCCTATTACTGAGACTTCACGATCCATCTGTCTGTCTGTCTGTCTGTCTGTCCGTCTGTCACCAGGCTGTATCTCATGAACCGTGATAGCTAGACAGTTGAAATTTTCACAGATGATGTATTTCTAGCCGCTATAACAACAAATACTAAAAACAGAATAAAATTAATATTTAAGGGGGGCTCCCATACAACAAACGTGATTTTTTTGCCGTTTTTTGCTCGATATTAATAACGGCAACAGGTAGACGCTTGAAATATTCATAGAATATTTAGTTGTATATTCACTTAAAAAAATAATTATTATTATATTAAAATAAAATAAAATAAGGGGGGCTCCCATACAACAAACGTGATGTTTTTTCCCGTTTTTTGCGATAATGGTGCGGAACCCTTCGTGTGCGAGTCCGACTCGCACTTGGCCAGTTTTTTTTTTAAAGGACTCTGCCTATCCCTTCGGAGATTATTGGGGTGATATTATGTTGTTTACCAGAACCAACCAGCATGGTGACATTTCATCATATGCATGTCATGTAATGATTGAATAATTAGTTGTAATTACAAAGTGACAACATTTTCATTAACAGGTTCCTAACCTTACGTTCAATATGTGCTTGTATGAGTTATTTTCTGATTTCCTTTCCCTGGTTTACCAGACTGAGGACAATAGACTCGAATAGACCTACTGCATGGGACTCAGACATTTCAGTATTTCCATGTTGAGCTTCTATTGTAAGTAGGTTAGTGCTTAGATTTTGTTGCAGACTCTTATTTAAAATCCAAAGCCTTAGATCAAGTAGCCTACGTTTCTAGAAAGCTCTATTTGACATATTTGACTCTGTTACATCCAGGAGAAAACGGATAGAGAAAACCTGCAACTTATGGTACGTAAACTGAATGATCACATTAATAGCTTACAGGACCAAGTACAAGCCCTTCGAGGAGAATTAAATTGCTTGAAGGAAAAAAAAGAAACTGAAGAACCCTTAAAAAAACAGGAAAGCGAGACAACAATATTTTCCCAGCGTACTAAAAGTGACGTTGAATATTGCACAGACGAGGATGAACTCGCTAAAGAGACTGAGTGGATAAGGGCCAAGAGCAGGAAGAAGAGGAAGCTTAACACCTCCCTTTCTCCAAAACAACAACCCGGATCAAGTGCCCAACAAGAAGAAAAACAAAAAAATGCGAAAGAGACTTCCGTCAAAAAAGTGCCCCCACCACCGCCAATCATAATAGACGGAGTTAAGAACTACCAATCATTCTACGACTCGCTAACTGAAACCATACCAGCCGAATCATTTACCGCTAAAATGATGAATGGGGATTGTGTGAAGGTGAACGCCAAAACAGAAGACTCTTATAGAGTAATTTCCAGGCTTTTGACAGAAAAAGAATACCATTGGCATTCGTACGAAAATAAGCAGGCTAGACCAATTAGAGTTGTTGTGAAGAAATTACATTCCTCTTGCCAACCTGATCGTATCAAAGACGATCTAACATCACAAGGACTGAAAATAGAAAACGTAGACAACAAATTGAGCTGGAAGAGTAAAGAACCACTCAATATGTTCGTTCTATCATTCAATAATGACGAAGATGTCAACAAAATCTATGGCATAAAGTACATTTTAGGGTGTAAAATTGAAATACACCCACTCAAAAATCCTAAACTCATTCCCCAATGCAAGAGATGCCAGGCATATGGGCATACTCATAAATATTGCAGAAAAGAGCCAAGGTGTGTAAAATGTACTGGTAAGCATCTTACAGCCAACTGTACCAAATCTCCGCAAGAGAAGCCAAAATGTGTTCACTGTGGTCTTCCTCACCCTGCCAACTATAGAGGGTGTGAAGTAGCTAAACAGATACAAATTCTGAAAAATAAAAATATTAAAAAGAAACTTGTGGTACCAACTACCCAGCAGTCTCTTCCCCCACAAAATCGTCATAAACAGGCACAGAAAGCAAGTGTTCAGTCAACTGCAAAACCCATGCAAGTAACAAACACTGTTTCCTACGCGGAAGCTACAAAACAAAGGTCACAGCCTTTGAATCTAGATGATAAGATTAATCAGATCTTAAAGTATATTACCTCATTTGACAAGAGATTAGAGAAGCTAGAATCCAGCGCTAAAACAGCTGTTTTAAATCATCCAAAATGAATAACACTCTTAAAGTAATGGCGTGGAACTCCAATGGACTCCTCAAACATCAAAATGAGTTGCAGGTGGTCCTAGACACAGAAAATATAGACGTGTGTTTGGTCTCCGAAACGCACTTTACTAAACAATCTTTTGTCAAATTTAGAGGATACATGGTATATAATTCGCTTCACCCTGACAACTCTGCCAGAGGAGGTAGCGCGGTTATAATCAAAGACAACATTAGTCACTACTTGCAGTGTAAATATGAAGAACAAGACATTCAAGCTGTGGCAGTATCTGTTAAAACCAAATATTGTCACGTGTCTATTGCAGCCATATACTGTCCTCCACGGCATATGATAAGAAAAGAACGATATTTACATCTCTTTGAACTATTAGGCCAGAGATTTATCCTAGGCGGCGATTTTAATGCTAAAAACACGCATTGGGGTTCAAGACTTACTACAACTAAGGGAAGGCAGCTCTTAAGTGCAGTTAAAGAAATAAATTCAGAAGTTATGAGCACGGGTAAACCAACGTACTGGCCCACTGACCACCAGAAAATACCGGATCTTATAGATTTTTTCATATGCAAAAATATATCCGCCAACTACATCCGTTTGGAGGAAGGTTTTCATATGAACTCGGACCACTCCTCGATTATATTAATGCTTAGTCAAAAAATCCTACTTAAAGAAAGCCACTTAACCCTGGTTAATAAGTTTACAGATTGGGCAAGTTTTGCCCTTGATCTAGATAATATTATCGACCTTAAAACGCCGATAAAAAAGCAAGATCATCTTGACTTAGAAGTAAACAAATATATTGTTAATATCCAACAATGTGCGTGGAACAACACACCGCAATTAAAACGTAAATATAAGGGATTTAACTATCCTAAGGCAATTGTAGATTTACTATCTGAGAAAAGGAAACAAAGGAAGCTGTGGCAGCAAACAAGGTGCCCGCGAGATAAAACAACACTAAATAACCTAACTAAACGATTAAAGAGGAAAATTCTACAGTTTGAGGAGGAATCTCTGAATACTAAACTCTTGCAGCTAACCAATGACAAATCAACGGATTACTCCCTTTGGAAAGCTACAAGAAACCTGAAAAAACCAATTGAACAAATACCACCCATCAGAGATAGCGACGGAAAATGGGCCATAAGCAATGACCAAAAAGCATTAAGGTTTGCTCAACACTTAGAAGAAACTTTTCAACCCAATGAAAGCTCGATAGAAATACTTGAGAGTGAAAGATTGTCACAAAACCAAAGAATTAAGCTTGTGACTCCTAAAGAAGTAATGAGAGAAATTCAAAATAACATTAGCTCGAAAAAGTCTCCGGGTTACGACCTCATTACAGGGGAAATTCTTAAACATCTCCCACGCAAAGCCATAGTAAAGCTGACCAAGCTTATCAATGCTGCATTTATCCTAAAATATGTACCTGAGCCATGGAAGGTCGCTGAAGTCATTATGATTGCGAAGCCAGGGAAACCACCCCATGAAGCATCATCATATAGACCTATTTCTCTGTTGCCCGTGTTATCAAAGCTTTTCGAAAAACTGTTATTGAAACGGTTAAAACCAATAATAGAAAATAAAGACCTTATTCCAAATCATCAATTTGGCTTCAGGGAAAAACACTCAACAATAGACCAGGTACATAGAATAACAAACATTATTGAAAAAACACTTGAAAATAAGGAAGTCTGCGCCACCGTGTTTTTAGATGTCGCGCAAGCTTTTGACAAAGTTTGGCATAAGGGTCTAATATTCAAGCTCAGACGCATGCTACCAGAATTTGCAGATATTCTAGAGTCGTATATAACTAATAGAATGTTTAGAATACGGCAAGAAGACGCATATTCAGAGCTAAAAGCTATTAAAGCTGGGGTACCTCAAGGAAGTGTGCTAGGCCCAATTTTGTACTTGTTATACACATGCGACATCCCAGAACTGGAAAATAACACCATTGCGACCTTTGCAGATGATACTGCAATTATGGCTACTGGATCAAGCCACAGAGAAGCAGTAGAAAAAGTTCAACTAGCTGTGAATAAAGTTTATGATTGGACACAAAAATGGAGGATCAAACTGAATGAGTCAAAATCAATTCACATTGACTTCACAAACAAACACTTGGACTATCACCCAATCTACATAAATGGCATGCAAGTGCCTTATGCTAATACAGCTAAATACCTTGGCATAACTCTCGACGCCAAGTTGCGTTGGAAAGCTCATGTCAAAAAGAAAAGACAGGAACTCGACATACGTTATAAAAGTATGTATTGGTTACTCGGAAGGAAATCCTGTCTATCAATACATAATAAAATAACCATATATAAGCATTTACTGATGCCAATTTGGACGTATGGTATCCAACTTTGGGGCTGTACTAAACAAAGCAACGTCAAACTAATCCAACAATTCCAAAATAAAGTGCTCAGGGATGCTGTAAATGCACCCTGGTACATAAGGAATGACGATCTTCACCGTGACCTTAAAACGGAATTCGTCACCACCATCATCCAAAAATTTGCTGAAGCCCACGAACACAGACTTCATCGACACGTGAATGTTGAGGCTATCCAGCTGCTAGACAATACAGACTTAGTGCGTAGACTAAAAAGAACTAAACCGTTTGAATTAGTGTAGTGTAAAGTGAATAATTAATAGTGAAAATGCTGTGCTATACATATAACACATGAACATAGTGTTTTTTAAATTATATCAGACTCTAAGAAAGTGCTGCGGACTTGTGTAAAAGTGCAAATGGACACTATTCTTAGTTTTAACATAATCTATCACGTAACATATTAAGTTAGAGTTAAATTGCTTATTAGTCTTTTAGGCTAGATCGTAATTAATTATTAAGAATTTTGTTCTTACTAATAAAGTATAAAAAAAAAAAAAAAAATTTGACATATTAAATTGCCGTGCGTTTAAGCGTTTTTGCCATACCTTCCTTTTTTATTTTTTACTGTAAAGACTTAGACAGGTTCGCGCTTGACCACTATCTCACCTGATGGTAAGCGAAGATGTGGTCGACGGTGAAACGCGCTTGCCGAGAAATAATCTATTATTGTAATCAAACATAGCAGCTCACAATGTTCCTAACATTGTGAACTGTTACATTTATTAATGATAATTCTTATACCTGGTGCTAGACAACTGAGTTTATCCCACGACCCTGTGCCTATTGGATTGGCCTTGTTTGTTCTGTTTCCTGCTTGCTAAGGAGGGAAGTGGAAATTATGTTTTTTTTTCCTACTCCTCCGTTATTCTTTTCTGATTAATTTCATTGCGGGATCCAAGACAGTTAAATTCATTCACCGGGGCTTCGTCGAGCTTCATTGCCTTGGCGATTTTCAGCTGGTTGCTGCTGTTGATTCTGGCTTTCAGGAGTTGCAGTGGTTTGGAAATAGTGCGGTGGGAAAGTCACAAAAAATTACTTAATAAACGCAAGTGCCGTTGTTAGTGAGAGAGAAGTTTCAAGCTATTTAACATTTGCTAAACATAGCAGAACTTCACGCCTGTATTCTCCAAAAGATTAGGCAGAGATAGATCTAATAGTACTCCTTCATTTCATCAGTTATATTAAGTCCCATGAAATATACGGCGAGCATATTGTTATCAACCGGGGAGAAAAGACCAACATACGGGCTGCTACAAAAAAAAAATCGAGCGAAAAATTAAATAACCTTTTTTCCAAGTCCGGGATTCGAACCCAGAATCTCTTGCTTACCAACGAGGTAGTTATATTTGCTACTAGCTAATGCCAGCTGCTTCGCCCGCGTGAATGTTGAAATTTATTCCGAGGAAACATATTCTCGGGATTAATAGTATTCTGTGTACTATGCCTAACTATAATCTATCTCTGTGCCAAATTTCATCCAGATTCGTTCAGCCGTTCTGGTGTGACGAACTAACAAACACACTCACAAACTTTTGCCTTTATAATATTAGTGTGAAAATCATTCCAAAATGGCCAGAGCCCCCATATAAGTTTGATTATAAATATAAAAAACCGGCCAAGTGCGAGTCGGACTCGCGCGCGAAGGGTTCCGTACCACTATCGCAAAAAACGGCAAAAAAACACGTTTATTTGTATGGGAGCCCCACTCAAATATATATGTTATTCTGGTTTTAGTACTTGTTGTTATAGCGGCAACAGAAATACATCATCTGTGAAAATTTCAACTGTCTAGCTATTACGGTTCATGAGATACAGCCTGGCGACAGACGCGGAGTCTTAGTAATAGGGTTTTTACCCTTTTGGTACGGAATACTAAAAAGAAAGAACAAGTGTGTGTGTGTGTGTGTGTGAACTTGTTATCTATCAGGTGTCTATTGGCATGGTATTATTATAATAACATCCACTAATAACACGCAATCATTGATAAGTTGTTACTCGTCTTGGTACATAACTAGTTTCTCTGAGCTTATTCTTATAAGCTCGTGAGTTGATCGGTTTATTATATAGTCTAGTTTTTATGTTGGCATGTTAGTACCTACGAAGAAAATCATTTAACTAACATGTTGTTCATGAACGGTGTTGTGTGACTGAAAAACATAAAACCGGCCAAGTGCGTGTCAGACTTCGCACATTTAGTGTTCCGAAAAATTTAGTTGGTTGCAGTAGGAAAAAATGGATAATTTCAAAGAAAGATCTGATTTATCTAAAAGTTGGTGTTTTGGATTAGTAAAATATACCTAATAATAAACATTATCACCCAATTTCAAGTTCATAGGCCAATGGGAAGTTAAAAAAATTATCAGCACAAAATTTTGTAAAAAAAGCTAACTTTGGTGGCTTCTCATTCCTTTGCTTTCCAATGTTTTGGAAACAAAATATAAAATATTTATATCATCAATAAGCTCTAATCAACGATACCCAATTGGATGGGGTAGGCCAAAATTTTGTTTTCATGCGTTATCTGTCCCACAAAAAAATATTTTTTGACAATTTGCATGGCTTTGGGTCAACAATAATATGTTTATACTGTGTAAATTTTAAGACTGTAGCTTTAACCGTTTGGCCGTAAAACCCGTGTGACAGACGACGGACAGACGGAAAGACAGACGGACACGTGAGTGACAGCAATAGGGTTTCGTTTGGACCCTTTGGTTACGCAACCCTAAAAATGAGCATCAAAATTCTAAAAATACATCGTCGAGTCTTTAAAGGATGTAACATTTCATGTGTGCTGTTGCTACTGATTTGACGTCCCAAAGAGTTTACCCAGATCACATCACACACACACACACATCAACAACCTATTAATGTTCCCTCTGCTGGGACACAGGCCTCCTCTCTGTGAGAGGGAATGGGCCTTAATCCACCACCCGGGCCCAGTGCGGATTGATGGATGTCACAAGTCTTCGGATTTTTGGTTCGAGCACATGCCGGTTTCCTCACGATGTTTTCCCCAGATACTGGGTTATAAAATGAGATACGCTGTCGCTCAATGTAATAGCATATAATATAAGTAACTTAACACAAAAAGAACCTGACAACCAACCAGCAAACATCACCGTTTCTCTAACAGTTCATCCACAATTATTTACCTCTTAAAGGCAACACTAAGTCACTTAGAGAAAAACCTGTGAAGTCACTTAGAACATTTTTGTCCTCTATTTACGTCAAGTGAGTGTGTATGTCCGATGGTTAATTGCCTTTTACTAACTTGAGGAAATATAATTGCTTTGGTGCTTCTGATCTTACTTTCTCACTGTTAGATAATATTATATGGTTTTACACTAGGAAATGATGTGATAATCAGTTACATTTTAGGGTTATTTGAATTATTTATGAGTGGAAATGGGAATCTGTGTCATTTTAGGTTCTTGTGCTAAAAATTTCATTAATTTATAAGTGAGATTGGTTATCTAATCAATTAAATTAAATTATAAGTTAATAAGAAATAAGTGTGATTTTATGTATGAATTCATAATAATCTCACACTTGTTTCTTATTAACTTATGTTAATGACGTTGTTACCTTTAGGAAGCGGTATAAGATTTAATTTATTTTAGAGACTTCGGGGTTTATTTTTTGTCACCCACGAAAAGTTATAAGATATTATTCTTTCAGGACTAATAAAAATGTCCATTTCAAAAGTTTCATTATCTACGGTAGACGATGAAAATCTCAGCAGAATTTATTTTAAATTCATAAGACGACGACAGTCGCTAACGACCTTGAAGGAACAAAACGCGCACTCGTTTCACACCAGCGCGACCCAAAATTCAGTAGTATTTTTGTACTTTCCTTATTATTCCATGACTTTAATAAAACCTTATATCAAAATGAAGATTATTAAATTGTCTATGAGACGTATTTTTGTCCGTGATTGACATAACTTTACAAATTAATTACACGGAGTTATAGGAACAAAACTAAAAAATTTCTTAGATAAAATATTAGGAAAATGTTTAATATAACACATATTATAACAAGAAATTACGACTAGCTGTTTAGACGTGATTATCATTTTAAAATCAGCTACTGAGGGGCATCTGTGTTTTAAGGTTACACTAGTTGACGGCACGAACTATTTTGTGCGCGGGGTTAAAATGCATTTAATATCAACCGACAACACGTGCGGAAAAGATAGATGCTGTGATGAGCAGTAGGAAGCTAGTTCGCGAACGAATACACACTTTTGCAAATTTGTAGCGAAATGGATAATGATTTAGGACGAAACCGAGCGCGCGAAATTTTATAAACAGACCTTCGGGAGTCTGGATATCATGAAAAAACGACTAAACGTATCTGTTCAAAATAAAATTATTTGCATTGTTGAACTACTAATCTATCCCTGTATGGTGGCTGTTTTGCAATTTTCTGTGTTCTTATGGCATTTATTTGCGCCCAAAAATGCGATGAAATTAGTGTCGAAATGTGGAACTTTCGACGCTCATAACTTTCAAACATTTTCTTTTTTTACTTTTTTGCTTCCATACAGGGCTAGATACTGATGAGGCAAATTGATATCACTTTTTATTTTGAATAATATATATTAAAATAAAACGTAGCGGGGACACTAGGAATTTCTCATGTAAATTACCTCATTATAATCTTACATTTATAGCGTCATACAAGTGAACCTCCTTACTTAACCCAAACTTCAACAATTTCTTTACTACTACAACACATCTTCAGTATCTTCACACACAAAAAACCCTAACCCGTTAGCAGTCAAACTCTGTGAACCATATCAAAACTATTTACCTCAAGCGTTTTCCTCCTCTTTCTACAAAAAAACACCCACAATGCAGGCCCCAAGCCTAATTGCCGTCGACATACGATGCTACCGTGGGTTTATTTACCTCTCGGTGGAACACGCTGCGTCTGCGCAGTTGTTAAAACGGTACCCATTGGCTACCGTGGACTGCTGGACGCTTGGACTAGCCTACATATTTTGTGACGGTGAAGTGAGGGTTAAAAAAGTGTACAGTACAACTGTTTTCTTAATATCCCTCGGCAATTATCGCATTTCCGAATTCAAACAAATGCTAATTTCCATGTCCAACAATTCTAAGATTTATCGTGTGTAATAATTTAAGTTCAGAACTAAGTATTTTATTGTTGCTTTGTTTTGATTTCTATGCGAACTGTATAGAGCGGTAAAACTATTTTATTTTTTAACCGCAGCGGCTTTCCTCCCATTTTAAAAATATGTACTTTGCATTAAGTCAAAAGAGTATTAACAACTCTAGATACTTCAAAGCGTCCGGTTTTTTACCGAGTGGAAAGGGCAACTGATAGATTCAGAGATCAAAATTAAGTTTTGGCGGGAGACATTAAGAAAATAGTTTTACTATACGTGATATGTGTTAGACGTGCTTTTTCTGTCACATAAGAAAATGGATATTATTGATATGTGATGTTGTGATGATCATCTAATTAAAGAGTTTTTAGTCAGCTCCAAAATGTATTTTATTAGCAAACAAAGTAAATTAAGCGGCAAAAATATGAAAAGTATTTTTACGGCCGACAAAAACGTATTAAGCTCTTGCTGAGCGATTATTAAAAAATAAATCCAGTCAATTATTTACCAACATTTGTTAAAAATTAAAATGAATTAACTACGCATTTGTTAAATATAACTTTTATAATCTTAATAAAATATGTAAAAAAAACGTAAATTGTGCGTTTGTAGTAAGTAATCTCCAGAATTACTAACTTGATTACAAAAATTCTGTAACTGTTACAAAACTACAGTATCTCGAAAAAATGCACGGTTTTTGTTTCATGGACCACGAGAAAAACTAGATTTTTTATAAACATTATCTCTCTTATGTCTATTTTACTATTTATGGTATGGAAACAAGCGGTTATAGGCAGTGTGATGAGGTATTACCTCTTTACTTCTGAGGTTCGATCTCTACCGCATTGAAAGCTGGCAACAGATACTTATTTTGGAAGGTATTCATATTTGGAACGCTAGGAATATTTGAAGAATTTTTTTTTTCGTTTTGCATGGCATTCCTGCAAAAGCCATCATAGCTATAAACTATAAAAAAAAATATATATGAAAAAATATATATTTCTTTCTTTTAGCTAGTAGCATATCTGTAGAAAGAAAGTGGATGCACCTCTATTTTTATACATATTTTTGGCGACACTAAATGCAATTATGCATTCTTAGAAACTTGTTTTTAAATACTTTAATTTCAATAAATTTTTAAAGAGTAAATATTTTATTGAGACTTTTTAAGAGAAACCACATTTGTATGCATTTAGATTTTGTTTCCTAGTTTAAGATTATTAATACTAACAATAAATTAATTCATTTACTTTTACAAACAGACACATACTAAAGAAAGTTCCAACACTAATCAAATACCACTCTTCACAGCATTTCTTTTATCCTAATGACTATCATCTCAAGACATATCGCGTGAATCTGTCTAATAGCACATTCAAAAGACAGTAATATACATTTAAAGAACCCACTAATTCACAATAGTGCAGAAAAACAAACATTTCACGTTAGTATGCTGAAATTAATGAACACTTTTATCCGAATTATGCGAATTATGCGAAACTAGTGAAAGTATACTGTCACTTTTAAGAATTTATATTGGAAGACGATCGCGGTGGATTTCGTTTGAACGTGTGTAATTGGAAGAAAAATATTGTTTCGGGTAATTGATTGGCGTATAAACTACATACCTACTTCTACGGTTTGGTTTATTGGTGTAGTTAATTTTGGTCTTGTTATTAAAGACAAACAGAAGATAATTTCAGTATCGTTAGGCTGAGGAAATATTAATTCAACACTAGCTGTGCTGGCTTAGCTCTCGTCATGTTAACTGCCTGTGCCTACTCTACCCTACTTACCTACATAAATACCAACCTAACTACCAATTGTTTTTCTAGGGCCATTCTTCCGCGGAGAATCTTAAGGTTACACGAGTCGAAAATTCTTCCATACAAACGTAGTCTAGGGATTATTCCACTGTTTGACGATGTACGTTAAAAACAAAAAGTGATATCAATTTGTTTCATCATTATCTAGGCCTGTATGGAAGCTAAAAAGTAAAAAAAGAAAATATTAGAAAGTTATGAGAGTCGAAAGTTCCACATTTCGACACTAATTTTAACGCATTTTTGGGCGCAAATAAATACCATAAGAAGACGGAAAATTGCAAAACGGCCTCCATACAGGGATAAATTAGTAGTTAAATATTGCAAATAATTTTATTTTGAACAGATAGATTCAGTAGTTTTTTTCATGATATCTAGACTGCCATAGGTCTGTTTATAAAATTTCGCGCGCTCGGTTTCGTCCTAAATCATTATCCATTGCGCTACAAATTTGCAAAAGTGTGTATTCATACGCGAACTAGCTTCCTACTGCTCATCACAGCATCTATCTCTTCCGCAAGTGTTGTCGGTTGATATAAATTGCATTTTAACCCCGCGCACAAAATAGTTCGTGCAGTCGACTAGTGTACCCACAGCCATTCAGAAAATGACATTAAATTCACAACGCCATCTATCGAATATGGAGTTCAACTGTTCGAGTATCTGAATTGCATGTGTTGTGATATTTTACTTCTTGGACACTTTAAATTCATCTAACTTTTGATAGAGCGATGAAACAAAACTTAGTAATACTTCAAGTTACGGTTTATGTATAAAAGTTATCTACATTGGTTTCGTACATTTAACGTTATGCACAACTAAACAGAAAAAAAAACCATAAATGCTGGCAATGGGTTCTGTTGGTAATCATTTAACACCATGGCTATTTTTATTTTAATATTTTCAATGTACAAAAACGACTTTTCTACAAATTTATTATATGTATTGATGATGTTTATAGTATAAATACATTATAGTAATTTAATTAAGGTTAGGATTAGGAATGAGTATTTATAGCTCGACCACGGTATGCTCTGTTAGATGGAGGTATAGAAAAACAGATGACAGAGACAGGGTATAGAAATACAATTATTAATTTCTGTAACAGAGGTGTTACAGAAATTAATAATTGTATTTACACTATAGATAAATTGTAGTGGTTAACACTTAAAACAAGGCCAGCATAACATAAATAACCAGTGTCCATAAATTTGCTTTTCAAACACAAAAAATAACTTAAAAGTTGCATAGGTTGACCGAAACCAAAACTACCAATCAAATACTTGACATGGGTGGTCAAAAAAATTTTTTTTTTAATCTACGATAGACGTAGAGACGTATATGTAAATGAATTTTAATACACAACATGCAGTATAGCTGCAGTCACTTATTATTACCATCAAAGCACATTTCTCCGAACAATTTGGGTCAGTTTTATGCTCATCACGTTCTAACAATGCTACCAGTTGCCAAAGCACGAGGCTTGCTTATGAAATGAATAAGAATGCTGCCTTTTACCCGTTGATATGTTCCGTGAATGAACTTAGAAATATTGACCTATTTAGAATGATAAGCTGTCACATTGCATAAGCATTTTTTTTGTAATTCACAAAACTGATATATAATCACACGTGCTTAAAAATAAGGTACAATACAGTAACCCCGAGTTTCTCAGCTCTAAATTATCGCAGAATTAATGTGACAAATTGTCAAGCACGCGTTATGTGCTGTGATTGGCCGTTGAAAATTCATTCAACAGATAACACGTGCTTGACAATTTGTCACATTAATTCTGCGATCATTTAGAGCTGAGAAACTCGGGGTTAGTCTGATTGACATCTACTAGATGTGAATCTTACATTAATAAGTATTAAGAAAACATTTTTATTTTCTGTTTTTGTTTAAGCATTTTCTGTAGGTACGTTCCTATCCTTCTCTATCAAAATAGATCTATAAAAGTTCTTTATTTCAAATTACCAATTCAGAAACCGGGAAAACTCTTAATGTTGATCTAATTATAATAACTGTACCACTATGAATGAAATGCTACTTCCAGATTCAATAATATCTTAATGACCTATGTGTCAGCTTGTTTCACACAAATTCAATTGCATATTTTTTTTCTGCTTGTACCTAAACGCCTTCTCATTACATTCGTGATGATGAAAACAGTGTCATCTAATTTAATTATGGATCTGGCTCCGACGCTTCTATATTCTTCTATATTTAATAAAAATATAAGTTTGCAATAATCTATCAACCATCCATTCTTTAAACGTACTTTTAGCCAGGTGCCACCAACCCCTTAACCACGGTTAAACTTTTTATTCTTAACCACGACAAACGGCATTCCAGCCAGCTTCCTTTTGATGTTAGAAGTAGTTATATTTACGCTTCTTTTTGCTTGAACGGATATAAGCGGTATCAACATCAACTCGTTATCGGCGTGTGTTCTAAATGTAGCTGCTTTATCTGTGGTGCAAGTGAGCTTTAATTAGATTTATTGGTAATGAATTAAAAGTCAGGCAGATACTGGACTGGTAAGTCTACCTTGCTGATTGCCTAGATTTTATTTTTACCATATTATGAGATGAGCTACTTTCATATTGATTGGGCCGAATGCGCTTAGGGAGAAGAAGAGAGGTTGGTATTTAATGAAAAATTTAAATAATAATCATTTGCTTCCTCTACACCTACAGACTTTGAGTTCGGATAGAGATAGAAATTCCATATATTTTTTAAAATTAATAATTGTTCAGTTGAATAGATGCGAAAGTTGGTTGCTGCTTACAAGTTATTTTATTCACATCGTAAATTGTATAAATCACACACTAAACAAATATAAATAACCGTTAAAAAAGTAGCAAACAGTTATTGTTTCGTTTTTACGATAATGAGTTCTAAAACAAATAAAATAATGCTAGTATATTTCTTTTTGTTTTAACATTAATTACTTTCACACGCGATCCATTTCGCGATAGTAATAAACATCATAATAATTTGATGGAAACATGATTATTATTTTGATCTACGAGATTCTGGGAAAAGTTTTGATTGTCTTATTTTGTCAGTTGCTTGAATTATAAAAGGTTCAGACGGTGGAAAAAAATAATGAAGAGTTCTGTCTTTTGGTATTTGTATCACTTATTATCAGCGGGTCTCTACACTAAGTGCCTACTCTAATTGTAAGGCAAAATATCACGAACACAAAGCAGCGTTTAACTACGTCTATATTGTGCACCTTTTGTCGACGTTTCATAAATGCCCATGTAGGGCTATGTAAAAAAAAAAAAGTTTTTTAATTTTGATTTATTCGCCGAAGGGTCATCATCACCTTCCTGCCCTTGTCCCATGTTACTTGGGGTCGGCGCAACACGTTTTCTTCTTCCATACCGTCCTATCCCCCGTCACGCTATCACTGACTCCCTTTTCTTTCATATCACTCCTCACACAGTCCATCCATCTTTTCTTTGGCCGTCCCCTCCCTCTCCATCCATCCACATTTATATTCATAACTCTTTTAGTAACATGCGTTTCATCCCTCCTCTAAGGGTAAGGTTAGGTGGTTTATCAAGTTATACAAATAGTATGGGCAGGTGATTTCAGGGTTGGTCCAATAGTTTAAAAGTTATTCATATTGATGAATTAAACTTTTCACAAATTGCATTTTTCTGTATAAACGCCACAAGAATGAATGGAGTACTTAAATTGTCATTAATATCTAGTTTTTCCTAAGAATGATGATAATTAAAAATAATATACAAAGAAAACTAAGTATTTAAATGATACTCTAAACTAGTTCGAACTCTAACCTCTCAGTGAAACGAGCGTGAAAGAGAGAAGACATCAGATACAAATGGTTATTGTTTTTCTGCATATCACGGTTCCCACAGCCCACTTTACACAACACTAGAATGTGGAGATGAGTCGTTACAATTATCAAAATTAAAATTATGACCCGAAACAATTGGGAAAATGTTAAGAGTTTTTTTTTGTTAAAAGAAATATTGTGAGTTTAAGCAGTAATGCAGAAATTTGTAGGGGTAGCGCCGTCGTTAACAAAAGTATCCGAATTATTAGATAAATAATCCTCCCGGATGAATTTGGGTTCTTTGGAAAAAAAACTTTTAGGTGGACAAATGTGTGCGAAAACACAGGTGCACTATCTAATGATCTTTGAGAGTGAAGGCTCTAACAGTCAGTTGGAACGGCAAACCAACATGACTGGGGAGAGACCAGGTGCAGTACCAACGGTTTTACGGGCTGTCACAACACCGACTTCCAAACTCCAGGGTGCTACTGAGAAATTTCTAATGAAAAAACCGATAACATTCCACCTGAATAAAAGAACCCAGGACCTCACAGTACGCCATATATTCAGGAAATACAAATGTAGAAACCATTTCAAAGGGTGACACAATGGGTGGAGTTATTTTTATAGCTGGAATAAAATACGAGATTATTTTGTAACTCTACAACAATACTCTACAATATCTCCAGTTTTGAAGGAAAGTCAATACTAATATCACTCACATAAATTTATGAGGCGCCTTTTATATTGTAGCACACTTCTTCCAAAACATTAACCGTTGAAAGTTAACACGGACTAAAGTTATCAAATATTTACAAAAGTAAATCGCATCAAGATAAACCAATTTACAACGTAACAGTAACTGCTACATATCCATAAGTTGCTACTAAATAACTGTACTTGTCGAGCAACGGGAGACGATACTTTCACCCGGCTGACATCACATTACGGACGAACTAATCAATCATGTCCATACTTAACTTACGAGTACTGGAGCTTGTGGCTAAACAATAATAGTAGAAAGGGGAAATTTTCAAGGCTAAGCTATGCTTGCCGAGACCCTGCCGATCCTTGCAAAGCATGTGCAATACCATGGATACTTACTTGTATGAGTGGTAGACGACACCAAAATAGTCCACGCTTCCACATTTCCACGTTTATGCAGCGCATTTGGTATGTTCTTTGAGGCTTGTAGGGTTTGCGGCCATTCTGCGGTGAAATATTGCCTCCTTTTTGCGCAGAGTTCGTTCTAGTTATCGGCTATAACCGCCAGAATGACAATGCCGCTAGCAATGTCATTCTGTTGGTTATTTCCGATAAGTTTGACTGCCCTATTCTTAAGCATCAGTTTAGGGTACTGACGAAGTACGGTTAAGAATTTGATTTTATGCTACTGAATTTTGTTATGAGTTTTAATTGCGACATTATTTTAATTTTATTATTTGTGATTTTATTATGATTCAAATTTGAATGAATACCTATCTATATCTATTATTATACTGCGCCTAGATTAATTTTAATTACATTTACATTATAAGCTTTTACTAGCCATTGGACCAATGTAAGTTGCCTTTAAATAACATCATATTTACATATATATGTATATATTAGTTCGGAAAGGTTTAGGCAGACTTATGATTGACTAAATTGACGAGTACCGAATCAACGTTATTCACAAACGATTCAAGGACAGAGTCATCAATAGACCGATAATTTATTTACAACCAATCAATCGTTAAAATGATGTAACCGGAACGTTAAACCATGTTGATCACTGTATTTAACGGTAGTTAAACTGACGAAATGCGGTGCAATCGGCTGCTGATTGACGTTATGTCAACAGTCGTGGAATTATCTATTTGTAAATGTTTAATTACAAAAATAAGGCATTAATGAAAGCTTGATATTTATTATTTTGCATATTTTGTCATCATCGTTTAGATAGTTTCTTTATTTATGTAATAAGCGACAAAAAGAAAAGTACTTTTAGTGATTGGTCTGACTGTTTTCGTTATTACTACATTTAATAAATTCTTGGTAATGATGTCTAAGACTCAGAAGACATAGTCCAAGAACTCGAGCCACTTGGATACTGTGATACAGATAACTTATTATTTAAATACGAACTCTAAACAATACTCATGATTTCTAGTGGTACTTCCCAACCCCAAGATATTACATCGTTGGGCTAGAAATCTCCCAACAGGTGGATAATTCACACAGATTATATGCAACTATTATGAAAGCATACTCACACACACACACATATACACACAAAAGATTCATACCAGTATCTTTACCTTTTCATTTATTTATTTTTATTGATCCTAGGAAGAAGCGGAACCACCCAATACAAGCATTACTACATGCTTCCTGGGTAGTTCTAGCCACTATATAATGTTGTGAAAGAACCGTTAAAGAAATAAACTTATTTATTTATTTTTTTACAATCCCACCGCACTATTCCCAAACGAAAGGCAGAATCAACTCCTGAAAGCCAGAATCAACAGTGGCGACCACCAGAAAAGCGCCGAGGCAAAGAAGCTCGACGAAGTCCCGGAGAATGAATTTAACTGTCTTGGATCCCGCAACGAAATTATACAGAAAATAATAACGGAGGAGTAGGAAAAAATAATATAAATTTCCACTTCCCTCCATATCAAGCAGGAGACAGAACAAAAAAGGCCAATAGGCACAAAGGGTCGTTTACAACTGGGATAAGCCCAGTTGCCTAGCACCACGGATAAAAATTAGCATTAATATTAATGTCAAAGTCAAAGTCAAAGTCAAAGCACTTTATTTCAAGTAGGCCAGTTACAGGCACTTTTGAATTGTCAAAAGACAAAATAAAATATTACAAAATTATGGTGCTACAGTCCCAGTCACAAGACATAATAACTGTGAAAGTACCGTAGATGCCCATTCCAAGGCGTAGATCTCTATGGAGAAGAACGGGCAAGAAACTCCATGGACACTCTTTTTCAATTAGGTAATTATTACAAATCATTTGTTACATCATTCATGTTGAGATTACACATTATGTGAGAACGATGTAGCAAGTTAAAAGTGTCCATAGTAAATATAAAAAGACAATTCAGAAATAAAATTAGAATCAATTAAAATAAACCATGGCAGCTAAGAGATGACCAGTCCCAACCGACAGCGCCCGTTCACGAACATGACACATGTATCAGCACCATTCAATTCAACCATTTTGAAGGGAGCTAAATGATCCGACACACGCGCCACCATCGGCGAGACATTTGAGTGGGCATGACATACTCTCAACCACCGGAGTCATTCAAGTCAATAGAAGACGTAGGTATCTAGACAATGATAGCTCTGAAGTACATGGTACTCACACAATGCTGGCTATGCTGCTATATAATACTAGAAAGATTAACTCTATATAATGCAAAGATAGTAGCAATCCTCATCAGCTCTGACAATAACAGTAAACGATACCTACGACAGTCTTACCAAAAAATAATATTTAAAAAATACACATAAAAACGAAATTAAAAATAATAATATTTAACCTGACAGCAAGCTAATTTTGGTAAAAGAACACGAACATTGTCTTGAGTTCAACACAGCGACCAACTATGCTTATCATCTAAATAATCATTAATAGAATAGTATGCCTTAGAACAGAGATTAGCTTTTACCTTTGCTTTAAATGCGTTAAATGGCAAATCTAGAAAAGAAGACGGTAACTTGTTGTAAAAAGTTATACCAACCCCAACGAATGAACTATGCACCTTATGAAGTCGATGAAAGGGAGCTCGTAATTTGTCCTTATTTCTGGTGTTAAAGTTGTGAATATCACTATTGTTACTGTACAAATGAATGTTCTGCCTAATATATAAAATGTTGGCGAATATGTACTGTGAAGCCGCTGTGAGAATACCAATCTCTTTAAAAAAATCTCTTAGAGAAACACGCGCACCTAATTGGTAAATGGCACGAACACAAATTGAAGCACAAATATATTTTGAATATCAGCGGCTCTGCCCCACAGTAGAATACCGTAGGACATGATACTGTGAAAATAACTAAAGTAGACCAACCTTGCTGTATCAACGTCAGTGTATTGTCTAACCTTTCTGACGGCGTAGGCGGCCGAGCTAAGCCTACCCGCTAGGCTTGATATATGTGGCCCCCATTGAATTTTTGAGTCCACTGTTATACCCAGAAACACAGCTGAATCAACAGTTTCGAGCTTCTCATTGCCGAGCACAATGTTGGGACCCAGATTTCTAACATTGGGCAAAGCGAACTTTATGCATTTAGTCTTCTTGGCATTAAGAACAAGATTATTTGTTGTGAACCAATCTGTGACCATTGATAGTGCGTTATTCACGTCATCAAAAACTTGTCTATTCCTATCTACTTTAAAGATCAGAGAAGTATCATCCGCAAACAGTACAACGTCGCAAATATCCTTTAAATAGAATGGCAGATCGTTAATATAAACCAGGAATAAAAACGGACCCAGTATTGAGCCTTGAGGTACACCCAGCTCAACAGGTAACCTGGAAGATTTAGCGCCATTAACGTCTACGCATTGGTATCTATTAAGTAAATATGACTCAATTACATTTAGGGCTTCGTTTTGAACACCGTAATGGCGTAGTTTACGCAAAAGCGTATCATGGTGAACGCAATCGAAGGCTTTAGAAAGATCGCAGAAAACACCAATTGCATTTCGCGACTTCTCCCATGCGTCAAATATGTGTTTCAACAAAGCAACACCCGCATCTGTAGTCGAGCGACCCTTCGTAAACCCATATTGGTCATTGTGAAGGAGGCTATGTAAGTTAAAATGTCTGAGTAACTGCTTAAGAATTAACTTTTCAAATATTTTGCTGAATGCAGGCAAAATAGAGATTGGTCTGAAATTACCAATATCATTTTTGCTACCGGATTTAAATAGAGGGATGACTTGACTGCTCTTCATGAGATCAGGTATTTATTTATTTACTAGCTGACACCCGCGGCTTCGCTCCCGTCAACTGGCTACCTATCTACCTACCACCTAACTACCCTACCAACCTAGCTACCCAACTTATGAATTTTACTGCCAAAATTTTGCTACTTTTGGGTAAAATTATTGCAATTTTCATAAGGATGCAATTTTTTTTTGAAAATAAATTATAGCCTATGTTAATCCGGAATAATGTAGCTATCCATAGGTGATAGAATTTTTGAAATCGGTCCAGTAGTTTTTAAGTTTATTCGTTACATACAAAAATACAAATCTTTCCTCGTTATACTCGTAATATTATATAGTGTAGATTTAAGACGAACACGTAATACTGTAAGGCAAACGTAAAAGACCACGAGACATTTCGGAATCGCATCCCATGCATTTTGATTTGACCATCGCTGTCACTACTCTAACGCTGAAAAAAAATAATTTCATCTAGAGCAGTATCTATAACTTCAACTATCACCCAATACCATCTATGGTCATAAATATTTTCCACGATAATCGCAAGCTCGGCACATTATGATAGCCATTGAAAACACTACAAGAAACAGTTAGAACTCCACATTGGATAGCGACACGTACCCTCACCAACCATAACATATTAAAATGCTCAGCGCCTGCCGGTGTAAGCGAAATCATAGTTATGAACTGCAACGTGATCTGACGTATATGGTCAATTATAATATAAGTTGGCTGTCGTCTGTATGGATCAGAATGTTGGGTTGTGAAAAAGATGGTTGAAAAGAGATTGCATGTAGCAGAGATGAGAGTGTTGATGGATGTACGGAGTGAAAAGAATGGGTAAAGTGAGAATTGAGTACCTACATTAGAGGAAGTTTGAAAGTGGCGCCAGTGACAGAATGGTTGAAAGGAAACCGTTTGTCCTGGTATGGTCATGTTATGAGGAGGAATGAAACGCATGTTACTAAAAGAGTTATGAATATAAATGTGGATGGATGAACAGGGAGGGCACGGCCAAAAAAAGATGGATGGACTGTGTGATGAGTGATGATGATGCTTGAAACTCCGTTTTCAAATAAACTTCAACATCTAAACTCAGAAATTAATCTTCAAAAATGCTTTTTTAGTGCACCACGCTTTTAGAATTTGGCCCAAATTCATGGTTTAATTGTCACTACCGACATAGTTGTCTACTCTCCAAGGGTGTAGTTTTTTCTATATTACTATTAAAATGCTCAGCGCCTGCAGGTGTCTGCAAAATCATAGTTATAAGCTGCAACGTGATCTGACGTATTTGGTCAATTATTATTATAAGTAGGTTGTTGCTTGAGGCTCCGTTAAATATTATTTCTTGCTTTCCTCTTTCTGTTGGGCTTAGGAGTTGAGTTTCGAAAAATTCTCTTCTATTGTATCTGCAGTTACCTGCGCTTTTAGAAATATATTATTTTTTATTGAATTTTTATTATCTTGTGCATTTAATTCTCAAAAGGAGTTATTTTTCTGACTCAGTAGCACTTCGGACTCTGGAATTGTGCCCCTTTGATGACCCCTATATGTTCTATGTTAAGGATTTGGTTTCCGCACTTACTCCTTCAGATGGACTATTGTGCGTGGGTCATGGCGGCCGTTTGGTGGTTATTCCAACCAGCTCACCTTCCTCCAGAAGGTAATCAAGGCTCCTGATTTGCTTAGAACATCTGTGTAAAATCTGGGTGACCCGAGGGTTTGTGTACTAATCTGGGTGACGCTTGTGCATTCAAAGAGTACGAGTGCAATATTTCATATGTCTCCATACACGCCCTGCACAGAGGGCTATCCGTTATGCCTATTGTGTGGAAGTGTTTGTTTAGAACATGGAACTTAAACAGAACTGGTGAAATGTAGATTTAGGTAAACCTTCGCCTTCGGGGATACAAGTGTGATGTTGTATTTGCTTTCATCTGTATTTGTATTTTGACATCCAGTTAGAAAGAAAGAAAAATATTAGTAACTCACATAGGAGATAAAGACACGAACAATATACCAATACAACATTCTACGGGCAGACTTTCAGATAACAGCCTGGTTTCAGATCGCAAACTGAAAGCCAGTCAATCGGATATACCGTTTAATCCGATCACTGCGGCATGTTATGAGGCTTATGTGTTACGAATCCCTGGAAAACCAGGCCAAGCTCAGCTTAACCTTACCGACTAATCTATTACCTTTAAATAAGTTTATGTTTGTAAATGCTCCTACGTTACAGAAGAAATTCCTAGTGTGGGGAAAAGTAAAAAAAAAACGATTAAGTGACGAGGCCCTCGCAAACCTATTAGTTGATTTCATGATAAGCAGAAAACAAATAAAATGTTGTACTTATTATCATCTCAGCGACAATGGGCCAGTTTTTGAATCAAGTATTTGGAGTTGAGGACATCTATACTTTAATGTCTATGTTTGACAGGTTTTGAGGCTCAAGTAAAGGTTTCCAAATACTTAACTTCAAATTCTTAATTCAGAAATTGGGGGAGAGAATATAAAAAAAAACAAAATGTATAGAAATTAAAGACCTTTTATAGGGTTCCGTAACCAAAGGGTAAAAACGTCTGTCTGTCTTTTTTTTTTTTTTTGTTGGCTTGCGCTTGACCATTACCTCATCTGATGGTAAGCGATGATGTGGTCGATGATGGAGCACGCTTGCCTAGAAGTAACCTATTCACTCTTGACTTAAAGACTCCTAGATTGTAGTCTGTCACCAGGCTGTATCTCATGAACCGTGATAGCTAGACAGCTGAAATTTTCACAGATGATATATTTCTATTGCCGCTATAACAACAAATACTAAAAACAGAATAAAATAAATATTGAAGGGGGGCTCCAATACAACAAACGTGATTTTTTTTGCCGTTTTTTGCGATAATGGTACGAAACCCTTCGTACGCGAGTCCGACTCGCACTTGGCCGGTTTCAAAATATTGCGACTATGATAAGAGTGTGAAAGTTCCTTAACAACACAGGTATTTCCCCCACATTAATAACATCCGTCATATGCTTAACATTTATAACTCAAAAACCGTTAATTAGCAAGTGATTAAGAACGACATTATAACACGAGTTTTAAGACCGGAAGTTGTTAGAATTTTTACATAAAGTTTCATTAAAGCGACTGGAAATTATGGAGACGTAAAAACGTATTTACGCAACTTGAAATAGATTAATTATGTATTTATTCATGGTTGGTGGTTCGCTTTGTGAAGTCAGTGTTAATTCTTTACTAAATACGGATCAGATATTTTTTGAGTTTGTGTGAATCTAATTTTATTTTTACTATTGAACTCTGGGCCCGCGTTTGACGATCATCTCACCTGATAAGCGATGGTTTTGTCGACGATGAGGTCTATGCTTGTAAAGGTAGTGTATCAACAAAAAGGAAAACATAGGGCCACAGTAAGAAAAGAAAGAAAAAGAAAGAAAGAAAAATTGTTTATTCTGCACAAACTAAACGCACAATACAAAATAAAGGGTGGCATTCACTATAGGTACAAATTAGCCAAAAGCCTCGTATTTAAAACGAAAAATTATTTTTTCTTAATTTTTTTACAGTATATATCTTTCTTTTTCAGTTTATGAAATATCTTTTAATTTGGTCCAATATTGAAGGAGGAAATAGGTCGTGGCTAAATAATAACAGCCGCACGGTTCGATCATCAAGGTTAAGCAACACTTGACGAGGTCGGTCCGTGGATGGGTGACCATTTCAACATACCGAGTTTCCTCCGTGCCTCGGAAAGCACGTTAAGCCGTTGGTCCCGGCTGTCATTTGAAGATCTTTGACAGTCGTTACAAGTAGTCAGAAGCTTGAGATCTGACACTTGTCTTGCCAAGGGGTACCGTGTTACCCAGTCAAAGTCAAAGTCAAAGTCAAAGCACTTTATTTCAAGTAGGCCAGTTACAGGCACTTTTGAATTGTCAAAAGACAAAATAAAATATTACAAAATTATGGTGCTACAGTCCCAGTCACAAGACATAATAACTGTGAAAGTACCGTAGATGCCCATTCCAAGGCGTAGATCTCTATGGAGAAGAACGGGCAAGAAACTCCATGGACACTCTTTTTCAATTAGGTAATTATTACAAATCATTTGTTACATCATTCATGTTGAGATTACACATTATGTGAGAACGATGTAGAAAGTTAAAAGTGTCCATAGTAAATATAAAAAGACAATTCAGAAATAAAATTAGAATCAATTAAAATAAACCATGGCAGCTAAGAGATGACCAGTCCCAACCGACAGCGCCCGTTCACGAACATGACACATGTATCAGCACCATTCAGCTCAACCATTTTGAAGGGAGCTAAATGATCCGACACACGCGCCACCATCGGCGAGACATTTGAGTGGGCATGACATACTCTCAACCACCGGAGTCATTCAAGTCAATAGAAGACGTAGGTATCTAGACAATGATAGCTCTGAAGTACATGGTACTCACACAATGCTGGCTATGCTGCTATATAATACTAGAAAGATTAACTCTATATAATGCAAAGATAGTAGCAATCTTCATCAGCTCCGACAATAACAGTAAACGATACCTACGACAGTCTTACCTAAAAATAAAATTTAAAAAATACACATAAAAACGAAATTAAAAATAATAATATTTAACCTGACAGCAAGCTAATTTTGGTAAAAGAACACGAACATTGTCTTGAGTTCAACACAGCGACCAACTATGCTTATCATCTAAATAATCATTAATAGAATAGTATGCCTTAGAACAGAGATTAGCTTTTACCTTTGCTTTAAATGCGTTAAATGGCAAATCTAGAAAAGAAGACGGTAACTTGTTGTAAAAAGTTATACCAACCCCAACGAATGAACTATGCACCTTATGAAGTCGATGAAAGGGAGCTCGTAATTTGTCCTTGTTTCTGGTGTTAAAGTTGTGAATATCACTATTGTTACTGTACAAATGAATGTTCTGCCTAATATATAAAATGTTGGCGAATATGTACTGTGAAGCCGCTGTGAGAATACCAATCTCTTTAAAAAAATCTCTTAGAGAAACACGCGCACCTAATTGGTAAATGGCACGAACAGCTCGTTTTTGAAGCACAAATATATTTTGAATATCAGCGGCTCTGCCCCACAGTAGAATACCGTAGGACATGATACTGTGAAAATAACTAAAGTAGACCAACCTTGCTGTATCAACGTCAGTGTATTGTCTAACCTTTCTAACGGCGTAGGCGGCCGAGCTAAGCCTACCCGCTAGGCTTGATATATGTGGCCCCCATTGAATTTTTGAGTCTACTGTTATACCCAGAAACACAGCTGAATCAACAGTTTCGAGCTTCTCATTGCCGAGCACAATGTTGGGACCCAGATTTCTAACATTGGGCAAAGCGAACTTTATGCATTTAGTCTTCTTGGCATTAAGAACAAGATTATTTGTTGTGAACCAATCTGTGACCATTGATAGTGCGTTATTCACGTCATCAAAAACTTGTCTATTCCTATCTACTTTAAAGATCAGAGAAGTATCATCTGCGAACAGTACAACGTCGCAAATATCCTTTAAATAGAATGGCAGATCGTTAATATAAACCAGGAATAAAAACGGACCCAGTATTGAGCCTTGAGGTACACCCAGCTCAACAGGTAACCTGGAAGATTTAGCGCCATTAACGTCTACGCACTGGTATCTATTAAGTAAATATGACTCAATTACATTTAGGGCTTCGTTTTGAACACCGTAATGGCGTAGTTTACGCAAAAGCGTATCATGGTGAACGCAATCGAAGGCTTTAGAAAGATCGCAGAAAACACCAATTGCATTTCGCGACTTCTCCCATGCGTCAAATATGTGCTTCAACAAAGCAACACCCGCATCTGTAGTCGAGCGACCCTTCGTAAACCCATATTGGTCATTGTGAAGGAGGCTATGTAAGTTAAAATGTCTGAGTAACTGCTTAAGAATTAACTTTTCAAATATTTTGCTGAATGCAGGCAAAATAGAGATTGGTCTGAAATTACCAATATCATTTTTGCTACCGGATTTAAATAGAGGGATGACTTTACTGCACTTCATGAGATCAGGAAAAGTACCCAAATCAATGCATTTGTTAAACGTAACAGCAAGATAGGGGGCCACAATGTCTATTATATTGCCCAAAAGTTTGGTAGATATGCCCCAGTAATCACCCGTGTTTTTAGATTTAAGAGAATTAAAAACATTAACTACATCACGAGGCGCTACATGCTCGAATCTCAATACATAACTACATTTAGGGACGCTACTATGCAATAGGTTTTCAGCCTTAGACGGCGACGAACTTAAGGAGCAAGTCGTCGTTGCAGGTATGCTCGTAAAAAACTCATTAAACGCCTCAGCTACGTCAGCTGGTTTATTAACTAATTTGTTATCAACCATGATCTCGAGTTGATTTTCTTTTTTAACCGATTTACCCGTTTCGTTGTTTATGATTTTCCAAGTGGCTTTTACTTTGTTATTAGAATTTTTAATAGTCTCACTTAGAAATTTTGATTTTGCAACACGACAAATCTTTTTAAATAATTTTGAATAATTTTTAACATATTCTAAAAAATTGTTATCAAACTTGTACTGTCTCAGACCATACAACTCATACAATCTCGCTCGGCTTTTATAAATGCCTGGTGTAGCCCATTGGTTGAAACCAGCGGAAGTCCCAGTAATGTTGATAGTTTTAGTTTTAAAAACGGATTTGTACTCATTTTGCACAACATCAAAAAGGGCCTCGTACATTTCATTTGGGTTCTCGTACTCTATTATTGACGGTATAACTTTAAGAGCTATATTATTTTTAAACTTACTGCAACGACTAACAGTATAAGGCCTGCATTCTACTTTGCGCGGCTTTTTACTTAATGGCATAGGGAAGCTAGCCATTAATCCACAGTGATCTGATGATAAATCACTTAACACCAATTTATTGTCGGCATCAAAATCACAAAATATATTATCAAGGCAAGTCGACGAAGACGCCGTGATCCTAGTTGGTTCGAAAAACAAATTAACTAAATTAAAAGATTTAAATAAGTTCAGAAGCCTAGTACTTAGTGGAGTAACATCTAAAATATTAACATTAAAATCTCCACATAAAATTATATTTTTACTACTGCATTTAATCTTATTAAGTGCATCCTCCATTGCAGATTCGAAACTAGTAAAGTCCCCTGAAGGGGGTCTGTAGACACAAATTATTATGTACCGCTCAAGTTCAACACAAGACAACTCGATAGTGCGCTCAATGGAAAGATTAACTAGGTCTAACCGTTGTTTACATTTTAACTTGTTTGAAACAAGAATTAAAGATCCACCGCGAATAGCAGTTTTTCTCACAAATGCACTCTGTACAGAAAATAAATCATCATTGATAAACACTACTTCATGCTCTTTCAGCCAATGTTCAGTTAAACATAACACATGAACATCATAATTCTCCATAAACAAGCTTAACTCTAATTCCTTGCCGGACAAACCCTGCATATTTTGATGTACAACATTCAACATATGCGACTCACCCGTTGTCGAACCTAACAGTTTAAACTACTAGGTGTGTGTATAGCAATGTTAGTATCACTACCAACAGAATCAAAAGTGATATTAGTATCTATACTAATAGTATCAATAGAGATGTTAGTGTCACCACTAACAGTAAACGTAGGTACAGTATAAGTACCGGTGTAAACGTGTAAAGTATATGCTAAAAGATTAGCAATCCGTCTCCTACAACTAGCTGGCAAAAACATGGAACAATCAGTGAGTCTGTAATCTGTAATAAAACTATTACAATCAAAATATATAATCGCGTCCCTGTGACGACAAGTCCTGTTATACATCAGCAGATTCAGATTATAAATATGCCTATTTTGCTCATCCGACAAACAATCAGAGTAAGGCAAAGCAGAAAAAATAAATTTACAATTATAAGACTCATGGAGCTTTAGCATTAAATTAAAACATGCAACTAAATCCTTTTTTCTTACAGCTAAGCTATCCCCAAATAACAATATTACAGTTGAATTGGGATTTATTTTAGTCAATTTAAGACTATTAATTAACTGGCTAAAACTGGCACCGGGTAAACAATGATTTACAATATACTGTTGAGAACACTGACTAAGAATACTACCAAAACCTTGACCAAGTTTATCTGAAAAAACATAAGCTGAATTATTTAAAATATTATTATTATTAACTACTGGTTGAGCCATTAAGGGTGTGACATGCTGAGGATCTGGTGTCTGAGAGCAGGCACAGCTACAAGAGAAGTTATTGGTCAGGGACTCATACCTCTCTGCATTGCACCTGACCAAGTCTACGAGCTCGTTGGCCTCCAGCATGCGCTTACTCAGATCTTGTTGAGAAGCCTCATATTTGCTAAAGATATCTTTTAGAGCACATTCCCTCACAAACAACTCATCCTGAAGGTTCTGACAGTCAGCATCATACCTGATCCTACATAATTCTAAATCAGTATTACATTTTTTTAATTCTTGCATTATATTTACATTTTTTTGTCTTAGTTTTAAATTTAATTTGTTCAGTTTTTGTCCCTTCAGTGACTTTTTAATTTTTCTAATTAACTTGTTAATCTTAATATATTTTTTAATTTTTTTATGACTAGTAAATAAACTGCATTTATTAAGAGTGTCATTAGTTAAGTCTATGGTCACTATTGGTTCAACACATGTGGGTCCGGACCGGCTATCAACCAACTCATGATAAAGATTGCAGGTGTTCGCAGACTCTTCACTGGCCTTAAGCTTTTCCAGGCGTGTTACGGTGTTGTGTGCCTTGCTTAATTCCAGCTCCAGTTCTGAAATACGTTTTAAGGCCTGATCGTAGGTGTCACTGCACTGTTCAAAGTTACCAACAAGTTGACGGAGGTGTTGATGCTGGTCCAGTATGTCCACATGCTGCATATGCAGTTCAGCCAACTGGTTTTTGAGCTCAGTGTTCTTCTTAATAACTAAACCTATTTCCACCTCACTTTCTTCCCTTTCCTTTAACAGCTGACGGACCGTGGTTTGGCTAGATTCTAGCTCCTTCAAGGTAGCCCTAAGTTTTTCCTCTAAGGATGCAGCTCTGCGAGTCAACATGATGAAGACAACCTCAGAGGCACCCTGGAATTAGAGAAGAAACAGCTAAGTATGTGAAAAGAATAGGAGTGAGGGACAGAATGAATAAGTTTAAAAAGAGTGAAAACTAATTACATTTAAGGTAGTTATTTACAGAGAAAAAAAAAGGAATAAAAGTTATGAAAGATATATTAGTAGTTTTATCTTAGTTGATATCACTACTTTACTAAATAAATAGGTTATATAACAAAATTAAAGTGACAAAATCTAATTGAGGGTACTAGTACTACTGGTTTTATTTTTGTTTTTAAACACAGTAATTTCCTAGACTGGTTTTATCTAGGAAACAATAGTGAAAGAACTATCTCTAGTAATCAAGTTCATGAATTTTATAAGGCCTAAACATATTAAAAATGATTTTAAAGTTTCATCTGCATGGACATTATTTATATTATAATGAAAGTGTTAAATAGGCCATAGCTCGCAGGGAATAGGGAATAATTGTTCAGTGGGCAATAGGACCTATTATAATTAATATTTTTATTCTAACTAAAAGTTAAATAAACAATATAAATAAACAAAATACTCCCCCGGTAAGGTGGTGACTTCAAATGTGTCCGTTGAATGACAGCTGATATTTGTTTAATGAATTTCTCATTGATTTTGCATCGAAACAATTTGCAACCCCGAATCAGTTACTGGGTTGTGGATCAGATAGGCAGTCGCTCCATGTAAAAACACTGGTACTTAGCTGAATCCGGTAAGACTGGAAGCCGACCCCAATATAGTTGGGAAAAAAGGCTAGGCAGATGGATTGAAGGAGGAAATAGGTGAGAGCCAAACCTCGAATTTTGACTTTTTACTTAGGAAATTCAGTCGGATGTCTGCGACCGCATTTCCTCTTAAGTATCGTCAATTGTGAACCACCTTTCCATGCTCAATTAAACCTGGTTATGCCTACCTATGTCGGCACTTAATTACTGCAGTATTGCCCTACCAATTAAACAAAAGAAAAAGCGTGAAGGATGGAAACCACCGTTTAAATTTCCAACCTATTACTTAATTGACCAAGGTTAGCGTAACCTATGGAAAACGTTAACGTGCGCGTTAGCCCTATGATTGTTTATTGGTATAGGCGACGAAAATTCATTTGTTAAGCTAATAGTATTATAGCGTAACGTTTTGTAAGGAATATGAGCTTTAGTTGGGGTATGTTGGGTAACCATCATTGGCTGGTTGGCTTCTTTTTGGTAAACTTTGAGACGGGTATAACGCAGAATGTGCACTTTGTGCACTTGACGCAAAATGTGTACTTCTTAAAAGGAGCACTTCTCAAAATGAATGTGAATTTTCTCACAATATCATCATCATGTTTTCATTATTTAAATGCTATTTTGCGAAGTGCGTATTTTGCAAAATGCTCATTTTGCGAAGTGCACATTTTGCGTCAAGTGCACATTTTGCGAAGTGCGCATTCTGTGCCAAATCCTTGACCCTTATTATTAAACCAAAGTAAAGTGCCAACCAGTTACACCTGTAACTGGTTGTCACTTTTCACCCATACCTGGGCGGTCATGTCTCATTTAAGATTTACTCTTTATTTCTTCGTGGTTTAAGGCTCAGTTCAGAGATGAAAAGAATAAAGCATGCCTTATGTGCTATGCTTTTTCTGAGATGAAAGTAATTTTACTTCACATCACATCACATCATCAGCCTATTAATGTTCCCACTGCTGGGACACAGGCCTCCACTCTGTGAGAGGGAATGGGCCGTTATCCACCATGCGGGCCCAATGCGGGTTGGTGGATGTCACATGTCTTCGAATTTTTGGTTCTAGGACATGCCGGTTTCCTCACGATGTTTTCCTTCACCTTTTTTGAGAGCAAACAACTCTAATTTTACTTAATTTTCATTAAATATACAAAGGTTATACGCCTAGGGGAGGCCTATGGCCAGCAGTGGACGTCCTTCGGCTGAAATGATGATGATGATGATGATACAAAGGTTTTAAAAAAGAAAATGATAGTGTGGTTTGCTTTGTCTTGGAGTTAGACTACAAGCTAGGCGTAAAATACTTAAAAACAAAAATATTCGATCAAAACATAATTAACACACACGTAACACAATTTTAATCAGCTAATAAAGTTATAAAATAATATTAGCATAAATCGGAAAAAGAATTCCAATCAACTTATTATGTACTAAACGAATTATGTAACCCACTGCCAATACATAAGAAATTAGATTTATGTGAAAATTATAAATATACGCAAAAGATTTATTAAAAGCACTTTCTCTAATAGTGCGAGTATTATTCCGTCATTTGTAAATTAATAATGAGAAAACCTGCCATTCGTCTTTAGATTATATATAACTAACATGTACGTTTCTTAGACCTCAGGAAAAAACACGGCGATAGAATTTGCATACTAATATATAACAGGAAAGAAACTATCGTTTAGAATTTGCACATTATCATATATAATATCAGCCATGATTGGAAATGGTGTTCGTCCAGCTTACCCTGGTCAGTTAGCAGCATTACCAATCCTGCTATCTAGATGATATTTTTACTTCATCATGTCCTTATATTCCTGCCTTGGAGTTCATGACGACGAAGGCTCAACTTTAGAATTAATATTTGTTTCGGGATATTTACCATGTATAATAGATTTTGGTTGAGTGCTCGATAGGAGCTCGTGGCTAAATAATAACAGCCGCACGGGTCGATCATCAAGGTTAAGCAACGCTTGACGAGATCGGTCCGTGGATGGGTGACCATTTCAACATACCGAGTTTCCTCCGTGCCTCGGAAAGCACGCTAAGCCGTTGGTCCCGGCTGTCATTTGAAGATCTTTGGCAGTCGTTACGGGTAGTCAGAAGCTTGAGATCTGACACCAGTCTTGCCAAGGGGTACCGTGTTACCCAGTTACTGGGTTGTGGAGGTCAGATAGGCAGTCGCTCCATGTAAAACATTGGTACTTAGCTGAATCCGGTAAGACTGGAAGCCGACCCCAATATAGTTGGGAAAAGGCTAGGCAGAGATGATGGTTGAGAGCTCGATATTTCGGCACCGTTACAAAAAACAAAAACAAATATCGAGCTCCCAACCAAAATCTAATTATACTTGGTAAACATCCCGAAACAAATATTAATTCTAATGATTGTGACCATGTCAGATTAAAACATATATAGCTTAACTTTTATGCTGTAACTATCTGTTTTATTTATTTATTATATTCTTTATTGTACACCACAAAAATATATATACAGGACAAACAAGAATAAAAGCAAGTGTACAATGGGCGGCCTTATCGCACAGGGCAATCTCTTACAGAT
Source organism: Orthosia incerta (assembly GCA_948252205.1). Lineage (NCBI taxonomy): Eukaryota > Metazoa > Arthropoda > Insecta > Lepidoptera > Noctuidae > Orthosia > Orthosia incerta. Next base: position 33,936,751 of record OX411743.1, read on the forward strand.
AACCTTTGGATGGACTGAACGAGAGGAACGGAATTTAGGGTTGTCAGTGTACAATAATAATACTTAGACATAATAACATAAAATACATACATACAATAATACATAATATACTAATAAATAACAAAAATATCACAGAGAAAGGAGAAGACTAATCATAGCGAAAGGAAATGCACCTTCACCATTTTTTTAAATGTTGGTAAGGATGGAGCACGTCTCACTTCAATAGGTAATGCATTCCACAAACGAGCTGCTTGAACTGTAAAGGATTTGTCGAAGAAGGATGTGGAATGCATACGTATACTTAATTTTAGATTCTCCGATGATCTCAAGGATCTAGAATGTGTGTCACAAAGGAGCTGAAAGCGTTCTTTAAGATAAAAGGGACTAGATGGATATATATTTATGTTGCTTTTGGGCCCAACTTACCTACAGAAAGGCTCAGTTTTTTTTAGAGATGAGCAGTCAAAAATCATGTCTTTCCTGGTTTTATTATTGTGTAATGTTTAAAAAAATTCAGACGAGCCCTCACTAACAAAATAATGAACTACTAAACTAAAGAATGTGATACATGATGAGTAGAACTGCTCCCTGGAGCAATAACCATGTATGATTTCCAATTTACATTATTAAGCGTGGAGTATACAAGATATCATCTCCAAAAACCGTACATTTCACTGGAGCAATTGGGTTTCTCACTAGCAGCATTTAACGTATACGGAGTAGAAGGAAGTACCGTAAACACAAAAGGAAACAATTGGATCTAGTTTTTTTGCATACGTAACGTTACCATTTCAAATAGGCTTCGCGTGCCAAAAGCTTTGGAAATAAGTAATAAAAAACTCGATACAGACATTAAGCTCGATTCAGTCATTAAATCTCTTTATCGTTTTGGACATGAACTTGTTAATTGGTAAAACTTCTTAAGTGAAATAGCAACAAGCTCTTGCGAATAAGTGGTGGCATCCAATAAACTTTTTCTTTCTTTCTTTTCTTCTCTTTCTTTAGGCCCTAAGCTGCCCTTAAAAGCTGTTGTGAGAATAAGTTGATGACATTATAATTTTATTTTCGCCGATTAACCCTTTTTAACTCTTTCCTTCTTCTTTCTCTTTAGGTCCTAGACTGTCCCTATGGATATTCCTAGCTTTTTTGTAATGGTGTACATTGAATATAATTATATATATCTAGCTTCTATTTCTCTGACTTGGGATATGCATAAGTTCAGCTGAAAGCCATCTCTATCCAGTACAATGGTGATAACAACATTATATTCTAAAATATTATCTATATCACCTTCACTAAAGCCTAACCCTCAATATCTTGTAAATCTTCCACGTCGAATCTTAAATTTATATCTTCTACTAACAAGAATCAAAACCCTATTAAAACAGCAGTCATCATTTAAAATGCCTTGCCCAAGTTGCGCCACACCACTCAATTCCCAAAAATATTATCTCATAAAATCTTAGAGTAAAATGATATGAACAAAGAAAGCAATTATAACTCATTTACATATTCTCATAACGCAAACATTCATCTCATTACTGGGCTATTAATTGCGGCCCACAGTTGGGCAACGATTCCCGTTATCAAAAAGAAAAGTCATCGACCATGCTATAGTAGATTTAGGTTAGTTAAGTTCGGTTTCATTCAATTTTATTTATACTATTGCACCGGGTGTAAATGCTTGTGGTTTTACTAGACGAATTGTAGCAAGCAGTCAAATGTTACTGATTTATTTACTCTCTAACGGGAAATCGAAGCAGAAAATTAAATTAGTGCTAGAGCAAATCTTGGTTGGAAGATTTTTATAGTGGCTGAGTTCAAAATGGTTAGAAAACATCACTTTTCTAATTTGTGTCTATGTTTTATTTAAACTCTGGCGCTAAGTATAAGAACTAAGGCCGTTACAAAAGTTTCTTACCAGGAACCTGGACTCAAAAATTTTAAATTTAATATTTATCCTAATGCCGATGTTATTTACTCAGGAGGATTCCGGTTTCCGTTATAGATCAAACACAATATGCAAATTGATATAGAGCCTGAAATTCAAAAAAAGAAGAACATTATTCAATTCGCAACATTCTGAATCATGAATCACGATTTTTTTCTACCCCAGTAAGTAGACCTTAGAAAATAGTTTTATTACAGAAATCTTCAGTAACTGCTAGCTGCACGCACATTCCACAGCAACAACTAAAGTGAAACAAAAGCCGAACGAACACATGGGAACCTTAGAACAAGACTCCAATGGATGAGAAGTGATTAAAGAAACAATGTAAGAATAAACAAAAAACTAGCAAAAGGATAAAAAATTGACCTTATTACTGGAACTGTAGTTTTAATGTTGTATTTCCTCTTCAATAAATCGAAGTAGAAAACGTCAATGATAAAGCCGCAACCACTTTACTTTTAACTTGATGTCACTACAGTTTCAAACAACCGGCTAACCGTTTAAACTTCAACACACGCGGGTTCGAAACTCAAGAAAACAAGTTCAAAAATGAATTTCAACAGAAAACTTACCGTAATAAAATCACCAAAAGCAGAGCAGATAAATATCCCAATTCACGAAAACACTTAATTTCACTGCACAAACACGTACACCATTTTTAACCGACTTCGAGACTTTCGATAGACGTGCGCCCGCGCGCGTTACGACTCTGCGACTGGTTCGATGTCGATGTCAAGTTTACGAAGCTATTCGGGTTATGTCGCTTCTGTGTTGTTGGTATATTATGTTTGAGTGTTATGTCAGGGAATATAATAGTGCAGTGCATGGCATATAATGATTTTGTTTATAAACACTTCAGCTTTGCAATACCAAAGGTTAGTCGAGCTCGAGAATGTGTAGAATGTGATTGGACTGATTGGACTAGATTTATTGTCACAATAGTTATGTTTTCTGTATTATAAAACATCCCACGGATAGACAATGAGTTTCAATAAAAGAAAACAACACAAATCAATTTATCCGTAACTATCTATAGTAAAGAAATCATGCAAAGCAAGAAACTTAAAAGTTGAGAAAAAAGATAGATAAAAACGGGTAGTATTTAAACGCAAATCAAAAAATATCCTTTTTCTATGCAATAAAATTCCGAATTCTCATCAAAATTACTGATTGCGCAGCAAAATATTCAACGCAAAATATCACTAAACACACTACAATTTATTTTCGCAGCGTACAGCGATTTTTCCTAAAGCAAAAGCTTTTTTATTAATGCACAGCTAATAATCTTAATGCACATCATACATGTTAACTCTTTTTCTTTTAAATCCATGGTTAAAGTTTTTACAATTACTATTCAACGACAATGTCGACGGAGCCCCGCTGCGCGGGGCTCCTATTTCTGTCTAAAGGGTCTAAAGTAACCTAACACGAAGAAGATGACGGGAGCTGAGTTCGCTCGCTTTGCTCGCTCACTTCAGCTGCCGTCATCTTTTCGAACCTAACCTGTCCGTGTCGGGGTGCCCTAAGTTCCCGAGCTCGCTTCGCTCGCTCTTGGACTCTTGACTTCTTGAAAATTAGGACAAATGTGATGAATGAATGTGACAGGTTTTGTTGTACTTACTGGTTAATATGCGACTGAGATAGTTATTTTGCTACGAAATATGGAAAATTTGCTGTGCAGTTAGTATTTCTGCTATGTATGTAGTATTTTTGTACAAAAATAAATTTAACTGTATTGCATTATGAGGAAAAAAGTAATGTCATATTGATGTATAATTTCGAATTAAGTGCAGTTTGAGTTTTGCTAAACATTTAGTAAGTTATTTGATGTAAAAAAGAATATAAATGATGAGTATGTATTGATAGACGATTATTTTATTTGATATGCAATTTATAATATCCCGATAAAAACCAACTATTAAGTTACTATGGATGCACATGAACTAACAAAAACTCATAAGACCTAATCAGTAAACAGACCTTGGCTACAATCCTAAACCTACCTAAGAACTATATGAATCAAATAATCCTACAAAAGACACTATTTATAAAGGAAATGTTAAAGACTATATTTTCTTTGAAGACGATACAAAGATGAACTTCGACGTTGAACTAACTACTGTTCTCATTGATTATACGCACTGCTGGCTACTAGAATAGTGCGAGTGAATTTTTACTCTATCGAACTAAGATTAAAGGTACCTTTTGCGTGATCTGTCTGAAGCGGGAGACGGACTTATAACTTTATTTGGAGAATATAGATATTTGTACAAATTTTAATAATTAAGTAAATGTTTTACATTATTATATGGCCGAGTTTTTGAGCTGAATTTCATCTAAGCCAACATTATTAAGAGGTACAATATTCAGTTTTTTTTAGAAGAATATTTCTTGGAGTTACCAAACTTGTATGACTTATAGAAAACTACAACACTACTCAGACCCGTAGGCTACATTTTGTACCGCAAAATGCAAGATGTTTTTGGGACAGTCAGATTTTTTGTTAATATATCTTTGTTCGTTTCTTTGCCTAAAATATTTTTGTGTGCACTTTTTGGCAAATTAATCTATTTTCTTTACTTTTTAGGGTTCCGTACACAAAGGGTAAAAACGTGACCCTATTACTAAGACTCCGCGGTCCGTCTGTCTGTCACCAGGCCGTACCTCATGAACCGTGATAGCTAGACAGTTGTAATTTTCACAGATGATGTATTTCTGTTGCCGACATAACACCAAATACTAAAAACAGAATAAAATAAAATATTTAAGTGGGGCTCCCATACAACACACCCGTATTTTTGCCTTTTTTGCGAGAACGGTACGGAACCCTCCGTGCGCGAGTCCAACTCGCACTTGGCCGGTTCTTTTCTTTCTTTTACTTAGCGAAGCTAACGAAAAATAGCTTGTAATAAGTAAAGAAGAATAAATTAAGGAAATGACAACTGATTTAATTCTGGTTCACTAAGTAATAGAACCTGGTGAACCTTAAAGCCGGAGTAAAGATACGCGCCAATGCATCTTTGACCCTGACTAATGTTTTTGATGAATTAGGAAACGGACCCTCCCTAAAACTGGTAGCTTTGACCTCGGTGGGGCGAATCGGTGTTACATCATTATTGGACGCACGGTTGGCTCAGTGGTTGAGCGATTGACTGCTGCGCTGCGTGTCGCGGGTTCGATTCCCGCACGGAACAAATATTTGTATGATCAACAGACAGTTGTTCCGGCTCTGGGTGTTGTGTATGTGAGTTTATATGTTTGTAAACGCACCCACAATACAGAAAGAAATTCCTACTGTGGGGCAATGTTTAAAAATAGATAGGAAGAAATAATAAATATCGAAATGTAAATTATAGTGTATGGGCTTATAATTCAGAAGAATGGGAAAAATGAGTAGGGGATGACCTAAGTACAAATATAAGATAGACTAGCTGTTCCGGCGGCTTCGCTCCCGTCAACTGCCTACGCTACTCTACTTACCTTCCTGCCTACCCTATCAACCTAAATCTACCCCAATTTTTTTTCTAGCGTCTTTCTTTTGCGGAGAATCTTAACACCGGCATTTCGAAAATTACTTTAAATACACAACGCCATCTATCGATTACCTATGTAGTTCAACAGTCCGAGTATCCTTAATTTTTTATTTTTTTTTGTTTAATCCTTCCAAAGGTTGCCTTGAAAAGATCGCTTTTAGCGATAAGGCCGCCCATTGTGTCACCCAGTGTAATGTTTTCTTTGCCTATACTTTCTGTAACTTATATGGTGTACATAATAAAGAGTATTCTATTCTATCTGAATTGCGTGTGTTGCGATAATTTAACTTTAATTTCATTTAACTTTTAATAAAGTGAACCGATAGCGATGAAACAAAATCTAAATAATACTTCAAGTTACGCGCAATTTTAATGTATAAAAGTTATCTTCATTGGTACCGTAAATTTTACAGGATGCGTGCAAAAATAAACAGACAAAAATCCAAAAATGCTGGCAAAGGGTTCTGTTGCTTATCATCTAAAACCTGGCTATTTTTTTTGGAAATATTTTCGATTTACAAAAACGACTCTTCTACAGATGTATTATATGTATTGATGATGATAATATTGATTGATGATGATGGACTGTGTTTTAAATGATACGGATAGTAAGTAAGGGGTTGACTACTGGAAGACAACTGATAGAAAACAATGGGAAAAGATAACGGCTCGAGCTCCTAGGCATGGAGTTGACAGCCAGTCTCAACTTCGGCTCCTCCATTGAGAATAAAGCCCAAATCGCGGCCAAAAAACTGGGCATCTTAAATAAGGTGAAGCGATACTTTACGCCTGGACAGCTTTTAATCCTATACAAAGCACAAGTCCGATCCTGCATGGAGTATTGCAGCCACCTTTGGGATGGTTCAGCTAAGTATCAGCTTGCCGCACTTGACTCAGTGGAACGCAGAGCCAAGAGGCTCATTGGCGACGTTGAACTGGTGGACGCCAAGCTTCACAGCTTGGCTCATCGCCGCAAAGTTGCCTGCTTGTCGGTCTTCTACAGACTGTACTTCGGTGAGTGTGCTCAAGAACTCCACGACCTCATCCCACCAGCCCCCTTCTACTATCGGACATCTAGACGCACTGCAAGTTATCATCCTTACCTTGTTGCCATTCCACCAATTCGAACCAAGCGCTTCCAAACATCCTTTATAATGCGCACAGCGAATGAATGGAACTCACTACCTGCGTCTGTGTTTCCGAACGCATTCAACCCGAATCTCTTCAAAGTTAGAGTGAACAGGCTTCTTCTGGGTAAGCTCACTCCATCGTCAACTCTGTCTCTGTCAACTATGACCTAGACTAGAGTCAAGAGCAAACCCATTACAAATAAATAAAAAAAAAAAAGTTGCACCTATAACAAATAAGATCACAAAAGAGATTATACAAATGTTTAGGCTTACCTCTACCATATGCAACTGTGCATTCAGATAAACTTTCCCTTCGACTGAAGATATAGGACAATAATCTCAGATTTAAATAAATTTTTGCCGGTTAGAAAGATGGTAATGAAACCGAATGCCAAGGGTGGACCAGATGGGTCTTTGACGGCACTCCAGACTCTTTTAAAGCTGACTTATACAGCCTTATTTCTGCTAAGCGTGGGGTCTTGAGTTTGATTCCCAGAGTGTCATTCTATCGGCGATGGTGATTGTCAAAATTAAAAAGTTTAAGGGATTGATCACGTGAAATCTAGTAGTATGTGTCAAACCCATACATTTTTATGTCTAATAGTTGCTCACTTACAGCTTGAAATATACGAAGCATAGTGCTTTTTGTCATCAAGTTTTGTAACTCTGAAGTAATGATCTTCAAAGTAGGCCTAGCAAACACGTCGCGTGTATGCCAAATCCGTTACATACGGAATGACAAACAGCTTGACATAATTTTAGCAAATTCATAGAAATGGCGATGGCCAGCATAACAGTAATAATAACATGCTTGAAGACGAAAACAATTTAAAAAAGGATAGAAATTTTGTCACGCACATGAATTGCTACGGTTAGATAATAATAAGTGGGGTTTATAACCAGATATTTTACGTTATTATTTGGTTTCTTTATAATGTTTTCTTTTGGTAGTTTAGATTAGAAATGTGTATATATCTTATGGCCGTATTCCGAGTAAGCTGTGCAGTTATATTTTTTTTAGCTCTGTTTCTCTTAGTTTTTTCGGTTAATCAGACCATCTGCTTAGCCTTTGCCGGGGTCAAGTTTCAGCCTAAGTAAATTCGGCTTACGATCTTGCTACTGTAATCTTTTTCTAGGTATTCTAGTCCTAACCTAGACCGATATACTGCTTATATGCTTATGCTTTTGTTCCATACTTATTACTGTATATATTTGTCTATTATATATATATGTATGTATTTATTTTATTTTATCTATAAATAGTACACCAAAGACTACCTACAGTACTGTCATTCCTTCCATTTTTTTTAAATCCATCCAAAGGTTGTCTTGAAAATATCGCTTTTAGCGATAAGGCCGCCCATTGTGTCACCCAGTGCAATGTTTTCTTCGTCTATACTTTCTGTAACTTATATGGTGTACATAATAAAGAGTATTCTATTCTATTCTATTCTATTATTAAAACTAACTTTTAATGAACTAAAAAGCAGGAAGTGTTTTATTTATTTATTTAAACTTTATGTACAATGGTGATACATAGGCGGACTTAATGCAGCAAGGCATTCTCTACCAGTCAACCTTTGGGTTAAAAAAGAACACAACAGTGGTAGGTGTACAAAATATATATATATATGAACAATAATTAAGGCGGATATTAATAAACTATCTAACTAATAAAATACATAAATAATTTACAAAACAATAGACTAATAAATATTATAATAAATGTCCTATTCTAAATGAAACAGAAATTTAAATATAATAACTATGACGAAGACCGAGCTATGTAAGAGAGGACAAGTAATGTGTTATATCTCATAACTCACATTTTCATGTGAAATGTATTTTTTTTTATTGAACAACTTTTGTACACACACACAATACAAGGACAAGAAGAAGGAACAGAAAAATAGGTACCGAGGTGATGCTTATTTCTAATGAAATCTCTTCCAGCATACCTGCGAAAGGAATATGATAAAAAAGAGATGTAGACTTTGTGTGTGGAGGGGAAAAATAACAACATAAAATTATTCACAGTTAAATAATTTACAATATAATAAATAAAATATATCGTCATATACATACATATGTTTATAAATATCATATCAATGAATACTAAATAAATACTAATATATATAAAAAGATACATATTATATGCAACTATGACGGAATGCAAAGGTAGTGTTCTTTCACTCTTCTTTTGAAAACTGCAAGAGTTTGGCAGTCCCTAATGTCAGGTGGCAGAAAGTCCCACAAACGCACCAAAGGAGTCGGAGTTGTGTGTTGTGTTGAGGAGTAGGAATGTTGCCAAGACGAGACCATAAATGGCTCGCTCTGTCCAAAAGTTATCTGATCTCATGTAGAGCTAAGTTTCTAACTCTAAACGCTCTAAATCTACAAGCCCTTACTTCACAAACTCTACACCTTAATCAAAATAAATGGCTTGGCCGTTTCGCGTAAGGTAAATACAATACAAGAAGTAAAGAAACATGGCGACGAGGAGTTGCGCATACGAAATATCTGAAACCTTGTAAATAACGACTTCTAGTAACGAGGAAATCCTATACAAACTCTCCCACCCTAATTTTGAGGGTCTTCTTCTTCTTTTGTGTGAGGTGTGGCCACCTCTGGTGTCAGAGTTAGTTAAGCCGCATCTGGGAATCCCACAGGCCTCTGAATTGGCTATTTCAGACTGACATTAACTATGTAAGTCCAGGTTTCCTCACGATGTTTTCCTTCACCGTTGCCTGTGATGTCCAAGATAAACTTAGAAAGTACATATGAATTTGAAAAAGTCACATTGGTACTTGCCCGGATTTGAACCCACGACCTCAAGCACGAGAGGCGAGGTCTTGATTTTGAGGGTGTGAGTTGATTTACAAAAAAAGGCTGAAATATGTAATTATTTATAACAAGGAGACCCTATATCAATTTTCAGACCTCTAGCATCAAAATTTTCGGGAGTCTCATACAAACTGCCATCCTCTAGTTTAAGGAGTTTGGGGTAAAGATTTAGACTTTTTTGTTGTGTGTGTACTAATACTAGCTTACATACTAAATATCAATTTTCTAGGATTTCAGGAAGTACCCTTAGAATTTTGATGATCATTATTGAGTGAGTCAGTGACGAAATCGTGTTTTTTAAGATATCAATAAAATCTAAATTGCTCTGCAATTCAAACTTTATATGTAATAAGTTCACTGTTGACATCATAACCCGAGAATTTGTTTTTTTTTTTTTATTTTTTTTTATTTATTGATAGGCTCGCTTTTGACCACTATCTCGCCTGATGGTAAGCGATGATGTGGTCGACGGTGGTTTAGTCCAAACCCAAGTTATAAGGGTAAAAAAACCGGACAAGTGCGAATCAGACTGGCGCGTGAAGGGTTCCGTACAATTATAGCAAAAAAATCATGTTAGTTGTATGGGCCCACTTAAATTTTATTTTATTCTGTTTTTAGTATTTGTTGTTATAGCGGCAACAGAAATACATCATCTGTGAAAATTTCAGCTGTCTAGCTAGCACGGTTCATGAGATAAATCCTGGTGACAGACGGACAGACAGGCAGACATACAGACGGACCGCGGCGTCTTAGTAATAGAGTTCCGTTTTTAACCTTTGGGTACGGAACCCTAAAAACGAAAAAGTGCTTCGAGAAAAGGTAGATAGTGCCCTTGCGCTTCGTTTGGCAGGGGCACTGATTTGCCCCCAGATTGATTCTACCGTCAATTTGGAAAAGTAGTTTGTTATGGAGAAGAACGGACAAGTAACTCTACACTTACTCTTTAGAGTCAACAAATCCAAAAGCCTAAAAACGATAGTTCTATTTTTTCATGTGTTCCTATGTGGCCACCATCTGCGTTATCAGACCAGTTCCTTATTACCGTATTATTAGCATTGTCTATAAAGTTATAATAGTATCCCTCACACACATCATCATAACAACAGCCTATTAATGTTCTCACTGCTAGGACACAGATAGCGAGATGCGAGATGTGCTGCTGATAGTATCCCAAGTTTAACCTAAATCGGATGCCTAGAATTGCAAAAAAATGGATTACTTTAAATGGAAAATGGATTAAAGCAAGTTAATATAAAACCTGTAAAAATATGTCAGTATGCAAAGAAAAACATAACAATGTTATAAGATATAATAAATACAATTTGCAAACCGGGTTTTCTTGTGTGTTTATGTCGCTAAGTAAAACTCGACATGTGGAAAGCTTGTAAACATGGAATCATCGGCTCGCTGGGGGGCGAAACATGACAGTAGTATGCAGTCGTAGGTCTGAATGTTAGCGGAAGCGATAGCGGTTTTGAGTTTGGTATTATTTGGATGACATTCTGAGTGTTGTTATGTCTAGGCACAGATAATATAATACTAACACACAGATGTCTCATCCCATACAAAGAAACCGTGCTGACGTACTGTACGATGATAGATGGTAATCTTTCTATCGCCGTAGAACGGAACCGAACGCAATCGAGTTATAAAAAATAATCAGATTCAATCAGATGAAACGGTATAATCAGATGAAAAACGCTAGTAACGTTGGCACGGTTTATTTGTATGGGATGAGGTATCTATATGCTAGTATTATATTATCTGTGGTCTAAGGGCTGGCGAAATATCATCTCATATTTTGCGACAGAAATGCCGCATATCTTCAATGTGTTGTATTTTTTTCATGAGACTGTAGATACTGTCTCTCGTCAGTCTGAACCTTACCACGTTTTCGATCAGGTAGACACCTCTATACCGAATAAAACTTGGTCAGGTTCACAGAATTTTCATATTTTTAACTCCCAACGGAAAGAAGGTTATTATAAGTTTGACGTGTGTACCTGTGCATTTGTGTATGTGTCTGTGGCATCATAGCTCCTAAACGGATGTATCGATTTTGATTTCGTTTTCTTGTTTGAAAGATGACTTTATCGAGAGTTTTCTTAGCTATGTTTGATGAAAATCGGTTCAGCTGTTCTAAAGCTTGTAAGTTTTGTTTGAATCGGGGTGTTTTCGCAAGATATCATGTTCAATAGATTGTCGTTCGAACGTGTCTACTACTAGATAAATAATGTAGCATGAAATAAAAATGTATCGGGGGTTTTCTAAACTTTAATTTTTTACATTTGTACCAACAGTATAAGTGAAGGATATTAATATTAAGTGAATGGACAATGCATTATTTGGATTTGTTCGCGTTTTAATACAGAGACTGCAATTACTTTCCAACATTTTGCAATCGTGATACAAATTGAGAAACTGCTGGCTCATTTCAATGACTGTAATCACCAATTATATATCCTTTCTTTTATCTAAATATAATTCAAACCAAATTTATATTTCCGCTACACTTAATTTTTAGATCAATTAAAACTTTATTGACAGTTTGACTGTGAGTAGATAAAGCATCAATCACATTAAATTTGATATGGTCATTTTCAGAGTAAGTAGTAATAATCGTATTTAAGATATGTTTGTTCCTTTTAGGTTATGCGTCGTGCCTGACGCAAATAAACTCTTTTTTATGCTTTCTTTCAACCAAATTTTTTCGTCCACCGCACGCAAATATAACATGGATACTTTTAAATCCTATATCATTCTTATAACTGTGAAATGTCGGATGTATATTTATGTGTGAAACTTATTTCTTGGAAAGAACATAACCAGAATAAAGACATATTTTTTTATCTCGATAGTACATTCTCAAAAGAGAAACTGCTGATTAAAGCTAGTCTACTACACTATTTGTTTGGCCTACCCCGTCCGCTAGCACTTACACCTCATTCTACCCAACCAATCATTATAAAACCAATAGACACTGAACAGCGGCTTCCAATCACGCAATACCGTTGTGTTTATCTGTACCATCGCTACCGGCTGGAATCTTAACTATTTCACGCAATTTTACGCGTTTTATTGCTTACATATCTGGTAGATAAGTATGTTGGGGATATTAGGAAAGGTGTTCAAATATGAGTCTTTTTATATGCTTGTTTAGACAGGACACGGTACGGGAGGAGCTCGTGGCTAAATAATAACAGTCGCACGGGTCGATCATCAAGGTTATAATAAGCAACGCTTGACGAGGTCGGTCAGTGGATGGGTGACCATTTCAACATACCGAGTTTCCTTCGTGCCTCGGAAAGCACGTTAAGCCGTTGGTCCCGGCTGTCATTTGAAGATCTTTGACAGTCGTTACAGGTAGTCAGAAGCTTGAGATCTGATACCAGTCTTGCCAAGGGGTACCGTGTTACCCAGTTACTGGGTTGTGGAGGTCAGATAGGCAGTCGCTCCATGTAAAACACTGGTACTTAGCTGAATCCGGTAAGACTGGAAGCCGACCCCAATATAGTTGGGAAAAAGGCTAGGCAGATGAGATGATGAGACAGGACACGGTAGTTGATGATCACGGTAGTTTTCAGCAGTAGCCTGGGCTTTGAGAATGTGCCAGTTGATGGCAATATGCTTGCCTCCTATTTCATGGTACTTAAACATAACTGGCGAAGGATGATGCATTTTAGCTCTGCCTGTCCTTTGGAGGAATATGGTCGTGAAGTTATTTATTCTGTATAGTACATGGTGAAGGAGGTTCATTTCTGAAGCACTATGTCATGGAAATTTACTCATTTATCCTTTGTATTTCCGGCCCTTTCGATCTCATTTCGATTTCGATCTTAGTGTCTAAGATAGACTAAGTTTTTTTTTATCTAATTTAGATATTTTCACTTTTATATTGCTATTTGCCTAACCTTGGGACTAGATCTAATTGATTTGTGAATCAAGTACTTACCAACTTTTAATGTTTGCTAATTACACTATTTTGAGATTTTTCAGCATTAGTTGTTATGGTTTCGAAAAAGTTTTGAGTATGAATACGGGTGGCTACAGAAGCAAAGAAAGACTAAAAATACCAGCCAAGTTCGAGTCAGACTTGCGCACGTAGGGTTCCGTACCATTATCGCAAAAAACGGCAAAAAAATCACGTTTGTTGTATGGGCTCCCATACAACAAACGTGATTTTTTTGCCGTTCAAATATTTATTTTACTCTGTTTTTAGTATTTGTTGTTACTCGTATAGCGGCAACAGAAATATATCATCTGTGAAATTACAACTGTCTAGCTATCCCTGTTCATGAGATACAGCCTGGTGACAGACAGACAGAAAGACAGACGGACAGTGGAGTCTTAGTAATAGGGTCCCGTTTTTACCCTTTGAAAGATGATATTATGGCTAAAAAGAGTGTGAAAACTGACATACAGAAAAGTATAGAAAAAAACGTGTTGCATCGACACCAAATAAATTGCAACAAATGCAAGAGTCCGTTGATGTTTACAGGTTCATGATTAAAGAAGTAGGTTACTGGCATGGATCTGGAAAATGTCTGTATACAAAACAAATCGAACCACAAAACCATTTGGTTCAGCGAACAAGAGAACAATATGGAAGCCAAACAACCTGAAAGTTTAAGGGAAAGTTCACCACAATATGCCGTTCAAGAAATAGCTTCATTACACAGAAAGCTGATAAATGATGCCGTATTGTTGTGAAAGAATTCAAGGTGATGGGTTTACATTTTCAAAGTAAATGTAGCTTCATATATCTTTAAATAGTATGTCAGTACCGGCAGCTTTGTTCCCATATAGAATAATTAAACTGGTAACACAAAGTACGTAAGTTTTTGACTAAATCAATCCACAATCCACGGGAAACCTGGATGTCTTGTAGGGGTGTTTGAAATGCTCTTATATTAAACAAACTGAGCTGATCCAGTAGCCTGTAATAACGCCAAATTAGAATATAAACGACGTATAGGAGGCAGGTAATGGTATTTTGGACGCCTGGTACACACAAATTACACTTTATTTTAGGTAATCGGTGGTGAACACCAGAAAGTTCGCATAGTGGTCTGCCATCCAATGTAATTATTTTTATTTGATGGCCCGTTCTGCCTCAACAAAGGAACACTTGGTCAAAGGGCTCCCCACACCACTTCCATCGTCATTCCTATCATTATCCAATATATATAGAACGAAAAAGATAAGTTTGATGTTTACTAAAAAAATAGTTAACTTAAGTTATTGAACGCCATCTATGAAAGCAACTTGGAACTACTTCATCACTAAGCTGTGTAAAAGTTGAACAAAGTGAAAGTTCTTTAGAAGGCTGCTGCGTGCGGCTCTTGGGTCGGTAGTGTTTTCACACTCGTGTTGGTTCAACTAGTGGCTACTAGGTGGCATTAGTATCGTTGAAAGGAAGTCTATAAAGAGAAAAGTTTATAAAGAAATCAGCGTCAAGCTGACAACGGTTGATATGTCATCCCGTAGCTTCATCAGAAAAAAAAATTGGTCATGTACTTTTCGAATCGGCATCCTGTGATGATTTTTCAAATCCTGTGACTCTAAATATTAACATTTTTTCGATTTTTTTCTGTAATATAACTATGAATAACCCTTTACCAAAAAACCGACTACGAAAAACAGTCTCAGTTTTAAATATAGATAATGTTAGATTTTTTCCAACTTTAAAATGAAAATAAGTAAATCACCCAACTTTAACCGACTGTACAGTATTTGACGTATCAAGCCTACTTTAATGCAAAATTTTGACAGGGTTTCAGGCTAAAATATAGTTTGAGAAATACTCAACTTCAAAATAGGCCTAAATTTGAAATCGGGGGTTAGATAGCTAGGTAAATAAAAACGTATGCAGCTTGCTGTCTTTGTGACATAATAAAAGTTACATGCATGCATATGAGACATTCACTTTAGCAACACATTGGCAAACTCATTGAAAACGGCTACAGGCGATAACCACTTATCACAAGTTAGACCACAAACATGAAAAAACTCTTCACGAATCAAAGTCGTTTCTAAAGTTCGAGACCCCGAATATTTGATCAAAAGCTTTCGACCTTGCCAACACTCTTCGTGCCTTACACAATGTTAATATATTACGTTTACAAAAACACGTTTCTATATACAGTTTCCAAAAATCCCTCAACTTTTACAATTCTTTTGTATAAATGAAAGGGAATTTTTAAAATAACGCGAGTGCTTCTTGAAGTGTGTTCGTTAATATTTGTTAGAACGTTTCTACCTAAGAATCCCTTTGAAACGTCTTCTACGAGATTATAGACCATGTTTTTACTTTTGAAGTCCTAAGATGCTTTCTTAAAAGATATTAACTGTTTGCTTTGTATCTGAGAGTGCCTGAAAAATAGACATTTGTATTTACAATCTTTTATAATTTTTCTGTATGAGTTTTGGGCAGTTGTTGAACAATTTGTTGATTAAAAGTCATTGTTTTAGCTTCTCTCTTATTGTTTAGGTGTTTTCTGAAATAACGAACAATAAAGCAACAATCAGCTTTGAAGAATGTATTTTTATTTCTATACTAATAATCTATAACAATATTATAAAGAGGAAAGATTTTTTTCGTTTGTATGTTTGTTTGTTTGTTTGTACTGAATAGGCGACGAAACTACTGGACCGATTTAAAAAATTCTTTGACCAATAGAAAGCTACATTTTTCCTGAGTGACATAGGCTATTTTTTAATCCCGAAAACGGGTCCTGTGGGGTGGTCCACGGGAGGGAAGCCGCGGGGAACAGCTAGTAATATAATATATAATATTATAAAGAGGAAAGATTTCTGTTTGTTTGTTTGTACCGAATAGGCTCTGAAACTACTGGACCGATTAAAAAAAATCTTTTACCAATAGAAAGCTACATTATGCCTGAGTGACATAGGCTATTTTATAATCCCGAAAACGGGTCCTGTGGGGTGGTCCACGGGAGGGAAGCCGCGGGGAACAGCTAGTAATATTGATATTATAAAGAGGAAAGATTTCTGTTTGTTTGTTTGTACCGAATAGGCTCCAAAACTACTGGACCGATTTAAACAATTCTTTCACCAATAGAAAGCTACATTATTCCTGAGTAACATAGCCTATTTTTTATCCCAAAAATGGGTCCTGTGGGGCGGCCCACGGGAGCAAAGCTGCGGGGAACAGCTAGTTCTAGATAAATTAAAAACTGTAAAACCCAACGAGATCTACATGAGGGAACCATCAAATTGAATTGTACGAATTTTGCAAACAATACTTTTGCGCTTATGCAAAACAGTATACGACTACTATTACAGGTGTTATTTTTTCCCACTGTATTTATTTATCTACTGCCCGACTGTTGCCACAAATCTTTCCAGGTATTCTTTGCCAAAGTCATCTCGAACATAACCCTTGCGGTCAACCTGCCACCTCTTCCTAGCTTTATTTATTTATTTATTTATTTATATATGCTTTATTGTAGGTACACCAAATTAAAACATATAAAAGGAAACTTAAAACTAAAATACATACAACGGGCGGCCTTATCGCATACCGCGATCTCTTCCAGGCAACCTGGAATGGACAGTGATAGCCTGGACATGAAATGGGGCTGACATTGGTGTAACACATAACATTGCGAATATTTACTTTAAACACACAATAATATTATTATAGATACACAAATACATACATATGTTCTATAATAGATACATAAATACATGCATACTCAATATATATAGGCAATGAAAGTGAAATGTTGACTAACGACAATCACAGTGACAGGTAGTGTTCTTTTACGAGTCTTAGTCTTTTTATTAGATTTATTAATTAAGAGGTTGAATTCCATGCTAGTACTTCAAAAACCCACATTATCTACCTTTACATCTTACTGTATTCCGTCTCTAAGAAATCTGCGAAGTCTCACGAAAACCGGAATTCAATCAAAGCCCCACTCAAACAAAGACTGAATCAGACAAAAGTTACACCAACAAAGGCTAAGAAGGTTTGTTGTACTTAGGAAGGAATTAAAAGCAAGGAAAGCTGTCGAGCCACAAGCGAGCGAGTGTGTGCAGATAACCGCCATTTTACTTGAACTGTTCTCAACACTGGAATTTAATTGTTTTGTGTGTTTTCAACGGGGTATGGTTGCAGTTAGGACGGGAACTAAGTTTTCTAAGGATCGACGGATGGAAGGCATTCAAACTAACATCTTGGAAGAAGACTAATTGACAAATTATTATAGTAATTTTTGGCCTATGTCCTGCATCCTAATTGCGTAAGTCAATTCTGCAAAGCAAACAAGTCAATTCCTACCCAAAAACGAGTTTACGTATTGCATATTAATACGTAAAGTCATTTTTGGGACGGAATCGACTCAATTAGGCTGCTGCACTAAAAAACGATGGGTGCATATTTCGTGCGTGCTTAGTAGGAATACGTTCCTGTAAGAAATTATGACATTGACCAAGACATACTTTTAGTAACATGAATGAATCTAAAGATTAAAATCAGCCTAATGGTGTAGTTTCGTAATGACGCACATGAAAATTGTAAGATATTCAGTTAAATGATAAAACAGTTTATCACAGGGATTAAATTGTGCCCATTTTTTTATATTCTAAATTATTCTACGTATTTTCTTTATTTCCAACACTACCAGCATGAAATATGAAAATAATTATATCATGTTATGTTCCAAAAACCTTTTCTTACACATGCCCATAAATAAATTTTTAGCCCCTATAAATTACATGGAAATATGCCGACTTAACCACACCCCAAAACTTTAGCGGAGGGTAGAGGCAAAAAATAGAGAGTTTTCTAACATTGTAGAGTACGGGCTTTCATTATGTAATAGCTCTAATAGTAAGCTCTACCACTGACTCCAGCGAATAAAGGAAAAATAGTAGATAAAAAGGATTTTTACTTTTTGCAAAAGCGTTTGAAACGGTAGATGTGGTTTTCTTAGAATCTTATGTTTTAAAAGATATCTGTGCAATTTTTCTTTACATGTTATATGTGGGTAGAGGATGTATAAGTCCATTAGTTACAAAAACCGCAATGTCCACAAAAAAGTAAAAATGACTGCTAAGTCATTTTTACTTTTTTGTGGACAGCTATTGTACAAAAATCCACAGACAAAATAAATCATTTTTATATTAATCATATGAACCTGAGTCCGCTTAGTCCAATAGAAAATGGCTGTGAAACTTTTTAGTTTGCTACAAAAACAGCATGGTCCGTTCCTGTTTGTATCAAATTACGCATAGTCCATCGCGACCAATCACGTCACGCCTTTCTATATGGTGGATTATTGTTTGCAGCCGTTATTAATTGGACGTAATTTTATTAAAATACATAACATGGAGTGTTACCCTGAAGTTGTTGACAATAAACAGGCACGAAAACGATGAGTAAACGCTGCAAGCTGTAAAAATAATCGTGCTAAAGAACAACGGTGAGTATACTATGATGATTATGTCTTGATAATTTTTACCTGTTCAATTTTTTGGGAAAAATATTCTAATGTTACATCTAAAAAATATTCTATCCAACGATTTATATTGCATTTTATGACCACTGTTATTAACTCCAAACCCGAATGACACGGATTTTTTTTTCAGGTTCGCAGCAATACATTTGCCTGTTAAGCCGCAATATTAACATAAATGCAAATAGTTACAATGCTCTAAAATTCCACTGCAGGATGTACGCAAATTGTATGAGTATTTTTATCGATTGAAAAACAAATTAAAACAAGAATCATTTATATTGAAACATACGTAAGGTATACACAACGTAGGCAAAACACAACGTCTCTGTCCAAGATCTGAATCTCGAAATTACAACCTTGCAGCTGAAATATATGACTTTGGAGTACTATAAGAGATTAGTACCATCAGCACAGGATATACCGGACAAAAATGTGGTTGACGATATCGTTTCCCTTAAAGAGATGGTATGTGAAGAACAAGAGGAATCACCATAACTTATAATTTAGTATTGGTTTTGTATAACTAATAAAGTTCTTATAAAACAAGCATAGTTTTATTTGCAATTATAAACATCCGCGAGAATGTTCAAAAAATATTTCATTCAAATTCGTTCAGTGCATCCAAATATAAAAACCTTCACTATTATATTAGTAGAATAGGCGGGCGGGCTCATGGACTCTAATGGTATTTCAAATAAAAGTATCAATATGGTTTCATCATTCTAAGCCAGCACAGATATGTTTCAAAGCCAACAATGTCCAAGCAGCTTATGCAACAAAATCTGCAAAGTCCAGCCGAGTGTTACAAAGTCAGCAATGTCCATAATGTTTTTCTGGTTATTGTTCTAGTTCGTAAAGATGTATCATAATTAAGTTTAGTATTTGATTAACTACATTATTTTAAATCAAACTACTATACTTCCAATATAACCCACAGGGCCAATAATGCTTAATACGAAAATAATAAATTACTCGCGATTCCTTACAACGGACATTGCGGGTTTTGTAACTAGTAGACTCATTATGGCTTTTGGAAAAGCGTTTGTAACTGTAGATGTGGTTTTTCTTCATTTAATGGGGGAATAAGAATATAAGTTTTTACTATTAGATTATTCCATTTATTTAATATATTTACACATTTTACCATTTTTACATATTATTCTATAAAAATAAAATACAAAAATAGTAGCCCGCCGGTATCGGGAACAGAGTCCAAGCTACCGGTGGTCAGGGCTCCTGAGAGAGGGACCTCCTAACTATACGCGCCGTGTCCAGGAGTACCGCTTTCTGGATCAAACTCTTGATCCAGCTGCCCAACGAGAGCCTCCTCAAATGTTCGTCGAGGCTCTTGGCTATTATACCATTGGCCGTCACGACTATCGGCACAATGACTGCTGTATTCACATCCCACATGTCGACAACCTCGCGAGCCAGATCAAGATACTTACTTTTTTTATCTCTCTCCGCCTTCACGTGGTTCTCATTTTAAAAGATCTTTATTTTAGTTAAAACTTTACAAAAATGCACTTATATACATGTTTAACATGTTTTTCTATTAGATTTATTATTAGATTGTTACTTTTAGTTACTTAGAAATACCTACATGCAAGCAGCAAAATTATGTGTTCTAAATAATTTGTAAAACTGTTAATAAGTTACCATAATATGTGGTTAAAAGTTTATGTTATAATCAGCTCTTGTTTAAAATCATTGTGATAAATTTTGAAAGGTTGTGAAATTTTGAAGCCTCATAAAGTGTTCTGTGTAGTATTGTTTTAATGTGTCTTAGAGTAAGTGCATTTTTGTAAAAAAATATTTAAAACTAGCTTTCCGCCCGCAGCTTCGCCTACGTGGACTACTGTTCTGTTGGTATATTCCAAATTATTATAAGAATCATAGTTTTCCGCCCGCGTCTTTGTTCGCGTAGACCACAAAATTTGCTCAACATTATTATTTTATCGAATTATAAAAAATAGGTGTAAATTGATGTAAAATTAGCATAAACTTCACTGTCTTCCTGTTTTAATAGCTAGAGCCTTTTTATACTTGCATTCCGGAGGTCTCGTAGGATCGATTTCCACGGGGAGATGCAAATGTTGGAAGACCACTTTGCTTTCAATTTCTGAATCCTACTACCGAAACGATAGAAAATGAATACAGGCTGGCGCAAAAGTTATCACCAGGTGTTCTTTGACTGTAATTTTTTTGGTGAATTAAAAAATTTGTTTCTGCTTTTGCATAGTATTTATTTGGTATCTTAATTTATTTTCAATTTAGTCGAGAAAATAATACGGCTAAGATGGCCGTCGCTTCGCCAGAATTGATAAACATTCGAGCCCGTTTATGGCATTAGCCATCACTCTTGCCAGAAGCCATCACTCTTGCCAGAACTTCCGGCGGATATTATCTTTGAGGGCTTCCAAGAGTCTCAGGCTTGTTGACATAGACTCGTGACTTAAAAAAACCCACAGATAGAAGTCTGGAACAGTAACATCAGGCGATCTTACTGGGGGTAGTGCCGCCCTCAGAATTTCGGTGCGGCTCGTGCAGTAAGCGCCGTTGCATTATCCTGTTGGAACTATTATGTACTCTAGTTCAAATTGATTGCTTAACCTTAATTAGAGAAATATGATGATCATGACTCTGTGACTTCGTCGACCACAGTAGTTGTTTGGCGACGCGGTCCCGCTGATGCCTCCAGCGCATAAAACACACCATGCAGTAACTTTGAGCGGATGTGATGACTCTGTCTGGAATATAGGGGAGATGATAATTTTGCTTATTCACAGAGCATATTCATGATTGATGATTTTCGATGAAAAGTCGTCTTCCTCGTGGTCGCGATTTGGAATTGTTTGACGTAGGTAAAACCCGCTTGGCGGTTACCAGCTATATTTTGCATCTGTTTACTTCACAAATATCGAAGCAGAAATGATATTTTCTGCCATTTGCAAAAATGTAAGCATATCCCGATTGAGTGATGAGTTTTGTGCCATCCTGTAAATTCCAGATATGGGTACTCCAATTAGCTTACACTAACAAAGTCGTCATCAAGAAATGAGAAATTAATTAAACTCTTCTATATATATCACATTGGTGTTTTTTCGGTCTCAAAATGACCATGCTGCTAGTGCTGACTCTGGGACAGGCAACGTAAAATTGCTCGTGTCGGAAGAACTCAAAGACATAGTCAGAGATACCATCTGTGGTACTCGAGTTATAAAAACTGTTTCCCCCGAGCACATCCAGTAATCATTCACATAAACTTTAACACCCCTTTTAACCCCTTTAAGGGATAAAATTCAAAGAAAACTTAAATTATTGTGTGTTTAATTGTATAGAAGAGCAGAAATGCTAAATTTCAAGTAATTTTGATATTAAACAATTTAGTTTACACACAAACTTCAACACCCCTTTTCATACCTTTAAGGAATGAAATTCTAAAAAGCCTTAAATAAGAGTTTCTTTAATTGGATTGAAGAGCATAAATACTGAATTGCAAGTAATTTTGATGATAAACAATTTAGTTTTTATACAAACTTTAACACCCCTTTTTACCCTTTTTAAGGGATGAAATTCGAAAATCATAAAATTCCTGTTTCTTTAATTGTGTTGAAGAGCAGAATGACTAAATTTCAATCAATTTTGATAATGAATAATTTATTTTTCAAACAAACTTTAACATCCCATTTTACCCCTTTAAGGGGTGAAATTCAAAAAATCCTTAAATACGTGTTTCTTTAATTGTATTGAAGAGCATAAATACTGAATTCCAAGTAATTTTGATAATAAACAATTTAGTTTTCATACAAATTTTAACATCCCTTATTATCCCTTTAGGAGATGAAATTCAAAAATAGCATAAAGACGTATTTTATTATTTTATATTTAGAGGCTAAATACCAAATTTCATTCATTTCAAATTAAAAATGACAGAGTGTCATACAAGCTCTCATCCCCTATTTCACCCCTTTAGAGGATGAATTTCCAAAAATCCTTTCTTAAATGACGCCTACAGTATAAAATCAACATCCTCTAAAAATTTCAAACTTCTATCGTTAGTCGTTTAGGCTGTGCGTTGACATGTCAGTCGGGACATTGTCTTTTATATACATAGAAGATAATAGTAGTTTATGATACTGTTGCATAATGAGGGGTATTAAAACACACACTCATGTGTTTAAAAACCGAGCCGTAGGCGAGGTTTTTAATAGTATTCACACGAATGTTTTAATACCTAGTTATGTGCAGTTTCATACACTACTTTATCTACACTCATACATTTTGGGATTGAACCTACTTAATCTTTTTTTTTCATTTTCCATGCCATAAAGTCGTGATATCGTGATATCGCATGCGCTAAAGCTTAGCACACGCACTGCGATATTTATTCGCGCGAATTTTTCCGCCCATTCTGCGACCTATGGAATTGTATGAAGCTGCTCGTATTGCGGTAAAAAAATCGTTTTAAACTCACACTCATGTTTTAATACCCCTTGTTATGCAACAGTATCATAAACTACTATTAAATAGAAAATTAGTTTTTAAAAAAGCTTTACAATCAGTTTATATATTTTAAAATCTTTGGTTATAAATGGATTGAGAAATGAGTTATAGGGTTTATCCATCTGAAGTAGCAGCCCAGAGTTTGTACTTGTACCCGGTTGATGCTTGATGACAATATGCTCTTCCCCTATTACTTAATCATGACTTGCGAAATGTGTCTGTACTGTAGGTGTACCCCTGCCTACTTCTTTACTTTCTACGTTAAAACTTAAGGTTACACTAGTCGAAAATGCTTCCATACAAACGTAGTCTAGGGATTATTCCACTGTTTGACAATGTACGTTAAAAATAAAAAGTGACTTGTCTCATCATTATCTAGCCCTGTATGGAAACAAAAAAGTAAAAAAAGTAAAGATTTGAAAGTTATGAGCGTCGAAAGTTCCACATTTCGACACTAATTTTAACGCATTTTTGGGCGCGAATAAATACCATAAGAAGACGGAAAATTTCAAAACGACCACCATACAGGGATAGATTAGTAGTTCAACAATGAAAATATTTTTTTTTTTTTTAGTTTATCATGATATGATATATTTTTTTATGATATCCAGACTCGCAAAGGTCTGTTTATAAAATTTCGCGCGCTTGGTTTCGTCCTAAATTATTATCCATTTCGCTACAAATTTGCAAAAGTGTGTATTCGTACGCGAACTAGCTTCCTACTGCTCATCAAAGCATCTATCTCTTCCGCACGTATTGTCGGTTGATATAAAATGCATTTTAACCCCGCGCACAAAATAGTTCGTGCCGTTGACTAGTGTTACCTTAAAGGAAATTGTTTTATGTAGGTTGCATCAGCTGGTCTTCTTTCGTATGTTTTTGTTATAAAATTGTGTTACTATAAAGCTTGGGCTTTGCATCATTTAAATCTGAGGGTTGGAACATTCTTTTCCTCTTTCAGAAGATTTATCCTCCTAGTTAATGCATGCTTTAAGTGAAACATATTATTTTATGCTTTTATAAAAGCAAGAGCTTTTCTTGAATTTTGAAATTATTATTTTGTAGTAAATCGGTTTTGGTGTTGTTTGATCTGTTGTTTTGTTTAGGTTACCAGGTTGAAGTGATATTTCATCTGATAGCCAGTCTCCGAAATTATCTTCAGATGAGTAGTAGTGTAGTAGTGGTGCTTGTAATATTTTTTCCTTACCTGGAATAAAAGAGAAAGGTGTTTAAATTAGGGATATTATAAATTGCATATCAAATAAAATAATCGTCTATCAATACATACTCATCATTTATATTCTTTTTTACATCAAATAACTTACTAAATGTTTAGCAAAACTCAAACTGCAGATAATTCGAAATTATACATCAATATGACATTACTTTTTTCCTCATAATGCAATACAGTTAAATTTATTTTTGTACAAAAATACTACATACATAGCAGAAATACTAACTGCACAGCAAATTTTCCATATTTCGTAGCAAAATAACTATCTCAGTCGCATATTAATTAACCAGTAAGTACAACAAAACCTGTTCATCACATTTGTCCTAATTTTCAAGAAGTCATTAGTCCAAGAGCGAGCGAAGCGAGCTCGGGAACTTAGGGCACCCCGACACGGACAGGTTAGGTTCGAAAAGATGACGGCAGCTGAAGTGAGCGAGCAAAGCGAGCGAACTCAGCTCCCGTCATCTTCTTCGTGTTAGGTTACTTTAGACCCTTTAGACAGAAATAAGTCGACATTGTCGTTAAATAGTAATTGTAAAAACTTTAACCATGGATTTAAAAGAAAAAGAGTTAACATGTATGATGTGCATTAAGATTATTAGCTGTGCATTAATAAAAAAGCTTTTGCTTTAGGAAAAATCGCTGTACGCTGCGAAAATAAATTGTAGTATGTTTAGTGATATTTTGCGTTGAATATTTTGCTGCGCAATCAGTAATTTTGATGAGAATTCGGCATTTTATTGCATAGAAAAAGGATATTTTTTGATTTGCGTTTAAATACTACCCCTTAAATTACATGCTCAAAGCTTTTATACGCTTAAGATTTTTTTTTTAAGCTTTTTTGTTTGTGATTCCTACCAAATATAAAAATCATCAAATCATTAGCCTATATTATTATCTAGTTTGTAATATGCCTTTTACAAAGTATGCTTTTAACTAAAGTTTTAATTTAGTTTCATTTAGTTTTAATATATCACGAGGTATTTTGTTATAGAATTTAATACAGTACCCCATTAAAGATGAGTGTACTTTAGCAAGTCTATAAGATGGTTGATCTAAGTTATCTTTATTATGTCATTGAGACTTAATTTCGCTGTTTTAATAATTTTATTATTATCAACAGATTATTATACTGAACAGATTGAAATGTAACCCACCTGACACAATCATGGGCGCACTCCCTCAGCCTGCAGTAGCTGCAACTGCAGGTGGAGTAGCAGGATCCAAGGTCTGAGTCAGCCAGGCTGACGGAGTCGAAGCGCTGGGCAAGTCCCTCGCCTGAACTGGGCACAGTGTGGGAGCCACGCCATCTGAAATCATTAAGGAGAAGCATTAAATATAGGCACATAAATTATTCATTCTGTCAAGGGAAAAAGATGTTTTTCAGAAGGTAAGGTTTTACATGCAAGTATGACCACTAACAGATGCAAGAACGTAAACGAAGCAACAGGAATATGTAAGAATCGTAACACGTGGCGTTCTGCAGTTTCTGCATACCAACACGGGCAAAAAGCGTGAGTGTATGTATGTATGAATCTCAATTATTTTTTTTATGTAGTTGCTGCAAAAACTAAATTTCTGGGAGTTGAGCGTGCCCAGAGGGCCATACTTTAAGTTATGACTCGGAAACCATTTAGATACCCAACATCGGAGTTATACGCGGACTGCAAAGTGCTAACAGTTTGACAACTCTTCGTGCTTAAATCCACCATCAGAACTCACTCCAAAATACCCACCACTGACACTATCAAACGGAGGATCCCTTCCACGTTTACACAGCACAAAACCACGTTTGCTAAGCATCAATATTATACACTGTGCACCCACATTTACAGTCAAATTCACAAACAACTCAGCATACAAGACCTCAACAGACACACACTGAAAGGTAAAGTCACTGAGTAGCTACTACACCAGGACTATTCCTTATTAAAATGTACTCTGTGACTATTCCTACACCGATTCGTTACTCACCTACATCTCTTAGAAAAATACCCACAAAATCCATCTTCATTGACAACTTCGTCTTCATTGACTCACTACTCAACCTACACACACCTTACTTTTATAACTTATTAATTAATCTTATTTTTTAATTGTTTAATAATAACACATTGTTATAGAATGACTATGTTGTACCTTTTGTGTAATATTATGTATGCAAATATTTACCCGAATACTGTCTCTCAAGATACAGGCTGCCCTAGTCTGAGAGGCAGGGTTCATTAACCAATGGTTACAATGTAGTTCCTACAATATACCTGTATACTTATGTGAACACTTATTATTTTAACCTTTTTGTTATACCAATAAACATTTTATTTATTTATTTATACATATTTTTTATTTATTTATTATAAGGCTATTCAACCATGAGTACACTGTTACTTTATAAATTTGTACATTGCAAACTTAAGTCTAAGCTCTTCATCACTTACAGAAAAGCGCAGCATGCACTACATTATGCGCAGATAATTACAGAATTAATTAATTAAAAAAAACAAAAAAAACTATTAGAAGCCAAATTAATTTCAGTAAATAAAATAAAATTACATAGATGAAATTAAATTTAATTAGAATAGATTAAATTAAATTAAAATGAAATAAATTAAATTAGATTAGAGAATTAGATAATTACATCGTATTAAATATACTATATTTTATAGTATCGTACTAAATCAATTCTGCCTTATCATATAGGTGGTTTAAAGGATTTTAGAAGGGACGTTCAAAGGGTCCAATATTTTTTTATTTAAAGTAAGTAGTGGTTATAGGATTTTGAAAAAGTAAGATTTGTAAATCAATAATAAATCAATAATATAATAAATCTGTAGAAAAGTAATTTTAGTACATCGAAAATTTTTCCTAAAAAAAATAGCCAGGGTGTTAAAGGATAACCAATAGAACCTATTGCCATTTTCGGCATTTTTTTCTGTTTATCTGTTTGTCTGTTTATTTGTGCATGCATCTGGTGAAATGTACGAAACTAATGTAAATAACTTTTATACATAAAATTTGTGCGTAACTTGAAGAATTACTTAGTTTTTGTTTCATCGCAATCGGTTCATTCTATCAAAAGTTAGATGAATTTTAAGTGTTCAAGAAGTAAAATTATCAAAACACACGCAATTCAGATACTCGGAAAGTCGAACTCTATATTCGATAGATGGCGTTGTGCATTTCAAGTCATTTTCTGAATGGCGATGTTAAAATTTTCGCGAAAGAATGATGACTATAGAAAAAAAAATGCTAGGTAGGGAGGTAGGGTAGGCAGGAAGGTAAGTAGGGTAGAGTTGGCAGACAGCTGACGAGAGCGAAGCCGCGGGCACAGCTAGTTCAATATAAGAATAAGTAAGTACGTTTACAAAAATGCACATTAGGTGCAGTAGTGTAATTTCTAAAACTATGGTTTAAATAGTTCTTATATGTAAACTGTAACTAAAATATTTAATTACAACTGAAAGAATGTACACAAGAATTTCTATTTTTGATGGGGCCTGCCCGATTTAGGTTCTTTCAAACCTGTGTTATAAATTCACATAGCTACGTAGAAATTATTCTTTGCTTCCATTGTAATTCTAATGATAATTCTATCTAGACCAAAAATTTCAAACCAATAAGTTTTTAATACAAGATCATCAAACAACAGATCATAAAACACGATTATCTCAGAATAAATATAGTACATAACTAATGATACACATAGCTCACTGTTTGTTCATTAGTGTACAATATGCAATGTATCCGAGCCGCAAATACCACACATGCCTCGAATTGAATCTATACTTGTGGTTTCCTCAAAGGGAACTTATACTCATACATGTACTTTGGAAACTAATCATGTCAGTCTGTAACAGTCAATGAGTCAAATAGCTATATAACTCGTGGTTTTAGTATGATAGTACTTTTTACATTAGGGTTTTGTCTATGATAAGAAGAAACGTTTTTTATTAGTGTTAGGCTCGTGTTTGAGCACTATGTCACCTGATCGTAAGCGACGATGTGGTCGACGGACGGTGAAGCACGCTTGCCTAGAAGGAACCTATTCACTCTTGACTTAAAGACCCCTAGATTGTAACTATTAGGAAACACAGAATCAGCAATTCCACTCCTTAGGATTTACGTATGTGTGCCTCAGCTTCGCCCATCAATGCCTCTTTTACTGTTCGCTGCAGTTATAATAATAATTATTTACGTAATAAATAAAAATATTAATAAGTAAATATTTTTTTAATAATCACTTTAAAAGTCACAACGACACGTCTTAAAGCATTCAAATCAAAAAGCATTGTAAATAAAATAAAGTGATTAATTTAAGAAATATAATGGTTTTTACAATGTTACTTAAATAAATAAATGTATATAAAACATATAATTATTGTTTGATAAATTATATACATTTATGATATTTAAATTCAATTCTGTATTAAAAAAACAGTATAACTTACTAATACTTAACCAATAATACAATTTATCACATTAAACACTTAGTGCTCTTCCTCCTCTCTCCTACTTGATCTATGCTGTACCCGACAGGGTCCATAATTATGACTAATATAATTATTGCCCTACTAACTGTACAAATTATGGTACGCAATACAGAATTTAAAATTGAGGTGCTAATGGTACCCAATAACCTTTTGCCCGAACCAGAAATCCAACCCCGAACCTCAAGTTCACTAGTTGCACTTGATTATACTGTCGATGTGTCAAAAAGTAACGTAAAAATACTTACTTGGCACTTTTCGAATCAACATGTTCCACAACCACATTCCAGGTCCTGTGTATCAGGTACAAGAGGAACAGCACTCTCGAGGACTCAGCCTGAGGAGGAGGAGGAGGCGCCTCTCGCTTCCGACCCGGCCACTTGCGACTGGTGGCTGTACTGGCGCCGCTGCCCATTGTGAGGCGGCTGTCACTTCATTGTTTGAAGATTGCCATTTAGTGACGATGTGTTCTGGAATTCAAAATATTTTTATTAATATGATGATAGTGTGAAATATGGATTTTGTGGATGGGTTATTCTAAGTTTCTAGTTTCTGTATTTTCTATGTCCTACTCCAAAGTCCAATCTGTATCTAGACCATATTGAATTTTTCTAAAAAAATCATCAAAAACATACAAAGACACAGAGTTACTGCCGCATTTATAATATTACTAATAGTATAATAAAATTAAAATGTAAAATGGCCGATGCCAATTACTTCTTGTAAAGCTGATGACACAAAAGTAACACGTTTTAAAATCTTGTGATATTAACTGTTGTGGTCGAAATACCAACAGTCAATCAAAATTACTTTAGATAAGTTTCGACAAATTATTCAATTCAGAAACTAGAGGCAAGCCTCTAACTTACAAGCCTGCGTTGTATGTCAAATGAATGTAAATTTTGATTAATTTATATATTGCTTGGATTCCGGGCCGCAGACTATATTGTTTTACTGTTTTATTCCATCATTGCCTAATGCCATAATTACTGCATATTTTTATTATTAATTGACTACTTGTTAATGATTATTAAGGCCGTACCCTGACCAAAAACTCAGCATGAGATATGAGCCTTCCTATTGGCCTAGCGGCACTGGTGGCGCATGAATTACAGTAGTGAATACGCCCAGATTTTAGAATAATCTTTATAAAATCGAATATTGGTCTTTTGAAAAAAATAAAACTTACAAAATGTTCGTTATCAAATTGTCTATCCATTAGTGTTAGTAAAAAAATAATTATTGAACACTTCACGAGGAGATGCATGCTATCTTTTTTTTTTTTTTTTTTTTTTTTTTTTTTTTTTTTTCTACGTGGCATCTCGTAGTTCGGTCAAAGCGACTGACAACTACTTAACCGGTCTTTCCCTGTGGAGACTAAGCTATATAGCCTCCAGCCAGGCACAAATTTCTAAACCTAAGCGACAACGCTGAGGGCTACCCCCTGTGGGGTCGAACCTCGGCTCAGGGCGTCGCTGGGGGGACAACTAAGGCTGGATCTTATTAAAGTGATTCTACCATCCGTTCGGAATAAGCCTACGTGGAGAAGAACGGACAAGAAACTCCAATTTAACTAACTAGAATTTAACTACGGCACAGCATTTCGCGGGCTGGCTTGTATATCTTGACGGGGACGTCGCGACGAGCCTCGGCGGCGAGGACGGATCGAAGGCGGTCTGTGTTTGAAAATTGTGCTGGTCTCTTTCTTGCTCTCTTGGAGCAGGGTAGTGGCGTCATCGGGGATGGAGAGAGCGAGCCTTGGTCGGCGAACTTTAGAGATTTGGGAGAGTTCATAGCGGGAGGCCGCTTGAATTAGGGGATTGCTGTGGTTGACAGCTTTGTCGAAGAAGCTCTTTGAAATGCGCTTCATGAATTGTTGAATAGTGGGGATTTTCAAATCGACATGGAGTTCCTGGTTACGAACGTACCAGGGGGCTCCCGTGATTTTACGGAGGAATCGGTTTTGTATAACCTGAAGCTTGTGAATGTGGTGGGGCTTAGTATGCGCGAACACTACGCAGGCATAGGTCATGATGGGAATGCATGCTATCAATAATTATTTCCTATTTGTATGGTTTTGTTGGAAGGAGATTAGTGATACATATACCTCTTTAAAAAAAAGTGTACTACCATTTTAGATTCAACATTATGTAGAAATTTAATGTATTTTTATTAATTGATATTTCTTTTTAAATAAAGAGTAGATAGCTCTTAAAAACTGCACAAAAGCAACTAGCGGTGCGTTTTGCTCGGGGAGCCGCCTTAACTAATTCTTTATTTTGTATCTTTTAAGTTACTAAAATTGAGATTATTAATTTTGTCATTGTTTCTGTGAACAATCGGTTCGGGAGTGCCATAAAAATGAATAAGATCATCACCTTTGGGTAGTTCCGACCACTGTCTGGTGAAGTCTGTATCCGTCTACTCCCCGCCCGATCCAAGCCCAAGGGGCACCCGGCGGGTTTGGCGGTACAAGTCAGCAGATTGGGATGGTATGCGATCTTTCTTCGCATGCTATCCTTGGCGGCCCACTTGCTTCTCTTCGGATGACCCATCGTCATGCGCTGACGCAGTGACCGATGTTTTGCGTCAGGGGATGGAGTATTACATTCCGTTCTCTGACGTAACTGTGTCCAGCGTTGACCGTCCATGGTTTGGTGCCGAGTGTGACCGCGCAAACGTGATTAAACACAAGGCGTACCTAGCATGGGTCGACGCCCGTATGCGCAAGGCAAGGGACGTGAGTCAGAAGAAGAGAGCCTTCAACAGGGCTGCCAAGTCCTGCAAAAAGGCGATGCGAAGGGCACGGTTTGACCACATTAGCAGGATCGGGGACAAACTTGCTTCACACCCCGCAGGTAGCAAGGCGTTTTGGTCCCTGGCTAAATCGGTTGAATCAAACTTCTGTCGCCCCTCACTACCACCACTGCTGAGACCCGACGGGTCGCTGGCCCACTCCGCTGAGGATAAGGCAAACTTGTTTGCCTCCCTCTTTGCGGAATCTTCGCGTCTGAATACTGATGGCGCGCGGCCCCCTCCTTCTGCTGTTCGATGTGAGACGAGTATGTCGGACATTCGCATCCATCAGAGGGAGGTCTGTAGGGTGCTGCGTAACCTTGACGTGAACAAGGCTAGTGGCCCGGACGGGATACCAGCAATTGTACTTAAAACTTGTGCGCCTGAATTGTCTCCTATCATGACACGCCTATATCGCCTTTCGATGGTGACTGGAAAAGTACCGAAGGCTTGGAAGCAAGCTAACGTTCAGCCCGTGCCCAAGAAGGGCAGTCGAGCTGACCCAGCCAACTACAGACCCATATCAGTAACGTCCATCCTCTGTAAGAGTATGGAACGTGTATTAAATAATAAGCTCCTGGCATACCTAGAAGACACCGACCTCCTTAGTGACCGCCAATACGGCTTCCGCCGAAACCGGTCAACTGGGGATCTTCTAGCGTATGCCATCCACATCTGGAGTGAGGCCATCGAGAAACACGGGGAGGCGCTTGCTGTCTCCCTTGACATATCGAAGGCCTTTGATAGGGTCTGGCACGAGAGCCTTATTGGTAAGCTTCCTTCCTTCGGTCTGCCTAGTGGCCTGTGTGACTGGATTGCAGACTTCCTGAGGGATCGGTCCATCCGAGTGGTAATTGATGGCTGCTCGTCCGGTCAGTTAGGTATTAACGCCGGAGTCCCTCAGGGGTCAGTGCTCTCGGCAACATTGTTCTTGCTGCATATTAATGACCTGCTAAAACCCGGAACCTTTGGGTATGCAGACGACAGCACTGTTGCTGAGAGATATGTGTCTAGCGCACGGGCTACCGGGCCTCAAATTCGGTCTCTTCGGGAGGCCATGGTTGAGCGCTTGAACCTGTCTTTGGAGGCAGTCTCCGAATGGGGCAATGCCAATCTAGTCAGTTTCAATGCTGCTAAGACCCAGGCGTGTCTTTTTTCCGCAAAAAAGAGCCAATTCCACCCGGCTCCATCCTTCCGTGGTGTAACCGTGCCGATAACGGACCACCTCGACCTTCTTGGTGTTACGTTGACATCGACCCTCAATTTTGGTCCTTTCATTGAGGCAAAGGCTCAATTGGCTGCAAAAAAGTTGGGGATCCTTGCGAAGGTGAGACGGTACTTCACGCCTGAACAGCTGCTCAACTTGTATAAAGCGCAAGTTCGGTCATGCATGGAGTACTGCTCTCACCTCTGGGACGGATCTGCCAGGTACCAACTAGATGCACTTGAGTCGATTGACAGACGGGCCAAGAGACTTATCGGCAACGATGCGCTGGTCAACTCAAAGCTCCAGAGCCTTGAACACCGACGACGAGTTGCCAGCCTGTCGGTATTCTATCGGTTACATTTCGGAGAGTGTGCGATGGAACTGCACAATTTGATTCCGTCTAGCCCTTTCCATCATCGGACTACAAGACGTACGACAATGCGCCATCAGTACATGGTGGATATCCCACCCATACGCACAAAGCGTTTTGAAAATACTTTCATTGTGCGTACAGCTAAGGAGTGGAATTCCCTACCGGCGTCTTTGTTTCCTGATAGCTACAACCTAGGGGTCTTCAAGTCAAGAGTGAATAGGTTACTTCTAGGCAAGCGTGCTTCACCTTCGACCACATCATCACTTAACATCAGGCGAGATAGTGGTCAAACGCGAGCCTATAACAAATAAAAAAAAAAAAAAAAAAAAAAAAAATAAGATCTTGGTATTCCATTAGAGTGGACAGACATCAATATTAGTATCGGTTTGCAATCAATATTACCCAGATATAACAACGTTAATGAACCAAAAGAAGTATGTTAGGATTGTAGAAGATGGCGTTCTGTAGTGTCTTCATGCCCTCATGGGAAAAGGCATGATTTTCACTCTGCCAAAATTAATAGAACTATCCTTCTGCAGTATCCTCACTTTCCAAACACCGTCTGATCTACAAATAAAATGACATAAAGAAATAGCTTCGCACATAATTCTTCACCATTATTCTCTGTATCAACTGGTCAAAAGAAATACCCAGACAAATGCGCTCTACTCGCGCGTAAGGGTTTCCGGTCATCAATCATGATATCATTTCCTTTGACGTCTATGAGAGAGTCTATATACTGTATCTTCTTATTATATTTCGATAAATATATATGAAAATGTATTTTTTCGTGGGAAAATTTGCAGAAGTAGGTATCGCTTTTGAAGTTTTCAGTGTGGGAATGTACTTTTTTCTATCAATCAAATAATGTAAAGATAAGATAGGAATATGTACGGATCGTAGCTTGTGGCGTTCTGAAATGTCTGTCTAACTCTATGGCATAAAAAAACCTTTTGAACAAAAAAAATATTTGACCAAATAACGAACTAAAGAGCAAAAAAAAATAAAAAAAGTCTAGCATGGGACATGGACACAGGCGAGGAAACAAACAACAATAACAACGAAGATCTAACTAGCTACAATCATTCTACGCTTTAGATAATTAATTTGCATTTCATCGTTAATTTCGTTTTGTTAAAAAGGAACTTTTTCTCTTTTTAGTTTACTTAACTTTAACAGAATCAGTTCAAAATTCACGGTTTAAAATTCAGTGGGAAAATTATCGATAAATCCTTTTTTTTTACCTTTGGGGGTGGATATTATTTTTTCAAATTTAAATGGGACCAACTTTAGCGTAGAATATGAAGACAGTAAAAATATTTTTTGAAAGCCACCACTCTTTAAAAAGTTATGCGTGGTCATACATAAAATATACTCGTCGAATAGGGAACATTACTGCCAATTGCTCCCGACAGATGGCGCTTGACGGCTCGGAGTAAACAAAAACATAACACATGGCGTCTACTACTGTTTGTGGTTACCGAACTATTTTTTACTGTTTTTAAGATAACTTGTGTTCAAAAACCAAATAATAATATTGGGGCAGTAGTTAGCTTCATTTTACTTTCACTATTAGTTTTATATTTTGTATGCATATACTGCGAAATTTTGTCGCTCGACTTTGACAGTTTGGTTTTTTTAGGGATGGGTCCGATAAATCAAAACGTAACTTATGTCGGATATGTGTTAGATATCATATCATATCGATATCAAAATAACCGATATCACAAAAGCTGTATCTAATAAAAACCTTAGATACTCGCGTGCGAGAACGAATAAATCAAAACTTAAAACCGTAACAATGCGAAAACGTACGAACTACGAACAAAA
The DNA here is from genome assembly GCA_948252205.1 of Orthosia incerta. Taxonomy (NCBI): domain Eukaryota; kingdom Metazoa; phylum Arthropoda; class Insecta; order Lepidoptera; family Noctuidae; genus Orthosia; species Orthosia incerta. Next base: position 33,972,127 of record OX411743.1, read on the forward strand.
CACGTACTTCACAAACATTAGGAACCATATGCGCCATCTTTCTAAGTATTATTTCGCGTTCGTTGTTAGTTTGCTCATCTAAATAACATTTTAACTTTTGCAAACTGTACTACTGATATCGATATCTGAAAAACGTTTTCGATATCGATATGAAAACACATAAATAACCGTTTGCGCAAAAAACAGAAAACGCCCTTCTCTAGTTTGTTTACTACGATTCCTGCGGCGCCATCTGAGCGCAGCTTTGCGGATAGTTCCCTATTGAGAACCGCCTCCTTTTTTCGTCGGTTTAAAAGGCGTGAGGCTTTTGTATGTACCTATAAGATAGATTGATTGATAAATACATAGAATATTATTATACATAAACGAGAAACAAGGACAAATTGCTGGCCATGGTAGACTGTGTTGCTGAGCACCCAGATTTGTCTCACTTCTAACATTGATGGTTGGATAAGGATTCATATAAGCACTATAATTATATCAGCAAATATCACCCATACGCACTCAACGATTTGGGGATAATTTTATTGTGCTTACAGCTAGGGAGTTCAATTCCTTGCCGGAGTCTATGTTTCCTGATACCTGCAACCTGAGCGTCTGAAGTCTCGAATGAACAGTTTACTTCTAGGCAAGCGAGCTTCACCGTGGACCACATCACCGCTTACCAGCGGGTGAGTTTACACGACGGTATTAAAAATGAAAAAAAACCGGCCAAGTGCGAGTCAGACTCGCGCACGAAGGGTTCCGTACCATTATCGCAAAAAACGGCAAAAAAAACACGTTTGTTGTATGGGAGCCCTGAGTCCCACTTAAATATTTATATTATTCTGTTTTTAGTATTTGTTGTTATAGCGACAACAAATACACATCTGTGAAAATTTCAACTGCCTAGCTATCACCGTTCATGAGATACAGCCTGGTGACAGACGGACAGACAGACAGGCAGACGGATCGCGGCGTCTTAGTAATAGGGTCCCGTTTTTACCCTTTGGGTACGGAACCCTAAAAACTAAAGTAGAAAAGTTATCTTTCATGTCATCATTGCATGGCCTGTAAAAAACCCAGATTTATTCAAAAATGAGTTTCCAGTATAAACCAGTTGCAATATAGACCATAAAACATCGGAAACAATAACCAACTCAGCGAAACTTTAAAAACAACTATTTCAACTTGTTTAAAGGCTTCAAAACTTTACAATTTGTTCGAAGAATTTCATTAGAAAGAAGATAAAACGATCTGTGTTCGTTCCTCCTTTATGAAAAATGTTTATAACTAGGGAACTCGCTTATTTATACCGGGATTGTAATAAACTGGAATTTATCTGCACCCGTTTGTATAATCTGGAATTTTATTACTCTGTACCTGTAGTGATATTGTTGGAAGTAATGTAAGTTGGTTTTAGTTTTCGGATTAAGGGTACACTAGTCGACGGCACGAACTATTTTATGCGCGCATTTTATATCAACCGACAACACGTGTGGAAGAGATAGATGCTGTGATGAGCAGTAGGAAGCTAGTTCGCGTTCGAATACACATTTTTGCAAAAATGTAAGCGAAATGGGTAATGATTTAGGACGAAACCGAGCGCGCGAAATTTTATAAACAGACCTTTGGCAGTCTAGATATCATGAAAAAACGACTAAATCTATCTGTTCAAAATAAAATTATTTGCATTGTTAAACTAATAATCTATCCCTGTATCGAGGCCGTTTTGCAATTTTCCGTCTTCTTATGGTATTTATTTGCGGCCAAAAATGCGTTAAAATTAGTGTCGAAATGTGGAACTTTCGACGCTCATAACTTTCAAATACTTTTTTTTTTACTTTTTTGCTTCCATACAGCGCTACATAATGATGAGACAAATTGATATCACTTTTTATTTCGAACGTACATCGTCAAACAGTGGAATAATCCCTAGACTACGTTTGTATGGAAGAATTTTCGACTAGTGTAACCTTAAAAGGTGTAATCGTGTTGTTTAGATATCGCAGAATCAATTCGGTTTTATGCCTGGTCGGGGTACAACGGATGCCATTTTAGCAATCTGCCAGTTGTGCGAGAAATATAGAGCACAAAAACTTGCACATGGTGTTCATTGACCTCGAAAACGCATACGACCGGGTGCCCCGTGAGGGTTTGTGGTGGGCCCTTAAGAAGAAAACAGTGCCTGGAAAGTATGTAGAGTTGATCCGAGCGATGTCCAGTCGATGCAGTACCCGAGTTTGGTCTACAGTGGGTAATACTGGCAGCTTCAGTGTGGCATTCGGCTAGCACAAAGGGTCGGCCCTCTACTACCTCTTCCTGGTGATAATGGACGCTCTGAAGTCGGACATACAGGAAGAGGCACCCTGGTGTATGAGGTCCAGAGCAGATTGAGCTGTGTTGGCACAGACTGGAGAGTGTTGGCCTGAGCTGAACTCGTTTTGCGATTTTGGCGGTCGCTCCAGTTCCGTGCCCATAACTCTAGTCACAATACGTATTAAAAGTTATTTGTAATATGATCAACTTTTACACTTAGGCCGATATCCGCTTCCCTTGATACATTTCAACTGAATCAACAGAATCGCTTTCCACACAGCCTGCACTTTGACGTTTTGATTTGAATCAATTTCAGAGAAGCTTGTGATGAGATTTTGATAGACTTAACGGAATTGGTTTGCTTCGAACATTGCAATTTCAGCGATCGAACCTGTTCCCACATTCGACATACAGATCAATCTGTGTGGGTTTAATTAACTAATTTAGTTCATGACTTCCTACGTTGCTTTATATGGTTGGTAATTTTATAAACAAAACTAGCTGCCAGCGACTTTGCTCTTGTGAATTTCGGAAATTATTGCAATAGAACGTATTCCCGAAAGATAAGATAAATGCGTATCCTATGTTCTTTGCCCAGATCCAATCTATCATATCATCTATTTTTTGAGCCGTTTGGGGTCGAAACGCTTGGGTCATGGGGCCCAAGTGCACGTCTCCTTTTTAAGGAGATCTCTCGCCGACTGATCGACACCGTGCGTGAACAGAGGGCTGGCTGGCTCTTTCTTTGCGCAAAGAATCAGCAATGCTATTCAACGTGGCAATGCTGCCAGTCTTCTGGGCACGGTCCCGGATGACAGCGATGTGGATGAGTACTTCGACGCCTAAGTGTACCTTTCTTTTGTATATAGTGTAAGTAGTTAGTTTAATTGTAAAAATGTAAAGTTTACTTTTGTTTAGTGTTTAACATATTGTGTAAGTACATGTTTAATATTATTAAACATACAATCTATCATAATTATCAAAATTCGTCATAATAGGTTTAGCTATTTAGCGAGCTGGCTGACCAAAACCAGATGTATCCTCCGACTGCACAGCAAGATTTTCTTCTTGTTTACATCTTTTTAGTTCGCTTTTGAAGCAGTCGGGTTTTTTGATTTTATTAACTTTTTTTATTTACAACTTTTTAGTTAAACTTTTTTTTTCGAATGACTTTAAACATATAAGTGGTATATATTTTCGTAATCACCTCTAAAAACCCTTCATTTTGATACGCCACTCGATGGGTTTCGAAGAAAAAAAAATTACAACCCCAATACAATATGGCGCCCAAAAGCCGCCATGTTTCTTGGTTTTCAACAATACTTATCTAAAAACACTTGGGCGGCCAATATCTATCTAACGATGTCTTAATTATAAAAATCCGTCAAGTGGTTTGAAAGATACGAGGTAATAAAGAATATTACATACATACAAATATACAAGATACGCGCGAAAAACATTACCCTTTCCTTGCAGCCGGGTAAAAATGTAACCAAATACAGCATGTTTCGTTGCCTATTCATTATCAGCCTTTTAATGTTACCACTTCTGGGACACAAGCCTTCTCTCTGTGAGAGGTAATAGGCCGAAATCGATTTTTGGTTCTAGTACATGCCGATTTCCTCACAAATTTTTCCATCACCACTGCTGTGGTGATGAAATAATTTACACAAAGTAAAGCACCTGGGTTTGAACCCACGACCTACAAATTGTAAGCCGCGGCTGTACCACTGGGCTACCACTGCTCCCGTTGCTTCTTAAGTGTTTTTATTTGACGTGAAAACTGTTCATGCCGTGATTGAACATTAGTGAACATTAGTGCGTTATTTAGACCGATAAAATACTGTTAATTGCACATCATAAGAAATTACAATTGTTAACTTAAAAGACTTAATAGGGTGTGACAAAGAGCGGTCTTATCATTAAAGAGATCTTTTACAGACGACCAGTTTATTTCTGCACTACCATAGGTTGACTCATCATCATTTCAGCCGAAAACGTCCACTGCTGGACATAGGCTAACTGAGTTTGACACGATTGATTTTAAATGGCTATGTTATCCAACTTACCACAGTGTCTCAAGACGAAAGTCTATGACCAGTGTGTGTTGCCAGCGATTTCTTATGGGACAGAGACGTCGCTGCAATGGGCCTCATCAGAAGGCTTAAAGTCACCAAAAGGGCAATGGAGAGAGCTATGCTCGCCGTTTCCTTGCGTGATCGATTCAGAACTGAAGACATCCGCAAGAGGTCCAAGGTTACCGACATAGCCCGAAGAATTTCCAAAATTAAAGTGGCAGTAGGCTGGGCACATTGCTTGCAGAACGGATAGCCGTTGGGGCCGAAAAGTTCTAGAGTGGCGACCGCGTAAAGTTCTCGCCAAACTCTTTTGGCCGCGCTTTCCAATGCGCAAGGCACGGATCGGTGCTATTTTTTTATGAGATTTACTACTGCGCAGCCATTGTAGCCAACTTCAGGGCGGCCGAGAAGTTTGGCCAGAACTATACCGGAAGATGCAGCGTTGGAAGGAGGTGGAGCGACGACCTGGTCAAGATTGCGGCAGTCCGGTGAATGCGAAACGCACAGAACCGATCAGTGTGGCGACGTTTGGGGGAGGCCTATGTCCAGCAGTGGACGTCTTTCGGCTGAAATGATGATGATGATGATTATGTTATATTTTTTCTCTCTGCTTATTTCCCAAAAATGTCCATATGTCGTAGCCGCCACCACTTTAACTATGGTCCACTCATTGGGATAATATTAGTACATTAATACCTCAATGGGTCCATGCAAAATAATGGACGGAAGTTTTTGTTAATGCAACTCCACGCATTCCGTGGCCGGTCTCATTTTAAATCGCTTTTATTTCGAGTTATTTCAAGCCTTTGCTTTTCATTAAAATGTCAATGAAAATGCTTTTTTAGTGGACCAATATCGCTTTTCATGAAAATTACAGTTCAATGCGGTATTCGTTGATGAATGGCAATCTTTTTAATGGATTGCCGGACAATAGTGTTTTCGGGATAATTTGATGAGTTGAATTCGGATTGTGGGCCTTTCTTTTAACCAATTACGTATACGTACAATTGTTTGTTATTTTATGTTCACCATTTACGAGAACTTAATTGTACTTTGGTTTGCTTAAAGCACTTTTGATTTCGTTTTTAATTTCATAGTGTCTGCCAAGCGTGGTGATTATTTTGTCACTTTACCTCACTCTCTTTCTCTTTTTACCCGATTGCCGAAGGAAGGTAATGTGTTTATCAGTCTATGTATGTATGTATATTTGTTCCTATGTGGCGTTCCAGAGACCAAACGCGTCGGCCAATTTTGATGATTCTTACATCAATCGATTTTTTTTACCTTGCGAGTGTCACTGGCTACACTAATATTAGAAAATACAAAAATGGCGGCTTTTGGGCGCCATATTGTGGGGTTCTAAATTATTTTTTGCTTCCAAACCCATCGTGTGGGGTATCAAAATAAATGGTTTTATGAGTTGATTTCAAAATTATGTTACACTTATATGTATAATTGTACCAAAATCGAAAAAAACACTAAAAAGTTATAAATAAAAATGTTTGTTAAAAAACTCAAAAAACCAGACTGCAAAAAAAGGCGTAAACAAAAAGAAAATCATGCTGTGCAGTCAAAGGATACATCTGGTCGTGGTCAGCCGGCTCGAAAATATGTCGCAGCAGTCGGTTTTTTGTTAAAATAGATAGTTTCATGATTGGGTCTCATTTATTAAAAATTTATTAACCCAACCAAAATATGTCTATACTAATATAATAATAAAAATAAAAACTATACTAATAAACAGGAAATATTTTTTTGTTTGTTTGTTTGTACCGAATAGGCTCCGAAACTAATGGACCGATTTGAAAAAATCTTTCACCAATAGAAAACTACATTATTCCTGAGTGACATAGGCTATTTTTAATCCCGAAAATGAGTCTTGTGTCACGGGAGCGAAGCCGCGGGCAACAGCTAGTATACTATAATGACATAGAAATAGAAGAAAGAAAAAGTATTTATTTGTGACCCGCACAGGAGACACGAGAAATAAGCTTAAAATTAAACAATAGTAAAAATAATAACCCCGTGCGAGACCAAAAAGGCTCTCCTCTCTCTTAATATGGCTTTAAAATTGATCATCAAAATCATTAATGTATTAATGTCTCGTAACTCTTTGAAATACTGCCAACATCTCTACTGCATAAGATAACCATGAATAATCCTTATACCGTAAGTTATACCTGTATTTTCTTAATAATCTTGTTAAACTAGATCTTAAAATAAAGTTGCAGTTAAATTTTCCTACTACCATGTTTGTGCAATATAATTTGTTCATCGTTGTTTATTATATATCCTAGCTTGTGATCTAAAGCAGGAATATCTAATAACGATTTAACATGACTTTATACAATACTAGCTGTTGCCCGTGGCTTCGCTCCCGAGGACCACCCCACAGGACCCGTTTTCGGGATTAAAAAATATAGCCTATGTTACTCAGGAATAATGTAGCTTTCTACTGGTGAATGAATTTTTAAATCGGTCCAGTAGTTTCGGAGCCTATTCGGTACAAACAAACAAACAAAAAAATCTTTCCTCTTTATAATATTAGTATAGAAAGCGAATAATCCTTCGTGGGTTGGATGTGAGATCAACAAATTCACCTGTTGACATTCATCCGGTTATTGTGAAAAATCAAAATCCGAAAATCGACACAAAAAAAAACACAAAACACTTTACTGCTGCTAATGCTGTGATAAGTTGACTGGATGAACAATAACCAATCTCAAGGAACACACCATTGATCTATGTTCCAGAAACCGGATGCCTAAATCAAAACGAATTTGTCCAAGGTAAGAATCAACACTTTTTGTACATCAGATTTTACAAAAAGGCAGTGCCCCAAAACGCCAGCCTGTCTCCACTTCCTGGTGTATTAACTAGGAAGAAGAGGTAGTGCAACTAAAAACCTAGCAACATATCCTGACTGACACAAGCATATTAGCAAGCTTATTTGTACAACAGTCGATATCAGCGAAACGTATACAGGCCACATTACTTGTGGGTAATCTTAAAGTTATACGTAGTTTATTTTAATTTATTCATACCATCAGAAGACTTGATTGTTGATTTGATATATAAACTATAATAAAATTAACCTATTCTAAGGTCACATACTTCCTTTGCAATAAAGGACTATAGTCCTTAATATCTTAAAGAACGCTTTCAGTTCCTCTGTAACACACATTCTAGGTCCTTGAGATCACCGGAAAACCTAAAATTAAGTATTTGTATATATCCTTCTTTGACAAATATTTCAAGATTGAAGCAGCTCGTTTGTGGAATGCATTACCTATTAAAATTAAAGTAAGGCGTGCGCAAACATTACTTACATTTAAAAAATGGTGAAGGATCATTTCTTTTCCCTGTAACTATTATTCACCTTTTTCAGTATGGACTGTACACTTATCTTCATAAGTGTTTTGTCCTGTAACCGGTTGCAGCTGAATACCTTATTTTACTCTTGGAATAAATGCCTATGTGACTTCCACAACCCAGTACTTGACACTACCCCTTGGCAAGCCCGATGACAGATTCTGAGTCTTCATCTTTAAGTCAAGTGTGATTATTTCTAGGCATGTCTGTTTCACCGTTGACCACATCATCGCTAACCAAAAGGTAAGATAGTGGTCAAGCACGAGCCTATAAAATATTAAAAAAACTGGCTTCTGAGTACCTGTAACAACTGTCAAAGATCTAGAAATTACTGCCAGGATCTATATTTTGTACAATCTGCACATCATACCTTATGGGAGTGTATTCTTTAGCAGAATGAACGCAATATTATGCTGGATATTGTACAGGCTGCATCCAGAGTAATTTATTATACGGACCTTGTGGAAACTAGAACAAATTTCCGTGCGTTCATACGTTTTTGCCATACCTATTATTGGAATCAAATATAAAAGCTCACAATGTTAGGACCCATTAATGTTAATGTTAATTTTTATCCATGGTGCCAGCCAACTGAGCTTATCCCAGTTGTAAACGAACCTATGTGTCTATTGGTCTTGTTTGTTCTGTCTCCTTTTTGATATGGTGTTTGGTGAAGTGAAAATTATGTTCTTTTTTCCTACTCCTCCTTTATTATTTTCTGATTAATTTCGTTGCGGGATCCAAGTCAATTAAATTCATTATCCGGGACTTCGTCGAGCTACATTGCTTCGGCTCTTTTCTGGTGGTCGTCACTGTTTATTCTAGCTTTCAGGAGTTGCAGTTCGACCCATGTGACTGTTATTATTTAGGTCTTAATCTTAAAATTTAGTCATTTTAATTTATTCGTACCTCCAGAAGACTAGGTTAATTTGATCATATGTATCAGTATAATCTATAAATTGCCTATATATTTTAATAATATACACTTGATGCAACTGTAATTTGTAGAAGGCTTCTCCACTGACCTAGCAATTGGAGCTATGTCAATTTATGACCGTTATCGTAATACTAATACAATTTGTTCCTAGGAAGATGTCCCACACTCAAACTAACTTTTATAAAAATAGCTTTTTCTCTATGATAGTGTTGCCGTATTTATAAGACGTTTTATTGTTTGTTTTTATTCGACTGCCGAAGGAGAGTAATATGTTTATTATTATTTTTTACTAGCTGTCCCACGCGGCTTCACTCCCGTCAACTGGCTACCCACTTACCCTACCCTATCTACCCTACATACATGAATGTTGCGTAACTTTAACCGCTTACGCAGTCCACCAAACGGAAGCTCCCGCGCGTTCAAACAAACAAACAAACAAACTCTTCAGCTTTATAATATTAGTATATATTTGTTTTGGGTTTGCTCTACAATCTTGTCTAGGTTAGAGGTGAGCTGACCCAGAAAGAGCCTGTTCACTCTAACTTTGAAGAGATTCGGGTTGAAAGTAATTTCTAGAAGTACAAATCAGAATTAGAAATGTTACACGGATAAAAAGCTACGCATCACACATAAAAAGTCACTTCAAAATGGTAACTTTAAAACAGCGAAGGCATTATAAGGACCTTCTCGTCAAATATATCTGTCCCTTGCCATATTTGACCCAGATCTGAACGCATTCTGGATATTTTCACTCCATCTTCAACCAGAACTAACCTTGGACAATCGGCACCAATAAACAGGTTAATGAGGACATACTTACATATAAGCTTCATACACATACCAATAGCGTTGACATCTTTGCCAACAAGCCATCACAATTTCGCAAACAATTGTTACTGGCCCACAGTGGCCGCCTTTATTATCTATATCTACATTATTATTAATATTATCACTTACTCATATATTATTAATTTCTTAATCTCTTACTATTTATTTTGTCAATGATTGTGTTAATCTTTAGAGAAACAAAATAGATTTCGATATTTTTTTAGTTTTTTCGATTTTGTTTTCGTATAGTTTTTCTTTAGCCTATATGTACTCTATGTAATATTATAAAAATTGAAATGTGTAAGTGCTGTGCACACCTGTAAGTGACAAGTTCACTCTAGATTTAAGTTTAATTTGTTACAGTACCCCAAATAATGTTGCAGTGCCATAATTAAGAAAAAATAAATGAAATACACTATCCTGACTAATTGTGAGTAATTTTCATCCCGGAAAAATGCACGCTTCTTATAAGGTAGACAACGGGGCCGAAGCCACGAGAAAAAACAAGTACGAAGTAAGTTCTTCGTGTCTATTTGTCTGCTGTCCTGTGAGGTCTTCGATTCGGTCTAAAGTTCGTGCAAGATAGAGTAATTTCTCAATATTAACCCAGAGGCTGAATTACTGCCCGTTTTTGTTTGAGATTTGAAGGTTTTTGCAATTTATTTAACCTAATTCAGTTTTTTATTTAGTTTCGACGGGCATTCGTTATCTTCATACGATCCACCCCAGCTCCTCGAGGAAGGAAAGGAAGCAGCGTAGCAGCGTAGCATAGAATACCTGGGTCACCGAAGTATTTCACTAACTATCAATTACAGGGCAGCTTAGGAGCAGGTGTGCTGCTATCTCATCTTTCACAATGTATGCTCCGCAGAGTGGGCTGTCCATGATTCCAATGACAAAAAGATGCTTATTAATTAATGCCGCGGCTTCACTTCCGTGGCTTATGCCATAGAAGCCGTGCAGTTTTCGGGATAAAAAGAAGCGAGTAAACAGCATATATAAGCAAACAAACATGCAATTTTAACTCCTTATAAGTTTAGTTTACATTTAGAATAGGCATTCGATCTTCAAACAACAGAATAGGTCCGTGTCACTAGCCATGAGGACATGAGTGCGGAATGCACGCGATGTTCTGTTATGTTATTCTTACGGAGCGTAAGAATATTTGCTTTGTTTACTGTTTGGGTGTGTGCCAATTGGGGCAAGATGTTTCACTTAAAGGATGAGGTCGTGCCTGAGATTTTGGATTACAAAGATGCAGATTTTCGACGTATTGTTTATATATTTTTCGTCGCAATTTGTATAAATCTTTTGGAGTAAAGTTGTATTTTAAACTTTGATATCTATACATTTTGTTTGAACATTGCCAATAAATTTGTGTGTTGGCTTAGTTCAAAAGAAATGGGTAGACAGTTGTTGAGATAACTCAAAAGCTAGTATTTAATTGTGCTGAAAATAATCACTGCCGCGAAACTTGGTTAAGGCCGATTTTTCAAGTCTTCAATTTTAACTGAGGACTAAAAATGACGGTTTGACAACTTTTGTTTAGAAAATATGTCAAACGGCCATTTTTAACTACTTTCCAAAAAGGAGGAGGTTCTCAATTCTGATGTTAATAATGTGTTTTTTATGTATGTTCGGGCATAACTCCGTCTTATTTAACCGGATCTGCAAAATTATTTTTTTGTTCAAAAGAAGTTTATTCCGAAATGGTTCCATTTAAATTGAAGAAGAACTTCGGAGATACACAACTCTTCAACAAATGACGGCAAATCTCTCGGGATTGCTGCAATCGCATGTCTGTTTATTGTTTACACCTTTTCATAACATACCATCACGCCAGTATGCTCTAAACGGTTCACCCTGGTACTTGTACAAAAAAATACAACCGACTTTCAAATAAAAACACTATAAACTGAAAAATAACTTCAATTTTCCGAAATTGAAGTTATTTTTCACTTTATTTTCAGGCGGTGTCAAAAAACGATGAAACAAAAACAGGAACACCGGCTTCTGAAATTTTATTGAAGTTATTTTTCACTTTGTAGTGTTCTTATTTGGAAGTCGGTTGTATTTTTTTCATAAAACAGTTTTTATTCTTCAAATAAAAGTTATCAGACTATCTAAAAATCGGCCCTTAGTCGGTAAAATGAAACGATGTGAGTTTTGTCTTTTGATTATTGCACCCCAAGAAAATTGTTTGAATTTGCAAAACCTTTTGCTTTTATTTATTATTATTTATTATATACTTTATTGTACACCACAAAAAACAAATAAAGGACAAACATTCACAAAACACACACACACACACACTCACACATTCACTTTTGTTAATTTTATGATTTAACCAACTACAGTTTAACCACAGATCAACCCAAGAAAACCAACACTAGCAAAGCTACTGGATCGAAAGCTCGGGGAAAGTGCGCTGGTCAGTAACTGGGTAAGCAACCTGTTAGAAAGTACAAATACTTCGCTTGATGCCTTATTAAGCGTTAATGAGGTAAGCTTTGCTATACGAGGTGCTGTTAACTTTGGGATAGCAGTGTTTGTTAGTAGTAATTGTGATAAATAAATGATTATAATGGCAACTGGCCCAGTGTTGTGCTGCTATTTTTAACCGACTTTCGAAAAAGGAGGAGGTTCTATGTTCGACTTCTTGTATGTTTTTTTTTTTTTTTTTTTTTTTTTTTTATGTATGTTCACCGATATCTCCGTCAATTGTGGACCGATTTTGAAAATTCTTTTTTTTGTTTGAAAGAGTATGTTCCGAAATTGGTCCCATTTTAATTTAGTGAAGATCTGATGAAGAACTTCGAAGATATACAACAGAACTCTTCAATAAATAACGGCAAATCTCTCGGGACTGCTGCAATCGCATGTCTGTTTATTGTTTATACCATTTCATAACATAACATCACGCCAGTACGCTATTAAGTGGTATGCAGATCTGTCATTTCACTGATTATGTTTTGAGTTTCATGTTATTCGGGTAATCTATTCTGCCGTTACAGGTACTTACTACACAACTTGCCTATATGTACAACTAAAAAGGTTAAAATAAAAAAACTTTTTGCAAAAAAATACTACCGACTTCCAAATAAAAAACTACAAAGTGAAAAATAACTTTATTTTTGGAAGTCGGTGTCAATATCGCAATGAATTGGTACCTACAAAAGACACCGACTTCCAAAAATAAAGTTATTTTTCACTTTGTAGTTTTTTATTTGGAAGTCGGTAGTATTTTTTTGCAAAAAAGTTTTTTTATTTTACCCTTGAACCAGTAATTACTGTTTAAATGGTAAAAATATAAGTGCTAATAAATAATTCATTTCCTGATACATGCCTAACAAGGCCTCTGCGAGTTGGTTTCGGCCCCTCGCACGCCTTTCAAACGACCGGGACCCTAAGGTCCCGAGAATCTCAAAGAAATATGTAAGAATAATAACCCCACCGCAGTATCTCTATGTTGACGTCGTGGTGAGGCTTGCGCGCTTCAATAACCCTATGTCTCTGCCGGCAGATTCTATTTTCTCGCAACATGCCTAGGGTGAGGGGCCAGACTAAGAGAGATACAATCCGCAGGGCAGCTTTGTGGCGAGCTGGTAGGCTGTGGCGACCCCACGGCCCCGATCTCCAGGGAGATGTCTTGTCCCGCATCTCCGGCTTGCCTTCATTGGCCATTCGGAGTGAACAATGACGGGGAATTGAGCTCCCACCTCTCTCTTGCTTTTATTGGCTGGCTTGAGTGGAGATTCACAAGAGCAAACGTGCTCAAAGGAAGGAAGTTAACCCAGTACGATACTGGTATCTCAGAAGTAGGCAGTGACCTGTCACTGCCGGCCGTAGTCGAGTCTATGGTCGGCAGCGAAGAGTCCTGGGACGCGGTGGTATCCTTCTGCGAAACAGTCGTCTCGCAGAAGGAGGCTGCGGAGAGGGAGAGGGAGATTTCAACCGCTGCGGATCGGCGCCGCAGACGCCCCGGGCGTCGGCGGAGGGCGGACAACGCCCTCTTCCGGCCCCCCTAAATGGGTCCTGGGGCGACGGACTCGGGGACGTCCGTCGTCCCCCAAACATCTGGACCCGAGGTGGTGGCGCGTAGTGTTCCACGCGCGCCCCTCTTAGACGTTGTGGGGGGAGGCAAACACCTCACTCCCCACAACCCGAGATCGAGGCCCGCAGAGGCGGGCCGGCACTATCTGGGGGTTGCGGAAGTATCGTTGTTCCCGCGATCCCCAGCGTAGGTGTGAGATGGAACACCGGGCTGGTTTTTAGTCAGTACGAGTCTGAGAGACCCCCAGCTCTGGGGAGGGCGGAGGACATCCAATAAGGACTTTCCAACCCAGAAAAAAAAAAAGGAAGATACTGGTAGGGATCTTGACCGTATACCTCTCCAATCCTCAAGCAACTCACTATATGTTGCGCCAATGGCACTACGTCACTCAAGTGCTAGCGACCGTTTATGGGGGCCCATTAATTGAGTGTACAAGTCAACCTCTGCCATTTTGTCCAGATTGCCCTTGGGAGAACTTACTTAGTGCATACAGGGATAATCGTCGGTTGGTATCACATATCATGATACATATCTAACAAGGCCTCTGTGGGTTGGCTTCGGCCCCTTGTACACCTTTTATAGGTCTGGGACGCCAGAGTTCCGAGATTGTTAAACACATATAAAAAAGGAGATTAAAAAAATGCTTTATTTTTTATCATAATATGTTTAAGGATGATGCACTATGGGCAGATATTGTTATCCCATGGAGTGGAAAACAAGCAAGCAGCCCAGATGGAGTCAATGGTCACCTCGGCATATACCACCGGTGGCGTTCTAAAGCTAATCTTTTATTGTATTCCTATTTGATGTCAAATATGTATGGCTAAAAAGACCTGTTCTTTTCAGATGCACATGAAGCATAAATCAAAATAAAGAAAGAAAAGCCGGTTGCTTGCGTCGAAAAAAGATCCCATATCTATATCTACAAGTGGAAGCCAGATTTTATGAAAGCCAGGCATAGATGCCAAAGACAATAAATAACAAATACACAGCGATTCGTCGCCATTCCGCAGACATGCATCATTCTCGCGCCATCGGTCCCCAATAACATGACACCAGTACAATTTGGACGCGGTTTGACCGATCCGGTAGCGGTACGATGTAGTCTTTAGGGAAATATATTGTATGAACCCGCTTTTGAGGTTCGTTTTTAAGCGGTTTCAGATGCATCTGAGGCTTTAAATTAAGTGTCATTCCATTAATGACGGCGATGGTTGATAGCGCTGAGACATTCTATACATTTTTGAAGTTTTTCCAATCGCTTTAATTGATACAATGTCATTTGTCTAGATCTACCGTATGACGTTTAAATACGGCAAATGATTTACTAAACATAATAGTAGATATTGTTGTGCCTTGTGTTAAATGGATCACTTTTAACGATTTCATCACTTTTTACTTCGATTAAATGAAAAACACTTAATTTCGGATGTCGGTGTTCCTGTTTTCGTTTCTTTTTTGACACCGACTGCCGAATATTTAACTTTTTTGTTGTGGTTCATAACGGGCAAGTTCTATAGTAAAGTACCTATAATGCTCCAAGTGATGCCAGAATAGGCGACAAACATGAAACTTTAACATAACCGGTGAAATGAGTGAACTGTAAACATCTGCGTACCCCTTTAGAGTGTAATGGAGTGATGTTATGTTATGAAAAGGTGTAAACAATAACAAGCATCATTTATTTAAGAGAATCTGTTATATATCTCCGAAGTTCTTCATCAGATCGTCACCAAGTTCGGCATGGGAATAAATGGGACCAATTCGGCAACAAACTCTTTTAAACAAAAAAATAATAAAAATCGGTCCACTATTGACGGGGAAATCGGAGAACATCAAACAATAAATTGTAGTTCTAAAAACTAAAAAACACGCTTTAATGGTAAATTGAACTAAAAAGTCGCTCATCCTGAAGATCTTGGTAAGGATAATGGGACAAACAATTTAAACGCGCACGGTAGAATCAACTTTTATTACTTGTAAATTTTAATTTTTGTTTAACTTTCAAAAGTGCCGCTTATTGGCCTAGTTGAATAAATATTCTTGACTTTGACTACATTATTGCATTGTCATCGGTCCTTGATAGGTGTGCAACGTTTCAAATCAATCCGACGTTTTCAAGGGGGTGAAAATCACGTTCAAAGATTCCGTTACATTGATAAATACTCGTAGATACATAGTTACATAGATACATACCAAGTTAATTAAAGCGTGTTAAAAAGCAACAACAACATAGATCCTCCTCCTTTTTGGAAAGTCGGTTAAAAATGTGTTTATTTTTCCTTAAACTAAGGAATTGCATTGCGTCTTAAATCCCTTGCCATGGCGAATGTCGATGCTTAAATCTCATGTTATAGTTTTCTTTGCTTCGCTCTTGACAGAGCAGTCGTGGTCACTATGAATTTTGTCTAATCCCTATCGTTGTGGTAACTCGCCTCACTATCTAATTACACCATCAAATCTTATGTTTTAGACCGCACTAAACCTTTCATTAAACAGTCAGCAAAGTTGCTACAAAATAATATGGTTGTCAGACTTTCAGACAAAATCTTTGGTAATATTCACTTCATGGATTTACCCTGTATCGTAATAGAAAAAAAAATGGTTTTATAGCATTATTTTGTTAGAGAAAAAGTGTGATTCTATTTTAAAAATTTCGGTAATGTGTTTATAAAGTATGTCACTTAAAACACGAGCGTGGGTTGATAATATGATAATAACAATGAGGTAGGAAAACTATGGAGACGGCATATTCTACTATATGAAGAATAGTTATACAAATATCTACAATATCGACACACGCATGTCAAAAAGCGTTTTGTCTCTTTTTAACTAACCAAGAGCTGCATATGAAAAGAGAGACATCTAAATGTTTGTCAAGGACTAAACTTGGTAACACTTTTGAGTGACGTCAAAATCATGTCTATGCGTGACCGGTCGCCATGTTGATTGCCGAGTAAAATTGGTAGTTGTGTGCTTATCTTATATTTATCTGTGTAGTTGTGCTGTCAAACATTTGCAAATGGCCTACCTCATTGGCCAATGGGCAGCCATCTTAATTGCCCGATTTATGTAGGTATGCACGCTAATTTCGTAGGTATGGCAAGTCCATAGGTTTATAAGGCAGTGGATAATAATAACACGCGAGTGTTTTAATACCTAATTATATACCGTTGCATACACTATTTTATCTTCACTCATACAGTTGAAATAAAACAAAAGTGGAAACAGAAAAAATATGTGGTATGGCGAGCAATTTAGATTCTCATTAAGCAAAATTGTGCGAAGTCAGAAAGAAAAAAAAAGCATGACAATGACACTATTTTTCTACATTAAGTCAATAGACCGCCCGCCAATAAATTAAAAGTAAAAGTGTGCTATAAAAATTAAAATAGTAGTTTATGATACTGTTGCATAATAAGGGGTATTAAAACATGAGTACGGCTCGGTTTTTAATAGTATTCACACGAATGTTTTAATACCTAGTTATGTGCAGTTTCATACACTACTTTATCTACACTCATACATTTCGGGATTGAACCTACTTAATATCTTTTTTATGCATTTTCCATGCCATAAAAAAACGTATGAATGGCGCCAAAACCCAGCACATCACCGCATTATCTGCGCATGCGCTAAGGCTTAGCACACGCACTGCGATATTTATTAGCGCGATTTTTTGCCGCCCATTCTGCGACCTATGGAATTGTATGAAGCTGCTCGCATTGCTGTAAAAAAATCATGCGGCAATAATACCGCATGAAATCCGTGTTTTGCAACAGAATCCACAGCACGGCGGTGCGAATTTAATTCGCGCGAATATTTTGAGCTCTATGAACAGGTAGAAAGAGATAAAATTCGCGCGAATAAAAATCGCAGTGCGTGCTAAGTCTAAAGCGGGCATTGTCACAGACAATTTAAAATTGGAATCAAATCTTTTTATAATAGGTACTAAAATGGCATTACAAAAAAAATATTGATGGCAACTCCTTAGTGATTAACTTCTTGGATTTGTCCTGTATCGTAATAGAAAAAAATTGTTTTTCAACACACTTGCTCATAAAGTGGCTCTAATTTCACCGCAATAAGGCATATAATGATACCTGTAATCAAACTGTGACTTTTTCATTGCTATTATTCACAAGTGAGTTATAGTTTTTTTTTTAAATGGTTTCCTGCCTTCATTTTAAATTAAACTAATTTTAAAAGTGTCACAAATCAATCCAATGAAAATTAATAAAATAAGTCATTAATTCTAAACCAGTTAAAATTTAAGTATTTTCAATATAATAAAATGTAACAGTGTTAATCAATTAAAAGTGTCCCATTCGACATTAATCCCTTTCTATTCCTGTCATGGAATTAGTACTTACTATATCCATAACATGATATGGGTAGTAATTACTATTTCCATGATATCCATTAAATACATAAAATGTGGCATAGGTTCTAGTCAAATAATTCAGCAAAATGCTAGAACCTAACATATTGCTTGCTCATTTCATGCAACTTCGTATTCAACTAGATAATTTCAACTTGTACGTGTTTAATAAATAAAACTTGCCCTCAAATATAACTTTTGTTTCTCTACAATAAAGAAAACTTGAAATTCCCCATTTCGTACGTGGCTAAAACGCTATCCGCGAAAAGCTAAAAAAAGAAAGTAACCTCATTGTTTTAGTCTATGGCCGATCGCCATTGTTAGATGACGCGCGCATAGAAAAACTGATTAATTTACCCCGCCATTGCGAACAAATTTTCACTGTTGAAAATGATTTTTTAGTATTATTTTATTCACAAATGTGTTGAAAAACGTTGTATGATACACGTGTGTATTGATGATTACCGTCCTCGGCTCTCTTAAGACCCTCACCTAAAGGCTCGGGTCTCAATGGCGCCTCAGCGGTAATCACCAACATTACGCACTTGTACCATAATGTACTATTATAGCATTATTTTGTTAGAGAAATAGTGTTATAATGAGATTCTATTTTTAAATTTTGGTATTGTGTTTATAAAGTATGACAATATAAACTCGTTTTGAAGTTTATAATTCGAATATTACGATATGAGAGTAGATAAAGTTATTTTACGATGCAGTTGTTTGAAAATCGAAGGAAAATTTTGCACTGTAATGGTTATTTTTTTTAATTTTACCTATCCACGAATATAAAGTACTAGCTTGCCCGCGGCTTCGCTCCCGTGGACCACCCCACAGGACCTATTTTAGGGATTAAAAAATAGCCTATGTCACTCAACAATAATGTAGCTTTCTATTGGTGAAAGAATTTTTCAAATCGGTCCAGTAGTTTCGGAGCCTATTCGGTACAAACAAACAAATTTTATACAATATTTTTTGAATTCATATTTGGAACATTACGTTGTGAGTGTAGATAAAAGTAATTACACATATATACCAAATCCACATTACAAACGTTATTATACGCACGTACGTTACCGTACGTTTTCCATATTTACCTATATTTAAAACTAACCTAGGTATTGTTATACGCGTTACCCATCCAGAGACTGGCCGCAACAGGCGAAGCTTGACCTCGAAAGTCGATCAATCTAACTTTTCATTTAGCACTCGCATCATTGGCCCATTCTTCCGGGTCCTATTTCCAGCCCATTGGGGAGTACACGCGCCATATATTACTGGCCTGTATCACCCCCGCTAATTTCCGTCCGACATGCTAATACGGAATACCATTCAATTGACAATTTATGGTGCATTGTTGTCCAAAGATTTACACCCACCATTGTTCTGGAGGTTCCCTATTAATTTATTAACATTATGGTCTACTTACAAGTGAAATTATACCGTATTTTGGTAGATATACAGTTTGTTTTAGAAAGGTCATTTCTGGAGGTTAGGTTCTTTAGTGACGGGTGGTAAACTTGTTATAGATTTTCATTATTTTAATTATTTTTGCCCACGTTGGTGCTGAAAAAAGAGAGTATATTTAAAGCTTTTTAAAGAACTTCTTATTTCATGAAAGTTCGTTCGTTATCTAAATTCTTGGATTATCTGTGTTTCCTGGGATTCCATAAGTAGAGAGTTAAGCGTTATCTTAAGGTTACACTAGTCGAAAATTCTTCCATACAAACGTAGTCTAGGGATTATTCCACTGTTTGACAATGTACGTTCAAAATAAAAGGTGATATCAATTTGTCTCATCATTATCTAGCCCTGTATGGAAGCAAAAACGTAAAAAAATGAAATATTTGAAAGTTATGAGCGTCGAAAGTTCCACATTTCGACACTAATTTTAACGCATTTTTGGGCGCGAATAAATACCATAAGAAGATGGAAATTTGCAAAACGGCCTCCATACAGGGATAGATTAGTAGTTCAACAATGCAAATAATTTTATTTTGCACAGATAGATTTAGTAGTTTTTTCATGATATCTAGACTGCCAAAGGTCTGTTTATAAAATTTCGCGCGAACGGTTTCGTCCTAAATCATTATGCATTTCGCTACAAATTTGCAAAAGTGTGTATTCGTAGGCGAACTAGCTTCCTACTGCTCATCACAGCATCTATCTCTTCCGCACGTGTTGTCGGTTGATATAAAATGCATTTAAACCCGCGCACAAAATAGTTCGCGCCGTCGACTAGTGTACCCTTAAGCTTTAAACATATTAATCTATAAATCAGTTGTTTTAATAAGTAGCGTTCATCAGAAGTAGTTTCCGTATTTTAAAGCAAATTTGCACTCTTATCTTTCAGAAACACCTCTTTTATGACAAGTCTTTGTCATTGTATGTTTATTTATTTATTTATTAAAACTTTATGCACAAGTACAAAGGCGGACTAATGCCCTAGGCATTTTCTACCAATCGACCTTAGGGTTATGCAGAGATAAAAAAAGACAAGTGCAACTAAATGAAAGGATAAATAGAGAATATATATATAAATATATACATACATAAACAATGGAGGAGGAGCTCGTGGCTAAATAATAACAGCCGCACGGGTCGATCATCAAGGTTAAGCAACGCTTGACGAGGTCGGTCCGTGGATGGGTGACCATTTCAACATACCGAGTTTCCTCCGTGCCTCGGAAAGCACGTTAAGCCGTTGGTCCCGGCTGTCATTTGGAAGACCTTTGACAGTCGTTACAGGTAGTCAGAAGCTTGAGATCTGACACCAGTCTTGCCAAGAGGTATCGTGTTACCCAGTTACTGGGTTGTGGAGGACAGATAGGCAGTCGCTCCATGTAAAACACTGGTAATTAGCTGAATCCGGTAAGACTGGAAGCCGACCCCAATATAGTTGGGAAAAAGGCTAGGCAGATGATACATAAACAATGTTATAGATAAACCGAAACAGACAAAACAATTCTGTGAGCCGAGATGAGATTGCGACGTGAATTTGAACGTTTTTAAGTAGGTACAAAAATTGGTATTCTGCTCATGTTCCCAGTTAACTGGTGATTAAATATACTGCCTCAATGTTACCTAATCTTGTAAGCAGTCGATGTGTCGACTTCAAGACAACTAAATTTGTCCAGAATTGATGTAAATTGAGAACTTTCTACAAGAAACTTAACGAAACACGCACACACAACGGGATAGCGTTTCGTTGGAGGTTTTCAAGAGAAGAATAAAGGAACATTTCCTATCAACATGACGCATAAATATGTATTTATAAATGTAAGATTTTAGTTATGTATTCTATTGTAATATAGTATGTATTATGTTTACACGTAGGTATCTGTTTAGTTTATTTAGTATGTAAGAATTTTTAATATTCAATGTTTTTTAAGTTGGCATTTTGTTGTGCACTTGGATCACTGTCCTTGTACGCAAATTTCCTATAACAACTGAGATTTGCTGTTAGAGAACCCAATCATGGGTTAAGCTCGCCTTTGTACATAAGCTGTCCATTGTATTTGTATCTTCATTTTATGTTTTGTGTGCAATAAAGAATAAGAAACATTCATCGAAACTCAGAACTTAAGTTGCACTCAAATACCAATGCGGCAGTTAAACATGTAATATTCTGCTTTTTGAGAGTGTGAGTGAGTGAAAGGAAAATAGAGTACCTACTTACCTTTTCAATCACATGTTATCAAATAGTAAAAGTCATACATAATAATGATATCATGTGAAGGTGCACTTCCGATTATAATGGCTTCACTAACGCAGCGACACTAACGCGGCAAAAGTGACTCCGTCGGAGCCGTTGTGCTCAAGAGTCACCTTTTGGCGCGCTTGCCCCTCTGGCTTATCTACTAACTCAGTCAATTATCTATGGCATATTTACTTTTTAACCTAGTGTTAGCAACTAACTCTGAGTTAAAATTTTGGCGCAAGTGGGCCTTAGTCTTAAAATAGTATTTAGATTTAAGATACCTAGTGTGAGTGCGTGAGTGCGGTGCCTTTTTGCAGAATATGATACACATGCAGTGCTGGAGTGTCCCAAGTACTCATACATATATAGAGTTTTTCATCGGCTCTAGAAAAAGATGAAGAAGATACTCGGCAAATCTAGTGTACATTTCCATAGTGCATAATAGTCGCTCTGTCGACATGTCAGTGACGCCGGAGTCAGTTTGCTCGGAAGTCTTGCTTTAGACTAAATACCACACGTAATGACCTTCTTTGATCTGGACGATTACTGGATAAATAGTTTTCATCAAAGTAATGACTATAAACATGGAAATATATTGAAGAAATAATACGATTCTAGTCTGTGGTTTATTGTAGCAATACTTGGAAAATGCCTTTTCTCATAAAGAGAAAGTAATGATTATTCGGAGTCAAGATTGCCTCACGATGTTTTTTACTAAAGGTAAAGTTATTTGATGTCGATAATTTAGTTTTTGCAAGTTTAAGCGAGCAAACTTACAAGTAAGAATAACAGAAAGGGAACCGTATTGCCAAATCGTAATACAATAAAAAACCGGCCAAGTGCGAGTCGGACTCGCGCACGGAGGGTTCCGTACCACTATCGCAAAAAACGGCAAAAACATCACGTTTGTTGTATGGGAGCCCCACTTAAATATTTATTTTATTCTGTTTTTATAGCGGCAACAGAAATACATCGTCTGTGAAAATGTCAACTGTCTAGCTATCACGGTTCATGAGATACAGCCTGGTGACAGATGGACAGACAGACAGACAGACAGACAGATGGATCGCGGAGTCTTTGTAATAGGGTTCCGTTTTTACCCTTTGGGTACGGATCCCTAAAAAGTAACAAACCAATCCCAACTAATGGCACCCGTTCACGAACAAGACGCATGGATTGGAACCACTCAGCTCAAACGTCATTAAGGGAACCGAATCATCCAACACATGTGCCACCATCAGAGAGACATTAGAGAGATTATGACATACTCAACTGCCAGGGAAAACACAAGTCAATGAACGACATACAGATAGGAAATTTTACCCGAAGCTAGGATTTGACCACTTACTACACATTCACTACACCAATAATTTTCATGGTAAGATTTTTACAGAATATCACTGCTGAAAAGGCAGACAGCATCACCACTATGAATGGCAACGCTGATTCTTTGGTTGACAAGAATGCCAGCGATGCCAGCTCTCCAGAAGCGAGAAGAATTAATAAAAAGCAAGTATGACCATGTTTATGAATATCGAATCAAGATCAAATGCGTACATTAAAAAAATGGTGAAGGAGCATTTCCTTTCTCTGTAACTATTCTTCTCTTTTCTCTGTTCTGTATTTGATATTTCTTAGTATATTATTTTATTTGTATGTATGTATTTTATGTAATAGCTAAGTAATATAATTTAAGATCGTTTTTGTACACTGGCAGCCCTATGTCTATCTGCCCCCGTTCAGTCCACCCAAAGGTTGCCTGTAAGAGATTGCCCTGTGCTATAAGACCGCCCATTGTACATTTATCTTTATGAATATTTTGTTCTGTAATTATTTAAGTGGTGTACAATAAAGTATATAATAATTAAATAAATAAGAAGCCCCCTAACTGCTTGGCAGTATACAAGAAAACTCTATAAGCACTCGAACTCTAGCCCTAGTGTTTCTACCCTAAGCGGGCCGAGCACAGGTTTTCAATTTTCAGATACATATATATACCTGCGAGCTCTCTTAAATATAGATATTACTTACCTAGTTCCATAAGCGGAATACCAACTTAATAAACTTAATACATCACCTGCAATATAAAAACATTTCAACTGCAGTACTCCATCTAAGTAATGAAGGTGTATGCTTTGGCAACCGTCCCGATTTTGAATCACCGCTAGGGTTGCTTACGTTCTCTTATATAGTATTGTACTCTAATTCACATAGGCGTACTTTTTAATCTGTGCAATAGTGTTCGCTAAAATTATCTATTTATTTTACTCTGTTTTGATTCTAATTGAATAAATTCCTGTCATTTCACTGAGATAGATTTTTGTCTATTCGGTCAAAATTTTAAAGCGATGGGAAGAAAAATGTAAATAATTAAAGTTGAATTATTTTCAAAACAAACAAAATTGCTTATGTTTCGTGAAAAGTTCTGTTTAAAAAATAACACACACTCAACAACTTTTTTATAATTTGTTCTCTTTTTCAACCCTTCTTAATTCTATTCTAATATTATAACTGCGAAAGTAACTTTGTCTGTTAACTTTTCACGCTTAAACCGCTAAATCGTTTTATATGAAATTTGGTATGAAGATAGTTTGAGACTATAGGATATAGGATAGTTTTTATCC
Source organism: Orthosia incerta (assembly GCA_948252205.1). Taxonomy (NCBI): domain Eukaryota; kingdom Metazoa; phylum Arthropoda; class Insecta; order Lepidoptera; family Noctuidae; genus Orthosia; species Orthosia incerta. The sequence goes on from OX411743.1 coordinate 33,996,399, forward strand.
CGGAAATCATCCTTTAAGGGGGGGGGGGGACAGTAGAGACAGAAGTTTGTATTGTGAACTATTAATTTCTCAAGTAAGGCGGCCCACACACTTTAAATATTAAGACGCGATATAAAAATAGGTTATTCAAAGTACTAATGCAACGCAGACGAAGTCGCGGGCAACATCTAGTATTTTATATAATCTATTTCTTCTAAAAAAGTGGGCAACCCTATTCACCGCCCAGTTACACCTAGATTGAAAACCAGCGCATGTCTCACTAGGACTGTGTGCTTAAACCTAAATTAGACAGATAAGTGTATTAGTATGGTTGGTGCCGTGTGGCTGACGGCTAGTTTAATAAACGTTGTTTAAATTTAAGCTACTGTTAAGAGGGTACTCTATTGGGCCTTTCTCCATACAAAAACATTCCGCTGTTTTCTTCGTGGATAATGCGTCCAGAGCAATGATTTTTTCCCATAAAATCAAGGTCTAATTAATACGTGCCCCTGTCATTTCCTTTTTTCGAAAACATAATCACTAAAAGAAATATGACAATCCAAAAACCCGAAAAAAATGCCCGTATTTATCGCCATGTTCAGACGACTTTCAGACAAAATTGATAAGTTTTTAACAAAAAAGAAAATAATAGAAGCATAGATATACTTTTCCTCTAAATTTTGATATAAGAATTTTTAAGATCAGGCGAGTTTTGAAGAAGAAAACGGCGGAATACGAAACGCCTTTTAGCCAAGGTTTTTGTAGGTAAAATCAGCCTGAGCTGCAGTTGTCCCTTTCGCACTTTACGGGGGGAGGTTGGAGGCGAGGGAGGGTAAGGCTTACACGTACACTAATAGGGAAGTGGCGGTTGTCGATATTTTTATCGATTTTCTAGTGATATACACCGATGTCGATATTTACACTATACAAAGATTTTATTTAATAAATCGTGTGATTGTGAGTATTACTTATTATTGTTGAAGGCACTTGTCGAATGATTAACTTTGGCATGCATAAGATCTGAAAAATGCAGTTGCGAATACACGATCGAAAGTTGTTTAGAAAATTAAGCCAGGATCCTGAATAAAGCTCGGTACAGACCAACCGAACGAACTAACAAATGTTGTTGAAAAGAAATAGCTGATTTTTGTTATTATAGATAGGCTCTCTCTTGACCACTATCTCATCTGATGGTAAGCGATGATGTGGTCTACGGTGTAGCAAACTTGCCCAGAAGTAAATTCACTCTTGACTTAAAGACCCCGAGGTTGTAGCTATCGGGCAACACAGACGCAAGGAATTCCACTCCTTGATGTACGCAAAATTAAAGTATTTCCAAAATGTTTAGTGCCTATGGGCGGGATGTCTACCTTGTACCGATGGCGCATCGCCGTAAGTCTTGTAGTCCGATGATGAAACAGGCTATATGGAATTAGATCATGCAATTCCATCGCAAAATCCCCGAAATGCAACCGATAAAAACCGTCAAGCTGGCACCTCTGCGACGATGTTCAAGGTTCTGGAGCTTTGACTCGACCTCATTGCCGATGAGCCTCCTGACCCTTTTCGATCAAATCTAGTGCATGAAGCTGGTATTTGGCAGATCCTTTCCAGAGACGAGAACAGTACTTCATGCAAGATCGAACTTGCGCTTGATACAATTTAAGCAGCTGTTCTGGCTTGAAGTACCGTCTCAACTTCTTAGCAGCATGTTGAGGCATTCCTCAATATAATGGTCAAAAATTGAGTGTCGATGTCAACGTTACGCCAAGAAGCTCCTCAATATGGTCCGTTATCGGCACGGTTACACCTCGGAAAGATGGAGCCGGATGAAATTGGCTCTTTGTAGTGAACAAAAGACGCTCGCTGTATAATATAAATGTAATAAATTAATTTTTTCCAAAGGTTCCCTTCTAGAAATGGTATTTGACCTTTTTCGGTGCAATAACTTGCAAATAAAATGTTACTTTAAAATTGCAATATAAAACAAATTCATAATACGAATGGTATATCTTATTTTTTAAAGTGGCTGCATACGTGCTCACTGCCCTCTGCGACCAGTCTCCCGATACATCCATAACAGCGTGAGTTTGGCCAGCCTGCCATCAGTGGAACAGCTATCTCGACCCAACTCCTCTAATGGCTGCACCGGGCATCGTAACCGGATCAAGGCTAGGCCACGTGGCGGTATGTCTTTGCCCGCTGTGTGGTCACAAGCCCTTCGGTCGAAACCTACCACCAGTACTTCACATGATTAGCACCATCCGGGGACCACGTGTAGGGATTCAAAACGCTTATTTTCCTACGGACGCGGGTGACCCGGCCCTCAAAATGATGGCTCAGATCTTCTGAATCGTTCGCTCACCTTACGTCCTGTCTGCTGATTTGCAGTCTTTCGGTTGGTCTTACACCCAGTATTATGCAAACTAAATTTTGATTTCTTATAAAGCAGATACTTATAAAAATGATTTATGAATTTTGGAGAAGTGGGGTTTGTGGGTATTTAAATTAAAATATAGAATTTTAAATTAAAATAATAAAAAAAGAATTAAAAACACGCTTATTAATTAAAAGCACTTTTTGACAGGGCAGCTTGTCGAAAAGTGAATGAAAAAATTGAACAAAAAATTAAAAACAAGCGAAATTATTTTTGTGTTGAATTGGCTCAACTGAAAACCAATCTTTTCAACGAAGTCGGGGGACCTGTAAAAAACTGATCCAAGGAACCATCCCCCGACTGCAAGGCAGGCGTGTTTTTAATTATTTTTAATGATTTATTTTTTATATCATACCTCTTTTAGTAATAAAACGATATTTTTGGAAAAACAATTTATTTTATACGTTTTCTATGGGATGTTGAATAGTACCTACTGTTATATTTAGTTAACTTCTTTTGGTATGTTATTAGGGAAAGAATGATTATTTAATACTACTGTTATATATTATTATTTATATACTAAATAAGCTCTAGAATAGCTAGACGATGATAGAATAGGTAGTAATTATTTTATGAAATACTTTTTTTTTCCTTTTTTCCCATTAGTTTTTTTTTTAATTTTTAATAAAGTTACGCTTCTAAAGATACCACATAAATATATACCGGTTGAGCCGTTGAGAATTTATGGTGGAATAAAGAAACTCACAAACATACATGAGCCCTATAAACATAACATTCCTCTTTTGGGCAGTCGTGTAAAAATGTGCATTTATCTATCGTAATTTCAATCCTTTCACTTGCAGGTAAATTTCGTGGTATACGACCATCCATAATTTCTGGCGGAAGTCATTTAAAAAAACCGGCCAAGTGCGAGTCGGACTCGCGCACGAAAGGTTCCGTACCATTATCGCAAAAAACGGCCAAAAGTTCACGTTTGTTGTATGGGAGCCCCACTTAAATATTTATTTTATTCTGTTTTTAGTATTTTTTGTTATAGCGGCAATAGAAATACATCATCTGTGTAAATTTCAACTGCCTAGCTATCACGGTTCATGAGATACAGCCTGGTGACAGACGGACAGACAGACGGACAGACAGACAGACAGACGGATCGCGGAGTCTCAGTAATAAGGTCCCGTTTTTACCCTTTGGGTACGGAACCCTAAAAAAACTACATTTCTCCAAAATTCATCGTCTCTTTAATTTTTTTCGTAAAGTGTAAAGCGGCTCGGTACTCGCGGCGAGGGCGCGTGCACCGGCGGAGTCGGTCGGCCGCTCGGCGCGCTCTTACACACACAAATACACTACTCGTTCACACATTGATAGCTCGCTTGGTCGGGCGCAGCGCGACGGCAATAGTTTCTTCAAATACCTATTTTTCAAATTCTTGTTGACTAGAGTCCGCTCTTAAGTATCTCATGGTGGCATTTTGTCTTGTAGCGACGTAACTTGTTTGGTGTTCTCAATTGAAACATCATTTAATTTGGTGCTCTCAAATGAAACGTCATCTAGGGGTTCAGTAGATTTATTTATTTATTTATTTATTTATAAGGCTCACCAACAATTGTTAACACTAAGAATATTACAGTAATTATTCACTTAAAACTATAGTTAAGTGTCACAATTTTTTACAGGTAAGCACCACATATGCTATAGTATTGAACAAACATTCAGAAACAACTTAATAACCTAATAGAATAAAAAAATGGTTCAAAATGATATCTAAAACATCTTACACTATAAAATTCAAATTAAAATCTATAACCATTAGACTACATAACATCGTGTGTCAATTTTCGGAACTTGATAAGTGAGTCCGCATGTACGTCTACTAAATCGCTGCAACTATTTAATAGTTTACACAGCCGAGGAATGGCCGAATTGTCACCGAGGACGGTTCTACGTGGTGGAGGGTAAAAAGGAGTGATAGGAGCACGGGGCTGTCTAGCTGGAGCCCGAAACCTGATTCTGCCCAATAACTGAGGACAGTCTATTTTGTTACGCAAGATTTTAATTAAGAAACTTGAATCTATGATATTTCTACGTTTCTCTAAAGAGTTTATCCTAAAATGCGATAACCTAGCCGCGTACGATGGCTTCTTTTTGGCAACTCCGCAGGAATATGCCAAATGCCAGAGAAACCTCTTCTGAATACGCTCCAGTCTCAACTTATGTGTAGCGTAATGCAGCCTCCAAACTGTGCTACAGTACTCCAAAATACTACGAACGTAACAGTTGTACAATAAAATCTTAGTTTTATGCCGTCGAAAGCCAACCACGTTCCTAATAACAAATCCCAACATTCTAGAGGCTCGCTTGATAATGCTCTCCAAGTGTGGTATAAACGTAAGCTTTTTATCAAATATTACACCCAGATCTCTGATTTGTTCTACTTCCTGGATGACGTGGGTACCAATGTAATACACAGACGGTACCAAGAGCTTTTTCCTAGAAAACTTAATGTGAAAACATTTATTAATGTTTAAGTCCATGTCATTATTAACACACCAGTCGATTAGCTTATCCAGATCACTCTGTAATAACTCAGAATCATCGTTTGACTCAATTATTTTACTGAATTTGAGGTCATCGGCGTACATGAAACATTCGCAGAAACGGAAGCATTCAGGTATATCATTGACAAAGACAATAAATAGTATTGGGCCGATATGAGAGCCCTGTGGAACGCCCGATGTAATCACACAATTACCAGATTGGAAGCCATTAACTGCAACAAAGTAGGAACGGTTCTCTAAGTAAGATTTCAACCAAGCTAGTAAATTCCCAGTAATGCCATATGCCTTTAACTTTTCCATAAGGATATCGTGTGACACACGGTCAAAAGCTTTACTAAAATCTGTATAGATTACGTCAACCTGTTTGCCAGAATCAACAGCATCAACCAAGGACTCGGTGAAACTCACCAAATTTGTACAAGTAGACCTGGCGCCCACAAAACCATGCTGGGAGACACAAAGATAAAGTTTTAAGTGTGACTGAATGAGAGGGCAAATCAAAGACTCAAAAACTTTCGCCATAGTAGACAAGAGGGAGACAGGCCTATAATTATCCACATTATCACTATCACCGCTCTTGTAAACAGGCACAATCTTTGCAGTTTTCCAAACATCCGGAAAGATTCCTGTACTTAGTGATCTATTATATATTAATAGTAGTGGAGATGCCAATGAAGAAGCGCATTTGGAGACAAAGATAGGTGGTATCCCATCAGGGCCGGCACCTTTATGGCAATCCAGGGACCTTAACTTGTCAACTAAACAGTCGTGGTCTATTGCAGGTGATGTGAGGGACAGGCTGTTGTTATTCAGATTACGTAGGTAGTCTGAGTTAGAAGAACACTGAGCCGATTTCCCACCAACAAAAACAGAAGAGAATTGCTTAGCAAACATTTCACAAATTTCGAGTCCGTCTGAAGTTGCTATGCTACCATCAGTCATTGTGATGGGAAACGAGCTGGAACCACCCCGTCTATCTTTGATATATGCCCAGAATTGCTTAGGATTTTCAGAGATATCAGTTTCAATATTCGAAATATACTTATTGTAACTAATGGTTGCTAAGTGCGAGCATCTTTTACACAACAATTTGAATTCTACTTCATCCATAGGATTTTTGTAAGTTTTAAAACGCTTTCTGATTTTTTCCTTCTCTTTCAATGCTCTGATTAAGTTTCTGTCAAACCAAGGTGGATATTTCCTTTTCTGAGTTCCTCTTATAGGGACGTGTGTCTTTATAATACCTAACAGCCTATCGTAAAAAATTGCAAGCATTTCATTCACATCCTCTGTGTCATCCAGTAATGACGCCCAATCTATTTCATCAAAAAGCTTACAAATATTATCGTAGTCCGCTTTGAAAAAATTAGGACGGAAATTGTTAGGGTTGTAGGGAAGTCTAGGGTCTGAGTTAGAATTCAGTAAAATTTCTAGAGGAGGGTGCAGGGGATCAATTTTGCTTAAAGGGTTTTGTGCAGCACGCACGCTACCAGGCAAGTTACTTAGAACCAGATCCAATATTCTTCTAGAATTGTTACAAATGCTGTTAAGTTGCAAGAGTTTATTGACATGTGTAAAATCCGTCAACACATGGGTGAATCCAGGTGATACGTAACCAACAGTTGAATCACTTACCAAGCTCCAGTTTACAGTACTCAGATTAAAATCTCCTACTATACATGTATACAAGCCTGACTGTTCTAAAACTATGCTACAACAATCCAAAAAATATTCTAATGTTAGTCGAGTAACAGGTGGTGGCAAGTATACGGCGCACAGAGCTATTTGTCGTATAGATTTTGTGATGGGTACTTCAACGGTGATCCAGAGATCTTCACACCGGCTTTCCCAGTGACTCATGCGTTTTGAGTTAATTTTCTTTAAAACGGCAATCAAAACCCCACCCCCGTCCTTTTTCTTACCATCCCTGTCCCGCCTATAGACGACGTATCTTTTGTCAAACAGCTCTGCACTCATGACTGAATCGTTCAACCACACTGAAAAAAATGTTAGGTTGGATTTAACAGATTTTGCGTAAATGTAACCAAAGTTTGCGGTTGATTTCGGTCCTATCACGAATTTTGGTTGATTTTCCAAACACATTAAGTTGATGTTGTACCAAATTTATTTGGTAGATTACACCTATATTTTGTACGTTCATTACCAAAGTAATTTAGTAACATTTCTCACCAAAGTACTTTAGTATAATGTTTTACCAAAATACTTTAGTAACATTTTTCACCAATGTACTTTAGTAACATTTTTTACCAAAGTACTTTAGTAACATTTTATACCAAAGTACTTTAGTAACATTTTTTACCAAAGTAATTTAGTAACATTTCTCACCAAAGTACTTTAGTATTATTTTTACCAAAGTACTTTAGTAACATTTTTCACCAAAGTACTTTAGTAACATATTTTACCAAAGTACTTTTGTAACGTTTTCATCAAAGTATTTTAGTAAAAAGTACGATGTAGTTTGCTGCAATCTACCAAAGAGATATTGTATATTTTACCCAAAATACTTGTTATTTTTACCAAATACATTTTGTATGTTCTACTGTTACTTTTTTGGTACAAATGACCGAAGGTAGTTTAATAGAAAATGCAAAGGTATTTGGTAAAATCTACAACAAAAATTTGGTAGATAGCACTAATTATATGGTAGAATGAATTAAATCAGTTTGATAGAGAAAACTAAACTTAACTCGTAAGTATAATCTATTTTATCTGGTAAACTCTAACAAACAAAATTTTGCAGCAATTACTAATGACGTTCGGTGTATTTTATCAGCGTTAGTTTGGTAATAAGATTTAATTTTAGTTACTACCAAAGGTTGTTTGGTAATATCTACCAGATGTGTAATGTAGTTCTTATCAAGGTTAGCTTATTATCATCTATCAGATGTGTATCGTGCTTTTAATCAGAGATAATATTGTATTATCTACCAGAAGTGTATCGTAGATTTTATCAGATACAATTAAGTATTGTCTATCATGTTTGTTTCGTATTTTTTCCTAACATTTTGTTTGGTAATATCTAACAGATTTATGCTGTAGTTATTACCAAACTTTAAATGGTAATATCTACCAATATTTTATCAGTGCTTGTCTGATTGTACGTACCGGTCTTAGTTTAGTAAAACATACCAAATAAATAGTGTAAATTTTACTGGTGTTAGTTTGGTTAATTTATCAAACTAACACTAGTAAAATGTACACGACTTTTTGGTTTATATTACTAAACATTGATTTCCAGAATATTAATAGGGTGTGGTATCATTGAAAATTAGTAGCTAATCTGCAATATTGCTGACATGGTATGAGAGCAAAATCATATTGCAGTTAAGATTTTCAAACAACGTACTACTTTCGTGGCCAGCATTGGCCACGAAAGTACGTGTGTACCATATCAGCAATATTGGAGATTAGCTAGTAAGTATCTAATTTTCAATGATACCACACACCCTAAAAATATAGTAGAAGAAAAAACCTTGCAAGAAATGCAGGGTCTGAAAAAAAAAGGTTTTAAGACCGTTTGACAAACACTTCAAAAATATACAGGATTATTGGTTATTCAACATATTCCTTTTCAGCAAGTAAATCAGCAGTTTCTAGAATACGTCGAATTACCAGTAACCTTATTTAATATGGGCTTAATAATAACGGTGTATTAAAGAAAAATAAACAGATTTTTGGTACATATCATAAAATTTATTTTAGCAATCATAAATACAATTAAATAATCACTAGATCACTCATCATAAAATTATATCCGTATATGATACAAAACCTTTCTTATTATAAAGGACACAAGGCTGCTAGGTTTTGGCTAGAAATCCTTTAGGGCATCGATGGTTGGTCCGACAGCAATAATGATGGGTTGGCACCATAGACCCTTAGCAGTTTGGGCTTTTCGCCGATAGTCCAGCTGGGTGGGGACTTCGCTTTGGTTCTGGAAATTAGAATGAATTGTTTACTTTTAACCATATTTTTTATAATTCCTAGTCTTTTATTTTTTATTGCTTAGGTATTGCATTTTTATTTATTTAAAGGGGTTCGGAACGTAATGTCACCCTTATGATTAGTCTGTGCGAAGCTCTCAAGCAAGAAGTGTACTTATACAGGCTGTTCCAAGGCTATGCCACATGGAGGGAAAGTATCTTATGTATTTTAAATAGACAGTTTTACTGAAAGAAGACATTGTTTTGATTATAAAGACAATTTGAACAGCATTCAAACATTTTTGAATAATCTCCTATCTAAACCGGGAATCGAACCCGCCAAATTGTAAAAACAAACCGTAATTCTGCAAAACCGATCAAAAGGCTCAATCGGAAGCTTTATTTTTTTCCACGTAACATAGCATCTTAAATAAAAGGAAGGTCATGAAATTCGTTGTTCCGCTTTTTTTCAATATCATCATAAGATTTAACTATATTCCTGTTTTAGTGTTTTATTGTTTATTGATATTTAATAAATATCTAATACTAGATAATGTATATAACATAGATTGTGGTCCGACTGATGGTATATCAAAAATGTGTCAAAATCGGTTAACGCTTAGAGGGTTGTAGTTGTTAGTATGGAAAGTCATCATCTCACAATAGTCTTAAAAGTGAAATTATACATACCTTTGCATGAAGAATGAAACTGTTATAGCTTCTTGAGTGCTTGGCTTTATGGTTTTTTTTTGCCAGCTGTATCTTGACACTGTATTCTCACAGTTGGAACTATTTTATATCCAATTGCCGCGCAATAACAGAAGTCTCTAACATCTGAAAAATAAAAATGGAATAAGTTATGATGCATATTCGTTGACTTAATTAGTTTAAGTTTTACTAAGAAGATAGCTGTTTATCAGAGATTTTTTTGCTAAACCTCCGAAACTATTTTTGCTATTATAAAAACACACTTTAAATATACATAACAAATATAAATGGTTTTATTATCAAAACTCACTAATTTCACAAACCGAAACTTCCGAGTTCAGTTTTAGTGTGAAAGTTTTGATCGATACAAGTATATAATAACCAACCTTCACTTGGGTTTTCTTCAATCAATTTAATGTAGATAGAAGCAACTTTAATTGTTTTCAAAAGACTAAGCGCTTTCTCTAAAAATATGGGCCATTTTTTTAACAGTCGGAGCTCTGATCCTTTAAACTTTGACTCGAAATCCAGTTCAATCTGAAAAAAAAAACGATTATATATATATATGTCACAGTCAAAACTGTTAACCAGTCAAAATTACTTTTGACCAGTCAAAACTATTATAACAAATTATTAGGTGGTTTCTGTTTTATTTCTCTACTAAATTATAATAACCTAAAGGTCGTTAGGAAACTTATTAGGTTGTTAGGTTTTTTTTTTGACCCTTTATATAACCTTGTACGATAGCTAACATTTATTTCATTAGAATAAACGCGTTTTAACGCAATAAGGGTTTTGACTGAAACCAGTCAAAAGTAGTTTTGACCGATTAAGAGTTTTGACTGTAACATATACATATATATATTTTTAAATATTTCTCACAAGATTGAAACAAATATATGGGGTCAAGCTAATAAAAAGCATGTAAAAAGGGTCACAACTTACCAACTTATATCCGAAACTCAATTTATAAGAGGGCCAATCGTTTACTATGTCATGTAAGTTTGCATATTTTTCGGATTGTAGTTCCTTCAGGCGCAATGTGGTTGTTTTCCTCCAATTTTCGATTACTTCAGGCACTGGCTCCTTGTTGTATTTCAGCCAAACTTTTAACTCTTCAAATTCTTCATTAGATACTGGTAAACAATAGATCAAGTTTAGTCGAGCTTCAGCCTAATTAGATATAACTATTGAAAATTAAATGTATACCACTTTGATTTTCAACTGCTGCAGCTGTGTCAGCCGTAACATCGTTGGTGCTTGTGTGGACTCTCCTTTCATTTATTATTACCCCACTCTTCCGCAGCAAACGTTTGTGATTGTTATATTTATCAGGCAGTTTTCCCCTTGCTGGAATATATTTATTTTTTCCAAACTTTTGGCTCGGAATGTAGTACGTCTCCTATGGAAATCAAAACAAATTATAAAGAACTAAGCATGAAAATCAAGGAAATCAAAATAACCATTAAGTGTATTTGTCATAAATATCAACTTAACAACATGGATTTGAAAGTTTTTAGGGTTCCGTACCCAAAGGATAAAACGGGATCCTATTACTAAGACTGCAGTCCGTCCGTCCGTCTGTTACCATCCTGTATCTCATGAACCGTGATAGTTAGACAGTTTTTTTACCACCGCCCCCCCTCTATCTCCGAAACTACTGTGCATAAAATTTGAAAAAAATCACTACACTACATGCCTTACACTACAGGGAGTAAATAAGTGATCATAATTAACTAACTACCGTAACTACATAGGTATCTCATTTCATTACAATTTAAAAACTGAATTTGCATTTCAATACCTTCACTTCAGTTGGGACTAACGAAACAATTTGGGCGGAAATATCTTGAAATTGTTGTTTATTCATTTCGCCATATTTTTTCACATGGTATTCTACTACTGATTTAACCAAGTAGTTGCGTGCCGCAGTGTCTAATTTACCATTTTTTTTTAAAGAAGCAAGACACATTTCTCCAGTATTATTGCTTTTTAAAATAATCGTTAAATCATCATTCTAAACAAAGAGAAAATACCATACATTAACACCAACCCTTATAGCTTCTTCCCAGTTAACAAATGAGAGCCCAAATTCACAGGTAGTGGTCGGGAAATGAAATGCACTAAATTTCATTAATCTAGCTTTCATACTTTGATTGATTCCTGAAATACCCGATTTTGTCACTGGCTCACTCAAAATATAAAGGCAAAACTTACAGAAGATTTCTCTCTCCTCGTGGTCGGCAACTCTCCACTGCTTGTGCTGGCCGTGGAACTGGGCACAGAAAAATCGCTAGCAATGCTTAGAGTTTCATCAGATTCTGTCGCCTGTAACAAGCAATTATCGACGATATTAACGACTTAGAGCCATAGGTAAAGTAAAAATAAGGTTTGAATTTGCTGGTACGAGTTGTTCCGAAAACGGTACGCGCGGGCCAGTGAGGGAGCCGTGACACCAAAAAGTTTTGAAAAAAATAATATGAACACTTACCTGAATAATGTTTTGGAGATTTTTCAGTCCTCGCTTGAATAATATTCTTTCCTTTAAAATCGGAATTAATTCTTTCAGTTCCGTTTCTTGTATATCGTCAAGCAATTTGAATGAAATCTGATTTACTAAAAAAAACAAGAGATAAACTTAATTGAATAATCTGTAAAATTTACTAAAGTTCGTTTTGTAAATCTATCAAAGTAAAATATTAATTAGATAGGTACCTAACCACTATTTCTAGCTCAATATCTAGGGCCTATGGTATAGGCCTAATAATTCCTATACTCTGACCCATTAGCGGCAAAACCGGAACACAAATAAATGTAGAATTAATTAGTCACATTATAGTACTCGATAACTTTTTTTCTTTGTAGTGATTAGCTATTTACAAAAAAGCACATGGATTATCGGGCCTTGACAATGAGGGGCTATTATTATCCGTTTCAAGTTGAATTCTGCATTAGCCATCCACTCAATCGTTAGTTCACTGCACAATAAGCTATCAATATTACACATTGAACAACCAAAATTAGTTTAATGAACAATACAATATATTATTAACAATATAGGTATATAATATCGATCAAAATAGGCACTCACCTTCAAAGTTTGTTATAGTGTCTTCAGATAGTCCCCATTCTGTTAAATATTCGGCGACCCCCAAGTTTAAGTCTTCTTCTTCCATTGCGAGGGAAGCGACTTTAGCGACTACTCACTAGCCCGGCGGCCTAAAATTAATAAATGAACGCAACGCAGACGCTGAGACGCTCGCCAAGTCGCCACGCGCACGCGCGCTCTAGTCTGAGCAAGTGCGCAGCCGCGGTGGCGGCGACGCGAGGGCTAGGGTTGCCAACCGTACTTTATTATAAAGTGAAAATAATTTCATTAGAGATGACGTTTTTGACGATAATGCTAGCACTAGCAGTAGTAGCAGTGGTAATAGGAAAAGAAAACGAATGCAAAACTATAAGCCGCTGTGGGAAGCGGAATACCCCTGGATCAAAAGTGCTGGATAGCTTAAACAATGAAATAATCTTTATAAATGAAATTAGGGAGAAAATCTATAGTATGTAGTACTATTAAAGATTCTTGTGCAGTGAAGGAATGGTAATCCATTTTTAGGGTTCCGTACCTCAATCGGAAAAAACGGCACCCTTTATCTCGAGAACGCTAGTATCGAGTTCAAATTATACTCAAGTCTACGGTCCCTTGAAGCTGTGTAAAAAATCATACTTCTACGTTAATGTAAAAAAGCCGTTTATGTCGCAAAACACATACATTTCGACATTCTCGAGGGAATCAAAATGATAGACCCGTTGACCTAGAAATATGAAATTTGGCAAGTAATATCGTCACATACTACAAGTACTTAGAACTTAGTACTTAGAAAAATCTGAAAACTATACATTAGTAATTACATCATAATAAATTTAGTCCTTTTTAAACATCATATTTGGAGAACTCAGTTGCGTTAAGCACCTCGTTTTTATGCGGCGTCATACATTTAAGATGGAATAAGTGAAAGTTTGTACGGGGAACCCTAGGTGCGCGAGTCAGACTCGCACTTGGCCGGTTTTTTTTTCCGAGGAAATACTTTTCCAAACATACTTAAAGTGGTGTCACGATTACTGTGCGTTCCCGCCACTTCAGAATTTACAGAAAAGGTGTTTTCTGTATTTAATACGAAGTGGCGTGACGACAGAACTAAAGCTTCTATTAAGCTTATACGCAATTATTTAAATTTTTGCGTTCCGCGTACCATGTTTAGATGCCATAAATATATTTAAAGCAGATACGAAATTGTTATTAGCTGAAAAATAAAACATAAATTTGTATAAAACAAATATAGTACATTGTTTAACGAATTTTTCATCATATTTGCGAGGAAATAAATAACTACAAAAACTACAACCGCACCAATCAAGAATTTTCGAAATTAACAACTTCACTTCCAGATCAGAATATTTTATCCGTCAAAGAAAAAGGTGGCAACCCTACGGCAGAGGTCGCAAACAAAGGTGACAGAAGTACAGGACGAGTAGGTAGGATGGAAATGGAACTACCTATATTGCGTATGGTTTTGTAAATTCTACGATACTGTTTAGTAATTTTAACATTTTTTAACCATAGCGACAAGTACCTAGGAGGCTTATAGATACTGTTTAATGTTTCGTATTAATATGGTTGTTGGAGAAAATAATATGACTTTGTGCGGCGTGAAAGGTGAAGTAATAACCAAAGCAAGATATAATGTTATTAGGTACAAGCATTTTATTAATTTAATTTGCAATGTACCTATATATGTACCTATGTATGTTTCTTCGGGTGGAATCTTGCAACGCAATTTTGAAGTAGGTAGATATCCTCAACCGATTGAGCTGAAATTTGGCAATACAATAATATGGTTGGTACCATGGGGCTGGTCTGATGATGGAGCCGGAAGTTGGCCTTAGGAACTCTGTAATAAATAAAACAATCGTACCGAATTTGGGCTCTTCAGAATCTCTTGGTGAGCAATTGCTGGATGTTTAAAGAAAAGTACCTACAGTTGGCTATAAAAGCTTGTCACAAAAATATATTTTTTGACAGAAACTTAATCACCGACAAGTAAAGACAAAACGATTCATTAATCACTACATAGTTCATTAAAACAAAATCGCTGCCCGCTGTCTATGTAGGTAATTACATAGGTACCTGCTTAGATCTTTAAAAAAACGCAACGGATTTTGATGTGGTTTTTAGGGTTCCGTACCCAATGGGTAAAAACGGGACCCTATTACTAAGATCCGCGATCCGTCTGTCTGTCTGTCTGTCTTTCCATCTGTCACCAGGCTACAGCCTGTCTAGAACTGTCTAGCTATCACCGTTCATGAGGTGTACCTCATGAACGGTTATAGCTAGACAGTTGAAATTTTCACAGATGATGTATTTCTGTTGCCGCTATAACAACAAATACTAAAAACAGAATAAAATAAATATTTAAGTGGGGCTCCCATACAACAAACGTGATTTTTTTGCCGTTTTTTGCTATAATGGTACGGAACCCTTCGTGCGCGAGTCCGGCTCGCACTTGGCCGGTTTTTTTTTATAATAGATAAGTGATTCAAGAGTAAGGTTTATATTTATCATAAATAGGTAGGTAGGTATGTAGTGTCAATTTGGACTTACAAATTACACTTCGAAAGTATAAAAAACCAGCTGATAGAAAGTGATCTCTTCCAGACAGCCTTTACCACAGAATAGATAATTTATAGCGCCTTTACTTTACTACTTCTAATACCTACACTACTAACTTTATTATTGTTAGGTACAGTTGAAATTCTTCGCTCGGTCGCATGTTTATAAACTTCTAATGGATTTTGAATCTTATAAAGTTTACAATAAACGTGCTATTCGAACGGTCTGTTTTGGTACAACTTAAGTACCTACCTACAGTACCTACATAACTACTTCGTATATTAATGAACAAATGAAATGAGAGTGTGGTGGCCCATAGAAATATAAAATACAGGTAAAGACGTCTTACAGGCTTGCAAAATTGCAAGGATAAAGGTCAAATAGATCTTAAGTTATTGGGGGGTCAAAAGTGGACCGAAATGATTCACAAAACACAGTAACAATGATAAAATCAACCAAACTACCTATATTGATGTGATTTGTTTTAGTTAAATGTACAATACTAGTCAGTCGTTTAAACCATAAGTCTGATGATAGCGATTGCAGCGCCACTTTGCATCAGCAGTAGATTTTTAGGGTTCCGTCCTTGAAGGGTGTTGTCGGCGACGAGACACCATTTGTAAGCTAAAGTAGGTAAAATGACGAAATTTAGGTATTACCTACTTGTGCAAAAAACCTTAAGTACATAAGTAAAGTATATAAGAACTGTATATAAAGTGTTAGTTAAGTAGATCTAATAAGATTTCAATCAACAAACAAGAATATCGAAACAAGTTGTAAGCAAATGACAAGTACCTACTCAGTAATGAATGATTAATTCTTGTTAGATACTAATTAGAGAGTATTAATTGTTTTGTTTTATGTCTAATTAGCATGTGCAAGAGCACGTACTCCTAATCTGAACGTTAAAAGTTGTAAAACATAGTTTTTTGACGAAGTGATAAGAGATATCATACACGCGGATAATTACGCGAGGAATTTGAAAACATGATTTTTTGTTTATGAAGATATTTGTGTAAGGTGGGTGTCAAATGAAAGGTCTTGCTCTAAAACTAATTAATCTGCTTGTTTCATGAGAATCGGTCTATGCGTTTGCAAGATATTCGCATTTCTTTGAAATCAAAATGTAAACAAACCAAATATTTTTATGTTTTTGTTCTAGAAACTTTTTTGCTATTGTAATGTTTTAAAAGTAGTGCGTGGTCAAAACCTATCTTTTAAGCCTAAATATGTAGTAGTTTTGTTGAAATTTGAATAAATTACACAGCTCCAAAGATTTCGGCTAAGTGAAAATTAAAGTAAAAATGGTCTCAAAACGCGCCATTTATAAGACGGGCTACCGGCCCAGTGAAGTCAGTCACGGTTCCCAACTTAGGGATTTTGTCCCTAAATTTAGGGACTTGAAGTGTTAAAAGGGACATTTTTAGGGACTGGAAATTTTTGGGGATTTTTTTAGGGATTTCAAACAAAACTTGCAAAATCGAAAACAAAGCGTGTGTTTTTAGTTTTGTGCTTAGAAAGGCACGCACGATATGTCTTTATATCACTTTACCTAAGTTTTATCCCTAATGGTACAGAGTATCATGGTGGTACGATTTTCTTTAAATCGGGATTATGGATCGTGAGTAAAACTTGATCATACTGTGGACATGATCAAGAACTGCAACGTACGTATGTATGACTTCAAAAATGAGACGTCAAACGAAAACGAGGTACAGGATGATGATGCGGTTCTGAAAATAATTAACAACTTTGTCTGATTCTATGTATTCAATAAAATGTTGTAACGTTTTATTTTATGAGCTACATATAAATTTTATTTAGGGATTTTTAGGGAAATTCAGGAAAAAATTGGGGATTTTTTTTGGTAAAGGTTGGTAACACTGAAGTCAGTCGCAGCTCATCCACCGAAGAGGCAACAACTAGAAGAACAGCCGAAATCTGCGGAACGATTTTCAAGAAAATCCGCCTTTTATTTCTTTATCTGTCATAAACGTGGGTCCTTGGGTAGTCCTAGTACAACCCTACGCATTCAGGGGTGCGTGGTGACGTGTGCCACCAGCGGAGTCGCAAGGCTCAGGAAACGCACGTCAAACATAGGTGGGATACTTTCCCAGGGGGCGTGGGTACTTACAACACCCAGACACCAAACCGCCACCGCAACAGGTGTCAATCGGAACCATAATCATAAACAATTAATTATTTTCAAGTATACAATTTTACAGTGAGACCATTCTTAGCTAGTTGAAATTTTCACATAAGTACTAAGAACCGTTATGGCGGACAAATCGTTAAATAATAAAAAACCGGAAAAGTGCGATTTAAACTCGCATGGAGAGGGTTCCGTCCGTATGACCCTATAATTAGAATTCATTCATTTACGTAACACGTCCGTCTTTGGGTCCCCGACTTACATAATTATGTGTACTTACCAAATTTCATCCCAATTGGTTCAGTGGTTTCGGAGGAAATTGGCTGTGACAGATGGATGGACAGGCAGACACACGAGTGATCCTATAAGGGTTCCGTTCTTTCCTTTTGAGGTACGGAACTCTAAAAATATAAATAATTAAAAAAATAAGGGGGGGTCTTCCTCTAGAGTAGATTATAGGGCATAATTCAACAAATAATAAAAACTAGTCAAGCGTAATACTTACTTATTTTTAAATAAACATGTAAAAATTATAAATTGTTGGTACGGAACCCTCGGTGCGCGAGTTTGACTCGCACTTAACCGAATATTTTTTATCAAATGAGTCTGCTACTCATTCATTACCAACTGTCCCGGTAAATATAGGTAACTATAAATTGCTTTGAAACTAACATAGTAACAATGATACAATCAACCGAATGGTTGTGACTTGTTCTACATTATGTACAATGTTCTTTGTTAATTTACACCATGAACTCTTGTAGGGACTATATTTTGACCTCAACCTTTTTAGTTTTGTAGGTTCAACTGCGAGGTCTTGTTACATTTATCATATTATGTTTATGATAAAATCAGCCAAACCAAATTGTTGAGATTTGTTTGGTAAAATGTACAATATTCTTTGTTAATTTACACCATGAACTCTGGTAGGGACTATATTATCACCTCAACCTTTTTTGTTTTGTAATTGCAACGAAGTTTGCGAGTTCTTGTTATATTTATCATATTTTTATGATATACTCGTAATCAACCAAACCAAATTTTTGAAAGGACGATTACCATTTTTGCCCTGATATATCACTATCAGTACATAGTATAAAACAAAGTCGCTTCCCTCTGTCCGTCCCTATTTATGCTGATATCTTTAAAACTCCGCAACTGATTATGATGTGGTTTTTTTTAATAGATAGGGTGATTCAAGAGGAAGGTTTATACGTATAATAAAGGAGGGCGGGCGAAGCCGCTGGCAAAAGTTAGTATATAATATATGTCAGGGCAAAAATTAACGATTACAGTAAATTAAAAATGTAGGCATCCTTAATTATTGCCATTTTGATTTTTGGGATACATGTAAAACTAATTAAAGCTGGGGTTTATTATTCACTGATAAAACATAATTAACACGTTTCCGGTTTGCAATTAATAGTGAAAATTATTCAAACATATTTTTGGGGGACTAATAAGTTAGGTAAATCTCTTTACATGAAAATATGAAAGAACTAGGTTTGTATTTTGTTGACTATGTAAACGTCTATTCTGTGAACAAAAACGGCTAACCGCAGTCTACCTACAACATTAAAGTCTATGGGTTATTCAGGTGGCTCTCAACCCTTTGTCTAGAAATAATTCGCAAATTGTTTGGGCACATTATCGATCCAACCAGTACTGCCTCGAAAGAAAAATCTACTACTGCTATGTCTGAGGCATCCTTCCTTCTACTATTTGCATTTCACTGCTTAGAGGCATCAAATCGCCTTTCGTTTATCGAAAATGTTTTCTAAGAAAACTATTCTAATGGAACCAATTATTCATAAAGACGCCTACAAAAAAAGTAGCGGCAAAAACACTGTAACGTGTGAGATCTTATTAATGTAAATGGGGTCTTTTTTAATTAAACACATTAGACACTATAAAGACATACAGCTTTCAATGAAATAAAAGAAAATAAAGCTCAATCTATAAATTAACTTTGTAGTCGGCAATTTTTGACAGGGCACGCGTTCATACTTCATACTAATTTGGTCATCGTCCTTTGTTTAATAAAACGTACAATATTCTTTGTTAATTTACACCGTAAACTCTGGTAGGGACTATATTTTGATCGCAACCTATGTAGTTTTGTAAGTTCACCCGCGAAGTCTTGTTATATTTATCATATTATAATGATAAAATCAACCAGACTAAATTGTTGACATTTGTTTGGTAAAATGTACAATACTCTTTGGTAATTTACACCGTAAACTCTGGTAGGGACTATATTTTGATCGCAACCTATGTAGTTTTGTAAGTTCAACCGCGAAGTCTTGTTATATTTATCATATTTTTATGATAAAATCAACCAGACTAAATTGTTGACATTTGTTTGGTAAAATGTACAATACTCTTTGTTAATATACACCGTAAACTCTGGTAGGGACTATATTTTGATCGCAACCTATGTAGTTTTGTAAGTTCAACCGCGAAGTCTTGTTATATTTATCATATTTTTATGATAAAATCAACCAGACTAAATTGTTGACATTTGTTTGGTAAAATGTACAATACTCTTTGTTAATATACACCGTAAAATCTGGTAGGGACTATATTTTGATCGCAACCTATGTAGTTTTGTAAGTTCCACCGCGAGGTCTTGTTATATTTATCATATTTTTATGATAAAATCAATTAGACTAATTTGTTGAGATTTGTTTGGTAAAATGTACAATATTCTTTGTTAATATACACCGTAAACTCTGGTAGGGACTATATTTTGATAGCAACCTATGTAGTTTTGTAAGTTCCACGGCGAGGTCTTGTTATATTTATCATATTTTTATGATAAAATCAACCAGACTAAATTGTTGACATTTATTTGGTAAAATGTACAATACTCTTTGGTAATTTACACCGTAAACTCTGGTAGGGACTATATTTTGATCGCAACCTATGTAGTTTTGTAAGTTCAACCGCGAGGTCTTGTTATATTTATCATATTTTTATGATAAAATCAACCAGACTAAATTGTTGACATTTGTTTGGTAAAATGTACAATACTCTTTGTTAATATACACCGTAAACTCTGGTAGGGACTATATTTTGATCGCAACCTATGTAGTTTTGTAAGTTCCACCGCGAGGTCTTGTTATATTTATCATATTTTTTAAATAAAATCAACCAGACTAAATTGTTGAGATTTGTTTGGTAAAATGTACAATATTCTTTGTTGATTTACATCATAACTCTGGTACCAACTTCAACCTTTTTAGTTTTGTAAATTCAATAGCGAGGTTTTGTTATATTTATCGTAGTTTCCTTGTAATTCAGCCAACCTTTGCTAATTTGGTAAATCCAACAAACCTTTTTTTTCAGTGCAAGTTTCGGTTAAAATAACAATATCATAAGACTCACAATATAGATGAACAATTGGGTAGCGATTTTTATTCTCCGCACAACTATAGTTAGAATAGAATATAATAATGATTTATTAGTACAGTATTTAGGCTTACAGAGTATTGAAGGCCTAGACAAATCGACGCTACAGCACTGATAACAACATCTGTGCCACATGTTAAATTTAGCATTTTTTTTTACCTTTGTATAGATTCTTTTACCGATTGTTTTGTGAATGTGTGAATATTGTAGGCCTTCTAGATTTCTAGATGCTTGTTAAAATTAGTTAACTTTTTATCTCGTTTTACTTTTTTTATTTCTTACGACTTATTGCCGGGCCTACATTGTCCCCCCATATCTAAGTACTAATGCTGTAACATGGAAATATTGTAAATCCAAACCATTTTTAAAAGAGTAACCGTGGGTTTTCTTGCCGGTTCTTCTCCATAGGAAACGACTAACCCGAACCGTGCACCTTTTGTCGACTTTTTATAAGTGCCCATGTAGGAAAAATAAAACAAAAATATTTTGATTTTTGATTTTGATTTTGTGTGACCCTTGCTGTCTTTTACGATGTCCAATCACGAGTGATCTCTACCAGAATTTAAGAAACCGTTTGACTATATTAGCCCCTTGAGTGCTAATTAGATGAAACATTAGAAAAACAATTGTTTCTGGGAACCGCAGATCCCGTTTTCTTGCGAAGGATTAGTTACCAACCAATCCTTTATAATATATTTTTTTAATTACGTACCTAAGTAAAATGTGAGCGCTTTTCAATCCGAACCACCTGAAAAAAAATATAAAAAAAACAACTTGTAGACTGATGTATTACTGCAATTAAAACAGGAGGACACTTCTGCCAATTATAGTGACCTAGCTATCTTTTATTATACCCAATCACGGGTGGTCTCCAACAGGAATTAAACAACCGTTTGACCATATTAGTTACCAACCAATTAATAGCATACGCTCCTCAATTAAGTTAACCGGTCATTATAACATTATCTGCAGTTATTTGTCGGTTCATCAGAGTTAATCGGTCGTTAGCGGCTGTTCAAGCCGTTAGGTTAATCGTTCATGCATTCCATTGACACGTTGGTATGGATATGGTGATAATATTATGAGTGGTTTAATGACATCTTTGGATTAAATAAAAGAATTAAGCTAAGGTTTAGGTAGAGCTACGATCTTCGTAAGGTGGCTGGTGGTAGCTAAATGGGGGTTACCGAGTTTTTTTTTTTTTTTTTTTTTTTTTTTCTAGCTTCTACATATTATGTAACTGCACAGTGCATATGTGAGTATTTTTATTACTTTATGCCTGTACGTAGTATAGTGTGTAGTGCTATTCTGGGTGCATTGTCCTCACATATATGAATTTATTAATGAATGTACTTATATGTAACTAAATATTGTAAAATTTTTTTTTTTTTTTTAAAAGAGTAATTATGGAGTTTCTTGTGCATTCTTCTCCATAACAAGCTACTTTCCGAATGCACGGTAGAATCAACTTTTATAACTTGTAAATTTTAATGTACCTAACGTTCAAAAGTGCCGCTTGGTGGCCTACTTGAAATAAAATATCTTTGTCTTTGTCTTTAGAAAATTGGCTTGCGATTGAAGAGGCTTATGTCTATCAGTGATGACGATGTCTGCTGTAAGGTGATGACGTTGACAAGAACTAATACACACCTCAATGCTCAATGATATTTTGAGAGGCGATGACAAGACAGAGCTTATTGGCGACTGTCTCGTTGATTTTATGGTCGCAAGCAATTACTACTGGTGAACGGAGTATAGTGTAAAAAGCGTCATCTGCCTGATTTATATATTTGGGTCGGGAGAAATTGTTACAGGGTTTGAAAATCTGAAACTCAGGAGCAGCTCAGTCCGTATTTGTATCCGATTGACGGCAATAGGATCGCTTCCTACAACATGCGGTGAACAAAACTTGATGAAATGTGGATACACTCTACATTTGCTATACCCTTCGGGGAAGAAGCGTAACGCCATACCTGTGACAAGGTGGCCATCAAACTAATATTATAAACTAACTTATGCCAGCGGCTTCGCCCGCGTGAATATTGAAAATTATGCCAAGGGAACATATTACCGGGATAAAAAGACACACACACACAGAGGTAGACTATAGTCTACCTCTGTGCCAAATTTCATCCAGATCCATCTAGCCGTTTGAGCGTGAAGAAGTAACAAAGATACAAACACACACACACACACTCATCTACTTTCGCATTTATAATATTAGTGTGATATTGTGATGTGAAAGTTGGGATGAATATGAGTGCGTGGATGTATTTTTATTACTCAATCATTCCAGAACGGCTGAACGGATCTGGTTGAAATTTGGCAAAGAGATAGATTATAGTCTGGAAAAAATATTTTATTCAAAATAGTAATGCAACGCAGACGAAGTCGCGGGCAACAGCTAGTATTTTATGTAATCTATTTCTTCTCAAAATGTGGGCAACCCTAATCACCGCCCAGTTACACCTTTTATTTTTATTTATTTTGCGTTAGAAATGCTCATGCATACTGCTCTACCACGGGGAGATAGTGCAGTTATGTGGGACTCTAACCCATTAAAACTCCACGGTGTCCTCCTGTGCCGCTTATGGCGGGAACACGGGCACGCGTTAGCACTCACCGCGAACCCGCCGCGGCAGTCCGTCACCGGACCCTCCTCGGGGGAGTACCCTCCATTACCACCCCAGGAACCAAATCGGCACATGGGGGCCAGATGACCCCGTGTATGGCACCCATGGTCCCCCTGTGACGGGTCAAGGTCAATGGCCCCGCCACCTACCATTTTTCGGCCAATAGGGAGAGTGGCTCACGCAATTCCGACACTCCTCCTCCCCTGCGGCCCCACCGCGTCCGCCATCATACGGTGGCGACCCCGTACGGGCCGCGGAAGGTAGGGAGAGTGGCGCACCGCAATACCGGCACTCCTCTCCCGCCACGGCCTCCAACCCTCAGCCGCGACATCGTATGGGACCTGAGAATCTCCATAAGACATCGCGGCCCGCCTCAGTTGCGATGTCACCTGTTACCAAGCGGCACCGCAACCTACTAATTGGCCGCTACGTCGTCGGCTTAATCGGCAAAAGCACTGACGAGCGGCCCCTTCTCGGGTACCTCTTCGCTTCACCGTGGGTGACCAAGCCACGGTTACTGAGCCCCCCACCTCGACAATGCGGGAACCCACCGGGGGGGGGGGGGGGGGGGCCCGTAAAACCTAGATTGAAAACCAGCGTATTTCTCACTTGGGCTGTGTACTTAAACCTAAATTAGACAGATAAGTGTACTAGTAAGGTTGGTACCGTGTGGCTAACGGCTAGAATGATAAACGATGTTTGAATTTAAGTTGGTTGGTCTGGAATAGCACATAGGCTACTTTTCATCCCGGTATAATGTTTCACGTATAAGACAATTTTCACGCGGGCGAAGCCCCTGGCAGAAGCTAGTTCTTAATACATCATAACCGTTTCTCTCAGCACAAATTAATCAGTTTGTGTATGATAAAATAAATATTCTGTTAACCAATCTCATTAAAGTTCATTGGCTAGAGACGAAATGTAAAGCAGAACGCCAAGTCTTAGATTAACCTCAAAAGAAAATACTTAACTAAAAGATTTAATTTAATTTCCATTCCAATAACTAAATTGACCTCTCATAAACATTTTAGAATTTATTTGATTAAAAACGATATACCTAACTGTACGCTATTGATAGCCAAATGATAACGGAAATATTATCCGTTTTATACTGAGATTTATACGTTTTATACGTTTTTACGATGACAATGTAATACGTTGGGGCTATTTTTAAATCGTAACTTTGTTTTTATTGCTATATTTATGTTTTCTATTCTTCGGTATGCAAATTTTTAATGTAGGTGCATTTTACGCAATGATCTTCGTTTGAATTAGATTTTTGAGGAGAAAAAAATAAAAAATAAAACCGGCTAAGTGCGAGTCGGACTCGCGCATGAATGGTTCCGTACTATTGTCGCAAAAAACGGCAAAAAAACACGTTTGTTGTATGGGAGCCCCACTTAAATATTTATTTTATTCTGTTTTTATCAGCGGCAACAGAAATCCATCATCTGTGAAAATGTCACCTGTCTAGCTATCACGGTTAATGAGATATAGCCTGGTGACAGACAGATAGACAGACGGACAGTAGAGTCTTAGTAATAGGGTCCCGTTTTTACCCATTGGGTACGGAACCCTAAAAACAAAATATCGCCTATCGACATAATTTTAATTTCGTCGCAACTTCATCAGTTAGGTCCCTTACATAGCACTGCTAGAAGATCATGTGGAACAAGTTTTAACCATGGCAACAGGCCACATTCCCACCCAGTCAATATTATTTAGGAAATTCTGTGCAACAAATGGGAAAATAATATTCTTGTATTCAAAATCACAAATGTCTCAGGGGCTAAAACAATCCATATTGTAGGCAGTTTTAAACTTATCACGATTATAGTGGCATAAAGAGCCTTTGAGTAAAACAAAAATAACAAAAAACATAAAGAAAGTAATTTGAATTTGCTTGAGAGGAAAATAAACGTGCTTTAGTAAACAATGCCAAGTAAAAGAATGTCTTATCGTGAGAATTATAACAATCATCAATGATAGGTAAGTGTCCACTACAGTGGTGACTGCCTTCCTCTTCTGGTTGCAATACAAAATATGTAGTTACCGTCGGTTCTAAAATTCTCACACTTTGTTGATTGTCTTTTCCCTTGAAATCTAATATTATTTTTGGTGGCCCACTTAATCGTAACTCAGTAATAAAATTTAAATAATGTAATAAAGAGATAAAATTTAATGTTTGTTTATATGTTTGTAATTGGAAGTACCGATCCGATTGTTCGCGCCACCTCTAGGCGCGCTTATTGTTTAGTTACCCACATTTCTCTTAATATTTTATCTACCCTTTTCTTGTCAATTTTCGCTGCATTAAACTACATGTTCGACTTTCGAACAGTCTACGTTCGGCCCTCGTCGAGGGTAGCCTCACCGCTCGTGGAAGTCAACCGCCTGGCTATTCACCCTGGATTCCTCACCCGCTGTGAGATCCCACCGCTTTATTAAACCGCATCGTCTGCGATCGATTCTCGTCGTCGTCGGATTCGTGGTGATCACCTCTGATCATCACCTTGAGCCAGCGTCACGTGGCTCGCCGTTCTACCGCGCCGCATACAGTCCACTCTCGCGTCAGCAAATTGTGCCAGTACCCAGGGAGCTTCAAACCAAGACGTCCAGTGGAACAGAGAAGGACCGCTGCCAGAATTAACCAGAACGAGCACGAGGAAACCCGCCTCTGAGGTTAGTCGTAGCTTAGTTTAATGCAGCATCTCTCTCAGCATACCGACCCGTCTGTTTTCCCTAGGTCTAGCCTATCTACTTCTTGAACCTAGCGCACCGCGCGTGTTTGGCGTGCTCAGTGCTATTACTGCACTGCCGCGCTGATACATTTATTTCTGGTCTCTTCGAGCCGGATATTAGTTCTGGTTCCTAATCTTATACCTAGTCACTTTGACCTAGGCATATCTAAATATTCCCGCTTCACTCTAATATTGAATTATATTGCCTATTCCATATCGTACACTCGTACGTCTGCTTATCCTATAAGTGTATACTTACGCTTTGTAATATTAAGTAAGATTCTATTCCATTTCGTATGAGATAACTACGTAGTTAAATAACTTAACTAGTAAAATTATAAAACTTATTAATATTTTCTTAGTGAGGGTGTTAGTAAAATTCATCGTTCTGTGAACATTCTCGAACCGGTCACTTTATTGTATGTGCCGTGTATGTCACAGGTATTATCGCGAATTCAGTCTTTTATAATATTTTGCGCTTGAGTTGATTGCCGCTCGTTTTGCAAAATGTCTACGTCTCGTACAAAGGCTAAAGAACATTTTGAGGATGCAACATCACTAGATGTTTTACAAATTAAACGAATTAAATTAACAGGTAAACGTGATGTAATCTTTGCCCGATTACAAATAGTTTACGATCAATCTTTAAAGGCGTTCGATGACGATATTTCTAAAGATTTGTTTTTATGTAGTATGACATCTTTAGAAAGTTTACGTTCTGAATATAAAGAAATTATTGATGATTTAGTTGATGTTGAATTAAATATTGACGCATCTTGTAAAGTAAATTATCAATCTATTAACGCCTTTGAAGACTTGTATTGTCGTTGTAAGTTTACTTTTGATAAATTGGTCAACTCGAAGAATGTCCAACACTCTCATGTTTTACCGCAACATAAGTCTATTCGTTTACCAGAACTCGACATAATGAGTTTCTGTGGCGATCCTATTAAGTGGCCTATATTTTTTGAATCGTATAAGCGGACTATTCACGAAAATCCTGGTCTAACGGATCACGATCGCGTTCAATATTTGATAAGTAAACTGTCGGATAGGGCACTGTCAGTATGTTCGGGCATCCTGCCCAACGGTGACAATTACCATGTTATATGGCAGTCACTTCTCGATAAATATGATGATAAGCGTAGTTTAGCTTCTGCTTATTTAGATCAAATATTAGAATTTAAGCCATTTAATATCGCATCGTATAAAAACTTAGACACATTCATAGATATATTTGGTTCCGCAGTGTCAAGTTTAAACCAATTAAAATTAGATAATCTTTTGGATTTCGTTCTTCTGCACCTTGCATTAAAAAAGATCGATCCTAGTACCGCACGATCTTTCGAATTATATAAGCGTGGCACATCTATGCCTACCTATGATCAATTAATTATGTTCTTACGTGAACAAACTAAAATATTAGAACGTACTGCTTCTCCCGCGAATAGACGAAGTGTTATCGATTCCGCAAATAGTTATAACAACAATAAGTTAACTAAAGCCACTCATTCATTTGTAACCTCCTCTAACGTGAATAAAAACTGTACGCTTTGTAAACAAAACAATCACTTAGTTTTGTATAAATGTTCTCAGTTTCACAAGTTATCGGTTGATGAAAGATTTAATTTAATTAAACAGCATAACGCATGCACTAATTGTTTGAGTATCACTCATAATAATCGTGAATGTAAATCTAACTCGAAATGTAGATTTTGTCAATTACGTCATCATTCATTATTATGTCGTAAACAAACGACTGACAACAGCCATCACTCCCGGGAGCCTCAGTCTTCGAGTGACGGAACGCCTGCTCCTGTGCAGCAGTTGTCGCCGCGCTTCCCCACTGCTATGATTGCTACGTCACATAACCAGCTGTCCGGTTGCACTACTACGCACATTGATGATGTATCGTTATGTAATACTCAATCTATGTTACCGCGTAATAATTCCTGTCTATTAGGGACCGTGCAAGTTTATGCGACTGATTCTAATGGTCATAAACAATGCGTTCGTGCACTAATAGATCCGGGTTCTCAAAATAACTTTATAACTTCGGCGTGTTGTCAAAAATTAGGTTTACATTTTAATAAACTATCTCACTATGTAGTTAAGGGCATAGGTTCTGCGCCTAACCCTATTAAGGGGGATACTTCTCTCAACTTATCTTCGCGACTAAATAATACTTCTGTATTACTTAATGCTTACGTCATCGATCGTATTACTGATAACTTGCCTACGGTGGAAGTTGATGTTTCCGCTCTTTCTTATTTAAATAATCTGCCCCTTGCAGATAACGATTTCTTTTCACCATCAGAAATAGATATTCTGATTGGTGCCCCGCTATTCTCTGAAATCTTGTTGTCAGGTCGTGTCACTGGATCGCATGATGCACCTACAGCCTTTGAAACAATTTTCGGTTACTTGATAATCGGTAATGCTCCGATTAATATCTTTGAATACGCATGTATTTCTTTATGTTCCGCCGTGGAACCACCGCACTTAGACTCAGTTCTTCAAAAATTCTGGCGCCTCGAGGAGATTGAATATAAACCTACGTTGAGTCCAGCCGCTCTCGAATGTGAAACCTTTTTCACTAATAATGTTTCCCGTGACAATACGGGCCGCTACACGGTATCTCTGCCGTTCTCCCGCGATCCTAACTCTCTTGGTGAGTCATTTGCCACTGCTAAGAAGCGCTTCATGTTTCTTGAGCGTAAATTAAATTGTTCCTCTCAACTACGAGTTGAATACAACGCTATTATCAATGAATATATAGGTAAGGGTTATATTTCAGTCATTAGAAATGATAACCATATGTCTGGCTACTATATACCTCATCATGCTGTGGCTCGGTTAGATAAAACCACCACCAAATGGCGCATGGTGATGGATGCTAGTTCTAAAACCAGTTCAGGTCTGTCTCTCAATGACGTTTTGCATACGGGTGAAAATCTGCAAAATGATTTATTCTTAATTCTTCTAGATTTCCGTTTATATAAAATCGCCTTTATCTCAGACATCAAACAGATGTATTTGCAGATTTTAACTCATGCAAATGACCGCAAATATCAGAAGTTTTTATTTCGTTTTAACGCTTGCGTCCAGCTAATTACTTATCAATTTAATCGCGTCTGCTTCGGTCTTCGAAGCAGCCCTTTCTTGGCAATGAGAGTACTCAGACAACTCTGCAATGACGAGTGTACCCGTTTCCCGCTTGCTTCTTCTGTCATAAAACATAATACGTATATGGATGACGTTTGTTACTCTGCACCAAATCTGTCAATGGGTTTGCAGCTCAGAGACGACCTTCGGGGTTTGCTCAAAGCCGGGGGCTTTGAGCTCGTCAAGTGGGCAAGTAACTCATGTGAGTTGCTTGAATCGCTTTCCAACTCTGAGCTTCACACTGATAGTATTAACTTTGAAGAACAGGACCCTAATTTAAAGGTTCTGGGTTTAAAATGGTCACCCACATGTGACGAATTTATGTTCACTGTACATTTAGAAAATCGTCCAATCACAAAACGTAACATTTTATCTGTAATCGCTCGTCAGTTTGATGTACTCGGGCTCATTGCTCCAGTTATTTTATACGCTAAACTTGTGTTGCAAAAACTTTATATACTACAACTTGGTTGGGATGAACAACCACCGCTAGAGATTATAAACATTTGGAAAAACTATTTAAATGAGTTACCTACTATTCAAAGTTTACGTTTTAAACGTCATTTAGATGTTTATGAAAATACAAAAATTGCCATTATTGCATTTTCTGATGCCAGTGAAAAGGCTTATGGTTGCGTTGTTTACCTTCTTATTATAAATGATTCTAATTCGTCGCCAGTCACTCGATTGGTTTGCGCAAAATCTAAAGTTGCTCCACTGAAAACTGTATCTGTGGCCCGGCTAGAGCTATGCGCTTGCTTGCTGATGGCAAAACTAGTTCGCCGCGTTATTGATACATACGAAAAACGGAATTATATTAATAATGTCTACTGTTTTACAGACTCTATGGTCGCACTTCAGTGGCTTAGCGCCTCACCGCATCGATTCAAAACATTCGTAGCAACGCGCATTACAAAAACAGTAGCCGCCATTCCCGCTAATAAGTTTTATCACATTCCTGGTGATCAGAACCCGAGTGACTGTTTGTCACGAGGATTAACTCCTGCTCAAATCATAAACCACCCACTGTGGTTTACTGGGCCTCATTGGCTATGCCAACCTACGAATGAGTGGCCCGCCAAATTCATTGGTGATGATAATGCAATTCATAATAATTTACCGGAGATTAAGAAAGTTCTAACTCTTACCGCTGTAACTAATATAAGTGACAATGGTCACCCGCTTCTTAACTTATCAAACCGCATTTCAAAATGGCTGGTACTCCTACGTACAGTCACAAACATCTATCGATTTATAAAAATATTACCGCCTTCTAATCATATAACCCCAGACGCGCTTAATTACGCTGAAGCAAAGGTTTTACTCGCGTTACAGTATTCTTATTTTTCTGACGAAATCAAAAATCTAAAGTCTAATAAAAGCTGTTCTCGTGCTATTCAGAAGCTTATGCCGTTTCTCGACGCTAACGGTTTAATACGAGTCGGTGGGCGGTTACGCAACTCCGATCTCAGCTATGACCAACAGCACCCAATACTGTTGCCTCGTAAACATCATATCGTTGAAATGATTATCTCTCATTATCATCGTCAGAACTGTCATACTGGACCGCTCACTCTAATGTCCATTTTACGCCAAAAGTATTGGATACTTTCATGCCGTAATATAGTTCGTCATGTTATACATAACTGTTATTTTTGCTTTAGAGCAAAACCTAATCAAGTATTCCCATTAATGGGTGACTTACCGCTTGTAGAGTGAATGAAGCCAAGGCATTCACTCATACCGCTGTGGACTACGCTGGTCCAATAAATATTATCCCGTATCGCAAACGGGGCGTTCGCTCTATTAAATCGTATCTTTGTACTTTCGTTTGTCTGGTCGTGCGCGCAGTTCACGTAGAACTCGTAACTGACCTGAGCACTTGCTCGTTTCTGTCCGCGTTCAAACGCTTCTTATCACGTAGAGGCGCTGTGTCTGTCATATACTCTGACAACGCTACCAATTTTATAGGTGCAAAAAATGCGCTATCTGATATTTATACGCTCATTAATTCTAAAGATCATATAGAATATTTAAGAAATGAATTAACTGCTAATAAAATTACTTGGAAATTTAATCCTCCGCGTAGCCCTCACTTTGGGGGTCACTATGAAATCTATGTTAAAGCCTTTAAAACGCATCTTCATAGGGTCGTTGGTTCGCAATTGCTAACATACGAGGAAATGACGACTGTGCTCACGCAGATAGAGTGTGTAATCAACTCACGGCCGCTAACCCTACTAAGTGAAGATCCATCGGAACCTACCGCTTTAACTCCATCACATTTTTTAATGTCAACACCACTTAACCATTTACCTGCTAGTGAGGCATCTAATGAAGCGCCAAGCTTACTAAAACGTTATGCTTTGCTAGACCAAATGGTACAATCGTTCGCAAAACGATGGAAACTAGAATATCTGCATTTACTTCAATCTCGTAAGAAATGGAATACGTTTTCTAATCCCATTACTATAGGTTCTATTGTTGTTATTGTCACTGACAATGTGTCTCCGCTTTCATGGCCTCTCGGCGTCGTTACTGCCACCTATCCTGGTAAGGACGGCGTTGTAAGAGTCGCTTCAGTCAGGACGACGACGGGTGTCTATAAGAGACCCGTTGTTCGCCTCTGTACTCTACCGTCTCAATAACTTACTCTGCCCCCTGAATTCCTTCATTGTTTTCCACCGCTTTTCTCTTA
Organism: Orthosia incerta; assembly: GCA_948252205.1. NCBI lineage: Eukaryota > Metazoa > Arthropoda > Insecta > Lepidoptera > Noctuidae > Orthosia > Orthosia incerta. The sequence goes on from OX411743.1 coordinate 34,028,451, forward strand.
CTTTAGTAAATTTTTATGAAAACCGAAGGTTTTCAAGCCGGGGGCATGTTCGCGCCACCTCTAGGCGCGCTTATTGTTTAGTTACCCACATTTCTCTTAATATTTTATCTACCCTTTTCTTGTCAATTTTCGCTGCATTAAACTACATGTTCGACTTTCGAACAGTCTACGTTCGGCCCTCGTCGAGGGTAGCCTCACCGCTCGTGGAAGTCAACCGCCTGGCTATTCACCCTGGATTCCTCACCCGCTGTGAGATCCCACCGCTTTATTAAACCGCATCGTCTGCGATCGATTCTCGTCGTCGTCGGATTCGTGGTGATCACCTCTGATCATCACCTTGAGCCAGCGTCACGTGGCTCGCCGTTCTACCGCGCCGCATACAGTCCACTCTCGCGTCAGCAAATTGTGCCAGTACCCAGGGAGCTTCAAACCAAGACGTCCAGTGGAACAGAGAAGGACCGCTGCCAGAATTAACCAGAACGAGCACGAGGAAACCCGCCTCTGAGGTTAGTCGTAGCTTAGTTTAATGCAGCATCTCTCTCAGCATACCGACCCGTCTTTTTTCCCTAGGTCTAGCCTATCTACTTCTTGAACCTAGCGCACCGCGCGTGTTTGGCGTGCTCAGTGCTATTACTGCACTGCCGCGCTGATACACCGATTTAAAAAGTCATTGACTAATACGGCACTGAACATTTCGGGAATCAAGGAAGTGACACAACATTACTATTTAAAAATGTATTTATTGCTTTTCGAAGTATTCTCCGTGAAATTTGACACCTTGACGGGGATCATCACTGAGCTTGACACGTCCACGTTGAAATTCAGCAAACCAGCGATAAATTGTGGTTTTGGATGGGGCTTCATCACCAACTGCAGAAATCATCCGGTCAACACACTGTTTTTGTGTTAAACCACTTCGAAAGTCATAATAAATCATCGCTCTTGAATTTTCTTGAGTCAATACCATTTTCTCAACGACTAAACAAATTTGACAAAACTTTGTGACAAGACCGAGAATCTTTTTTTAAATAAATAAATGGTATTCGATTTTAAAACCAAAGAGTTTTCAATTAAAAAGATTTTAATATGACAGAAACAGTGGCAATATTCCATTCCCGATACTTTTAGTGCAGCCCTCGTAATAGTAGGTAAGCTACACTACCTTTGAGTGTCATATACTTTTTGTCGCGTTAAAATGTAGGGTTTTGCGGACCAGCCAATGGACGATAAGCCGTGGGTAAAAGGTAAAAAGCTAAAGCTATCTAATTTTTTTACCTATTTTACTTCAAAAAAAATTTGTTTTTTAAATGCACCGCCTTAAGAGTATTATCTCTCCACCACCCTTAGTTGACTGGTAGAGAAAGCCTCAGGCATAAAGTCCGCCTATGTTGTACTTGTAAATTGCATAAAGTTTTAATCCATACTTTTATACTATATAATCTATACTATATATATATAATATTATTATGAAGCTGAAGAGTTTGTTTGTTTGAACGCGCTAATCTCAGGAACTACTGGTTGGAATTGAAAAATTCTTTTTATTTTGGATAGTCCATTTATCAAGGAAGGTTATAGGTTATATAACATCACGCTACGACTAATAGGAGCGGAGCATGAATGAAAAATGTTGCAAAAACAGGAAAAAAAACCTTTTTGAGAGCTTCCGTTGCGTGCGCTGCGTTATGCGTTAAAGTTACGTTACCAATTGACGGGAGCGAAGCCGTGGGGAAGAGCTAGTAAATAAATAAATTTGACAGACTATGATTATATGAAGTATTTAACAAGGCGACTAGGATATTGTTTCAAATCACCATGACTTGTTGTTTATCACCAAAAATCAAGAAAAACATAATTTGTTCTAACGGATATGCTCTATTTTGTAAATTAAGATTAGATCATGTTGCAATGTCTAAAAACAGGATAATCCTTTTACATATAAGTTGGCCATATTAGAATAAATTTCTAAAATAATCTATACTAATATTATAAATAGGAAAGATTTTTTTGTTTGTACCGAATAGGCTCCAAAACTATTGGACCGATTTGAAAAATTCTTTCACCAATAGAAAGCTACATGATTCCTGAGTGACATAGGCTTTTTTAATCCCGAAAATGGGTCCTGTGGGTGGTCCACGGGAGCGAAGCTGCGGGCAACAGCTAGTTTCTAACAATAATAAACAATAATAATATTTTTTTCTTTAAATAATAATAATACACTATTTAACTTGTACCTACCTATGAGAAAACCGAATCATGATGAAATTCTTGTGTCCATCTTTATAAAAATTGATGTATGTGAAAATTCTTGACTTTTTACACTATGGGCCAGTTTATTTGCATCTGCGCCTAAAAAAAAACAGAACGAAAGTGACAGACATCGTGAGAAACAAAAATTCTCCGTGATCGTTAAGTAAACGGTTGAAATAATAGAGTATTAAGTATAATTGTTTTGTCGTGAGAGAAGTACTATTGTGTCTTTATAAAGGTTTTTGATGATTAGGGAAAGTTTTTCTTGATGGCAATAAGAAAAATGAAGTACGCATTAAGCTGGAGAAAGAAGTACAGTGATGAATGAAAACGAAACAGTTAAAAACATAAAAATAAAAGAAGCGAATTATATAGCGAATAGTACCTAATAATATGTTGTACCTAATGTGTAACGAATATGTTTATTTCTTATTAAACCTCATGTTAGCAAATAACTAACTTAGACTAAGTTAAGTTTTTGACGCAAGTGGGCCTTATAGAAAATTAGTATTATTTTGTTAGATCTAACCAATAGGTCCGGTTGTGAAACATTGTAATAAATAGTTTGTTATTGACGGACATCTCTCTTTGATTGGGTTACAGGAGAGACGATATGGGTAGATAAAAGTTTACTATTGAGATGCAAATAGAGAAGAATAGAAGAAGAAGACATACTGCGGTGAAAACAATAAAAATGGGTGATAGGAAGGCAAATGGTGAGGTGGGTAAACAGCCGGTTCTCTTGATTGTAAATAGTCATCAGCACCTATTAAGACCTGCATCACCAAAAGTATCGAAAGTAACAAAGCTGAGTATTGGGACAATCCCACCGTACTATTCCCAAACGACTGCAACTCCTGAAAGCCAGAATCAATAGTAGCGACCACCAGAAAAGCAACCGAGGTAATGAAACTCGACGAAGTGCCGGATAATGAATTTAACTGTCTTGGATACCGCTACGAAATTAACGCAACGCTTGACGAGGTCGGTCCGTGGATGGGTGACCATTTCAACATACCGAGTTTTCTCCGTTCCTCGGAAAGCACGTTAAGCCGTTGGTCCCGGCTGTTATTTGAAGATCTTTGACAGTCGTTACGGGTAGTCAGAAGCTTGAGATCTGACACCAGTCTTGCCAAGGGGTACCGTGTTACCCAGTTACTGGGTTGTGGAGGTCAGATAGGCAGTCGCTCCATGTAAAACACTGGTACTCAGCTGAATACCGTAAGACTGGAAACCGACCCCAATATAGTTGGGAAAAGGCTAGGCAGATGATGGATACCGCAACGAAATTAATCAGAAAAGAATAACAGTATGCAGTATAACAAGAATAAAGAAGTAGGAAAAAAATGCTGAGTATCTAGTTAGAGGAAGAAATCAGAAGAACCTTAATGTCTTACGTACCTTTAGTTGCACTGACACTCAAGCCATCGAAGTTAAAAGTCATACCCAGGAATGGCAGTCAATGGTAGTTATTGATAAAAATAATGATGATGAAGTTAGCAAAAAAATATGATAGTATATCGCGAAGACAAGTAATTCAACAATATTTATGAAGCACAAATCATTTATCACCGTACAATTATAGTCAGCACCAGAGACACCAGAGATTAAGAAATAATAATTAAGCTGTCAAAAAGGCAACTCAATTAACACCCAAACCTACACTTACGTCGAGTGTAAATTTCTACGAAGCTAGAGAAACGTATACACTTATAGAAACTAAGCAATTACGGCTGATCTACTATGAACGGTAGATACATTAGTGGCCGCTCTCTCATACATACAGACATGCAAATTATCCTACATGACCACTGTACCTTGGTGTATTCACTAATAACGTGATTATTATGTAAATGACTTTTATTGTAAACTAAAGATATTACTCTGATAATTAAAAAAAAATTGCGAAAAGTTATGATCCATCCATACTAATATGATAATTTTGCAAAAGTATGTTTGTCTGTACTCTGTTCTGAACCAATTTGAATGATTTTTGGTATAGATTGGACCTTGGAGCAGGACTTAGGTACTACTTTTTATCCCGGCAGTACCTCGTTTCCTTGTGTTAATGCCCGACTTTCAAGCGGTTGAAACCGCTGGAAAAACCAAGTATTTTTATAAATTAATAATATAATTCGGGTTTAGGCGGGCCATATATGCAGTACAACACGTCAGGTGGGCTAGAGTCGTCGAGCAGTGGGAGCTAGAAGATGGGCGTCATCGCCAAAGGAAGGCCTAGGAAACGCTGGCGTGATGACTTAGAAGCGTTTACGGGAGACTGGCCAGAGAGGTCAAAATACTGGGAAGATTGAAAGGTTTTTCCAGATCTTTGTCTAGTACTGGGACAATAGAGGTAAATAGAAAGGTAAAAGGCAATAAAATAATTATTTTAATGTTTAAATGATGAAAGCAACAGTTAAAAACTCATAAAAAGTTGACAGATATGGTAGACAAATTAATAAGCATTGGTGTAACTGTAAACACCTTTATCTTTTCTCTCTATAATTAATAACCGTTTATGACTGTTAATCATCGTTGCTTTTTAGAACTTAAATGTTAAACAAAACTCTTTTTAGAAAACATACAAACACAAACATGACAAAAGAAGTTGTCCTTTTGAAAAATTCGCAATATCCAGTGGCGACAATCCATATCGTTTTGTTTTCTGTACCTCAAATTTAAACTTATATTAATAAAAAGTTAATTTAAAAACATTGTACCCGACTTCTTAAAAAGCGAACAAAAAATATATACATACATACACAAACTCAAAAAAATCATGCTGTGCAGTCGCAGGATACAAAAAGTTTTTGTCAGCCAGTTCGCGAATAAGTATCCTCCGACTGCACAGCATGATTTTCTTCTTGTTTATGTATTTTTAGTTCGCTTCTTAAGCAATCGGATGTTTGTGTTTTAAAATAACTTTAGTAGTTACTATTTTTTTCAATTACTTTTTAAACATATAAGTGGTATATATTTTCGTAACCAGCTCTAAAAACCCTTTATTTTGATATCGCACTTGATGGGTTTGGAAGAAAAATGAAATTGGGTCCCCCACAATAATTTAGTGCACCCAAATTCCGTTTTTTGTAACGTCACTTATCTAAGAACACTTGTGTGGTAAAGACGTTTCTAACGATGTCTTAACTATATAAGCACGTCAAGCGGTTTGAAAGATATGAGTTAATAAAGAATACTACATACATAAAAGATACACGTGAAAAACATAACCCTTTCCTTGCAGTTGGGTAAAAAAAACATAAAATAGTTTGTTTCCGTCTGTTTGTAACTGTTAATCTCTGGCAGTACTAAGCCGATAATATAAAGTAGAATCACTGATATAAAACTCTACTATCCTTGAGTGTCATAAGCTTTTATGCCGTAAAATTCAGGGTTTGTGACAGATTAGTTGCGAAAGCAAAGCTGTAAGAAAAAGTTAGTTCTCTGTAACTCAAAAGTGATTGAAAATTCAACAGTTACATTTTAGATAGAACTTTCTTGCACATTTTCATCAAGAATTTAATAAACAAACACCTGGCTTACTCCATGATATATTATACATTAAAAAACCTGGAATTTCCATTGATTTATGGGTAATGATTACAAAAAGCCCATCATTACTGCTCGACACATGACACGTGCAAGAAACTGCAATCATATCGCGGATGAACGTGCCACCGACAAGCTGTGCTGTAGGTAATCTGTGAGTAGGTCCATAGACTTCTAATATAAATTATTATTACACAACTCAGAGTTAAATGAGAAGAGTAGAAAAAGAAGAAGAAATTAAAGTAGTTTATCTGCGCCAATTCTGACGCATACTTACAAATCAAAAATATAATGCTGAGACTAGTGTTAAGGCCGTACCCTGAACAAAAAATCATCATGAGATATGAGCGTTCATATTGGCCTAGCGGCACTGGTGGCACATGAATGACAGTAGTGAATACGCCCAGATTTTAGAATAAAATCTTTGTAAAATCGAATATTGGTCTTTTGAAAAAAATAAAACTTACAAAATGATCGTTATCAAATTGTCTATCCATTAGTGTTAGTACAAAAAATAATTAATGAACACTTTACGAGGAGATGCATGCTAACAATAATAATTTCTTATTTTTATGGTTTTGTTGGAAGGAGATTAGTGATACATACCTCTTTAAAAATAAAGTGTACTACCATTTTAGAATCAACATTATGTAGAAATTTAATGTATTTTTATTAATAAATTGATATTTCTTTTTAAATAAAGAGTAGATAGCTCTTAAAAACTGCACAAAAACGGGAGGCGCCTTAAGTAGGAGTTTTCTTCTACTCTTGATTTTTATCTTGAACTAATGCAGCGATTAGTAGTTCAAAATATTAACAATAGTTATTTACAGATAAATTATCAAATAAAATATAGGCCTTCGCTCTTTCTCTCTTCCTATATCAAAAAAAATATACAATTTTTTTAATGATTACGGATTTTATTAACCTCCTTCTTTCCTGATAACATGAATTTTTCATAGAAATAATTGAAATCAAAAATATAATTTTGTGGCTTACTTACGAATAAATATCCCAAAAAATGATCTGAAACCAACAAACTCTCTAAGTAATATCAATAAACATGTTCAATGGTAGAAGCGGTGCTAATATCATACAGCAACACGCTCACGCTTGACCGGATTTTATTGAACACATTGTTTCCTTCCGTTTGTTATAACTTGTGACAGTTTTATGTGTGCACGCTTCATAAGCTGGCGCAGTAAGGTATGAGCGGGAAGCGGGCTACTGCTGGACACATTTTAAAGCAATATCATAATCGAAAGGATGCTATAAGTAGACCTGAAGTAAATATTTCGAACGCCAAATATTTTCGAATGGTTATATTGATAGAAGTCAAAAAGAAAAACCGTAAAAGTGGTTATAACTTAATTGTGCTGTTAATGATAAATAGATATCGAAAAATCTTTCTATCTTTTAGGCAAGCGTGCTTCACCGTAGACCACATCATCGCTTACCACCAGGTGAGATAGTGGTCAAACGAGAGACTAGAGAAAAACAAAGGTTTGTTTGATGCCTTTTTGAATCAAAATTTTTGGTTTAAGGCGCCTCCCCGAGCAAAATTGCCGCGCTAGTCGTTTTTGTGTAGTTTTTAAGAGCTATCTACTCTTTATATAAAAATAAATATCAATTAATAAAAATACATTAAATTTCTACATAATATTGATTCTAAAATGGTAGTACACTTTTTTTTTAAAGAGACACCTCTTTAGTAAAGTATCACTAATCTCGTTCCAACAACAACATAAAAATGAGTAATAATTATTGATAGCATGCATCTCCTCGTAAAGTGTTCATTAATTATTTTTTATACTAACACTAATGGATAGACAATTTGATAACGAACATTTTGTAAGATTTTTTTTTTCAAAAGACCAGTATTCAAAATCAATATCAATTTTTTTTATTTTACATAGGCCTACATGGGCACTTATAAAACGTCGACAAAAGGTGTACGGTTCGGGTTAGTCGTTTCCTATGGAGAAGAACCGGCAAGAAACTCCATGGTTACTCTTTAAAAAAAAATTGTGTTTACAATATTTCCATGTTACAGCATTAATACTTGGATATGGGGGGACAACGTAGGCCCGACAATAAGTCGTAAGAAATTAAAAAAACAAACAAAAAAAATAATGTAAAACGAAATAAAAAGTTAACAAATGCTAACAATCATCTAAAAATCTAGAAAGCCTACAATGTTCACAAATTTTGGTAAAAGAATCTATACAAAGGTAACAAAAAAAAACACCAAATAAAAAAATAAAAAAACACAACACTAAATTTAACATGTGGCACAAATACTGTTATCAATGCTGTAACTATTCTTAGCAAAGGGCTATAATGATGATTGAAAAATGTTGTAAAAAGTCTAATTAAAAAAGAAAAAAAATGAGATTGAGAATAGTTAGAGATATCCATATATTTGTGCCTTTTATGAGTTACCAGGGAAGCCGCATGCGCAGAGGGTGCCAAAGCCAAATTTTTTATCTTCAACGTAGTCCTTGATTTTATAATATGCTTTTTTAATAAGAATAAGTTTGATGTAGTTTTTGAACTTTCCATCGGTCAGTTCTATGACTGACTTAGGCAACTTGTTATAAAAGCGTATACTGTTTATAAGAAAAGACTTGCTAGTTTTCGTTAATCTGAATTTGGGTATTACAATTTCGTGCTTACTGCGTGTATTTAAATTATGGAAGTCACTTCTAGTTATGAAAAGCCCTCGATTTTTGCGGACATACAAAATACATTCCAAAATATAAAGTGAAGGTAGAGTCAGTATATCGATCTCTTTAAATTTTTCTCTGAGGGACTCGCGAGGACCCATTTTATAGATCGCGCGGATTGCCCTCTTTTGTAAGATAAAAATTGAGTCAACGTCTGCAACTGACCCCCACAGCAGAATGCCATAAGACATAATACTGTGGAAATAAGCATAGGATACTAGTCTAGCTGTGGCTTCATCGGTTAACTGCCTTACCTTCCTTACTGCATAGGCAGCCGAACTTAACCTGCCCGAATGAGTTCTAATGTGCGCGCCCCACTGCAATATTGAATCGATAGTAATCCCCAAGAATACAGTTTCCGTTATTATTTTTAAAGATTTTTGCCGTTAAGATTCAGATTTAGGTCACGATGAGGTACATTTGGTAAAGAGAACTTTAGACATTTTGTTTTTTTCGCATTCTGTAAAAGATTGTTAGCTGCGAACCATTCCGAGAGAACAATCAGACTTTCGTTGACATGTAAGACATCCGTATCTTTCCTATCTATTTTAAAAATTAGCGAAGTATCATCAGCAAATAAAATTATATCCGATAATTTGGCCATCATAAAAGGGAGATCATTAATGTAAACAAGAAAAAGGAAATGGCCAAGAATTTAACCTTAGGGCACGCCCATTTTGACTAGAGACCCGGAGGACGTCGCCCCATTAACAATTACTTTTTGCTGTCTGTTTGATAAATAGGAAAGCACAAGATCAGCAGCTTGTCCACGAATTCCGTAGTGTTGTAATTTACAGATCAGTGTGTTGTGGTCGACGCAGTCAAACGCTTTTGACAGATCACAGAAAATGCCAATGGCATCCTGGGACTTCTCCCAAGATTCCAAGATGTGGCTGATGAGTTTTACTCCCGCGTCCGTTGTCGACCTACCTTTCGTGAAACCAAACTGCTGACTATGCAGGATCCCATTTGAATTGAAATGAGACAACATCTGGTCCAGCATGATTTTTTCATAGATTTTACTCAATGCTGGTAGCACGGATATAGGTCTATAATTAGAGGGATTAGAGGGAATGCTCTTACAGCCTGATTTGAAAATTGATACTACTTTACTGTGTTTCATTAAGTCAGAAAACGTGCCGCTGTCCAAACATTTATTGAATATGCCTGTTAGGGCAGGAGCAATTGAGTCAATAATATCTCCAAGAACCCTAACGGATATCCCCATATCATAAGTCTTCAGTGTTTTTTATATTGAGACTTTTGAACACGTTTTTAATTGAATCAATGCGATTCGATTTTATAAAGATTTTATTCTAAAATCTGGGCGTATTAACTACTGTAATTCTTGCGCCACCAGTGCCGCTAGGACAATAGGAATGCTCATATCTCATGCTGATTTTTTGGTCAGGGTACGGCCTCAAATTTATAAATTAGGTAAGATTTATAAATTTAAGCCATTTTTTTTATAAACTTACTATTTTCTTACTCTACTTAAAACAGACATAAAATCTCTCCACCTGTAACCCTCTATCCGCTTGTAACTCACCCCCCCTCTCTTGGAAAGTCGATGGATATTCACGACGTTGCGCGAGCGCATCCGCGTGCGATCGATAACGGGCTTCACCACGCATGCACCTATCGCTTCGTTTGATAACCTCAATGTTGTGCGTAATTAATTTTATTTACTTTTTGTTAATGTTACCGAAAAAACTTAGTAATAAATTGTAGTTCTAAAAACTAAAAAACTTTAATGGTAAATTGAACAAAAAGTCGCTAATCCTGAAGATCTTGGTAAGGCATTTGAGACAAACAATTTAAACGCGCACGGTAGAATCAACTTTTATAACTTGCAAATTTAAATTTTTGTTTGACTTTGACAAAATTATTGCATCGGTCCTTGAAAGGTGTGCAACGTTTCAAATCAATCCGATGTTTTGAAGTGGGTGAAAATCACGTTTAAAGATTCCGTTACATTGATACATAGTTACATAGATACATACCAAGCTAATAAATGCGTGTTAAAAACGAAGTAGGCTGGTGTAAGGTTTTTTGTTGTTAAAGAAATTGAACCTCGTAAATTGATTTTGCGGAACCGATTAAGGTTGTAGATAATATGTTAATAATTATGTTTTCAATTAAATTAGGCCTTATCTATGTTATCTGGCTAAAGTTGAAGATACAAAGACTGGTCTAACAATCGAAAGATCTGGCTCACTGGCAATGTAATCTAGTCTTTAAGGGTGCGGGAATCCCTTGGACGAGAGACGCACAAGGCCGGTCGATGTGGCGATACTTGCGGGCGGCCTATATTCACCAGTGGATATATTTCCGATGATATGATAACGTAATATTTATGCCACTTTTGACATATCGAATTGTGTTTAACTATGTCTCTGCCTATGTATTACCTGGACAGTAAACAAGATTATCATCATCATTATCTCAGCTGAAAGACGTTCGCTGCTGGACATAGGCCTTTTTTTATTTTGGAGAAATGCTCATACATACTCCGCTACCACGGGGAAATAGCGCAGTTATGTGGGACTTTAACCCACTAAAACTCCACGGTATCCTCCTGTGCCGCTTATGGCGGGCACACGGGAACGCGGAAGCATACATCCGCGTTCCCGCTGTCACCTGACCCTCCTTTGGGGAGTAACCCCCGTCACCGGCGTACAAGAACACATTGCACGCCGTGACCACCCCAGGGACCAAACCGGCACATGGGCGCCAGATGAACCCGTGTGTGGCACCTTTGGACCCCCTGTGACGGGTCAGGACAGTGGCCCCGCCACCTACCACTTGTCAGCCGCAGGATTTAGGGAGAGCGGCCAACGCTATACTGACACTCCTCCTCCCCTGCGGCCCCACCGCGTCCGCCATCAGACGGTGGCGACCCCGTTAAGGCCGTGGAGGGTAGGGCGAGCAGCGCATTGTAATACCGGCACTCCTCTCCCGCCGCGGCCTCCAACCGTCAGCCGCGATGCCTGCCATACCACATCGCAGCCCGCCTCAGTTGCGATGGCGCCCATATGGCACCGCAATCTACTTATTGGCCGCTACGTCGTCGGCTTATCGGCAAAATCCCAGACGAGCGGCCCCTTCTCGGGTTCCTCTGCCACGGTTACTGACCCCCCCCCCCCCCCGCCTCGACAATGCGGGAACCCACCTGGGGTGTGCTGGACATAGGCCTCCCCGAAGCGTCGCCACACTGATCGGTCCTGTGCATATATAATAAACACATTCAGGTTGTTCTTATTCTAAGGCGAAAATTATGCCAAAATCTTTTCTTAAAAGATGTCTGATAATCTTGATACGCTGGCAAGGCTCAGGATACCCATCTTACTTCTTATAATATTATAAATGTGAAAGGTTGGATGTATGTTTGTTTCTCAATCACGACAGAACGGCTAAACTGATTGGGCATAGAGATAGATTGTAGTCTGGAATATCACATAGGCCTTTTATCCCGGCATAATAATTCCCTTGTGATGATAAAACACTTTTCACGCGAGTAAAGCTGCTGGCTGAAGCTAGTTTGTTGTAAAACGAACTCCTACTTAACGGACACACATCCTGTGCGCTTATAACTCAAAAACTTAGTAAGCATGCTCAAGAATCAATTATAATCCGATTTAGGTATCTACGTGAATTAAATTTTAATTCATACACAGGAATTGTTATCTGCTTTAGGCTCCGGGTAAAGTAACATTAAAAACGAGTAATTTTTTTCGATGGGTTCGAAATGGTGGACCGTGTGCGGCAGTTGCAGTATTGAAAGGCTAAAGAAGAAATTCTCGCTTCTTCCGCTAGGAAGACCGCGTGCATCCATTGGATGCAAGCCACAGGGTCGGCTGAAGTGGCGACACTTGAGCGAGACACAGTGTATATAGTACAGCAGTGTATATATAGATTGAAATGATGATGTTGGGGATTTCGATGACTGATGTATTTCTGTAGTTCATACAATTCCATACATTTTGAACTTTCAGAATATCGTTGTCTAACTTAAAAGGCCGGCCAAGTGCGAATCAGACTCGCGCACGAAGGGTTCCGTACCCGTATCGCAAAAAACGGCAAAAAATACACGTTTGTTGTATGGGAGCCCCACTTTTCAATTTATTTTATTCTGTTTTTAGTATTTTTTGTTATAGCGGCAACAGAAATACATAATCTGTGAAAATTTCAACTGTCTATCGGTTCATGAGATACAGCCTGGTGACAGACCGACAGACAGACAGACAGACGGACCGCGGAGTCTTAGTAATAGGATACCGTTTTTAATCTTTGGGTACGGAACCCTAAAAGCTGACGACATTTACCATAATCGTGATCGACATAATTGTGCATCCTTTTATGAAGTTTCGACACAACTTCACTTAGAACACCTTGACACATACAGATAAATGTCAATTTATTGAAATGTCGAATACTCGTAAATGCATCCGTTATAGATGTGGGAGTCGAATTGCTGATTATTATAATAAACCAGCAATTCAGTTTCCTGTAACAAAATTGTCTGTACTTTTGGCTATACTATCAACTACTGTTACTGTACTGTGTATACTGTTGACTTGTCCGTTGGTCTCTCGGTCGCAATTGTGAATGCTGATCGTGATGTCTTGGGTTTGATTCCTAGGTCGGAGAAAGTGTCAAAAAGTGATAATAGATTCGCCCTTATTACATGGGACTTAAATACGTGTACTTTATGTGCCAAACCTTTCGAGGGATATAGGCATCATATTATGTTATGTAATATTATTTATCATCATTTATAAGATTTTGAATACAGCTGGGCTGGGTGGCGTTTGTGATATTTCGTCGAGTCTTCTCGTCGTGAATTCCACAGAGGCTAAAGACTCGAGTCTTCATTCAGTGCATCCTACCTGTTATGACTTACGGGGCCGAGACGTGGAAGTTCACGGTCCGGCTGGTCTATCAGCTTAAGGTCACTCAGCGACCTACGGAAAGGGCTATGCTTGGATTTTCTCTGAGGGATCGAATCCGGAACGAACTGATCCGGCAGAGAAACAAAGTTGTCGATATGACCATTATAGCTTGAAGAATAAGCAAGCTGAAGTGGCAATGGGCCGGCCATATTAGCCGTAAAACTGATGACCGTTGGGGTAGACGTGTTCTTGAGTGGAGACCATGAATGGTTAAGCGTAAGGTAGGAAGCCCTCAGGTTAGGTGCAGCGTCGACCTTCGCCGGGTGGCTGGTAGCAGCTGGATGAGAACTGCCGAAAATCGAGATCATCTGGTGATGATGATGATAAGATTTTGATACCCAGTCGTCACACTGAAAATCAAGAGCTGAAGAAAACAACCAAGCTTACATCTGCTGTGTCTACAATGGAAAGTTATTAGAAAATTAGTCACTATTATCAGATTTGGTTTCAAGAATGGTGAACCCAGTATGCTGTAACTTTTCGTAGACCTCCAATTTTGACTAACACCGTAAACTAAGTTTGACCCAGTTTGCGAAAGAGTCAACTCACGGAAGCCAACTTGCTCAATAAAACAAGTTACCAAGAGGAAATCCTATTAAAACTGGACCCCACAAACAATAGAATTATTCATTCAATTGTTTTTTTCACAATCCGTCACGGAGTTTCTAGTGTTATTGTTTCTTTTAAACCAGTTCAACAGCGAACAAATCATTAAAAGGTCTCTTTTTTGCACTAGTGTTGTTTATTGATGCGTTACGCACGGATCAAGGTTTGAACCATGATTTGTACCACAGAGCATGGAGTTGCCTCGGAGGGCACTGTTTGAGAAGGCATTGTAAAAATTGCCATATAAATCAAAATTATCTGTGAGAGTCACCGTATACTCGTAGAAATTGACGGCTAGTGGCAATTCTGAATTTCTGACTGTAGCTCTGACAACCAAAACTTGTGCACAGCGCACATTTTGCGGGTACAAATAAATTAGTTACTTTCTCTGCCCACAGTTTTGGCCGCGTGTTTTACATCAAGGGAACAAATTTTCGGGATGAAAAGTCTACGTCCTAAGGCCGTGTTTCCTGCAAGCAAGTCGCATGCAAGTTGCATTACATTGCGGGCTACCGAAGTATAATATGATCTATCGCTCAATCATGCCCCACAATGTATTTAAACTTGAGGTGGATATATAGCCTAATACAGGTCATGGTCTACCCGTGTGCCAAGTTTAACCGGTTGAATGCCGTAATTACCAAAACAATTAAAAAGCCATTCTCGCGTGGATCCACGATTCAGACACTCAAGGGGTTAGGGTTTAAAAAAAAAATATATATATATATAATAAAATTTCAATTTAATAATATTAAAAGTTTGAATGACGCCTCTAGTCGGTACCGGCACGTGAATTCCTAGCTCTATGACCTGAACTTTTTGCCACCTCTCTAAAACCTGCAGAACCACTCTAAATAAACGATGATACTAATATCCTAAGTTTAATTAGATCTACTGTTAATTTAAACTGCCTGAAGTTAGTTTTAATTAAAGTTGGAGTACATAAAGTTAGGTTTATGCTCTGTTTAAGTCTTGGAAAAGCTAGAGTTGTTAAGTGATAGCCATGACTTGGCGAACTGAGGTCATGGTTTATGTTTTTAGAGTAAATTAGTTTGTTGTTAGGAAGGTGGTTTGTTATTTATTTACCTGACCCGGCAAACTTTGTTTTGCCATAAAACACCAAAAATTCATCAACCCTACCTACTCTACTTACCCTACCCTACCTGCTCTACCCTACCTACCCTACCCTACCTATCCTACCCTAACTACATACCTACTCTACCTATGTAGGTAAGATACCAATATTTTTTTTCCCTTAATTTATTTTTTTCGTAAGTATCTTCTCCTGACAATAACAAACACAACAAAATAAGAATTAGCGAAATCGGTTCAGCTGTTCTCGAGATTTGCGCGAGATTTGAGCTGTTCGCGATATTATAGAAGATGTAGACACAAAACACTTAACAGAGAAAAGAAATAATACAGATTGATTCGATAGTTTTTAGGATTCCGTACACGAAGGGTCCAAACGGAGCCCTATTGCTGCCACTCACGTGTCTGTTCGTCCATCTGTCTGTCCGTCGACTGTCACACATGTTTTACAGACAAACGTTTGGAGTTATAGTCTTCAAATTTTCACAATATAAGAATCTTGTTGACCTTAAGGCATTCAAATTGTCAGTTTTATTTTTAAATGTTTTTAAGCGGTCTGCAAAGGAAGAAGCGAATTTTTTGTTTGACCTACTTCATCGAATGGGGTATCGTTGTTTAGAGCTCGTTGAATAGATACAATTACTGTACTTTTTTAAGTATTGGAAAGTAAAAGCCACCAAAGCTAGCTATTAAAAAAAAACTTCCGAAGATTTTTTTAATTTCGTATTGACCTATATGAACTTGAAATTTGGTAATAATGTTTATTATTACGTATATTTAACTAACAAATACCAATATATTGATAAATTGGTGTTTTTCTTTGAAATTCCTTATTTTTTTTCAATTACAACCAATTCGAATTTTCGTTTTGGTACGGAACCCTGAATTTGCGAAGTCCGACACCCATTTTGCCGGTATTTTTACTGCGAAGTTTCAAGCGTTACTTTTTAGGATTTTATGTTTATTGTATAATAAACTAGCTTTTCCAGCGGCTTCAATGCCGCACGCGTATTAACGTTTCCAAACACGTGTTTGGAAGAACAGTTTGCGTTACAAAACCGTGCGCGATTGGAGAACGCGTGCCTTAAATTCAACACGAATCTGGAAAGGGAGTTAGCGTAACAAACCCGTGTGTGTTTTAAGGCAGTACTGCCTCCTATTGGACTCGGAAATGTAAATACGCCACCCGTACAGACAGGAACCGTGTAGGATTTAGTCAGGAGAAAAATAGCATATGACAATCAGCGATAGCACGTATAGTAGGAAATATGACAGAAACAAAAAAAATATTGAAAGAATTCTATTAAAAATACACGATTAACCTCTTTGATAATTAATTATTTTGTGTTGTTGTAGGTATCACGTCCCGTTGCCGAGTTTTAACGTACTCAATCGTGATAACGTAAACGATCTCTTATGGCAATTTGTATTAAACAAAACCGGCCAAGTGCTAGTCGGACTAGCGCACGAAGGATTCCGTACCATTATCGCAAAAAAGCGCAAAAAAATCACGTTTGTTGTATGGGAGCCCCACTCAAGTATTTATATTATATTGTTTTTAGTATTTGTTGCTGTAACGGCAACAGAAATACATCATCTGTGAAAATTTCAACTATCTAGCTATCACAGTTCACGAGATAAAGCCTGGTGATAGACAGAAAGACAGACAGACAGACGTACAGACAGACAGACAGACAGACGGACCGCGGAGTCTTAGTAATATGGTCCCGTTTTACCCTTTGGGTACGGAAACCTAAAAAAGAGGTTTCTCCTTACTGCCACCAGACGGCGCTTATCCAGTTTCAATACAAATTGAAGTTTACGGTAACGCGAATGAGCTTGAGTAAAAACTCGCACTAAGCCCGCATATCTTGTAATTATTTTCATCATAGCACTCAGCAATAACAGTCTGCAACAGTTGTGAATAGCAAAAACTAGCCTGCTCGGAAAATCAGGACGTCGATTTCATTAGGGATCGGCATTCTGGTCAGAAGTTTTTGCGCTACGTATTTACCATTCACTAAGGTTTGCTCATGAGTGAAAACCAATTCTATGTAACTGCATCACATAGCAAAGTTCCATCTGATTAGTACTATGAGCTACTCGCTATCAACCAACTAGTATCAGCAACCAACATAAATCAGAATCAAGCAATACTATCCATCTATACTTCTATACTTATACTTATTACTTATTTACTGATTACTTATTTACTTATTTACTTATATACTTATTACTTATTACTTATTACTTATTACTTATTTACTTAAATTTACTTATTTACTTATAATATTATAAAGAGGTAAAATTTGTAAGTTTGTAAGTTTGTATGTAGGGGGTAATCTCTGGAACTAATGATCCAATTCAAAAAAAATTTTCACTGGTAGAAAGCTACATTATTCCTGAGTGCTATAGGCTATATAACATCACGCTACGACCAATAGGAGCGGAGCATAAATGAAAAACGTTGCAAAAACGGGAAAGAATATTACTTTCTGAGGGCTTCCGTTGCGTACGCTGCGTAAGGTAGGTGTAGCGTAGGTGTAGCGTAGGTGTAGGGTAAGTGTAGAGTAGGGTAGGTAGGATTGGGTAGGTACGTAGCCAGTTGACGGGAGCGAAGCCGCGTGGGATAGCTAGTTAAAAATAAATCGCATTAAAAAGAATAACTCTGATCCTTTTGATTCATGCGTCCGCCATCTTTAAACCGTCTTTCCGAACATGACCGTAAGAAATTTGAATTTCAAATTGCGTTCGAACAACGGTTGTTGACATTTGACAGCCGACCCGGCCAGTCGCTGTCTGGTCACGATTGCGATTGCAACTGCGATTCTGAAGGGCGAGTCGACTTTATTGACAGCTGGATTATCAATTAGACGGGGTTTGTCTTTTGGATTGTTTTTCAAATGTGTATTGTGGACAGTGGTGGTTGGTAGAGAGCCCTTTTGCTTGCTATTTTTATTATCTTGTATATATATGATGATTATATTTCCAGTTCAATCAAAGGGAACCAATCTGATGATGGGATGCCATGGAAATCGAGGGAAATCCTCAAATATTATATGCATACATATAGCGACTCTGGTATCTTCATCAACAATTTAGTCATTTGCACTCAGAAAGTATCATTTGGTGAAGTGGAACTGATGATGAATAAGACAGATGGCCACTGGAATTCTTTAATGATAAGTATGTCAAAAAACTTGTGTGATAAGTATGTAAGATATCTCGAATATTTAACCGACTATGATGATGCAAATACTTATAAATAAATAGTACTGAATAAATTGGTGCCATCGAACTGATCTGATGATGAAGTCGGAAAGTAGGCACTGGAATGCCGAAATAAAACAATGTATTCTAATCGTGTTTGGGCGTAATGGAATCTTCATTAAATGTACTTTGGTTATATATGATTTTCATGGCAATTTGAGGTGCCGAACCTAAATATATAAAAAAACTTTTTCACAAAAAATTACACCGGCTAAGAAAAAAAAACTGCAAAGCGATTTTTAGCCAGTTATGTTTAAAAAACACATATTTTTGCTCGCCTATTGCTTTACAAATCGATACACAGGGTTGCTACTGAGAAATCCCAAATACAACAACTTAAACATAACTGTTCCTAATTAGCATTGTTCAACTTGAAAAACTAACCCAGAACTTCAAGCTCAACAGTTACGCTTGTGATTGCTAGACCAACAAAGCCAGCTTATCTTCTTATCTTCAGCTTATCTTTTTGTTCATTAATTAATAGCTGTTCCCCGCGGCTTCGCTCCCGTGGGCCACCCCACAGGACCCGTTTTCGGGATAAAAAATTGCCTATGTCATTCAGGCATAATGGGAAAGACAGAAAGAAAAGAAAAGAAAGAAAGAAGGAAAAAAAGAAAGAAAGAAATATTTTTTTAAATCGTTCCAGTAGTTTCGGAGCCTATTCGGTAAAAAAAAAAAAAAACTTTCCTCTTTATAATATTGGTATATAGATAAGTTACTAGCTGACCCCTACGGCTTCGCTTCCGTCAACTGGCTATCTACCTACCTACCCAGCTACCTTACCTACCAACCAACCTACTCGGCTACCTTACCGATTAACCTTCCTAACCTACCCTACCCTACATACCGTACTTACCCCACCCTACCTACCCACCTACCCTACCTACCTACCTACCCACCTACCCTACCTACTAATTTGTTAAACTATTTATTTGAATAGAATTAATACTACAATACGAATGTAACCAACTTTTGTTTCTGCCGGCGATCTAATTAAATTTTAGGACACAAAAGCTGCTATTGTGACTTAACTATGATAGTGAGATATATTCTCTTCGCGACTTTTTTGTAGTTAATAATGAGTACTTTAATCATGTAGTACATAATTTTTATATCATCAATAGTTTTCTCAGCGCACGCCAGTTAATGAATTTTAAAGGGAACATTTTGCTACTTTGGGTTACATTCATGCAATTTTCATAAGGATCTCTAATTATTTTGAAGATGAATTATAGCCTATTTTATTCAAAAATAATGAAGCTTTCTATAAATGAAAGAAATGTTGAAATTCGTTCAGTAGTTTCAGAGCCTATTCGGTACAAACAAACAAACAAAAACATATTTCCTCTTTATAATATTGGTACCAATTAAAGCCCAAGATTGGCGATAGTTACATTTTAAAATAAGAACTTAATTTAATTAGGTCAACTTAAAATCAAGCACTGACTGTATAACCAACGTAAAATATTCCAAGTACGGTACCGAACATTCTTAATATAAAAAGAACCAATTAAAAAGCGTGATTTATTCGTGACTTTTATAAAAACCGGTAGAGATGATACTTGTTTTTTACATTATGTAGAGTTTTTGGGCCATAGCTTGGTTCACTTTTTAACTCGAATAACAACAAATGACAGTGAGAAGTTAATTCTAAGAATTATAAAATGAAATACAAAATGTGCATTATATTTGGCCGCACGGTTGGCGCAGTGGTTGAGCGATTGACTGCTGCGCTGCGTGTCGTGGGTTCGATTCCCGTACGGAACAATTATTTGTATGATCTACAAATAGTTGTTCCGGCTCTGGGTGTTTGTGTATGTGAGTTTATATGTTTATAAACGCACCCACGATACAGGAGAAATTCCTAGTGTGGGCAACGTTCTTTTATAAAAAAAAAAAAAAATATTTGTTATGTCTTGTCAGAGTTTGAGAATTACAATATTGCATTTTTCATAGATGTCTGCAATGCACGTTGTTTTGTGCATCGCTTATGACGATCGTCTAGGTCATAAAATATGAATATTATAACGGAATTTGGTCAAGCAATAGCAATCAATGCACTCAGGATTTAGAAATCAACTAGTTTGATCACATAGTGCATTTTAGACTAGGTTTCAATGACATCACGGATGCCGAAGAGCCTTGTTTTAAGGTTACACTAGTCGAAAATTCTTCCATACAAACGTAGTCTAGGGATTATTCCAATGTTTGACAATGTACGTTAAAAATAAAAAGTGACTTGTCTTATCATTAGCCCTGTATGGAAACAAAAAAGTAAAAAAGTAAACATTTGAAAGTTATGAACGTCGAAAGTTCCACATTTCGGCACTAATTTTAACGCATTTTTGGGCGCGAATACATACCATAAGAAGACGGAAAATTGCAAAACGGCCTCCATACAGGGATAGATTAGTAGTTCAACAATGCAAATAATTTTACTTTGAACAGATAGATTTAGTCGTTTTTTCATGATATCTAGACTGCCAAAGGTCTGTTTTTTAAATTTCACGCGCTCGGTTTCGTCCTAAATCATTATCCATTTCGCTACAAATTTGCAAAAGTGTGTATTCGTACGCGAACTAGCTTCCTACTGCTCATTACAGCATCTATCTCTTCCGCACGTGTTGTCGGTTGATATAAAATGCATTTTAGCCCCGCGCACAAAATAGTTCGTGCCGTCGACTAGTGTACCCTTAAGGCACAACCTAGGGCTCTAAATTCTGGCAGCGATAAGAAATGTCAAAAGTCTCAAATGTTATGATTATGATTTTGGTTTATCGACAATCGTTATCAATCTTAGCATGTAGAATGTCTCTAGGCCCTTTGCCAGAGGTCTAGCAACAAAATGCAAGGCTTTGGTTGATTGACGATCACCATTCCATCCACCAAGTGTAGTTATCATCATCAGCCTTTTTTTAATGCTCCCACTGTTGGGACACGCTCTCCTCTTTGTGAGAGACGGAAGGAAGGAAGGTGGAGATGGCAGGGGTTTTCCTCACGATGTTTTCCGTCACCGTTTTTAGAGCAGTGGTGATGAAATAATTTACACAAAGTAATGCGCCTACCTGGGCTCGAACCCACGACCTACAACTTGTAAGTCGCGGCCGATACCACTGGGCCACCACTGCTCTGCAAGTTGCAATCTTTGATTATCCAAAAAATATTAATTATGTCCATTTCGTATACGTGGATATCATTACCAGCCAAATGCCAGGCAAATGTACTTTCAGGATTTAAAACTTTCGACCAAACAATCATTCGGCGTTTAATTTTTCGGGATTTCTTCCATAGGTTTTTAAAATACGGTATTTTATATTTCAGTATTGTAATACGTACCCCTTAAAATAATGAAAGAAAACGAAGTAACAACGCCGGCCTGCAAGTATAGTGATTATGATCTTTTGGGCCATTTCGACCAGGGGACCAAAAGCCGGTGAAATAAACGAGATCTACAGTGAAGACCGCGAATCGGCAAGCGTAGCGTGTGACGCTCCCTACTAGTTGAACTGGCAACCTTAAAAAGATGACTGCGGCAGATTGGATGCGGAAGACAGAAGAGCCAGTATGTGGCGTAGCTAGGGAAGGGTTCAGCAGTGGACTGTGGTAGGCTGAGTTGTTTGATTCTTTTAACCATTCGGCTCATATTAAACAGTGGTCAATTTACATTCTAATTACGATGATAGACAGACAGCTTCCTACCCTCCTTCCTCAGTTATGTCACAAATCATATGATTGATAGAGTTGTTACCCGACCGCGACGGAGCGAGACGGTTACGTGTTACTTCCTATGTTAGTATGTATGTTGTTGGTTTTTGTGGTGTTCTCGTAAACTCCTGCATTGATTTCAACAATGTGTGTTGATGTTTTGGTCAGGAAGTTTTGTGTTTTGTTGGCTGTCTGTAGAATTGGTGTGAAAATAGTGTGAATTTGTAGAATGTAGTTTGGCTTTTTCTAGCTAGGAAATGTGTTGTGTGGCAAAGTAAGTGACATTCCTGATGTCTTGACGCGATTCGATTTATGTCACCGATAAGCGATTTTTATTAAATGAAATTGCAAGTACACTACGTTCACATGGAATCGTACTTGTAATTTTCTTAGAAAATAGATGTACGATTTCATCTATCGACCACCAGGAAGGTCTCTAACTTGTCAAAAGTTTTTATTAAAAGACTACCCAAAAAGGAGACGGTTCTCAGAGCGGATGTTTTTTTTTTGATGTATTTTCGGGCATAACTCCGTCATATTTTACACTGATTTGCAAAATTCTTTTTTTGGTTGAAAGAAGTTTATTTCGAAATGGTCCCATTTCAGATCTGATGAAGAACTTCGCGGAGATATACATCAGAACTCTTCAATAAATGACGGCAAACTTCTTGGAAACCCATGGCTGCAATCGCTTGTCTGTTTATTGTTTACAACATTTCATAACATACCTACCATTACGGCAGTAAGCTCTAAACGGGTACGCAGATGAGTGCAGTTCACCCTGGTGCACTCTCATTCCACCGGTTATGTTCAAGTTACATGTTATTCGAGTAATCTATTCTGGCATCACTGTTGGCATTATACCATTATACCTTACTATAGAATTTAACCATTATCTACCACAAAAAAGTGAGAAAAAAAAAAAAAAAAAAAAAAAAATACCGTCTTCTAAAGCTCACTACAAAGCGAAAAATTTTGATTTTCCTAAGTCAGTGTCTAGACACCTCAGATCATGATCTGTGCTAGACACCGACTTCGGAAAAAATAAATCTTTTTCGCCTTATAGTGTTTTGCTTTAGAAGTCGGTTTTTATTTTTGTTAAAAAGCTTTTTCAATGTACCTATAGGTCTATAGTACTACTAAAATAATCGGAAAAATTTGTGATGATGGATGGGTGGATGTTTGTTACTCTTTCACGCAAAAACAACTGAATGGATTTTGATGAAACTTTACAGAAACATAGCTTATACATTTGCCGACTACTCTGAAGAAAATGGTACCATCCGGTGTCAATGATCCAACGGTCCTTGTATAATTTTCTCGATGAATATGTCGTATTTCTCTTTATTTGTATGTTTTCTATTCTCACTTAATACTTTCCTTATACATAAACACACTTAATAACATTTTCATGTAAGTGCCTATCAGTAATGTATGCATTATTGTACATAACTCTCATGACCAACACAATATTGCCTATTTATTAACTGTAATATACACTGTACATACATCTACTGTCATATCTGACCTGCTGACCGATTCTGCAGTACCTTAAATCTTACTCCTTATTGATCATGCGAGCGCGAAGCTTAGGCAAAAATGCTTTCGTATGTCTGTTCGGATGTCCGGCTGTTCTCCTCTACAGGTCCACATTTCTCAACCTATTCCCGTGAAATTTTGTGAGCAGGTTAGATAATTGTGTGGGCGCACGGTTGGCGCAAGGGTTGAGCGATTGACTGCTGCGCTGCGTGTCGCGGGTTTGATTCCCGCACGGAACAAATATTTGTATGACCTACAGATAGTTGTTCCGGCTCTGGGTGTTTGTCCACCTACCACCTACTTTACACCACCTACTATACCTACCACCTACTATACAGGAAGAAATTCCTACTGTGGGCAAAGTTAAAAAAAGCATTTATTTAGAAATTTTTGATATTTGATAAAATTTTGAAATAAAGAAAAACTGATTCGACAAAATAATATAAAAGACAGTTCTAGTCTTATCTTACTTATATTATAAATGTTTAGATGAATGGATGGATGTTTGATCTTTAGCATAAAAATGGTTATAGTCGTCGTTATAGTCCAGGTCGTACGTTCCTTCGGGATAATTCCGACATTCACGCGGGCATAGTCGCGGGTGGTATATAGTAGGTATATCTATACTTATATTATAAAGAGGAAAGATTTTTTTGTTTGTTTGTACCGAATAGGCTCCGAAACTACTGGACCGATTTGAAATATTCTTTCATAGAAAGCTACATTATTTCTGAGTGACATAGGTTATTTTTCAATCCCGAAAATGGGTCCTGTGGGGTGGTACACGGGAGCGGAGCTGTGGGCAACAGTTAGTTATAAATACTTAAACTGTAAAATCTGACCCGCTGACCGGTTCTGCAGTCTTACATTTGAAATAAGTGTCAAACTTCTTTGAAACACGTTTGGCATTCAGGTGATAGTATACATATAATATAATAAACTGCATTCAAACCTGACCTATCAGTCTTATAGTGGAATAATTTAACAGTGAAACGAGTCATTTTTACAGTTAAATCATTTGATTGATAAACATAAATGAATATGACGATTACAGTTTGACTGCAACTTGATTCGTTGCTTCTAAAACTGTGCGTAGACTGATTAAAAACAACATCAGAAAAAAAAACTGGCCAAGTGCGAGTCGGACTCGCGCACGAAGGGTTCCGTACCATAATCGCAAAAAACGGCAAAAAAAACACGTTTGTTGTATTGGAGGCCCACTTAATTTATTTTATTTTAATTTAATAATTATTATTTTTCAAAGTGCATATACAACTAAATATTGTGTTAATATTTCAAGCGTCTACCTGTTGCCGTTATTATTACCGAGCAAAAAACGGCAAAAAAATCACGTTTGTTGTATGGGAGCCCCCCTTAAATATTAATTTTATTCTGTTTTTAGTATTAGTTGTTATAGCGGCAATAGAAATACATCATCTGTGAAAATTTCAACTTAGCTAGACGCTATCACGGTTCATGAGATACAGCCTGGTGACAGACGGACAGACAGACAGACAGACAGACGGATCGTGAAGTCTTAGTAATAGGGTCCCGTTTTTACCCTTTGGGTACGGAACCCTAAAAAACAACCCGACCTTCGACCCTCGATCGGTCGTGACTTTGACCTTTTGTCCATAATGTTTAGATACCAAAACACGTATCTAAATAGTTCTACCACGTATAATCAACAATCAATTAATTTGACAACTTTGACTATGATTATTTTATTGCTAAACTAGTGACCCGCCCCGGCTTCGCCCGTGACAAATTATAAAAAATCTTTCTCGTTCCTCAATCTTTCTATTGGTGAAAACCGCATGAAAATCCGTTCAGTAGTTTTTGAGTTAAGCACGTACAAACGCGGTGGGAGACTTTATTTTATAATAAACTAGCTTCTGCCAGCGGCTTCGCCCGCGTGTATTATCTATACTATTACTATAATATAATATTATAAAGGGGAAAGATTTTTTTGTTTGTTTGTACCTAATAGGCTCCGTAACTACTGGACTGATTTAAAAAATTCTGTCACCAATAGAAAGCTACTTTATACCTGAGTGGCATAGGTTATTTTTTAATCCCGAAAACGGGACTTGTGGGGTGGTCTACGGGAGCGAAGCCGCGGGGAACAGCTAGTATACATTATAAACTTTCCTCTTGAATCCAGTATCTATTAAAAAAACCCGCATCATATTCCGTTACTTAGTTTTAAAGGGCGTACCATACATAGGGACAGACAGACAGCGTGAAGCGACTTTGTTTTATACTATGTAAGGATGTAGTTATGATAACCGTAATTTTTATAGTCGAGTAAGTATCGGAAACAAATAAGTCGAGTCATTAGTTTTTACTACTTTTCATAGAGCGATATTCTGTCTGATAGATACGAGTACGTTATACTAAGTCTGTGCACGGCCTAAGTACTAGGTTGAGAGTGACTAATCGACAACTTTCCACGAGCGACTTGAACAGTATTTATTCTTTATTCTTTATTGTACAACAAGACGTTACATTAAAACAAGTTGACAACAAAATGCATGTACAAAGGCGAGCTTAACTCCAAATGGAATTTTCTTCCAGCAAACCTTTGAGTGATAGAGGGCAGTAATCCAGTGTACAATATATATATCTATATAGTAAGATTAACTAGTTACATAATAATACATAAAAGACCTACGTACATTTATAAAGACAAATACATATATAATATATATATATATAATTTATTGCGTTGAATGGAAATGCTTCTTAATTTTCCTCTTGAAGACTTCGAGAGAAGGGCTATCGCGTATGGAGTGTGGAAGAGAGTTCCAGAGATGCACTGCAGTAACAGAGAAGGAGCAATCGTAGCGGCTAGAAGTGTGACGCGGAGTACGAAGGAGAAGCGAAGTGGCCGTGCGACAAGGTTTACCCCTTTTTAGTTTTTTTTTACATGTTATTTTTTTGTGTTTTACTTTTTCAAGAATTAACTTACACTGCTAATTACATTTTCAAAACTAATCGAACTGCTTGATAATAAGAAATAAAATTGAACACCACATCATCAACAATACGTATATTATTAATTTTGAATTACTCTACTAAATCTCTTTAGCAGTGCTGGCCCAGTGGTAACGGCCCACAGTGTTTTATAGACCCAAAAAAAGTGACATCGGCTTTTTATTGGCTATTTCTACCTCATAGTTCATTATAAATGCACGAGTAGAACTCCCATGTGCCAATTTTGAATACTTGATTTTAAAAAAATCGTAAAGTTTTCGTAACCTTGAAGCCGGAAAGACCAAAAAAAAATCGTAAAAAAATAACTGTTCGTAATTGAGCTTTATTCGTATTGCAGGTTTATGAAGGAATTCAAGGAGAAAATTATCCCGTAGTTATGTAAATAAAAACGATAATAGAACCCACGAAAAAAAATGTTTTACCGAAATCAGTATTTATTTTTTTATTTCTTTTCTAGCTCGAAGTCGAACCTCTGTCTGGTACAAATAGATTGCTTTTACTAAGGTTTATCACCCATAAAAATATTACTTTCAATTTGGGCCTGGGTTTCGAGAAAATGATTTTCAAAAATATGTGTTAGGGTTGTCACTATTTTGATCTTTTGTGACGATTAGTTTATATCACATAAAATCAGCAGGTCTTTTATCTTCTATAATGGTATAATTCTAACAATTAATTTTAGAACACTTTTCACGTGAAATTCTACACAAAATATATAAACATACAAATGTAATAGGACAGTTAATGTACAAATGCGAGCTTAGCCCGTAATTGGGTTCTTGGCTTCTTAGTTTGATTACTGTCTGATATACACCTGCCTATACTATTATAGGGTAGAGATGACAATAAATTAAACTCCGTTTACGTACGTAAACATTTTTATGTGTAAATGCAAACGAATATATCCAGTAGTTTAGCCACCGGACATTATTTTT
The DNA here is from genome assembly GCA_948252205.1 of Orthosia incerta. Taxonomy (NCBI): domain Eukaryota; kingdom Metazoa; phylum Arthropoda; class Insecta; order Lepidoptera; family Noctuidae; genus Orthosia; species Orthosia incerta. Next base: position 34,056,069 of record OX411743.1, read on the forward strand.
AATTTTTAGCATTTATGATGTATCTGTTAATAGGTGAGCACCGAAAGATTAACGAATCCCACGTCCACACGTTGCCAGCTTGCTTCTGATGCAATTCAGTGCAAATTATACCTTATGTCTGAGCCATAAGAGTCAAAACTTGCCATCTCAACTAGATAAAGAAAGAATGCATGCGAAATTTATTACTTCCTGTTACGCACTCATGTCATTGTGTCATGAAACTAGGTAAGTGCGAAACAGATAGCTAAGTTTGAAATTAGACGAACGTTGGCCTTTTATCATGATCAGAAATAACATTCTTTGGCAGTCTGTCTACTACTTACCAAATAAATACACAGGAGTCCCCGCGATTACCTTCTACTTAACCTCTCTGAGTTATTATGGGTGATATTGTTTACGATTCAATAGACTATATCTGCAACATGCACTATGATCGATAAGTCATAAATACTTTTAAACTAAATCATAATTAATTTTAGTTGATTATAAAAAGCCAATAATAATTGACCTTTGTGACACCCCTAAATTTGGAATTTTGACCTCGGTACATAAAAATAATTTTCTCGAAATCCAGGCCCAAATTGAAAGTAATATTTTTATGGGTGATAAACCTTAGTAAAAGCAATCTATTTGTACCAGACAGAGGTTCGACTTCGAGCTAGAAAAGAAATAAAAAAATAAATACTGATTACGGCCCATTCCCGCTTACAAAGAGGAGACCTGTATCCCAGCAGTGGAAACTTTAAAAGGCTGATGATGATGATGAAATCCTAGATTCGATTCCAGGGTCGGGCAAAGTGTTATTGGGTTTTTCTTTTTCCATCTGGAATTTTTCATTAGCAGCCTGGAGCATGGATTTGTGCCTCATCATCATCATCATATCAGCCAAAAGACGTCCACTGCTGGACATAGGCCTCCCCCAAGCTTCGCCACATTAACCGGTCCCGTGCGTCTCGCAACCAGCGGACTTGTGCCTGGTTGATGGCAATAGTACTACAGATGTATTTCTACCTCACCCTTGGTTCTCCCAAGGGTTAGGTAGACATACACAGGCGTGATATTATGTTATATTATCTCATAAAATTAATAAGAAATCATCATCATTATCATTTCAGCCGAAAGACGACCACTGCTGGACATAGGCCTCCCCCAAGCGTCGCCACACTGATCGGACCTGTGACTTTCGCATCCACCGGACTCCCATAGCCTTGACAAGGTTGTCGCTCCACCTAGAGAGAGACCTTCCAACTGTGCATCTTCCGGTACGCGGTCGCCACTCTAGAACTTTTCGGTCCCATCGGCCATCTATTCTGCGAGCAATGTACCCTGCCCACTGCCACTTAAGGTCACACTAATCAACGGCACGAACTATTTTGTGCGCGGGGTTAAAATGCATTTTACATGAACCGACAACACGTGCGGAAGAGATAGATGCTTTGATGAGCAGTAGGAAGCTAGTTCACGTACGAATACACACTTTTGCAAATTTGTAGCGAAATGGATAATAATTTAGGACGAAACCGAGCGCGTGAAATTTTATAAACAGACCTTCGGGAGTCTGGATATCATGAAAAAACGACTAAACGTATCTGTTCAAAATAAAATTATTTGCCTTATTGAACTACTAATCTATCCCTGTATTGTGGCCGTTTTGCAATTTTCCGTCATCTTATGGTATTTATTTGCGCCCAAAAATGCGTTAAAATTAGTGTCGAAATGTGGAACTTTCGACGCTCATAACTTTCAAATATTTACTTTTTTCACTTTTTTGTTTCCATACAGGGCCAGATAATTACGAGATAAATTGATAACACTTTTTATTTTGAACGTACATCGTCAAACAGTGGATTAATCCCTAGACTACGTTTGTATGGAAGAATTTTCGACTAGTATAACCTTAAGTTTTGTAATTCTTCGGGCTATATCGATAATCTTGGTTCTCTTGCGGTTAATAGAAATCAATACCATCAGCTTTTCTATTATTTCGAAGAACTCGGATAAAGAGAACATTTATAACAAGAAATGTAATTGCAGTATATAGATAAATATCCAACATAAATGTAAGAGTATTTTTCTTTCTTAGAAGACGTCACGGTTGTAAAAAAGCTTGAAACCAATAAAATGCTCGATCAATCTAACATGGCCGTTTTCTTTTATGGTGTTATATAGAAAAATTATTGGATATGGAATTGAAAGATAGAATATGATTTAAGTCGATAAAAGATGCAATATACTTATGGTGGTATTGTAAGAAATTATCAGGTTTCCTTAGGCTCTGTATCTAGAACCTAAGGAAACCTACAAAAAACCCAAAAAGGTTTAAGTTCTACAACTTTTATGTTGCTTTTATTTTTACAAACCTTACTTTTATCAAAGTTATGATAAATAAGTTTAGGAAGGTTAAAATGTATGCCAGTAATAAGCTTAGGGAAACACCATAGAAATAACTGAAAACTGCATCAAAATCGGACTAGTAGTTTTGGAGAAAAATGGCAACATGGATTTGCACAAACATCATCTTACCCCAAACGCATATACCATCTCCGTTCCGTCGTGGGTAAATCAATCTTCGCTCGTATACGGTACCAAGAAATACACGCAGATAGGCATAAGAAACTGTAAAGAAACTCTTTACACACTTACACAGATTTTGTTACAAATTCAGTCAAGCAAAGTTCCTGGCCAGATAGGGTCCTGAGTCCTGATGCTGCGAAGTGGAAGCACAGATAAGAAGTGCTGACGTTATAATGTAGTAACAGGTAGGAATACGATAAGATAAAATGTTGAAGCAATTAGGGCCATCTTGTGACCCGTTTTTTTTGGAAACAAAAAGATTAGGAAATATTTTTTTTTGCTCACGGTTTTGATAGTTTGAATTGTTAAGCCCTTTCTTGATGACGCGACACAATTTAAATTGCGTCGATAGTTACTTAGTAAAATCGCTTATCGGTTTGATGTAAATCGAATTGTATCGCGCCATCAGTAAAGGCATTTAGAAATAACACTTAATAAAAAGGGGAATGCCCATTTTGTAAGGGAACTTGGGCCCCTTTGAAAAAATGGTTGTATCTTGATGAATTTGGTTGTATTTTGTAGAAAAATCACGTTATATTCATAATTAGAAAACATTTTTATTTATTTTGCGGGGTTCACGAGAAATAACGATGCTTCTGTTCTTGAAATGAACCCTTATTACAATGCAATAAGGTGCATACAAATGTCCAAGTGAAGAAACCTGATCTGTTGTTGTCTGTATGTACATAAAAAGTAAAGGACACGGATGGGATAAAAACACAAAATATAAATCTTATTTTTGGATAATATTGAAATCGCAGACACGATACCTCATAAGGGGCCTGTGTATGGGCAATGTCCTTTAGTGACATTTAAAAATTGCCTGAATAATGGCTAAGTTATAAATTACAAGTAGAAATCTGGGGGAGGTTACTGAAAGCCTGATCAAATCTCTAAACAATAAATCTTGTGACTAATTTCATGTTAGCTGTGTTGTCTGGGTTGAATTAATGTAATCGGTATAATTGTCTTGACACTTGGCGATAAATTAAATTAATAAATAGAATAATTTTAGAAACAGCATGTTGTTTTATTTTAGTTGAACCACAGCTGTCCCACTGCTGGTAAAAGGCCTTCACCAAATCTTTCCAGACGTTCTTTTCCCGCGCCGTCTCGAACCTACCCCTAATGATACAATGTCCAGTGGACTATATATGGTCAAATAAAAATAAACAAATCTACAATACCTTTTCAAATTAATAGTTATGTCCACAAAATAATGTCCAATTATCACCAATTATAATCACAAAACACTGCACTCGAATTCGAAAGAAATATCACATCACTTTTTCAACACAACTTTAGCGGCACAAAACCTCAACGGACCATCCCTAAAAAGTTCATTCAATTCGAAATTTAAATCGATTGTTTTCGTTGCGACTTCGTTCATTCACGATTGAGTGAAAGACGAGCTACCGCGAGTGACCTAGAGATACTGATACGAGCGAGTGCTGCGCAGGCGGCGCTCAGCATTCGAAAACACGGTTTGTACGAGGTTGGAGAGGTCTTGATAGTTTAGCTTTGTTGCGGTCATGGTGTAGTGACCACTACTTTATTGAAGAGGTGACCGTGAATACAAATAATGTAAAAATTGTAAAATCATAACTTTGGATTTTCAGCACTTTTATTAATCAATTCATTATAATAAATCTGTGAAAAAGTGGTTTTGTACATCGAAAATATTTCGAAAAAAATAGCCAGGGTGTTAAACGATAACCAACAGAACCCATTTCCCGCATTTTTGGGTTTTTTGTCTGTTTTGTTGTGCACGCATCACGTAAAATGTACGAAACCAATGTAGATAACTTTTATACATAAAAATTTTGACTTGAAGTATTACTTAGTTTTTGTTTCATGGCAATCAGTTTACTCTATCAAAAGATACATGAATTTAAAGTGTTCAAGATGTAAAATATCACAACACACGCAATTCAGATACTAGGACAGTTGAACTCCTTATTTAATAAATGGCGTTGTGCATTTGACGTCATTTTCTGAATGGCGGTGTTGTTAAGATTATCCGCGTTAAGTTATACCCGCGAAGTTATAACTAAAAAACTTAAACCTAAGTAGAAATAACCTAAAAATAATCATAGGGACAATAACGGGACACACCTTCCTTAAAACCATCTTTTCAACATAGGCGCCACAGACAGCCCAATTTACAGGGGCTGTTTTAACGCTGAAGAATCAGCCGCCCACGTAATCCTGGAATGCGAGGCCGTGTCATATCAACGTGTAGAAATCTTCGGAACTGTGCGGTCGCTCCGTGTGAAGTACCCAGGAAGCTTCTGTGCCTTTGGAGGGAACTAGGCTGGCTATGTTAGCCAGTACCACCACGCACAACGGACCGAATGGGAGTCTAAGTGCGGAAACGGGAGTCCCTACTATTACTAAGGTACGGTAGGCAGTTGACGGGAGCGAAGCCGCAGGCACAGCTAGTATATTCTAAATCTTTAGTCAGATCTAATATGTTATTGTTTAATTATGAAGAATGCTATGAAAGCAGAATCTTTTTTAATTTATTTTTTTACCGAAACAGAAAGAAAAACACAGGATGGAAATGATGATACTGGTCAAACGCTAGCATATGCGTTTGACCAGTACCATCATTTCGATCCTGTGTTTCTTTCTGTTTCGTTTCACAAAACAAACATAATTTAATCGAATATCGAGGACACAATCTAGAATTTAGACTCGTTAATATAAACCACTTTTCCACGGTATCAACTCTGAAATATAAATGAAAACATCACTTGACTGAATGTAGAGAACAGCGGATTATTTTATTTATATTTTCAGGGTTGGTCCCGTAGTGAAAGGTGTTCATATTTATGAGTTATTTTACGCCTGAAAGCTGCCGAACAGAACCAGTAAGAGATCTATCCCGCATGCAGAGAAATTACCCGAAACATCAACCACAACTGTCCGTCGTACAATTTTTCCTATAATCGCTAAGCAGAAGACTGCGCACGAGTTTCTACCGGCCACGCGCCGATGTAAACAATTAACACATAGTAATTGATTTATTTCATAAAACTACTACTTTAGTTCCTCTACTTTATTCATAACTGTAGCATTTGGAATTCAAATGAGGCCTTCTTTACGTGTCAATGATTTTTAATAGTTTTATATTATGTGCCGGCCTATGGGTGGAGAACACGAAGAGTTGTATCACATTGTTGTAGGTAAAGGTTTTATTTAAATAAATATATATTTATTTTATAGTTAATGTAGACAATGAACAAATAAATTTAGTGTCTTTAGTTAAGAGAAAACTGTAGGTTACTTCTAGGCAAGCGACCACAACAGCAAAACCTAATAAAAAAATCGTTTCAATAAGTGAAGAAAACTACATGATGTTGGTTACAAAGATATGGGCGTGTGATGCGGAGGAGTGAGGAACTTGTTGACTCGTGAGGAAACTTTTGAGTATGAATGTGAAGGGTCATAAGGGTGGAGGAGAGGAAAACCAAAGATATGATGGATGGGTTATGTGAAACATAATATGATTAGACAATTTAATAACAATGATTAGACAAATTGAGAGACGATAATTTATAGAAATTAAGTTAAGATGGAGAGTGACCCCAAATACCTCAAGATCAGCCTTTTAAGCCCCAGCTGGGACTCTGGCCTCCTCTCTGTAAAAGAAAATGGGCCTTTTCGAAGACATCTGACCACCACGCGGGTGGGCTCGCGTGGTGGTCAGATATCTTCTAACCACCGAATAGGTACCTAATATGAAATAAAGGTAAGCGGCTAATGAAGGTGTTCTTTCGAGAACTCTTATAACAAAATGGAATCGATCTGAGATCAAGAAATCTGGAGTAATGAATATTCTGATTAACTATGAATGAAATGAGCAGTAGATAAGGTTTTGAAATAATAGGATATGAAATATGTGTTAATGTAGTCAATATTTTAAAACTAGAAGAGTTTAAAGTCTGACTTACTGCTTAGGGTATTGTGCCTGTAGGAATTGAATTTGAATTTATCCCGCATGCGTTACGGTTTGCCTCTATCAAAGATGGCGATGACGAATGAGTTAAAGACCGACGGATTTTATTAAATCTACTAGCTAGACAGAATTGCAAGAAACCGTAACAAGTAGCGCAGAAACCCAATAGCTCAGTTGCTATGCCGATCAAATATTTTCTTATGACGTTTTGACTTCAAAAAAGAGCAGGTTCTTAATTCGTACTGTATTTTTTTATGTATGAACCGATTTTGATGATTCTTTTTTATTTGATTGCTGGTGCTTCTCATGTAATCCATTTAAAAGGAGACGGATACGCTTTCATATAATTTTGGGCCTGGATGTAAAAAGATGAAATTGGTGTCAATTGATAGCTACTATATTATCAAATATTCACAAAAAAATTTGCTGATTTTGGCAATCTGAGAGCCGAGATAAAAGAGATTAATGAAAGGTGAGGTTACTTAACAATCTATACATAACAGCCGATTTTTGAACTGCGATTGTTTTTTATACGACTTACCAAAATGGAGGAGGTTCTATGTTAGACTTTTTTATTCTTTTCTTTTTTTGTGTTTGTTCACCGGTATCTCCGTCTATTATGGACCGATTTAGAATTTTTGATTTTTGTTTGAAAGAGTATGTTTCGAAATTGGTGAAGATCAGATGAAGAACTTCGGCGATATACAACAGAACTCTTCAATAAACAACGGCAAATCTGTCGGGAATGCTGCAATCGCATGTCTATTTATTGTTGACGCCATTTCATAACAAACTATCATGACGACAGTACTTTCTAAAGGGGAACGCAGATGTGTACAGTTCACCCTGGTACATTCTCATTTCTCCGAATTTTTCAAGTTTTATAATATGTTATTCGGGTAATTTATTCTGTTATAACTTTGTGCATTCTAAGAACCTTACTGAACTCGCTCATTATTTACCCGAACTGAAAAGTAAAATATAAAAGTTTTTTACGAAAAAAATCACCGAACGCGATCGATTTACAAAAAATAATCGGTATCATCAGATGAAAAACGCTAGTTAAGTCGGCACGGTTTCTTTGATGGGGCATCTGTATGCTAGTATTATATTATCTGTGATATCGTGTTCTCAAATCTGGGCAAGTACGAATGTGACTTCTACATTCATTTACTTCATTCTTTTTTTTGTCTGAAATCGACAATCCAGGTGGAACAAGCGCCCCCCCCCCGGTGGGTTCCCGCTTTGTCGAGGCGGGGGGGCTCAGTAACCGTGGCTTGGTCACCCACGGTGAAGCGAAGAGGAACCCGAGGAGGGGCCGCTCGTCAGGGCTTTTGCCGATTAAGCCGACAACGTAGCGGCCAACTAGTAGGTTGCGGTGCCGCTTGGTAACAGGCGACATCGCAACTGAGGCGGGCCGCGATGTCTTATGGAGATTCCCAGGTCCCATACGATATCGCGGCTGAGGGTTGGAGGCCGCGGCAGGAGAGGAGTGCCGGTATTGCGGTGCGCCGCTCTCCCTACCTTCCGCGGCCTAGACGGGGTCGCCACCGTCTGATGGCGGACGCGGTGGGGCCGCAGGGGAAGAGGAGTGTCGGTATTGCGTTAGCCGCTCTCCCTATCCCCTGCGGCCGCAAAATGGTAGGTGGCGGGGCCATTGACCTCGACCCGTCACAGTGGGACCAAGGGTGCCATACACGGGGTCGTCTGGCACCCATGTGCTGAATTGGTCCCTGGGGTGGTCACGGCGTACAGTGTGTTCTGGTGCGCCGGTGATGGGGGTACCCCCCCGAGGAGGGTCCGGTGACGGACAGCCGCGGCGGTTTCGCGGTGAGTGCTAAAGCGTGCCCGTGTTCCCGCCATAAGCGGCACTGGAGGACACCGTGGAGTTTTAGTGGGTTAGAGTCCCACATAACTGCACTATCTCCCCGTGGTAGTGCAGTATGCATGAGCATATCTCCACGAAAAAAAAAAAAAAAAAAAGGTGGAACAAGCGCGGTGATTAATGCTCAAACTTCTTCTAAAAAAAAGGGGAAAAAGTTAAAGTTAGGAATCCAAATGGGTATCGTGTTTGTGTGGGACTCTTACAATATGCAACTATCCATTATTATATTATAATCACATCATCATCATCAGCCTATTAATGTTCCCACTGCTGGGACACAGGCCTCCTCTCTGTGAGAGGGAATGGGTCGTAATCCACCACGCGGGCCCAGTGCGGGTTGGCGGATGTCACATGTCTTCGAATTTTTGGTTCTAGGACGTGCCGGTTTCCTCACGATGTTTTCCTTCACCGTTTTGAGAGCAGTTACATTATTAGCAGCTATATTACAATAATGGATATTAAATATTGAAATTATTTATTAATTATAATAGTAGTATAGTTTTGGGAATAATTTTCTTATACGTACAGCAAAGGAGTGGAACAATCTGCCGGGGTCTGTATTTCCTGATAACTACAACCTGGGAGTCTTTAGGTCAAGAGTGAATAGGTTTCTGCTAGGCAAGCCTACTTCATCGTCGACCACATCATCGCTTACCATGATATAGTGAGATAGTGTTCAAGCGCGAGCCTATAAATAATAATAATACAAAACAAAGTATAAAATAATTTAAATATTGTAGTTTTTTATTTAAATATTTAGAGTATATAAGGTTTTAAGTTTTATTTTTAGTTGTTAGACATAATGTATATTAACATTAACCAAATGTATTGTATTATTGCCTCGTGCTTTATGAGAAGATAATAAAATAACGTGTACCAGATAGAGCGCTTAAAGTCACATGTAACTGTTATCTTAAATAATATATTAAAATAAGTTTAGGCATGTTCTTGTTAAGTTTTTACATACAGTTGCCTTAAAATAAAGGCTCCCAAAGACAGTTGACATGCGACAACGCGTTGGAACATAGAAAAATATTTTATTTCTATGAAAATGCGTTGCCGGTTTGTCACGTTCCGCTTGTCTGCGGAAGCTTTACTAAACTAGAATATTTACAACCTAATTATCTTGTACCAACATCGTATCTTATCCTTTCCCATGCCAACATAATCTGCAAGCAAGTACGCGTACATTTGAAACAAACACAGTTAAATCCCAGAGAGTGTCATGGCGCTGGTCCAGTGCCCTCGAAGAGTGCGGCTTTCTGGCGTATCCTTGTTAACTAACGGTAATTAGCGTACTGTGTATGCGGTTTAAGTGATAAGAAAAAAGCCTGCTACTCTGTTCCAGACTTCGCAGCTTCTGAAAGCCAGATAAATGCTGAAGCCATGAAGCTCGATGAGTTCCAGAGAAACGATTCAACTGTTGTACTGGAACCGGCGATTAAACTAAAGTAATATTTTTTATTTCAACCAGAAAAAAACCGGCTAAGTGTGAGTCGGACTCGGGCACCGAGGGTTCCGCACAAACCTCGGCTTAAAGGTATTAGGACCTGAGTATCTGTACTTAATATTATAAAGAGGTAAAATTTGTAAGTTTGTAAGTTTGTATGTAGGGGGTAATCTCTGGAACTAATGATCCAATTCTAAAAATTCTTTCACTGGTAGAAAGCTACATTATTCCTGAGTGCTATAGGCTATATAACATCACGCTACGACCAATAGGAGCGGAGCATAAATGAAAAACATTGCAAAAACGGGAAAGAATATTACTTTTTGAGGGCTTCCGTTGCGTACGCTGCAAACGGTTTCAATTATGCAATCATGTATGTAGGGTAGGTGTAGGGGTGGTGTAGAGTAGGGTAGGTAGGATAGGGTAGGTTCATAGCCAGTTGACGGGACAGCTAGTTTGATATAAATTTCAGCTTGATACCTCCACGCGTTCCTGAGATAAAGGGTCTTGACAGACAGACAGACGGACGGACGGCCGGACAACAAAGTGATCCTATAAGGGTTCCGTTTTTTCCTTTCGAGGTATGGAACCCTAAATATAAAGAATACTTTTAGGCATTCATGTTGTAAGGCTTGAAGATTTACAAAGAAAGAACAAAAAAAGTGTTTATCGACCCAGAAATTGAAATGCCAATAATAATAACAAATAAAAAAAAAAGTTTTTAAACTGTCATGGTCACTAACATTAACAGAAAAAAAAAAGTTTTTGAAACCCGTAACATTTTTAGCAAAGTAATAGTATTTACACTTTCAACATTCAATATTCCCAAAAATGCTTTAGACACTCACGTAAAACATTAAGCTTCAATATTAAACGCTTATCACTTGTACCACAACAAAAGTAGTACCAACTAATAAGTACTAATTTAAACCTTCACGAGTTGTTTTACTTATAAAGTATGTGACCAAGTTTGTGTTAAGATATTATAATGGCATTCTGGCCTGGCTTAATTGCTTCGATAATCTTAGCACAGCGGTAAAGGCCGTGTTATAACCTAAAACGCGGTCACTGTCGGACTGCATAAAAAAGAAAAAGATGAGCGATGACAAAACGCTTGATTTTTATATTAAAAGATTTTAAACTTTTCAAACAACCAATTTCTTCATTAAGATAACTATGAATTATTATTGTTATTAATTTTAACGATGTACGTTAGCAAGTAACACAGATAACCTTTATTAAGGTTACACTAGTCGAAAATTCTTCCATACAAACGTAGTCTAGGGATTATTCCACTGTTTGACGATGTACGTTCAAAATAAAAAGTGATATCAATTTGTCTCATCATTATCTAGCCCTGTATGGAAGCAAAAAAGTAAAAAAGAAAATATTTCAAAGTTATGAGCGTCGAAAGTTCCATATTTCGACACTAATTTTAACGCATTTTTGGGCGCGAATAAATACCATAAGAAGACGGAAAATTGCAAAACGGCCTCCATACAGGGATAGATTAGTAGTTCAACAATGCAAATAATTTTATTTTGAACAGATAGATTTAGTAATTTTTTCATGATATCTAGACTGCCAAAGGTCTGTTTATAAAATTTCGCGCGCCAGTTTTCGTCCTAAATCATTATCCATTTCGCTACAAATTTGCAAAAAGTGTGTATTCGTATGCGAACTAGCTTCCTACTGCTCATCACAGCATCTATCTCTTCCGCACGTGTTGTCGGTTGATATAAAATGCATTTTAACCCCGCGCACAAAATAGTTCGTGCCGTCGAATAGTGTACCCTTAACACGCTTTTATTAGCTTGGCATAATTGTATTTATATCAAAACGCCAGATTAATTTCAAACTTTGCACACTCATCAAGGACCAATGTAGGATTTAAATAGTTCATCCCATTATCCTTACCAGGACAGAGGACTTTCAAGATTTGCGATTGAACTAAAAAATAACTAATAGTTAAAAAAATAAAAAAATCACGCTTTAATAGAAAACCAAACTAAAAAGTAGAAAAAAAAAAACAATAAATTCAAATTAAGAATAGTGTGTTTAACAAAAAAAATATTGTATTGTAAAAAGCGGGGGATGCTTGATTTCAATTGTTATAATATTTATTGACACATATTGGTAAAAGTAATTAATTTTGAAAATATCTTATAAAGCACCCCACGCTTTTTTTAATATTGTTTTTTGTTTTCACATTATTCTTAATTTAAATTTATTGAAAATTATTTTCTACTTTTTGTTTGATTTTCTATTAATGCGTGTTTTTTTTATTGTGCAGAAAACACCTTTTTAACAAAAAATACTACCGACTTCCAAATAAAAACACTATAAAGTGAAAAAAGGTTTTTAGGGTTCCGTACCCAAAGGGTAAAAACGGGACCCTGTTACTAAGACTCCGCGATCCGTCTGTCTGTCTGTCCGTCTGTCACCAGGTTGTATCTGATGAACCGTAATAGCTAGACAGTTGAAATTTTCACAGATGATGTAATTCTGTTGCCGCTATAACAACAAATACTAAAAACAGAATGAAATAAATATTTAAGTGGGGCTCCCATACAACAAACGCCGTTTTTTTGCGATAATGGTACGGAAACCTTCGTGCGCGATTCCGACTCGCACTTGGCCGGTTTTTCTTTATTAAGGTACCATATAATACCAGAATAGATTCAGAACTTAGTACCTCCTCCTTTTTGAAAAGTCGGTTAAAAATTTGAGGTAGGTAAGTTTGTTTGTCGTACAAAAAAAAACAAGTTTTTTTTTTTATTTGCTTTTCGAAAACATTGGTGAACATATACCAATATTATAAAGAGGAAAGATTTTTTGTTTGTTTGTTTGTACCGAATAGGCTTCGAAACTACTGGACCGATTTAAAAAATCTTTTATCTCGAAAACGGGTCCTGTGGGGTGGTCCACGGGAGCGAAACCGCGCGGAACAGCTAGTTGGAAATAAAGACAAGCATTTATTCTGTCTGCCAAATCATCATCTCCCTAGCCTTTTCCCAACTATATTGGGGTCGGCTTCCAGTCTTACCGGATTCAGCTAAGTACCAGTGTTTGATATGGAGCGACTGCCTATCTGACCTCCACAACCCAGTAACTGGGTAACACAGTACCCCTTGTGCAAGACTGGTGTCAGATCTCAAGCTTCTGACTACCCGTAACGACTGTCAAAGATCTTCAAATGACAGCCGGAACCAACGGCTTAACGTGCTTGCCGAGGCACGGAGGAAACTCTTGTTGAAATGGTCACCCATCCACGGACCGACCTCGTCAAGCGTTGCTTAACCTTGATGATCGACCCGTGAGGCTGTTATTATTTAGCCACGAGCTCCTCATTCTGTCTGCCGAATGTCTTCCTCTTAATACGTCGCCTCTCATGCTTAAGATCGTGGGTTCAAGATGGCCTGGTTTTGATAAACTTAGCCAGTTCGACAGGAATTTGTTAGTGTGGTCCCTGGCAAGGAAGAGAGTCAAACACTTTTGCCAATGAGTCATATTATAATGTTAGCTGTTTTGATAAGAACTTGGCCACTTTCCAGAATTTGACTTAGAAATAAACGCATTTTTAATTTGACAGGTTGTCGCAGTGTTTGATCGATTGTTTCCTGCACTATGCGTTATGGGTGCAATTTCAGCATGGAACAATATTTATATTGATTAAATTGTTGACCAAGTTTTACCATGTGAGGGTATTTTTGCCCGACTTTCGAAAAAGGAGAAGGTTTTATGTTCGACTTCTTGTGTATTTTTTTTTATGTATGTTCACCGATATCGAGATATCAGTGAAAATACACAAAAAAAAATCGAAATCGTTGGAAAGAGTATGTGCCGAAATTGGTCCCATTTTAATTTGGTGAAGATCTGATGAAGAACTTCGAAGATATACAACAGAACTCTTCAATAAATAACGGCAAATCTCTCGGGACTGCATCGCATGTCGGTTTATTGTTAATACCATTTCATAACATAATATCACGCCAGTACGCTCTTAAGGGGTAAGCAGATCTCTCATTTGATCGGTTTTGTTCAAGTTTCATGATATTCGGATAATCTATTCTGGCGTTATAGGAAACATACTAAACAACTTTCGTATTAGGTAGCAGGGACCGAAACCGGTATGATTAATACCGGTATGTTTCGGTTAGTTACAGGTATTTTAAAAGGTTACCTTAATTTTTAAATATTGAAAACAACCTTTATTAATACCGGTTACCGAAATAAATATTACCTCTATCTTACACGCGCCGTCCGTCGGCATTAGTCAAACTGTCAAAGGGTGCGCATCGCCTGTGTGTGTGTCAAAGAGTCGAGTCTACCCGCGCGCGCCGGCGAATGCCGACCAATCACGGCTCTGGCTGGCACGGCGACGTGTCTCTCAGTTTGCTAGCGAAACGTGTGTTGGTCGTGTTGGATAGTTTTGTTGGCTTGGTAAATTATGGATAAAACATATTATTTTACTTAGAAATGAGACGAAAGCAAAAAAATAATGTTTATGGATATTTTAACGACTAGTTCAACTAATCTCCATTTATACAACAGTTTGCGCACCAGGCAACTATTCGCTACTAACTCTTGCAAATCTAATGCTGGTGTGCACTCACCGCTACGCCGTTTAGTCGATACATATAATAAGCTATTTTGTGCAATTGTCATATTATTTGTAAAATGTTTAAGGAACAACAGTTGCTTCTAATATTTCTACATGCCCTGACTACAATTACGTTTGCTAATCAGTTTGTCTTACTTGTGTAAGTAGTAATCATGGAAAATGTAGTGGGTGTATTTGTTAAGTCATATGTTTGAGACATTTTGTGTATTTTTAGTATACTACTGTTTGTTTTCCCTATAAACATAAATAAATAAATACAAATTTCGCATTTAGCGTTCTGATTGGTTAGTACCGCTGAGAAACTACCAATCAGAACGCTGTATTTTCATTAACTGAGTTTAGTTGAACGAATTTTTGACCTTCTTCACTTTACCGTTCGCAGCGCTGTTTTGGTTTTTTTATTTGGTCTGAGGCTGTGGCTAACGTTTATTATTGTAATGTTTTTTTGTTTTAATTTATGCGTTTCTTATTGTAACGTTTTTTTGTTTAAATTTATGCTTTCGGACAAGTGAAGGTAGTCAAACAGAACACAGAGCGTGGCTAACAATTGTGCATCTGTCGTGGCCAGGTCTAAGAAATGATCATTTTATGAAGGTGTTCGACCATTTCATGAAATAGAACATCGAACGCTCATGATGTGGTTAGACGCACGACTACTTCATGATGTGGCTAAATATTCGTTATCAATTAATTTTCCGATCTTGAAAGGAGTGGGTGTAACATGGGCCTTCAACATCACCTTAGTTTTGTCCATGTTCATCCTAAGACCCATTCTTTCGGAAGCTCTACTGAGATCATCAAGCGTTGTACTGAGGTCTTCCATGTTCTCCATGACCACTAAATGCCGGCAAACCGAAGGTGAGTGATATACTCGCCATTGAAGTTGATGCCTAGGCCTCTCAAGTCCAGAACCTTGAAGACATCCTCTAGAGCAGCGGTGAATATTTTCGGAGATATGACGCCTCCCTGTCTCACATCTCGCTGCGGATGGACGGGTTTCGAGGTCTGATCCTGAAGTCGAACTGTCTTGGTGGTGTTTTTGTACAAACAATTCTACACTTCGATATAGTCAATTTGGCGCCGTTGGAGAGGCTGCAGTACAGCCTAAGTCTCGATCGAATCGAAGGCTTTCTCGTAGTCCACAAACGCTAAACACAGAAGACCTTCTTCGGTATTCTGTATTACCTGCCGCAGCGTATGTATGTGGTCTACGGTGTTGTTTAATCCGGCTTGTTCGGGAGGCTGGCAATCGTCAAATTTGCGCGCGAGACGATTCGTAATGACTCATGAAAACAGCTTGTAGACATGACTAAGAAGTGAGATGGACCTATGGTTCATCAGTAGGGCATTGTCACCTTTCTTGAAGAAGTGTACCACCACACCCCTGCACCATACCTGTGGCGTTTTCCCGTCAAGTATGACGGAATCAAACAGCTTCTGAAGAGCCTTAAGTACTGGTTTTGCACTCGCCTTCAGGAGTTCGGCCGTAATTCCGTCATTACCCGGTGCCTTGTTGTTCTGAAGTTGTTTCAGAGCCATCCTTATCTCAATAGGCTGACGTCCGGAATGTCTTCGGTACAGTATCGGGTCAATCTAGCTCTGGGGTTATTTGCTAGATTCGCGACGGGTTCAAATTCAAATTCAAATTAAATTTATTGCAACCATAATGTACATACAGGTGGTAAATATTAGTTACAGAAACAATTATGGACCCTGTCGGGCACAGCAACATTCTAGATACATTTAGTGTCTAGGAGAGAGGAATAGCTCTTAATATTTTTATTTGTAATTAAAATTTCAGTTATCCATTTCTTATCTAGCTGCTTTTATTTGGTTTACTGGTTGACGTGTACAACTGCCCATAGAATCTCTCGATCAGAATCTCTGGTTTAGCGGAGACGATCTTGCAATCATCGTCTCCAGTTTCGTGGCTCTGCCCAATAAACAGATCTCTTGCAAAGTTCTTGCAGCCCTTATTCCGCTCAATCGCGTCTTTTATACTTTCGGCATTAAAGCGCTGCAGGTCGTTTTTAAATAACTTTGATACCCTTTTATTTAGCTGCCGGTATTTCAAGGCATCGTCTGAAGACTACAGGATCATCTCACGCCTCTCTTTCATGAGCTTGAGAGTAGGATCAGAGAGCTTTTTGTTCCTATCTGTACGGCGGGCCTTGAAAAACTTAGACCCGAGCGCATGGACAGCTTCCACAAACCTATCGCTGTATTCGTCCACGCAGCTCCCTAGGCACTTGAAACGATTCTGGAGTTCGAGCTGAAAGGTGTCGGGGTTTTGGATCTAGATCTGTTAGCAATAATCTCCGTGTAAATAGGACTTCAACAGCATCTCAACATCAAGTAGCGTTTGAATATTTGGCCACAAGTCCTATAATAATAAACATATGACTAATTTGCACAAAGGTTTCGCCATATTGTCATCTTCCATACTTTGTACTGAATTTGGCAGGTTTCCGTTGTCTTTCATTTGTTTTGATGAATTATCAGAAGATAAATCTGGGGCAGAGGCACTTGAATCTAATTGGAGTAGATGCATCTGGATCCAACGTAGTAGATACCTGTATCAGTGGTTTATTTGAAGTTTCCATATTCTTTACTTCATCAACAGAATGGATAACAAAATAACATCAGTTTTCGTATAACCGGAGAAACACTTAATTTTATATATATACCATTTTAGTTGGCGTTTTTTTGACAATACTGTCCTCGTAGTTAAACAAGTCCCTCCTCGACAAGTTATAGTGAACGGTCTGACCGTTCACTATAACTTGTCCCTTGCTGTCTTGTTGGCATCATGGCTTGCCAAACTTAGAGTACAGCAGGTGCTTTTGTCGACAGTAGCAGTCGCTTCTGTCGTAATAAATAACGCAATGAAAGTTGTTGAACTGTCGAAATGAAACAGATTATGATTGATCGTGTATTGCGCAATTAGGGTGCCTATGCTGACTGTTCAACCATTTCATGAAATGGTCGAACACTTCATGACAGTGTTTTAATATAAAAAGTGTAGGTACTGTGCTAGCGCGCTCAATCAAATTGCAAGCAAATAAGATAAGCGCTTTGTTTACCAGGAAGTGCTGCCCTCTATTAGAAAAACGGGCGTGTACGTTTCTCCGCAAGTTAAATAAACAAAGTACCGAGTTGATTTCTATGATGACAGAAAAAGATAACCTTTAAAGATATTTTTTTACTTTAACTCAAATACGCCGCAAAAAGGCGAACTAAATAAACGTAAACAGTACTTGCGTGTAGACGCACACACACGTACTACAGCACGCACGACGATCTCCCTGGTAATGTAATGCCAACAAATTGTCGGCACTGCGATATTCTGTTTCTTTCAATTCAAGGTCCTTTTTAGGTAACCGGTATTAAAACGGTAACCGAAATAAAGGTTACCTTTTTCTTCTTCTTGGGTTACCCAGATAGCGGTTACCTAAATCATAGAGGTAACCAAAATTCTTCGATACCGGTACCGTAATTCATAACGGTTTTCGGTCCCTGTTAGGTAGGTACAACTAAAAAGTGAGAAATAAAAAAAACTTTCAAAAAAAAGACACCGACTTCCAAAAATAAAGTTATTTTTCACTTTGTAGTTTTCTTATTTGGAAGTCGGTAGTATTTTTTTGTTAAAATTATTTTTTACTTCGTAGTTTTATGTTTTGGAAGTTGGTTTGATTTTTTGTTAAAAAGTTTTTTATTACTTTAACACATGTAAGATTATGCAAACGTACTAATTATCCTCTTGCTCCTACCCCAATTAATTTAGGGTCGGCTCAGCATATCTTCTTCTTCCCCTCATCTCAATATTCACCTTCTTTCTAGCCATACATCATTTTTCTTCATGTTAACTACTATTATGTAAGCTAAAGATTTGTGTCCACGAATCTTTTTATTGTAACCGAAAGAAAGATTTAAGGGTACACTAGTCGACGGAACGAACTATTTTGTGCGTGGGGTTAATATGCATTTTATATCAACTGACAACACGTGCGGAAGAGATAGATGCTGTGATGAGCATTAGGAAGCTAGTTCGCGTACGAATACACACTTTTTGCAAATTTGTAGCGAAATGGATAATGATTTAGGACGAAACCGAGAGCGCGAAATTTTTAAACAGACCTTTGGCAGTCCGGATATCATGAAAAAACGACTAAATCTATCTGTTCAAAATAAAATTATTTGCGTTGTTGAACTACTAATCTATCCCTGTATGGAGGCCGTTTTGCAATTTTCCGTCTTCTTATGGTATTTATTCGCACCCAAAAATGCGTTAAAATTAGTGTCGAAATTTGGAACTTTCGACGGTCATAACTTTCAAATGTTTTCTTTTTTTACTTTGTTTGCTTACATATAGGGCTAGATAATGATGAGACAAATTGATATCACGTTTATAAATTGATAACACACTTTTCTTTTGAACGTACATCTTCAAACAGAGAATAATCCCTAGACTACGTTTGTATGGAAGAATTTTCGACTAGTGTAACCTTAACTTAAGTGAAATTCTTTAGTCAAAATACCAAGGAATATGCTCCATTTCATTTCTTAGCCAAGAAGAAGTCAAGCTCAACAAATTGCTGTTTATTCCACATAGGGCGTGCAATGAAGAACCATGTTTATCGTCCGGGCTTAAGTTGAGCGTAGACGAACGACTATATTGCTAGACAAAATGGTTGAGGCAAAAGTAATAACTTGGATAACCCCAAGTTTTTCTAACCTTAACATTGTAGGTGCAAATTAGCTCACCTTTATAGCTTGATACAAGTTAATAAAGTATGGGCAGTGTATTCTTGTCGACAAGTTATTCATCAATGTTTGCTCATAGTTTCAATATTTCAGCTGAAGTTACATTTAAAAGGATTTTGCAGCCACTGCACTATTTGCTTGGTTCTGTATTTGTACATACAGCTGCAGAGAAACTTCACAACTTCATGGCGCGCACGCAGCGCACTTAAACATCGTAGTATATCCTCATGTCCATAGATGTCGCTTTTAATATATTTCTAGGGGTGAGGATTCTCTGCTCTGATTTTTGGCGCAGCCGTGAGGTACACTTTCCTGCTAATTTCTTACGTCAGACTTTTTTCATTTTTATTTTATTTGTATTTTATCTGATGTGTAATATTATGTTGTGTGTCTTTTAGTCTGTGCTAAACAAATTTACTTTCTTTCTTTACCTGAAAAATAGGTAACTAATTAGTTAAATAGCCCTTCAAAATAAAAGTTCCTATAAGAATCCCCAATGAAAAGTGAAGTAGTCTTCTCAACTGGTTTTGAAAGGGATCAAGAATGCACTAACAATCCCCATAATATCCGGCCACTATCTGAATAGGTAACAAAGACGAAATTCTCCAAAATCAAATCTGAAAATTCGGAATTAAAGGAAAAGTATTGTCAGCTGTCTGTAATCAGAGGGACGATTCTCATATTGATAGGATGAATGGGTAACAAAGACGAAATTCTCCAAAATCAAATCTGAAAATTCGGAATGAAAGGAAAAGTATTGTCAGCTGTCTGTAATCAGAGGGACGATTCTCATATTGATAGGATGAATGGGTAACAAAGACGAAATTCTCCAAAATCAAATCTGAAAATTCGGAATGAAAGGAAAAGTATTGTCAGCTGTCTGTAATCAGAGGGACGATTCTCATATTGATAGGATGAATAGGTAACATAGACGAAATTCTCCAAAATCAAATCTGAAAATTTTGAATGAAATGAGTAGCTGTCTGTAATCAGAGGGACGATTTTCATATTTCCTATTTTACTTTTGCTGTCTAATATTAGTCTCAATATTTCAACAAGCAAAAAGTTTAATTAAAAACTGTAACCCATCTACGGACTTTTTTTTTTTTTTTTTTAGCTTATTTTCTTGGGCTATAATAAAGAATCGATTAACATCTTATTCAAAATCGGATAAACGCGCGTTTCGGAGGAACGTAAATAAAAATATATATACAAACATAGGTAGACTGCTAAACCCCACCGAGAGTGTCTCCACGTTGTCATCGTGGTGGGGCTTACGCGTCTCAATGATCTTGGGGCTTCGCCGGTAGAGTTACTCATGCCGGAAAGGCCCAAGTGAGAGACCTGACTAAGAGAGACACACGGAGGGGTCGCTCCTGATCGACCGACGGACGTCGGTTGACAAAGGATGCGACCATGCCGCAGCGGTGCAGGCGCACCAATGCGGCAGGCGTATCTCCCCACGAGGGGATTCCTTCGAGGAGAGAACTTTCGGCGGGTTCGCTGAGTCGGGTTGGCCGGACAGCGAACAGAGGCATGTCTAATACCGCCGTCGGGGGCTTGGCTTAACCACCCGGCCCAGAGGAAGGACACCTCTAAGATAAAAAACCACCTAATCCTAAGCTCGAGGCGCGGCGAGAGGATGAATGGCTGGAGGGACTTCAGTCGTTAGCGCTTCACCTGTAGAGCACCTGCCGCACTCTGCAGTATGTAGGCTTACCTGGGTAAAAGGCTCTGCCCAGGTGGACGTTAATTCCTATACTACTCGTGGGAACAAAATGGATACAATAAATAAAAATAAAAATAAAATCGACAAAGAGGTGAGGAGTGATGCAGGGTCGAAGTCCGACGCTGCATCTGGCGCTAAGGGCTCACAGAGCTTGGAGCGTGAAGTGGAGGGGGCTGCTGCAAAGAACCGAAGGTTCTTCCGGAAGCGCCCCATATCGGGGGATGGCCTGGGGTCGTTCTCCGACGACGAGCTGGCCTCGGCCCGGAAGATCCCTACCAGCAAGCGGGGTGGGGGCCGAGACAGAGGAGTGGGGAGGGGGATCACCGCCCAGGAGACTGCCCAGCGTGCTGAGAGGCTTGCCGCGGAGGGGCGCCACCCCGGATCGATCAGCCGCGGGGCTGTCCTTTCGGGGTCTTCTGGCAGTGAGCTAGATTCGGAGCTGGACCTGGAATCGGAGCGAACGGCCAGGTTCGCAGAGGTCGTGGGAGCCGCAATCCGAGATGTGGCCTTGAAGAGGAATAAGTCCTCAAAAGACAAGGCCATATCGGAGACCACGGCCTCCATTATGGCAGCAGCGGAGGCTAATAACGTCGGGCCTCCGTCGGATGCAATGTCCGAGATGCGGGCGGAGGTCGCCCGCTTGAAAGCCAACATGGAGTTTCTCCAAGAGGAGAATGAGAAGCTCCGAGCGGACCTGGCCGGGCTCCAAGGAACCGGCCCCAGGAGAAGCCGCAGGGGGGGACGCAGCATGGACAAGGCCGGTCCCTGCCAGCAGAGGATCGGGTTCTGAACCTGGTGCGGCAGGAGCTGGCTGCCTTCCATCAACGGTTCTCTGTTTTGGAGGCCATCGTCCTGCGCCCCCGGCGAGCCAGCAGAAGGCGGCCTCATTTGCTGCCGCCGCGGCTGCCGTGGCCAAACCGGGTTCGTCGGGACAGGCCAATCGTGGGGCCATGGCAGAACCCGCAAAGTTGGCCCCGGCAAAACCGGTAAAATCGGCACCCAAAAGGAGCGGAGTGGCTGCACAGATAGCGAGAGCCTCAGCCCGGGTGGCGAGTCGGCCGCCTCAATCCCCCGAATCACCTGCGGCCGACGCCGAATGGCAAGTGGCTGGAGAGAAGAGGAAGGCGAGCAAGGCAGCAAGGGTGGCCAAAAGGAAGGCGAGGCGGCAGCGGCGCAAGAAGCTAAGCGTCGCGGCTAGACTCCACGCCCCGAAATCCGCAGCTGTAGTTATTACTCTACAACCGGCAGCGGAAAGGATGGGCGTGTCCTACCGCGACTTGCTCGCGAAAGCGAGGACGGCGGTGAACTTGGAGGAGCTCGGCGTCGCCGAGGGCATCCGTGTGAGGGTCACCGCGACTGGGGCCCGGATGCTGGAAGTTCCCGGTGCCGCCAGTGGGCCGACCGCTGACGCTCTGGCCGAAAGGCTCAAAGCTGCCTTAAATGCGGACGAGGCCCGAGTGTCCAGGCCCACCAAGTGCGCTGACATGCGCATTTTGGGCCTGGATGACTCTGTGACGGAGAAAGAGGTGGTGGCCGCCATCGCTAGGACTGGAGGGTGCTCTGCCGAGCAGGTGAGAGTGGGCACCATACGTCCTGACGTCACCGGGATGTGGGCCATTACGGTGAGCTGCCCCGTCTCGGCGGCCCAAAAAATAGCCGGGGAGGGTCGTAGGCTCTTGGTGGGATGGGTTTCCGCGCAGGTGAAGCTACTGGAACCCAGACCTCTGAGGTGCTTCCGCTGCCTTGTGGGCCACCACGTGGGAGCTCAGTGCACCTCGGCGGTTGACCGAAGCAACCACTGCTTCCGCTGTGGGCAACCTGGTCACAAGGCCGGCTCTTGCAATGCCACGCCACACTGCTTCGTATGTGCGGCAGCTGGCAAGCCGGCCGATCACAGGGCTGGGAGCAAGACCTGCGCTCCACCCGCCAAGTCCAGAGGTAGAGGCAAGCCCTCCACCGTCGCCGTGACCACCGCAACTGCAGCCGCCGCCACTGCTGCTGCCGATGCCGCTCCTACAGCTGTCATTGCTGCCGAACCCATCGCGGCAGGACCCAAACAGGGGATGCAAGAGGAGGCGGAAATGGAGTGCCAATAATGGCCCTATTACGCCTCCTCCAGGCGAACATCAACCACTGCGCTGCTGCTCAGGATCTGTTGCTCCAGAGCATGGCGCAGTGGTCGATTAACATCGCCGTGGTCGCTGAGCCGTATTTCGTCCCGCCCAGGGATGACTGGGTGGAGGACCTGAGCGGCTCAGTGACCCTAATTTCGTCAGCCGCCGCCGGTACCCCGTCCCTCGAGGGTGTCAAGAGGGGACAGGGTTGCGTGGCAGCACGGTTCGGAGAGATTGCCGTGGTGGGGGTATACTTCTCTCCGAACCGAACTCTCGCCGAGTTCCACAACTCCCTTGCGGAGTTGAGAATCGTCGTCGTCGGGTACCGCTTCCTCCCTGTGCTTGTCCTCGGGGACTTCAATGCCAAGAATGTGGCTTGGGGTTCCCGGTATACGGACACACGGGGCAGGATGGTGGAGGACTGGGCTCTGGAGACAGGCCTGGTCGTCCTAAACCGGGGTTCTGTCCCCACGTGTGTGCGGATGCAGGGCGAATCGGTGGTGGACATTTCGTTCGCCAGCGTCGCTCTGTCACCACGTGTCATCAACTGGCGCGTCATGGAGGAGGTGGAGACCTATTCCGACCACCGGTATATCCAGTTCGACGTCTCCGCCCAGACCTCAAGCGTGCCGGTCCGACAGACCCCGAGTGGTCCACGGTGGGCGCTGAAGCAGCTGGACCGGGAGCTACTCCTGGAAGCCTCGATCGTGCAGGCCTGGGTGCCATCACTGGACAGGCCTGCTGATATCAACGACGAAGCGGAGTGGTTCCGGGAGGCCATGTCCGAGATAAGTGACGTGGCAATGCCCCGGGTCCAGCTAGGACACGCCCGGCGCCAGGTGTACTGGTGGTCGCCGGATGTTACGGCTCTGCGCTCAAGCGGGCCAAGGGATTGGCCCGCGAGGAGTCGCTGGGGACCCTGAACAGGGATCCGTGGGGACGCCCCTACAAAATGGTGAGGGATAAACTCCGCCCATGGGCTCCCCCACTGACGCAGAGTCTCCGGCCGCAGCTCGTAGAGGACGTGGTGAGCGCTCTGTTCCCTTCGCGAGGGGACATACTCCCCCGCCCATGGCTCCGCCTCCTGCGGTGCCCAATGCGGACCACACTGCCGACGACGATGAAGCTTCGGAGGTGACCGAGGCAGAGCTGAGAGTGGCGGTACGCAGGCTGAATACCAAAAATACCGCCCCAGGACCCGACGGCTTACCTGGAAAAGCCTGGGTCCTGGCCTTGGAGGCTCTCGGGCCTCGACTAAGGGGGCTCTTTAGCGCATGCTTGGAGAGGGGCCAGTACCCACTTCGTTGGAAGACGGGGAAACTGGTCCTCATTAAGAAGCCGGGGCGCCCTGCGGACTCTCCGTCCGCTTACCGGCCCATCGTGCTGCTCGATGAGGTGGGCAAGCTCTTTGAAAGAGTCATTGCAGACCGCCTCGTTGAGCAGCTGGTGCGGGTGGGGCCGGATCTGGCGGAGAGCCAGTTTGGTTTCCGCAGGGGTCGCTCTACAGTGGACGCCATCATGCGAGTGCGAGCCCTCACGACGGGGGATGCAGTGGCCCGGGGTGGAGTCGTCTTGGCGGTGTCCCTAGACATCGCCAATGCCTTCAACACCATGCCATGGAGCTGCATCAGGGAGGCACTTCAGTATCACCGGATGCCGCCCTACCTCTGTCGCGTAGTCGAGGCCTATCTGACCGACAGGGCCGTCATCTACCCCGGTCACCAGGGAGAGTGGAACCGGCGAGGGATGTCGTGCGGTGTCCCACAGGGATCGGTCGTGGGGCCGCATCTGTGGGACATCGGGTACGACTGGGTGCTGCGCGCCGACCTCCCTAGTGGCGTCAGCGTGGTTTGCTACGCTGACGACACGCTGGTCCTGGCACAACGGAGGTCGCACCAGGCGGCGGCTGAAATAGCGACACGCGGGGTTGCAACAATCATCGAGAGGATCCGGCAATTGGGACTCGAGGTGGCCCTGCACAAGTCCGAGGCCATGTGTTTTCACGGTCCTCGGAACGCGCCACCACCGGGATCCCAAATAACGGTAGGAGGGGTTCACATCGGCGTCGAGTCGACGATGAAGTACCTGAGACTCGTCCTCGACAGCCGGTGGAATTTCGTCGAGCATTTCCGACGTTTGGCTCCCAGACTGGAGCGGGCGGGGGCTGCCCTCAAGCGGCTGCTGCCCAATCTAGGGGGTCCAAACGCCAAAGGCTCTACGCGGGGGTCGTGCGTTTCATGGCCCTTTACGGGGCACCAGTATGGGGGCGTTCCCTGAGGCGGCGACCAGCCCGCCGGTTGAACGCGTCCCAAAGGGTCATGGCCATCCGGCTGGTCCGGGGATACCGCACGGTCTCCGGTGAGGCGGCGAGCCTCCTTGCCGGATTGCCACCATGGGATCTAGAAGCAAAAGTCCTCGCGCAAATATGGGAGTGGCGCGAGGAGGCGAAATGCCGGGGCGAAACACCGTTGCCGCGACAAATCGCGGCTCGGCGGACAGAGCTCCGGCAGGATCTCATGGCGACATGGAGGGGGCGATTGTCGCAACCCAGTGCTGGGCACGCCACAATTGCGGCGGTAAGGCCCCTCTTTGAGGAGTGGCTTGAGAGGCGTCACGGCGTCCTCACCTTCCGCCTGACACAGGTCCTCACCGGACACGGCTGTTTCGGGAGGTTCCTGTTCAAGATAGGGCGGGAGGAAACGCCCGGGTGTCACCATTGTGTGGACCGCTCGGAGGACACGGTGGAGCATACAGTGGAGATCTGCCCTACCTGGGCGGAGCACCGCCGTGTCCTCATGGAGGCGATCGGCGGTGACGACCTCTTGCGTCCGGCCCTGGTCCAGGCCATGGTACGGAGCGAGAGGGCATGGGAAGCTGTCTCCTCCTTCTGCGAAGCAGTAATGCTCGCTAAGGAGGAGGCGGAACGCGTAAGGGAGACGCAAAGGAGACGCCCTCACGCCCCTAGGCACCGCAGGAGACGCCCCGGGCGTCGGGAGTCGCGAGCCGATTCCCGGCCACCGTAGGCGCGGGCTTGTGGACGGAGAGTAATGGGTAGCTCGCCGTCCGATAAGGACCAAGCCCGAGTTTACGGCGCGTAGTGTTCCACGCGCGCCTCAAAGAGATGTCAGTAAAAGTGACGGGGTCCGATAGGGCCGATGCCTGTCTGGGTCGCGGATAAATTTGAAATAGAGTTACCGCGGCCCTGGCACAAGCAACTGAAGGAACACGGGTGGGTTTTAGTCAGTAAAAGTCTGACATGCCCTCCCGCTTCACCCAGAGCGGGAGAAGTCATCGGATGATTTCCCACCCAAAAAAAAAAAAAAAAAAAAAGGTAGACTGCTAAAATCAGAACCGTTTCTTTTGGCTGTGCTATAGTCGGGTAAAAATGCCTCTATTTTGTCTAAATTTGTAAATTTTTTCTATTGCTTGTCACCTCGGTGAGATTATAACTTGAGTTTGAAAGTTTTTAGGTACGAAAAGTGACCAGCAGAAGATTTAGGGCTCTTTCAATTTATTCAAAAAGTCTTAGGTCTGCAATCCCCTAAGTAAACTAAAGCAAGTTTACTTAATACTGATGGATTCAGAGCTATCCGGCTAGTCATTATTTATGGAATGTTTGCGCGGTGTTTTACTCTTCATCTTAGTGGCGACCGCTTCCTGACCGAGGAAGCTTTGCGACGGCAACGGAAAGAATTAGTAGAAAAGATTGTAAGGCAAGAAATGAAGAAGGAAAGAAAAAGTACTTATTTGCCACAAAACGACATAAGTCATTGGTTGACCTGAGAAACAGTCATGAGGAAAATTTTGAGTACGTGGAAGGTCTTTGGGGTTGGGGGAAAATTGAAGGAAATACAGGTTTGGCTTCTGTGAAAAACTAAAAACACTGATTAGTAGATTCTTAATTTAAATTTTCTATATAGATTGTGATTATGATGAAAGAAAAACATTAAGAAAAACGTGTAAATAAAAAACCAAAAGGCGGTGGCTTTTTGGTTTTTTATAATATACGCAAAACGGTCATCGCTCAGCATTATGCTGGGACTTGCGTGCAAGACAAAGCCACAGCGCTGGTTTTCAGCGAGCGCTTAAAATTTTTCACAGGCGATTGGCAAGATATTAAAACCCAACTGCTAAAATCAATTATCTGAAAGGAGAAAAATAAGTACCTGATATAATTTATACATTCAATACTATGAGGTGCTGCAGGTGGGGACAAGCAAAAATTATAGAAAAACCGACCAAAACTTCGTTTGTCACCGCTAGCAGTCGGGTTTTTTGTTTTTATTTTTATTTCAGACTTTTTAGTTTTGAGTATGAACGAGTTCTCCAAAATGTTAAGTGGTAAAGGATTTTTTATTTTGCTATCAAAGTTATGCTTATCTTGAATTTGTGCCAAAATAGGAACATAAAAGTTTTACCATATATATATTTTTGGAATGGCCTATGTAATAGCTTTCATTTGATACCAATATTGATAGGATAACGAAAAATAAAATTATAGCACCCCCTTTGTTTTTAGGGCGCCATTTAAAAAAAATATGTAGCCTATGTCACTCCCACAATTGAGACAAATCGAACGACACCTCATATGTCATAATCCGTCAAGCCGTTTGAGCTGTAGAGCGTGTTATAGAAATGGACATACATAAGTACATACGCTCGAAAAACATTATCCCTCTCGCAGTTGGGTAAAAAGAAGATGAAATGTTTCTTTTAAACTTAAGAATCAAAATCCTGATCCAACATGATACCTTGTGCGCCTCTGGTATAATATATATAATGAATCGAATTAATTTTTGTATCATTCTATTCTATTCTACACCGTGAAATTTAAGTGGTTGTTTTCCCGCGGCAGAACGACTTGCCTTAAGGAGTACTTTCGAAACATAGAGTTAAAGTAAAAAAATAACGATGTTTTTGTTTTAAAATAATTAAAAAAAAAAACATAAACTCGAAAAAGTGAGTAACAATAGTAACTTGTAGGTACTAGGTACTACGGTGAATAATACGGTGGTGACGCGAGTAGTACCTAGTACCTACAAGTTACTATTGTTACTCACTTTTTCGAGTTGATGAATATTTTTTAAATTATTTTAAAATAAAAACATCGTTATTTTTTTACTTTAACTCTATGCTTCGAAAGTACTCCTAAAGGCAAGTCGTTCTGCCGCGGGAAAACAACCACTTAAATTTCACGGTGTATAAGCAACCATTCTGCTGTAGTTCTTGTTATTAAAGTCTATAGTCATCAACACAAGACTTATGAGGCAGCGCACAAGAAGCGATTTGCTGAACAATATCATAATGCATAAACCTACTACTTCCCTAACCATACACTATCTAATACCTCTCGTAAACTTTACTCTCTATAAAATTACGTTCATAATTCATAAACATAACCTATAAAATATGATACATTTCTGCACTATCCATACAATACTCGGATTTACATTTAATGAACTTCATATATCTGTTTACAATCATATTTATTCTGTTAATAGAATTCTTGGTTCATATTTGCATACTTTATGCTCTCGATACACCACGTAATCAAAAACCTACCTCGCTTTCACAGCTTTATGATTGAATTTGCAGTGGTTGATGGTCTTCATTGGAAATGCATTGTAAGATGAGTTTCTGATTTGCCGTGTTCCCAGATTATACATGATGTTATGTAACTTTTATATGGATTTGAAAATAGGCATCTTACGGTTTTGCTCTTGTGGGTATAAATTATTTATTCTATGAGTGTATTATAGATTTGAATAGAAAGGTTATGGTATATTAGTGTTTAGCCCTTGAATTGAATGTTGCGTTGTTGGCTCATTAATTTAGGTAGTGGTAGGTGCTGTTTTTCCGCCATCATTTGCGTTTAAGGGTACACTAGTCGACGGCACGAACTATTTTGTGCGCGGGGTTAAAATGCATTTTATATCAACCGACAACACGTGCGGAAGAGATAGATGCTGTGATGAGCAGTAGGAAGCTAGTTCGCGTACGAATACACACTTTTGCAAATTTGTAGCGAAATGGATAATGATTTAGGACGAAATCGAGCGCGCGAAATTTTATAAACAGACCTTTGGCAGTCTAGATATCATGAAAAAACGACTCAATCTATCTGTTCAAAATAAAATTATTTGCATTGTTGAACTACTAATCTATCCCTGTATGGAGGCCGTTTTGCAATTTTCCGCCTTCTTATGGTATTTATTCGCGCCCAAAAATGCTTTTGAATTAGTGTCGAAATGTGGAACTTGCGACGCTCATAACTTTCAAATATTTTATTTTTTTACTTTTTTGCTTCCATACAAGGCTAAATAATGATGAGACAATTTTATTTTGAACGTACATCGTCAAACAGTGGAATAATCCCTAGACTACGTTTGTATGGAAGAATTTTCGACTAGTGTAACCTTAAGATTCATAG
The DNA here is from genome assembly GCA_948252205.1 of Orthosia incerta. Classification (NCBI taxonomy): domain Eukaryota; kingdom Metazoa; phylum Arthropoda; class Insecta; order Lepidoptera; family Noctuidae; genus Orthosia; species Orthosia incerta. Next base: position 34,085,600 of record OX411743.1, read on the forward strand.
AGAGACCAACGTCAGGCAGCTTCTGTCTGGCACATTGCTAAAATTGACCTTTTTAGCGTACCTGTGAGGCACACACTGCTTATTATTTGTAGAAAGAATTTTTTATAGTATTTTGTTTGTGTGTGTTGAGCTGTGTGAAATAAAAGTTTTTCATTTTTTTTTAAGGTTGTTGAAAAAAAACAAAACTAGCAAAATTAGCGGAACAAGAAAAAACATTGTAAACGTATTTTTTTTACCGTTACAGTCTGGTTTTTATTTTGTTTTATAATAAAACCAAATATGCCTAATTGATAAAACAATTGAAAATCACCTTTCATGCGTTTGTTTAAACTTTATTCGAACTTACAACATTTTGAGAGAATTTCGCTTATTGCCACTATAGGGATATGTTTAAAAAAAATGTTTTTTCTTATTAATATACTGAATTATTTGTTTTATTTTAACTTTTAGATCTTTTAAGAAGTTAAGGACGACATTGTGGCCATCTTAATACAAACTGAGAGGGCCAGGGCACTTGAGATGAGGAGAAATGATCAAACCTACGTGCATATTTCATCGTTTACCTGTTTCAACCATTTATTACAGTTTCCAATCATTCAGAGAGACTAATATTTTTGGGAGAAAATTGAGACATGGCAGAAAACCCGTACTTCTTACAGAAATAATCATTTCATTCAGACTCGCGTTCGCAAAAACTTGCGTTTAAAGGCCGTTTAAGCACGAAATGAGCTGGTGGAAGTTCGAGGTGCAACAGTAAGTGAGCTTACGGTACATAAGAGGTTTAAGGAAGCTGGTTTTGGTTCGTTTGTGCCCGCCAAAGGTCCATCACATGAGGCACACTCCTTAGAAACAGTACAACTTTTGCTAGAAAACATCAACTTTGGGCAACGGACTAATGGAGTAAAATATTGTTTATTGATGAGTGTGGAAGTCATTTAAATGGAATTGACGGACTGCATTAAATGTCTTATCATGAACAAGAACAACATAATCTGTATTTTTTTAAAACTACTGTGGCATATGTTAGAGGAACAATATTGAATTCAGGTAGGGTATGTTTTGGAGCTCGTACGAACGTGGTGGTAATCGTTTATGGTTATCGTGAAGTAAGTGGCTACCACAAATTCTTTGCACTTAAACTGGAGGAGGAAGTGTTTGGGAATGAGTGATATTCGCGGAATATAAACAGTTTCAACTACTCCTAAGCCACACCCTGTGAGAACTTTGGCTTTGAAAATATTTCTCTGAAGAGCAATTCCTTAAGTTAGGTTCCAGTGCACCGATCTCCTACGAGGCGGCTTGCGTACTGGCCGGATCCCCGCCCTGGGACCTGGAGGCGAAAGTACTCGCGTCACTATATCGGTGGCACGAGGAAGCGCGGGCGCGGGGCGAAGGGCCGATGCAGCGACATATGGAGTTGCATCAGTCTCAGTTCCACGAGGTCCTGGTGGCGGAATGGCGGGACAGGCTTTTACACCCTACCGCCGGCCTCGTCGACATCGAGGCGGTCCGGCCGGTGCTCGAGCGCTGGCTCGGGAGGAGGCTCCCTGTCGTTTCGGGTGACGCAGGTGCTCTCGGGGCATGGTTGCTTCGGGAAGTACCTGTGTCGCATAAACAGGGAGCCGGAAGCCCGGTGTCACCACTGCGTCGTCTGCCAGGAGGTCACGGCGCGGCATACGCTGGCAGAGTGTGCCGCTTGGGAGGAGCCAAGCCGTGCCCTCATCTTAGAAGTAGGCAGTGACCTGTCACTGCCGGCCGTGGTCGAGTCTATGGTCGGCAGCGAAGAGTCCTGGGACGCGGTGGTATCCTTCTGCGAAACAGTTTTCTCGCAGAAGGAGGCTGCGGAGAGGGAGAGGGAGATTTAATCCGCTCACCCGATCCGCAGCAGACGCACCGGGCGTCGGCGGAGGGCGGACAACGCCGTCTTCCGGCCCCCCTAAATGGGTCCTGGGGCGACGGAGTCCGCGGAGGTGATCTTTAATAGTGCTTCCCACGACGATAACACCGTCCAAGTAGACTAGGCAGGCGTCTCCAATTAATCCAGTAAATTCCCGCTAACTCAAAGGTGGCAGGAGCATTAAACAATCCAAATGGCATAGCGTTGACTTGACACTATCCTTTGCGTGTAGAGAACCCTGTCTTTTCCTTATCTCGATGGTATCTTCAAATCTAAGGTAGGAAACAACTTCATTCCCGTTCGCGTATCCAGCGTTTCATCGATCTTGGGCAATGAATAACTGTCTTTAATAGGTTACACAGAGCGCATGCTGCCGTCTTTCTTCTTCACCAACACAACCCGGTTAACACCATGGACTGAACGAAGGCTTAATCACGCCGTCCTTCACAAGTCTTAGTAGCTGGTGAACTGGTACCTCATTACCTCATTAATTATGTATTGAACTAACGCTAAATAATAATTATGCGAGTAGCCCGATGCCGTTGCATTCAGGACCGTTACAAACTTCGTTCAATTTAATTGTAAAAGTTATAGAAATTTGAGCTTATTTGTATAGATACTACAAATATGGACAGTAGATACATAGTAAATGTTTTAATCTATTGCTCAACATAAAGCAATCCCAAATTGTATCAAAGCCTATATTTTATCTTAAAAGAAAATATCACAAGTACAAAAATTTTTTGAGCAAAACAGACGTTTCACACAAAAAAATATTTTTATATTGCTAAACGGACACTTTCCGAAACGTGGCACCTTTGTCTTAAAAATAATTTACTTGTTTTTTTGTAAGCGATACGGACGCATTCCCAAATGTGGCCCTGTTGCCCAAAAGATTCACTCACAACTTTTCGCGTTGTGGCCCTTTATCACAAAACTGTCATGCACTTGCGTCGACAGATCAAAAGATGGCCGCTTTGCTCGAAACTTATCCATCAATACGTGAAAATGCTTAAAGGGCGCATGCATAAAGGACATGGTTAAATAAAGTATGGACGATTGCCCTAGCAATGTATAACTATTTTAACTAGTAATATGTAATGCTGAATAGCTGAATATTAGTATTTCGTAAAAAAAAGTTACAGACACTTTTTATATCGTCATAATTCTGAAAATAACATCGTAGAAACTCCTACATTAATAGGTATACAAACTTGTAAAAGAATAAGATTTTGCTATGATACTTTATTAAGGCGTTTAGAGGAGCTCGTGGCTTAATAATAACAGCCGCACAGGTCGATCTTCAAGGCTAAGCAACGCTAGCCAAGGTCATTCCGTGGTTCCATCGTGTACATAGCGAGTTTCCTTCGTGCCTTGGAAAGCTAGATAAGCCGTTGGTCCCGGCTGTCATTTGAAGATCTATCATCTGTCAATACGCAATTAAAACTTAAGATCATATTAGTAGGCTCTGTAATTACATACTTAATACCCGGCGAAAGGAACATCGTTCAAAGTCCTAACATGATTTTTTTATTTGGTTCTAATCGAATTAAGTGTAATCTATTACTAATCGAATTAATTGTATCTATTTATGTGCCGTTTCTTTCCAGATTTTGCTTATAATTTCTAGAAATCAGATCAATGCAAAGAAAACAACATCTATGGTTCTATATCTAATGTTTTAAGATGTATAGCGAAAGGTACAAAAATAAATAATAATGAATACTGTTCGTTTCGACTTACGCAAATGTCTTTAAAAGTAGGTTTATTGACTGCAATTTTTCATAGAACGGAATCTTATGTTATTCTTGTGAAACAAAAACATGAAAAATCTTTTAATTATTTGATTAATTTGCAAAAGTTCTAGAAGAATAATAAAACTGTAATAATCAATTAATGAATATTTGAATGTTACGAGCTAGTGAAAAAATTCTATAGATGCTAAGGGCAGTTGTTTAGCCATGTCCTTTGAGATTAAGAGGCTGATTTTGACAAGTGTCTTCGTGAAATATGAAAATAAGGATGATTTTGTTTTTTTTTTTTAATTTAAAGTGATTTTGGATAATTTGGATTTATGGCACTTTAGTTTAGCACAAGCAATACACATATTGCTATACATTGGCCAGCCCATAAATATTTTGCAATATTTTTTCTTGAGTAATAACAATCTTGCGCTAAACAGACTTTTAGAGAAAGTTTTGCATTATTTTTGTCCTCTTTTTTCCAGGCCCGCGCTAAACTAAAGAAGAAAACACACATAATGCAACATTGCTTATCCCCCAAGGCTAATAGTGTGACAATTTATAGCCTATATTATGTTGCTCTGATCTCTTAGAAATGTATGTGCAAAATTTGAACAGAATATGTTCAGTAGTTTTGGCACCAATTGAATGCATTGTAGCAGACAAACAGACACAACACTAAAAAAAAATTGCTTCAGTATTCTTCATATACCCCGTAGCTTTAAATATTTCTCTAGACTCGTACAGATAAGGCAGTTTAGAAATCTAATAGTGCGTTCGTAATTACGCCGCCAATAAAAAGCTTTTTTTAATCTGAGCATTCCGAGACTAAGAAATCCTCTGGATACCGTTCGGACCTATGTTTCTATGAAAGGTGTTGGCCGGTCTAAACACTTTAATTTAATAATACCATAGATGGGAGACAATAATAACAACGTGGAATTTAACACCCATAGCACTGCTTTTATAATTAGGAATTTCTAGTTTTCCATAACCGTTTTAGAAAACTAGCTAGCTAGCGTAATGACAAGTATACAGGGTACCGGAAAAGTGCGATCATATTTTAAAAAGTGTTACTACCCACGTATATGACCAACTTTCTGGAAGGATATCGTAGTAGATACATTCTCAAAATAAAAAGATACCTATCTCTCATAGGAATTTTGGTCAGCTAACGTCAACTTTTTATGGCAAATACATTAATTTTTTGAGAATTATTTATGACTTCCTTGGAGAAACTTGTTCATATACACGGGTAGAAGCAGTTTACAAATACTTTTATATTTATACTTTTCGTTTCATACACTCTGAATAAAGTACATGATATACATGATATAGACTAAAATACGTTTCATGGTCGGCCATGGAAAGCAGAAAGCATTACTATATTTCAGTAATGCTTTTGATACTGTTGATTTCGACGTTTTGCTTGGCATTTTATGCTCTCTTTATGTATGTCCATCGGTGATTGACTGGTTTCGAAGTAACCTGTTCTGGTATGTAACGTATATGCATCGGAGAGAACTTGTCTTTCTGATGTAGTACTTCTGCTGGGGTACCGCTGGGTGGCCTTTTATCTCCTTTGCTTTTCGCAGTTTTTATAAATTCAATAACCAATGAACTAATTACTTCCTACCATCTCTATGCAGATGATCTAAAATTTATTCGCGTGCTTCTTTGGGAAATTCTACCGAGACTATCATTACCATTAATTGATCGAATTTGATCGGATCTGGCTCGCATTTGTGATTGGCAAGAGGGCTTATAGTCAACCCTATAAGAACGCAGGTTATAGTAGTGAGCATCGAGAATGGTTCCAAGGATCGACTGGACGTCTCTTCACCAAGATTTTTTTGACAATTCAGTTATTCCCTTCGGCAAAAAAGTTAAGAACTTGAGGATATTCATTGACGAGAAAATCTCTTGGACTGCCCAACTGCAGGAAGTAAGCCGCAAGTTATTTGCATCTGCTACAATTTTGAGGAGACTGCGGCATTTTCTTCCGTTGCCACCAAGATTATGCTTCTTCTTCCCATTAAGATCTTGATTATGCTGAAGCCAGCTATCTTGACCTTACTCATGAACAATTCGATGAAAGTGAGTGGCTTCAATTTTATTATATAAGGTTCAAATTCGGTGTGCGCAAATGTTCACGTTCATTCATTGGTTCACGGCAAACTATTTGGTACTAAATGAGAAAAAAAACAAATGTATTAGATTTAAATTGCGGAATGTCAGAAGTAGCGAATATGCCACATCATATTGAATGGAGAAAAGCTGGACTATGTAAATCAAACAGTTTTACTAGGAATCACTCTAGACGACAAATTAAAATGGGGACCTCTCATAACATCTCTTGCGCGTCGGCTGAGCTCAGCTGCTTTTGCTGTTAGAAAGATAAGACAGTTAAAGGATGTAGAAACTGCACGTTTGGTCTATTTTAGTTACTTTCACAGCATTCGCGAGTCCCAGCATTATGCTGAGCGATGACCGTTTTGCGTGGTTGTGACGCATACTCTGTATTTGTATTTAAGTTTTTTCTTTGTTTTTTTAAGGTATGCGTCTTGCCTGGTGCAAGTAAACGTTTTTTTCTTTCTTTCTTTCATTATGTTTTAGGTCCCGACACATAGCAAAATTTAAATTTTGCTGTGGGTCGGCTGACATTGAATCAATATTTATATTGCAAAAGAGAGCTATCCTAGCCATATAAAAGTTAAGTCACCGATAATCTCTTAGGGAGCTACTTAGAAAGATTAATATTATGACAGTTTCCTGCCAATTCATTTATGAAAATATCATGTATGTAAGTAAAAATATACATCTCTTTAATAACGTTAGTGGTAGACATAATTGTAATACTAGAAATAAAGATAAGTAAGATCAACTATCTTATAGATTAGCTAAAGTACACACATCTTTCATGGGGTACTATGCTAAATTCTATAACAAAATACCTTGTGAGATATTAAAATTAAATGAAAGAATATATAAAACTATTGTAAAAAGCACAGTTTGTAAACAATATTATAAATTAGATGATTATATTCAAGATAACAATGCTTGAAAACATGCTGCTCCTGCCCCATAGAGCAATCTTCAGTGTAGGTAAAATCAAGCTGGTTAATTTGTATTATATTCATAGATAACATGAATGAAATTGACTCGCACACTGTTCCGTTGTTGTTGAATTAGGTAATTTACATGCAATATTAGTAAGTATGTGAGAACCGTGTTCCTATGTATCAAGTGAAGGAATTTACCTGTTAGTACTTGTAATACTTTATACCTATACGTAGTAAAGTAGTGCTGAATGCATCGTCCTCACGAATATGAATTTATGTATATATATAAACGTTGTAAAACACTTTTATTTAAAGAGTAAGCATGGATTTCCTTGTCTGTTCTTCTCCATAACAAGCAACTTTTCCGAACGGACGGTAGAATCAATTATTATTACCTTTAAGTTTATATTTTTGTCGTTCAAAAATGCCGCTTAATGGCCTTGTTGAAATAAAGAATTTTCGTCTTTGTCAAAAATCAACATGTTACCGATTTCCGTGTGAAGCTCAAGTGGTTGCCATTTCGCGTTCGCCGGAGTGCTCATATTCTTTCTCTTTTATATAATGTGCTCTTTACACCTTCCACTCCTCTTTACCTCATCGCTTACCATCAGACGAGAAAGTCGTCAAACGGGAGCTAATATATTATAAAAAGGGTCGTTTTCATTTTAACTGCGATTCAAACACGAAAACTCTTAGGTTATCAGATAATTTGCGTCTTAAATTGCCAATGCATTCCACTTCTTTCTTGGATAAATCCTATACTGTCGGGAGGTTCCTGTTCAGGATTAGGCGGGAGGAAACGCCAACGAATGTCACCATTGTTTAGATCGCCCGGAGGACACGGTGGAGCATACGGTGGAGATCTTGCCCGCTTGGGCTGGGCACCGCCGTGTTCTCGTGGAGGCGATCGGTCGTGGCAAACTCTTGCGTCCGGCCCTGGTTCAGGCCATGTTACGGAGCGAGAGGGTACTGGAATCTGTCTCCTCCTTCTGGGAAGCAGTAATGCTCGCGAAGGAGGAGGCGGAACGCGTGAGTGAGACGCAACGAAGACGCCCTCACGCCCCTAGCCACCGCAGGAGACGCCCTGGTCGTCGGGAGTCGCGAGCAGATTCCCGGCCACCGTAGGCGCGGGCTTGCGGACGATAAGGACAAGGCCCGAGTCGACGGCGCGTTGTGTTCCACGCGCGCCTCAAAGAGATGTCAGCAGAACTGACGGGGTCCGCGAGGACCGATGCCTGTCTGGGCCGCGGATAAATTTGAAAAAGAGTTACCGCGGCCCTGGCTCAAGCAACTAAAGGAACACGGGTGGGTTTTAGTCAGTAAAAGTCTGACACGCCCTCCCGCCTCACCCAGAGCGGGAGAAGTCATAGGATGATTTCCCACACAAAAAACAAAAAAAAAAGGCTATGGTATACATTGCTCGATCCAATAAAACGCGATCAGTCGTTACTTGTATTTCAAGGGCTCGTAAAAGACCATTCGCTGTGATAATGCTCATGCTATTTTGATATAATGAGCGATGATTGTCGGTAGTCATCATTCACTTTTATTGCCTATACATATATGAGTATGTATGTATTTAAGTATCTATTATTTAGCATATGTATGTATTTGTGTATCTATTATAATATAATGATATTTCTCTATCTGCCAGAGGAGCTCGTGACTAAATAATAACAGCCGCACGGGTCGATCATCAAGGTTAAGCAACGCTTGACGAGGTCGGTCCGTGGATGGGTGACCATTTCACATATCCAGTTTCCTCCGTGCCTCGGTAACCATGTTAAGCCGTTGGTCCCAGCTGTCATTTGAAGATCTTTGACAGTCGTTACGGGTAGTCAGAAGCTTGAGATCTGACACCAGTGTTGCCAAGGGGTACCGTGTTACCCAGTTACTGGGTTGTGGAGGTCAGATAGGCAGTCGCTCCATGTAAAACACTGGTACTTAGCTGAATCCGGTAAGACTGGAAGCCGACCCCAATATAGTAGGGAAAAGGGCTAGGCAGATGATGATTTATCTACCTGTCAATAATGGTAATGTTATTTGTTACCAATAACAACCCTATTTTATGTCCAGGCAATGTCCATTCCAGGTTGTCTGAAAGAGATCGCGGAATGCGATAAGGCCGCCCGTTGTATTTATTTAAGTTTTACGTTACCATTTCTTTGTTATACTCTGGTGTACAATAAAGTACCTATATATGAATAAAATACAGTATATGTTTTTAATTAAAAACTCCACTGCACTGTGGATCGGCAAATTTTGCCGGTCATCCATTGGGACCATTGACCATCATTGTGGGGAGGCAAAAAATGCAGGTGTTCCCGCGCTACAATATTATTCTGGGGAATGGTAGATTCCGCATGCGGGAGCGTGTTTTCGTGGCGTGGCAGTAGACAAGGATGGTAGAAATGCATGCAAATAACCAGCAACACCGATCCTCGCTACTTGATGATTTTTTTTTTGCTTCGGACCTGTCAAAGCGCGTTCGCGGTGTTCCGACCGGTCGGCGATGGTTATATTTTCGAGTTTATGGTGAATTTAGTGCTGTGGGTGTTAAAATATCATGGAATAATAAGTGATGAAGTGTTTTTACTAGCGTGATTGTGTATGTGTCGTGAATTCCAGCAGAAATACGTTCCCATTGTAATTTGTCGTCTAGAGTGATTCCCAGGAACACTGTTTGATTTATATAGTCCAGCTTTACTCCATTCAACATGATGTCGCATTTGCTACTTCTTACATTCGGCAATGTGAATCTAATACATTAGGTTTTTTTTATTTAGTACTAAATTGTTTGCTGTGAACCAATTTTGGACCTGATGAATAGAGTTATTCATATCATCAAGATTTTGTGACCGCCGATCTATTTTAAATATCAAAGATGTGTCCTCAGCAAATAACATACATTATGTAATAATTGGGGCAAATCGTTAATGTAAACTAAAAAGAAGAATGGACCCAATATAGAGCCTTGAGGAACGCCCATTGTCATTTCAGACTCTAGTGAGTTTACGCTGTTTACCTGAACTTACCAAATTTATAACTTGCGGCCTTTTATTTTTGATCAAAGTAAAACTTTACATTCCAGGTCCAATTCTAACAAATAGAACTCAAGTCCGTGTTACGTAAACTACAAAATCTATTTTGAAAGTTCATTCTCTTTGAGATGGTGCGAAGTTTCCAATAAAAGTTCCGCCGGAGCACTACTCGATCGGTGGCCACTTTTGCCGAAGTTATCTGATGATTCAGAGTACCTATCCAGGTGGTTTTGATAGCTATCTTTTGAGTGCCAAGATTTTAAATGGGATTTCCAGTAAGTAAAGATGTAAGTGGGAACCCAAGAAATTGATCTGAGGTGGGCACTTGAGTTTTGGATAAAAGACGATACCTAATCTTGATTTAATTCACTTTCACTTGCTTAAAATTTAGTTTAGGACAGTCACTAAATGGCGGACCGCGATCCAGATCCGGACTTTCCGTGACTGATCTTTTCCGTGTGGACCTTACGTAAACAGTACAATATAATTTACTTGTGTTACTTGACTACGTACTTTATCCCACGCTTTGTCTTTACTGCCGTCGATTTGATAACGGAAGAGATAGTGGTTCAGAAAAATAAATTTCGGAGAAGAACATCTCCAAGATTTAATGACAATAGCCTGCACCAACTTTAGTCCAAACTTCGGACGCATAGTCCAAGGAAAAAATTAACTTATGCACATTAATATAAGAAAAAAAAAACTGCTAACCTTAATAAGGGAGGGGGTTTTAAACCTTACGGACCGCGTTGATCATATTATTTATAAAAAACCGGCCAAGCGCGAGTCGGACTCGCGCACGAAGGGTTCCGTTTCATTATCGCAAAAATAAAAACCGCACAAAAATCACGTTTGATGTATGGGAGCACCACTTACATATTTATTTTATTCTGTTTTTAGTATTTGTTGTTATAGCGGCAACAGAAATACAACATCTGTGAAAATTTGAATTGTCTATCACGGTTCATGAGATACAGCCTGGTGACAGACAGTCAGACAGATGGACCGCGGAGTCTCAGTAATAGGGTCCCGTTTTTACCCTTTGGTTACGGAACCCTAAAAACGAACCCCAAATGAAAGTAATTGGTGACCCCTGGTTATCCATACTCTTTTTAACATTAATTATTTAATTTGAGCTGCCGACATAATTTCGATGCTTTTATCCAAGGTTTTAGTTGCATAATCAGTCTATAACGTTCACAGTTTTTTGCTGCTGGGACACAAGCCTATTCCCTGTGACCATAATTCACCATGCACTTGGGCAAAGCGCGAGGTGTTGGATGTCCAGGATTTCATATACTCATCTATACTAATATTATAAAGAGGAAATATTTTTTTGTTTGTTTGTTTGTACCGAATAGGCGATGACCTGGTGAAGGTTGCAGGAATCCGCTGGTTGCGGGATGCACGGGACCGGTCAATGTGCCGACGCTTTGGGGAGGCCTATGTCCAGCAGTGGACGTCTTTCGGCTGATATGATGAGGCTCCGAAACTACTGAACCGATTTAAAAAAAATCTTTCACCAATAGAAAGCTACATTATTCCTGAGTAACATAGGCAATTTTTTTTATCCCGAAAACGGGTCCTGTGGGGTGGCCCACGAGAGCGAAGCCGCGGGCAACAGCTACAACAGCAGTCTTTAATAAAATATATCACACAAAGTGTCTGGCTGGGTTCTAATCCACAATGCAATTAAATCAGGGCTGTTTACACCGGGCCAACACCCATCTGCTCTTAGATTTTTGGTAATAGTGTAATTTCACAAAATCTTATCACTTTTAAGTAACAGTAACATAATACAAAATCACTCGTAGATTTCTATCAAAAACTTCCCTATTCATACCAAAAATAAAATAGGGTGATTGCAATACTTTTGCAAATAATACATTGAAATTCAGCCTTGGCAACCATTTTGCTTCGCACATGCACTTGAATCAATCGATGCGCACTGAATTTATGTTGATTCGAAATTAATATCTGATTCATACGGCGTTTAATTACTCTTATTAATGAGTAACCTGGCAAAGAGATGCAGTTTTTAATTGATAACATTTTGTTATTATTAAATTCATGGAAAAAAACTCCAATAATTGAGTATGGAGTATTTATCATGCTGTATAAGCCTGTGTATGTATCTAGTCATTTTTAGGGTTCCGTACCCAAAGGGTAAAAACGGGACCCTATTACTAAGACTTCACGATCCGTCTGTCTGTCTGTCCGTCTGTCACCAGGCTATATCTCATGAACCGTGATAGCTAGACAGTTGAAATTTTCACAGATGATGTATTTCTATTGCCGCTATAACAACAAATACAACAAACGTGATTTTTTTGCCGTTTTTTGCTCGATATTAATAACGGCAACAGGTAGACGCTTGAAATATTCACAGAATATTTAGTTGTATATTCACTTAAAAAAATTATTGTTATTAAATTAAAATAAAAAAAATTAAAGGGGGCTCCCATACAACAAACGTGATATTTTTGCCGTTTTTTGCGATAATGGTACGGAACCCATCGTGCGCGAGTCCGACTCGCACTTGGCCAGTTTTTTAAACTCCGGTGGAAAAAGCGAGGTGTCATAAGTTTGATATGTGTATCTGTGTATTTGTGTTGTCTGTGGCATCATGACCGCTCTGCCAAGAGTGTACCGACGAAGAAGAAGAAGAGTGGCATCATAGCTCCTAAACCGATAAACCGATTTTGTTTTGTTTTTATGACTTTTTTGAGAGTGTTTTAAACTGTTTGATGAAAATCGGCCCAGCCATTCACAAGCTATTATTATTATTATATTCTTTATTGTACAACACAAAAATATATACAGGACAAACAATCATAAAAGCAAGTGTACAATGGGCGGCCTTATCGCACAGGGCAATCTCTTACAGACAACCTTAGGATGGACTGAACGAGAGGAACGGAATTTAGGGTTGTCAGTGTACAATATATCTTAAATAATAATACTTAGACATCATCATCTCATCTGCCTAGCCTTTTCCCAACTATATTGGGGTCGGCTTCCAGTCTTACCGGATTCAACTAAGTACCAGTGTTTTACATGGAGCGACTTAGACATAATAACATAAAATACATACATACATAATATACTAATAAATAACAAAAACATCACAGAGAAAGGAGAAGACTAATCATAGTGAAAGGAAATGCTCCTTCACCATTTTTTTGAATGTTGGTAAGGATTGAGCACGTCTCACTTCAATAGGTAATGCATTCCACAAACGAGCTGCTTGAACTGTAAAGGATTTGTCAAAGAGCTATCCTCATTTTGCTCTTTGAATTAGGGTATTTTCGCAAGATATCGTGTTATAATTACCAGTTTCAATCGACAATCGACTCTGTAGTTAAGCAAGAAAAGCATGGTTTAATAAACCTCAGTGGCTTTTAATGTTTTTTTCCTTATAAGTACGTAGAGCGGCCGTCTATCTGATTACCACAACCCAATTACTGGGTAGCACATGAAGAAAATAACAAGTTTCAAGAGTATTTTTTTCTGTTTACTTTCTTTTTTCGTTCAAAAAGTAAAATGCCTTTTGTCGCGTTATAAATCAAATATCACACCATTCTCAAGACATCTCTTGTTGAAGTATATTTTTCATGTAAAAGTGCAGCTTCAGATACAGAACACTGTTTACAGCTCGCATCTGCATCTGATACGTACCTCTGTACATAGTGAATTCGCACACGACCTGAATTTGAAGTAGCTCGGTGCTTCATATTATTGGATTATGTGCTCCCTTGTGAAATTGCAACTGTGTACGTTGGCGGAATTCTGCTAGACCGTCCTTTGAGCAGCGGGTAGTTATTTTTTTGGGCCAATCTAGAAGAAGAATGTTGAGTAGAATTTTCAATTCTTTCTGTTTAGCTATTAGTACAAAAGTGGTACTTTAACTGTGTGGGTACATGATATTATAAAAACTTTATATGGAAAAGATCAAATAAGTTACTAATTTAATTTAAAACCTACTTATCTATTTTCAGAGATGCACTCAAAGTTTTAGTACCAATAAGGATAGTACCTATAATCTGTGTAGATTAATAAAATTAAAAAAAAGTTTAAATGTTTCTTTTGAATATGTTTCGGTCCCGGGTCAGTCACGGTTTTAATGGGTTTTTCCTTATGGAATTTTTCAGTAACAGCTTAGTCTGGATTTGTGCCTGGTTAAAGCTACCTGTCCACTTGAGCGGAGCGGAGTCGCGGTGCGGAGTCGCGGAGCGGAGTAGTGGAGTGGAGTAGCGGAGCGGAATATCGGAGCGGAGTAGCCGATTGTGTTTTTTTATACGCGGAGCTCGGTTGGACTCGTTTCTCCTCTCCGTTTCCACGCTCCGCTTCCCCGCTCCGCGTAAATTTATATGAGTTTTGAAACTAGTTTTCAAATCCCTGTCCACTAAAACGGAGCGGAGTTTTATGCAACCCGTTTGGTTGGCTGCGCACCTCATATTTCCGCTCCGCGCGAAGTGGACAGGAAGCCTAAAGGCAATAAGCTCGCCCGCTATGACGTTACACATAACTCGTGAAATGCGGGTATACTAAGGCGTTGGCATATGACAATGTTCATCATCATCTGCCTAGCCTTTTTCCAACTATATTCGGGTCGGCTTCCAGTCTTACCGGATTCAGCTAAGTACAATATATAGGACCAACGGTTGAACGTGCTTTCCGAGGCACGGAGGAAACTCGGTATGTTGAAATGGTCACCAATGAAATGTCAATGAAATTGAAAAAATTGAAATTGTCACATATGACAATTTTCATCAATGAAAATCATTCCGCGCTGAATCTAATTTAAAGTTTCATTCATATTAGAATGATATGAAAGTCATTTACAGTGATAGCCTCAAGGGCACCATAATAGTACTATAGTATTATGGCGCATGTATTCCTCGAAGAGTTGAGTAGTAGTGCACCTATAGGTGCACTTCTACTCAACTCTTCGAGGAATACATGATATTATGTTACGGGTATTCCTTTCAATCAATAGTGGTAGTTGCATTGCTGTATACGTATAAAGGTCAACAACCCTACCTCTCCTTCATATCTTCGGGAACGCTTTAAGTAGCTTATTCCGAGAGGAAAACATTGCCGTTCCTCATCATCTCTACTCCTTAGTTTTCCTCCCCACTCATCAAGTCGTTACGGTCGATCATTTACTGTTTGTGCTGTCCGCCTCTGGAATAATCTCCCTCACTCCATACGGGACAGCCCTTCGTTGGGAATTTTCAAGACAAGAAAAAGGGAACATTTCCTGTCAACATGACGCATGGCTAGGTATGTATTTATTAATTTAGGATTTTAGTTAGATAGTATGTATTATGTTTATGCATTGTGTGCGGTACACGTATTTGTTTAGTTTATTTAGTTAGTAAAAATTTAAATGTTAAGTTTTGTTGTGCACTTGAATATACTGTCCTCATTTAATAAAAAATCTCTATGACACTGAGGTTTGGTTATGCTCGCCTTTGTACATACGCTGTCTTGCTGTATTTGTATATGTTTGTTTTGTGTACAATAAAGAATTTGAATAAGGTATAAATAACACAAAGAAATCTTTAAAAAAATGTATAATAATACTCTTACATCTCTTTTTGTATCTAAATACAATATTTACAAGCTTAATCACTTAACTAACTATTATAATAATTATAATAAACTCACGTACTATCCCAATTTTGTCACTGATGAACTCCATCAGTATTTGTGGCCCTTTAATTTTGGGTGGCAGTGTCAGGCAGTTTAACAGCTGTTGTTGAGTATTTCGTATTAATAAAAGTACAAAAAGCTTCGGTTTGCTACTTAAAATTATTATTATGATGATACGATCCCAAAGATACATAATTTTGGTTTGTTTTAATATCTTTTTCTTAGAGAGTATTTCAATTTTGCAAATGAAGACTAGGCAGTGATCTTTCTTCAGATTTAAAGGTGGGTTTTTCTATAAGAAACCTGTCAGTGTCATTATTTAAAATACTTTTCGATATCAAAAAGTATCTACACATTTTTATTTTATGTATACTATTTTTAAACATGTACAGAAAAAAAGGGAGGGCAAATCTGAAGGATAGTATCGTCTTCAATAAAAATAATTCGTAATTATGTACCTTTGGGAGAGTAAATTACTTAAGGTCTAAGAAATATAATTTAACAATAGATACAGCTGAGAAGTTTCAATAATAATGTTAAAGAAATTTACACTTGTTTATCACACAATTCCTTTCATCCACTATCCATGAAGCCAACTAACGCCAATAAATAATGTAATACATAAGTAACTAAAATATTGGTGGTCTTCCATGTTCTTCATGAAGTTAGAGAATCATTCTATGAAGAATCTTTATTTTCTACTTCTACTAGATCTCCATAGAATGCCAAACCTATTGTAATTGGTTATAAATTAAGTCCCAATTTGGTTAAAAATTTCATGTCTTAAGTGCATCACTGTATTCCTTTATCAGAATTTAATAAATTTTCTTGCAATGGCTGACTATTGTCCTCGAGCACTAGCTCATATTATGTTTGCGTCGGCCGTCACAGTGGCACTTTCTAAAATGGCGCGTAAACCTTTCTTAAATAAACTCCAATTTCAATATAAAAATATAAAAACAATCTTGCACACACTTTGAAGTTTACAAAAGCTCACGAAGAGTCCTCTGAGAAATCAAATACATCATCTAGATAAATCTAATTTTGAACACTATGTATTTATAAAATTATTGCGATTTACATAGCTACAACAGGACCTAACAACACCGAATATTACCTAAATGATTTAAACAAATGTTATTTTTATAAGCAAACGTGAATTTAATAGTTTACAGTTTTTATTTCTATTTGATGAAAAGCTCTATCCATGTCTATCGTTTAGCGGCGGGTGCTTGAGTGTGATGAGTGCATCCTTCTACATTTTCTGGCCAATCACAAACGTTTTCGTTGTAATTGAAGACCAGGTTTTGTGGACAGGGCATGTGATGTTTCCTTTCTCCTTCACACATGTAGTACATGGTACAATCAGCTTTGTCAGGATGGTAGGAAATGTGACCGTCTTCTTCTTCGCAAACTACTTCATTGGCTAGAAAATAAGATAGCTTTTGTTAGAATTTGATAAAATATAATCTAAATCATAACTAGTATAATTAAGAGGTAATGTTGTATGTTTTTTCTTTTATATGTTTGTTAAGGGTAATCTCTAGATGAAGTCATTTGATTACAAAAACTCTTTCACTAAGGGACAGCTTCCCTATCGTTGAGTGTCACAGGCTACTTTGAATCTCAAAAAAAATGCTCTTTTTCTGTGAAATAGACAACAGGGGTGGAGCAGCGGAAAACGCTAGTTTATTTATTAGCGAAGTGTTGTATTTTGATAAGGTTAATTTAATATTACAAGGTGAACGGTTGGCGCAGTGGTTGAGCAATTGACTGCTGCACTGTGTGTCGCAGTTTTGATTCCCGCACGGAACCAATATTTTTATGAACTACAGATAGTTTTTAGCTCTGGGTGTTTGTTTAGGTGAGTTTATATGTTGGTAAACACAAAGTGTGGGCAACGTCTAAAAAAATATGAGGAACTTTTTCTTTTATATAAATAAGATTAATAGAAAAAAAGATACAAAATACTCACGATCTTTAGTAGTGTACTGTCCATTGGGGCTAGCTGATTCGTAAGGTCCGTCGTATTCTAATCTGACTTTGTAGTCGCCAAGTTCTTGCTTCATGGCAGTGATGAGAGGGTACTTTCCAGTACCGCAGGATCCTCTGAAGTCATCCATGTCGACGGACCAGACCATGATACCTCCGAAACCTTCTTCCTTCAACCACGCCATCTGAAATGAAGAAAAATTATTAGTAAAGTTGAAAGATGATTTAAACTTCATGATGTCACGGACAAAATAATTGGATAATCTTTTGGAATAGTCAAAATGTATTAGTTATACCTTAAGATGTGACAGTTGTTATAATTATGAAAACATTTTAACCAGCATAAATGAGATAATAGCTATAAGAGTCGAGTATCCTACGCAAATTTAGCGACGTAAGCTTCAAAAATTACAGTGGCAATAGACTAAGCCATGGGTTGGGTCGAGGTGGCGCAAAAATGGATAAGTAAATCTTATTCCTTAATTTATTTAACGAATGATTTACTCACCTTAGTCTTCAGTGATCTCTCATCATCAAATCCAACCCATTGGTCATCTCTGTATGCGAAGGGCACCATCTGTTCGTTGTCCCAGACCAGAGTAGTGTTATCCTCGCGAAGGAACTCGCAGATTTCATAGTAGGACATGAAACCAGCCTCGTTGGTGAAACGTCCAGCGGAACCTGGGAAGATAAAAATAGTAATAAAAGATGATTCTTTTTTAAAATTTTAAATGCTACAAAGTAGCAGTTTGCAGGGCGCAAATATGATATTATAACACTAAATCAAATGGAGATGATTTAAAAAAAATATAAGAGAATTTATGACATGTGTCCGTCTCAACAGACTATAATAGTCTAAATTATAGTAAATATAGGACTGCTTTTGCAGCTTTTGTTCATTACAGTTTATTGCTTAGTGTTTAATTTCAGTATCAAATTCTTGAGTCACCAAAAATAACTTAAGCTCACCGTTTCTCAGCGTAATTTCATGATTATGAATTAAAAGTAACTTACCACCACCAGACGCTGGGGCTCCAATATCAAACTGCGTATCGTTGATCAAGGTGAAAGATCTGCCATACGTCGGCATTCCGATCATAAGCTTCTCTTTAGGAGCACCCTGGCGAACCCATTCCCGAGCAGAGTAATCCTGAAAGATAAACACAATATTATAATTGAAGCAATAAAGTTTTTTTTACGGTTCTCCGGTACAATAAAAGGACTAACAAAATTAATTAGGTCGGTATATAATTTTAGAAGGTTGATACGATCCTGTACAAATATTAATTTTCATTACTAGAGGCCCAATTTTTTGTGTTTTTATATTACAAGGTTTAATCATTTCTGAGTGGAATATTCTGCCTACGCAACTATTTTATCTTTAGACATTCTTAGTCCGTTTATTTATTGTCTATTTTTCATTTATGAATATTTTAAATAATAATAAAAAATTGTTTTGTAATAGAAGCTCACTGGTTTGGGAAATCGGTTAAACTACCGCTGCACAATCAGCGCTCCAGAGAGAGAAAAAAATGACCTTTAATCACTATTATTAAGATACATACCACAGTAAGTTTCTTCTGGTAACTGGTGGCACTCTCAAGAGGGAAGAGAGGGCTGTTGTGTCCGACCTGGCGCTCCCATTGTCCGTGGAAATCGTATGTCATTACGTTGATGAAGTCCTGTGAATTAAATAAACAAAATTAATAAGATGTCTGATGAGTTTAACTAAATTCTAGCTCTCACAAGTTATCAAATAAAAGGGAGTAAAATCCATAAAAAATAAACCCAAGCTTCCTTTCAAGTTATTCCTAATAAATTACATATATGTCACACATTGTGTGAAAACATTAAACACTGTTACATGACAAAAAGTTTCTCAATTACAGAAATGTTTTAAGTATGAGGCAGATTCTCCCTTATGTTATATATTTCACATGCGAACTATGGCAAACAAATTGACAGCAGGCGCTATGTTTAATTTCTAAAATAAACATAATAACAACTTACCAAGTATTTCGAAATCTCAGGAACATCGTATCCAGCAGCAATCGCTTCAAATGAAGCAGGTACGGCGGCAGACAGCAGAAGTCTTGGCTGACCTGATGTCTTGGCTTCTCCTTCAAACGCTAAGCGAAGTTCCTTGAGTAGGGAAACGAAGGCTGCACGGTCGTCAGCTCCTCTGTAAAGAAAATAATGATTAGTAAGCTTGCTCAATTAAACAAGGCAATAAACCTGTGATACACATATTGATCGATTCAAGGTTTAAATAAAAAGTAAGAGAAATAGCACAATGCACATGAATATTATCATAATGTAATCAGTATGCAATATTACCAAGAAAATTAAAACAAACCACATAGTTAGGGAAGGTTGATTTGTACGTATTGTTGTACCATGTAGCAATCTTTACATAGGTCGTTTAAGTTATTCTAACGTAGCTAGCTTCTACTGATAAGTGGGCTTTAAGATAGCGATATTCCATCATAACTCACAAACATTGACACACACATTATTTACAAAACATTGGCCTGTTGGCCAAACAACCTTGGCTTAACCGAACAATTGCTTAATCTGTTCTTAATTTCCTTAAACTTCTAAATCTTTTGTCGAAACCTATGGTAATTTTAAAACCTTGAACAGAATTAACTATGGATTTGATAAAGCTTTGCCTAACTTCATTATATAATACTTTCTGCTAATGTAACATTTTGTGTTTAAATTCTTACTTAAGTAAGAAGTTACATTAAGTAACAATGAAGTTGGATGAGTTAAACAAAACTCCGTTAATTATAAAATATATTATGTAAAGCTAAGTTGGACTTATGTAGGAAATAATGATTGTGAATTCTCTAGCAGCAATAAATAAACGTATAATCAGGAATAATGCAAAATATTTTTTGATAACGATTGTGAAATATTCAACTACAGTGCTGTAATTTCAAAGCGTACTTTGTAGCTACGATGACGCTGAGCTTATTACTTAAAATTCATCGGCGGCATACATGAATAGTTACAGTCCACAAAAGGCTGATAAACAATAAAGTATTTTCTTACCTTGGGTACTCCCAGTCTACATCCAGACCGTTGAACTGGTAATCCCTGAGGAATTCGATAGCTTCATACACAAACTGGTTCATACGGAAGACGTTGGAGGTTAGCTCTTTGAAGGGAGTGGAGCCGAAGGCCCAGCCACCGATGGCGAGGAGGATCTGGAAGTAAAACCAGTGGTTGTTAACACAAAACTCGATGAAGATTATAAAACGTAGACAAAGAATACGCAGTGTTGAACAGTGCATCTAAAGTTCACCAAAATGATAAGTATGATTATAGTATATCTGAAACACAGGTCTTCTAAAAAAAAAAACTGAATAAGTAGAAACTGAGAAACTAAAGTAGAAAGAAAATACTCGATGACACGGCGTTACACAAATGATGCTAAGCACCAGAAAATACAGTGTGGCATTGTATTATATTCTATTCTTGAATAAAAACATTGTTGACACAATTAACCATCATAATAATTGTTGGCAATCTATACCAATATTATAAAGAGGCAATATTTTTTTGTTTGTATGTTTGTTTGTACCGAATAGGCTCCGAAACTACTGGACCGATTAAAAAAAAACCCTTAGAAAGCTACATTATTCTTGAGTGACAAAGGTTATTTTTTAATGCCGAAAACGGGTCCTGTGGGGTGGTCCACGGGAGCTAAGCCGCGGGGAACAGCTAGTCCTAAAATAAATTAATACAAAATATTTGAAAGTTTACCTTCAAGTTCGGGTTCTTCTCTCTCAAAGCCACAACTTTGTCGTACATGTCAGCGTCTTTTTCGTCTCCTTCAGCCAGTTTGTGGTCCTTGAGGGTAGCGAAGGCATAAATGATGTGGGTGCAGAGGGTGGGATCAACGCTCTCGGGCAGGAAGCGACCAGCTGACGGTCTCTTTGAAGACCAAGAGGTCAAGTAGCAGAGGATTTGAGGTTCACGTTCTGTTGAAGGAATAGAAAACGTACAATACATTAGTGTTTACTTAGAGTTAAATTTCAAAGTCTTTAATTTTTTTATATCCAAAAAAATATAAATACATGGAAATGTAAAAGCTCTAACAGGTTTCATATTTGAGTAATAACGTATTGCGATATCTGTAAATAATTTATTACAAGTTACAGTACCGCTTTGTTAAGATTATTATCATTTAATATTTGACTTTCACCAAGTGACTCTACAAAACTGTAATTAGTATAATGACCTTCGCTCTGATAAATATATTTAAATTAAAGAGAATGTAAAATTAAGTGGTTATTAAATGTTCTTAATAGTTACACTTAAGGATTGCTAGTAACTAGAATATTTTGTCGTAACGAAAAACAAAAGGCATTCCTATTTTTTTACATTGCAAACTTTCTTCGCATGTAATTTGATTAAAATCGTTCATTCATTAAAAACTCATCTTTCATTTTCTTTTACAGAATAAAAAATCAGTTTAGAATCAATCTCATAAATTAAATTATTAGTTTTGAATCCATCATCACTTTCATGTTGCAATTTAATATTCGTTAGAGATTTTTTGAATAAAAAATTCGTCCATCACGCATGGGACAGCAATCATAATGCAATCAATTATGGATAGTAGATTTAGATTTTTATAAAATTCAGCAGAAAAAATTGGTTGTTCATTTGGAGGAAGAATTTTTTACTGAATTTATATTTGAACATGCATTGGTCTTCGTTTACTGTTTAACTGTTATTTTTTTTATTCAAACAGTCCTTTTCAAGTCTAATTAATGTAAGGACAAAGCAATAAATCTGTTCCTCTAATTTTTAGTAATACATTTCATTATTATATAATAAAAGGTAACATTAATGTTCGCCACAAAAAAATTGTTTCGTGAAACCGTTCAAAACGAACGTTTCGTGTCCCAAATAAAAAGTTTCCTTTCACAAGAATACTTAGGGAAGTATAACATAATGCTTTACATTGAAAATATGTTATTTATTACAATCTCCCCACTTGAGAGGCCGTAAAGCTCCTACCTACTTGTTAAGATGTCGGTTGGCAATGTCATAAACTTGACGGCATTAAATCACAAACCCCATTTGGGCCACCTTACCAGTTCTAACAGACTTTCCCCTACCCTCCCAAGCACCCTAAAATGTAACCCCAAAGTGTCTGCAAACTCATTTTCAGAGATCTTAAGATTCTGGTCGTTGATACCACTTGAACGTAAAAGCACTCGATGTTTCAAACTTTTAGCAACTATGTCACGAATTGTCGACTTTCGTAAGCCATTCTTGGCAACAACAGAGAGCCTAAGAGTGACCCTTGCGGTACTCCTTGGAATGTCAGCTTTTAGTGTCAAATACACTTTCTGTTGTTTTTGTTCCATCTGTTACGAGATTTCGAATAAGAATGTTTGTTTATGGAAGTTTATAGGGTCGAAGTTTTTGTTCGGTCTGACCTTCATTTTTTGGGTGTTATTGAATGGACTTATGAAGTTCTTTGTATCGGTGGAACTTGAGACGCTTTTTCTTGTATCGACATAAAGTGTTTACTTTATGTGTGTACCTTGCTAACCAGCTTGGCTGTTGACTTTGAACATCAGAATTTTTCCTAAGTAGTTACAAGTTTCTCGTTCACGTTTTTTCGGGTTAACCCTCACAATTTGGCTCGGATGACACGAAGTCGATACTAAAATGTGTACCTTCTACTAACATCCTTAAGATATTACTCGGAGAACTCCAAGCGGCAAACTGTCGATACAGGTGGCAAGTGAAGCGTTAAAGACTCAAAAATATCTTCCATTTGCTTCCAGGCAGTGTTTATTTTTCCCGATGTTAGAAAATGGAATTTCTCAAACATATTTACATCGGAGCTTTGCGCTTGACGTACCAAAAGAGTTTTGTTAAACGAAATTGTAACTTTATACGCATTGAAGTTTTTGAAGATAATCCTTGTTTTAAGCTTTATTTAGGTTTCTGTTGTCTTCTTGAGATAAAGGAACTCCTTTGAAGTGAAGACGGGAAACTCTGGATTTGAAATGTTTTGAGCACTACTACTACAAAGCATTGATTTAGAAGCGGGATATTTACCATGTTTACTGTTTGTTTTAAGCTTCAAATGTTAATGTTAGTTTCAGTGACCATGACAGCTTAAAAACTTACGAGTATTGATTTAGAAATCTTGTGAAGAGGTTATTATTATTATTTATTTATAATAAATTATTTACTTTCTATTGCATGCTTGGTTAGCTAGAATTTAGCGGATAATTGACTTTAGAACTAACTTAATAGTCTTCCTACTATTTGGTACCTATTATCATTTACTGTTGACACAATCAAAAATTATGTAACACCAATAAAAATTTTCGACGTTAGATAAAAATAATAACTTGGAATTTTAGAAAGTTAAACAGTTTAAACTAAAATTATAGATAGCCATTGTGGATTTGATAAACGGCGCCAATTATCAACATGTGAAAGTGTTTTAACGATATTATTAAATAACATTTTGATGTTTTGTTGACAACAAATTACATGGTTGATGCCAAAATACATAGGATTCAGGCAGTTCCGGTATAATTAGGCCTTACTAGTTCTCCAATACCTATTTTAATACAATCACGTAATGTTTGATTCTGCAGTGCGTCAAAATTTAAGGCTATGACGCAAATATCAAGCTATGATTTTGGTTTTTTATTTTGTCGCTGTCTGCCAAAAAGATTAATTTTGTTGTGTAGTAGGTCACTGGCGTAATATTTTTTTTTTTAATCTATATTTAGGTTTGAAGTTACCTCATACATAAATCCTAAGAATAAAAAAATATGGAATAAAGATAAACTTAAATAAACTTACTGTTCTTATCCGAAGCACCATTGTTGTTATTCTTAACAATTACACTCTTGATAGGCTTCCTGACTTTCTTGATGACGTCAGACAGGCTGATCTTGATGGGTTCAGGTTTCTCGGTAATTTCGACGAGGGCGTTGGAGGCGACGGAAGCCCAGTCGATGTCTTTAGCATCCTTACCACGGGAGATGCCACGGAGTTCCTCTCTGTAATAAATGAATGATTAAAAGCTGTTTCAGATTTACCTACCTACCTATATAACTTTAGGATAACGCTATCATTCGGTTCATTTAAATTCTGGCAGGTGCAGGTGGTTGTGCATGATGGGCAGCAAAGAAGGTAACGCATTTCCTATGAAAGAGCTCCATACCGGCTCTTTGCTTGGAATGAGTTGAGGCCATTTACCCTGTTTGATTCTATTATTATTCGTAACAGTTGAAATAATACGAACATTTATGAATTTATTTAAAAACTCAGTTTAGGTATTTGTAGTGATATCAATCGAACCACAAAAACGTAAATTATATATTACATCACAGATAACTACTCTATTATTAGCTAAAGTTCAAATCGTGTTTGCTTACCTCATAGCTCCAATCAGAGGGTATTTGACGTCACCACCGCACACGCTTCCGCTGAAGTCATCCATGTCAACTGTCCATACCATAGCACCACCGAAACCGTTGTCCTTGATCCATCTATAAATAAAAAATATGTTTTAACTTTTCCTTGTCTATGCTTAATTTATGCTGAAGAAATTAACTTTTGATTCAGTTTAAGCGCCTGCAAAAATATCGCAGGGTAAAAACAGATTGGACATAAAAAAAAAATGCCACATCACGGTCACAGTTTAAGGCGCGTCCCCGAGCAAAACGCCGCGCTAGTCGTTTTTGTGCAGTTTTTAAGAGCTATCTACTCTTTATTTAAAAAGAAATCACATCACACATCACATCACCAGCCTATTAATGTTCCCACTGCTGGGACACAGGCCTCCTCTCTGTGAGAGGGAATGGTACGGCCCATTCTCATCCATCACACAATCCGCAATTCAAAAAAAAAACAATTTATAAAAATACATTAAATTTCTACATAATGTTGATTCTAAAATGGTACACTTTTTTTTTTAAAGAGGTCTAAGTTTCACTAATCTCCTTCCAACAAAACCATAAAATGTGAAATAATTATTGATAGCATGCATCTCCTCGTAAAGTGTTCATTAATTATTTTTACACTAACACTAATGGATAGGCAATTTGATAACAAACATTTTGTAAGTTTTATTTTTTTCAAAAGACCAATATTCGATTTTATAAAGATTTTATTCTAATATCTGGGCGTATTCACTACCGTAATTCATGCGCCACCAGTGCCGCTAGGCCAATAGGAATGCTCATATCTCATGCTGATTTTTTGGTCAGGGTACGGCCTTAAGAACAAAAGTTATTTGTAAATAATGCATAGAAAATAATAAAAAAGTTACGAATATTAGTAAACAAATGGACAAACAAAAGAAAAGATGAATGAATTGAGATAAACATCATAAAGCTAAGTTATATAGAAGTAAACACAGAGCATCATGGTATCTGATAGAAATTAAAGAAAACAGTAAAAAATATCTGAGCAGACTGGAAAAGGTCAAAGCATGATGATGAAAGTGGCTTTAAATATGAATACGACTCTGACAACATCAATTCTCATCTGCGAGCTCTCTGTTGTACAGTTTCAATTCATTAAATAAATCTTTTTTACAGCCATTAAAAGATTGTCAGTATATTTTTACACAAACACCACAGTATACACGGAGTTAATAGAACAAATACCTTTGAAAATTTAATCTTACCTCATTTTGTTTCTAATAGACTTCTCGTCGTCAAAGCCGACCCACTGGTCTCCATTGATAGCGTAAGGCACCTTCATTTCATCATCCCATATGTAGGTTCCACCATTTCGGAGGAGGTCGCATACCTGAGGAATTTTTTTTCAAGTTAATATGTGCATATACCGAGGTTTCTTTTTTAAGAAAACATTTTCATTATTCTGTCTCTGCATAAATTCTTATCAATTTATTGCTATAAATGAGCTGTATTGCTGGAACAAGGGGAGACCCTGGGCTGCTACTGAGATATTTAAGATGAGAAAACCCAATATATAATACATTGCCCTCAATGTGAATCGAAACCAGGACTAAACACAGAAAATTTTGCCTCGTCAAAAATAAATACATGACTTTATGTAAACCATAATTATAATTCTCATTCCATTATCATTTTGTTTATAAAACCCACACTCAATGTCATTTGCTAACGAAACAATGATTAACATCACCAACCAAACTCTGTGGCATAACATCTTTTTAATCGACCTCATCTACCAAGTAAATCTTCTCACTTTGTAACTCCAAAAATACGGGCTCATAAACACCATCTAAACAAGCATAAATCACCTCATACTTGGGGCACAGTGTAACTAATAACAGTGGTTCATCGCCCAACATTTGACAGAACTAGAGAAGTTTGAAAAACTTGACATAGCATACAGCTTTGTATAGTTATGAATTTGATCGCACCCTTCGTACCGATCGTTGATAACCGTTTTGCCCCCTAAGATTGAATGTCACTTACATGTCACAAAAAGACAAGAGGTGAGACAAAGTGATATTGTAAAGCAATTGTCAAAAAAACGAAAATGTGTGAATTGACACGCGGTAATGCAATATAACGTTATCAATTAAAAACTCTTACCTTTTAAAGTCGTTATCGATGCTTAAAAATCATTATATCTAGAGTTTTTGATTAAATAGACCTTGGGCTCTCCCAAGGTTTATTCTTGCGTATCAGAAGAGAGAGAAAAAAAAAGGATTACACCTATTTATATGTCCTGAACTGCGTGTGATGCAAAGTCTTCTCTTTTACCCCGCTAAAATGGTCCCTTTGAACCACTGCATTTAGTTACACTGTGTTTCAAGCAATATTTTTTAATTATAATAACCTCATAATAGGCAAGAAAGCCTCCTTCCTTTGTGTACTCGCCAGCTTTTCCGCCCCCACTTGCCGGAGAATTCACTTTGTAGTTATTAGTGTTTGAGAGGGTGAATGTTCGTCCGTATGTAGGCATACCTGAAAATTACGTACGTTATCAAAATCCTTGTTGGAAATTCTTAGTGACTCTAGTTTACTTGATAATTCGTGGGATGATGTGAGAATTTTGAGAGATTAGGTTTAAAGGATATTTTGGGTTAATGTGGTCAGTAGTGGTGTGGTTTTATGTAAGCACACCAGAATTGGGGAATAGCAACAATATCTCCATCCTTCCGATGATGATTAGAACCAAGACAAATGACACTAAAATAATGTCAAATGACACCAAAATTGTACGTATAGACCAATTACTTGATCTCACAATACCTCTCTCTCTTTCCTTATTATCAATATTTGTAGTAATTTATTAGATGGTTTGACCATTAATAGTGTTACTTTTCTGACTTATCACAAAACTCACCAATAATAAGTTTTTCCTTAGGAGCTCCAAGCTTGACCCACAGATGGGCAGCATGGTCCACAGACAGCTGTTTCCTCCACTCGGAGTCAGAAGAGGGTGAGTATAGAGGAGCGTTGTGACCGGTCTCTCGCTCCCATTTGCCGTGGAAATCGTATGCCATGACGTTGATGAAGTCCAGGTAGCTGGGTAATAAATAAATAAGATTACTTTAGTTGCTAGGAAGGCTGTTTGACGTAAAGAAAATTGAAATAGTTTAGTTGATAACTTGGCGATCGCAATGTTGATATAAGCAGCAAAGAAGGAACCTATCCTATAATTTTCGTTCAAGTTTGCATAAATGCAATATACATGCCGTATTTTACAAAAAAAATATCTAAAATAGATTGCAAAGAAACCAAGTACGCAATATCAGAAATAAACACAAATATAAGGCAAGGATTCAACCAAGAGAAGGTTGCTATCAAAACATTGCATCATCAAATCAAAATTTAATACAAATATCTTCAAAAGTGACAGCGTGTCTTAGTAAAAGGCAAAATTTAAATGTTTCTGATAGACATATCAAAAGAACGATAAGAACACATCAAAATATACGTGCCTAGTTCGACAAATTTATTTGTATAGTTACCGAACATAAGGACCAGATTTTTTGGTCCTTGTTTCCGAAAGAGGAAGGTGGAAGTTCCATTGCCATTTTCCCCATTAATGTTTTCGGTAACGTTGTAACCCGTACAATGTGTTTGAACGTGGGAAAACGCATGGAGTGTGTTGAACAGTGAACACTGAACATTGAACAATGTTGAAAAAATATTAATAAGAGAAAATTTTGCAATGTTCGTGCGACACTGATTTTTATGCCCAATAAAAATTATTTAAGTCAGTACATAAACCTAACATAATATAGGTTTAAAGATATTGATTTCCCATAAGAACTTTTTATTTTGATTAATAACAGTTCACTTACAATGAAATACAGAGTTACTTCTAAATAATAATATAATACTTGCCTCTGGGGCATTGGCGACGTTAAAGCATGCATGGTTTTTGAGTTTACTCTTAAATATGTTGATATTACACCTCTTTATACGAGTATCCTCAGGTAAATTATTGAATAATTGTGCTCCCTCCACTAATACTATTTTAATTAGTCCATGCACGTGCAGTTATTTATTGTAATTGTAATATCACGCCTTTTTTTCCGAAAGTTTAAGCAGAGGTGCTCCAACACTCACATTTCGCCAGTTATATTTTAAGTCCCAACAGGGGGGCGAGGCTATTGCCATCAAATAGGCACAAATTAAGACTTCGGGCTACTACTGAGAAATTCCTGATAGAAAAACCCAACAACACTTTACCCGACCCAATCATCAAACCTAGAACCACACGCTTAGCAGTAGTGCTTGGCACCACTAGACCAACAAGACAGTCATCAAAAATAAGTAGTTATAAGAGAAAATTTTGCAACTTTCGTGCGACACTGGTTTTTCTGCCCAATAAAAATTATTTGGGTCAGTATTTAAATAGAAATGGTCATAGGAAGTTAATATCTCGAATTCGAGGTTGAAAAAGTTTTTGGTATATCATAGCAGTAGAAACTGGATGTTTAGTGAAATTCTAGCCGTTATATGGTCTTTTCAGCGAATAGCTATAGCTCATTTGATTTAATAGCAGCATTAGTTTTGAAGAATTTTGGTTTACATTTCACAGAGCATATTCAGTGTCGTCGGTTGGTTAAAGATTTGATGATTAATGTAAGATTTATTAGCAGGTAAAGATTCAAGAGTCACAGTACTGTAATGTGGGCTAATCGGCTCTCTTAAAGATTTAATAAGTTAATGGCACATTTCGAGATAAACACTTTTTCACATTTACAAGATGAAAAGCTTACTAATAAACAGACAGCTCAGGTGATTGACACGCGGCTTTTGGATGTAAAAAAAGTAATTTACTATTAAACAAATTCATCTTCAAACGCTTTTATACCAATTATTTTAAGAGTTCGTTCCCGGAGAGGAAGAAAAGCCTCACTATACTTACAGTACAGTACTTGTGTCTTGTCCTTGTACGATTATGGCTGATCCTTGTAATAAAAAGTACTAACCTAGCAACAGCAGGTACATCATATCCGCTCTTGATGTTATCAGGACCAACGGGTACAGCAGCAGTGAGGAGCAGACGAGGTTTCTTCACTTCTTGGGCTTCGGCTTCAAAAGCTTCGCGTAATTCTGTAACAAGAGATATTATGCTTAGTATTTTGTTTGTTTAATTAATCATAAAATTGATATAGGCTCTCTGGGTGGACGGTGGCTACTAATATACGTATAAACACACATGTAGGTAAGTCCGTTACCTCCAGTAGCCTTGCTATCACGTTAAGGTAAATTAAGTCTTATTTTTCGACAGAATAAAAACGGACACAAGGAAGAAGACTTAAGATACCAACATAATTATACCTATTTATATCAAAAAAACTACAGTAAACGATTTGCGATTATATAAATCTTTTGTAACATTCTAAGTTATGCCAAAAAGAGATGCTAGTTAACAATATGAAATAAACAATCATAACTATGAACTATAGACAATCACAAATATTTTAATAAGACCATCAATCAACTCTTGCAACAAAGATCATACGCGTGCTTTTAAGTCATTTCAAATACAGCTAACTCCAACCATTCCAGCTATGACTGACATTCGATTATCTTCCTAAGAGATTCTCATATTATTGCAGAATTTAGCATAAAGGTTACTCCACAAAAAGTATCTAGGTAGACAGCTGATACTATTAAGATAGCCTAGCGTTAATATAGGAAGGTATTGAAGGAATTTTTGAAAGGTTGCCTCTCTAAATGTAGCAAGGACAATGAGTGATGTAGTACAGTCAACCGGCCTCTTTGGTATCAATTTGACGTTGATAAACGCGGAATATAGGGTGGCTTTAGTTGTTTAAGTGCTACTTCTCTTTGTGGTTGATTGTATCAAGTATACTTTGAGTATACTTGTCTTTATCATAGCCTCGATAGCTTATTGTTTTATTGGAAGTACGAGATTCAATTGTTTTTGGTCGTGGAATGTTTTCAATGAGAGAATCGTGAATGATTCCTCTGTTACTTAACTTCGGGGTTGAATTGCTTAATGAGTAGAAGTCAAAACTGGGTTTTGTTTTATTAACCGACTTTCCAAAAAGGAGGAGGTTCTATGTTTGGCTGTATGTATGTTTTTATTTTGTAAGTTCACCGTCAGTTGTGGACCGATTAAAAACATATTTTATTGTTGGAAAGTGTGTATTCCCGAATTGGTCCCATTTAAATTTGTTAAAGATCTGATGAAGAACTCCGGCGATATACAACAGACCTCTTCAATAAATGACGGCAATTCTTTCGGGATTGCTGCAATCGCATGTCTGTTTATTGTTTACACCATGCCATAACATAACATCACTCCAGTAGTATTTTGAACCTTTCGATCAACATTTGTTAAATTATATATCTACTATGTTTCTATCACATTATTTAGTATTTGAATAAAGATTCTAGCCGACAAAGTATACGTTTAGTAATTGTTTTTAAACTCTAAACAAAAATAACACACTTATAGACTTGTAGAGACTTTCCAAAGTAGTCAGAGATCTTTGAAGTTATTTGTGGTTCGCAAATACTGACAGGCAACCATAATCTTAAGATGGAGGTAATTATTTCTTGGACAGGTTTATAAGGTTTATCATGTCATGGTGGCCCAGTGGCAGTATCTCACCTCTCGTGCTTAAGGTCGTGGGTTCAAAGCCGGGCAAGTACCAATGTGACTTTTTCAACTCATTTGTACTTTTCTCAGTTTATCTTAGATACATAATTTGTTTATTATGAATTTGTTCTCCATTGGTGTAATTGCTGTAAAGCATTCCAGTGCGAGGATAAAAGAATAAATTATTTAACGGAACGACAATAGATTAATTAAAGGGACATCAAAATCTTACGCTGAAAAGTGTAGAACACAAATGAATCTACTAAGTCTAGACATTTACGAGTAACATTAAAGGAATACAGAATATTGTTGATGGATACGAAGGTTTTGTTGGCCATGATTGTGAAAGGATTCTCAGTGAACGTCCGATGAACTTGTTCACCTCGATTTTGTTCTGTCTGATTTAGACGCGGTTTATAGTGGTGTTTGAGGGGTGAACAGGAGTTGCGGTCCTTTAAGTGTTTTATGCAGAGCACGTAGGTGCTAGTATTAAAAATCTATGGCCAAATGAAGGGGTGACTAGACTAGAAAAAGCAGAGCGTTTTGAGTTAAAGTGTTTGTATGCGTGAAGCGTTAGTACAAGGATTGCAACCAATCTTTTCATAATGATGATTTCGACTACTACTTAGGACTGAAGACTAAATTTTGCATAAGAAATATAAGTATTTCAGACCTTGATCTATAAGCTGATAATGCACTCTATTTAACATATAAATTAATAACAAACGTAGTGCAAAACTTTAATTTAAGCCAAATAGTAAGTTTATTTGTACTTAGTATTTTTAACTAATTATGATGAATATAGCAGAAAAATATGAAAATACATTTCCTGCTTTAGCCACTAGGGTAAGGCCAAACGAACGTAAGTTTGTGAGTTGCACGTCACGTAAAATGCGTCGCGGAATTTTCGCTGCATTCTGTTTCATGCTAGTCCTGTTTGTGCCACACGGTGACGCAAAATGAGTTGTCTGCTGACTCACGCACATTATTTCATTCGAATTGCTTAATTTTGCTAGACGTGAGGGACGGGAGCGAGGCAAGCGTCAGCGAACGGTACAGCAACGTAGAATAGCAACTTATATTACGTCCGTCCGTCTGGCAGCCTAACCGAATTTCAGTTGAATGAAAATTCCGCGACTTGTTTTAGCGACTCAGAACTCACAAATTTACGATCGTTTGGCCTCACCTTTACTTCACCTTTACTTAGGACAAATTCGGAAGCCTAGGCCACGCCAACACAGTACATAACAGTATTTTAATCTCATTTAAATATCTAAAAACAAACTGGCTATCTGCCACAGTAACAGTAACTGAGAACGTCTTTTGAATTCATATTTTATCTTATTTTGGCACTACATTTTTATGCTTGGAACACTGTGCTTATAAAGTTTGGTTATAAAATTTAACTATAAGCTGGTATTTTGACATTTTGATTAGATTTTTATTGAAAACGATGGAGAGGAAGTCAATGAAATGTGTGCAGTGTGGAAAGTTTTGTTTGCAAAGTATAGGAACATCTGCATAAAGAAATTAAGGTGTTGAAAAAATTTGTGTGTTGTTAGACATTATTTAAAGTTTTTTATTAATTTGTTTTTTTTTTACCTTTGTTTAGATTCTTTTACCGATTGTTTTGTGAACATTGTAGGCCTTCTAGATTTCTAGATGATTGTTAACATTTGTTAACTTTTTATTTCGTTTTACATTTTTTTAATTTCGTACGATTTATTGTCGGGCCTACGTTGTCCGCCCATATCCAAGTACTAATGCATGGAAATATTGTAAAACAAAACAATTTTTTAAAAGAGTAACCGTGGAGTTTCTTGCCGGTTCTTCACCATAGGAAACGACTAACCCGAACCGTGCATCTTTTGTCGACGTTTTATAAGTGCCCATGTAGGCCCATGTAAAATAAAATGAAAAATGATTTTGATTTTTATTTTAGTGATAAAAAAGATTGAAAATTATCTCATAATAGGTACCTACCTAACTATGGGTACATTTAGGGGGTTTTTAATATGATAATATTATAAAACATGCAGCACCCAACTAATTCAATAATTAGTTACAGCTTGAACACAATACAGTTTGTTACACAAACCTTATTAATAAACGCTAGATAAAGTGACAACCAGTGCATTCTTTTTTTGAAACTTCATGCACAAAGGTACAATAGCGGACTTAATGCAATAGGCCTTATGCCATATAATATCCACTCCTCTCCATCATATTATTGTCTCCACTCCATTAACCAACTCTTTATCCAGCTTTAAGTGAAATTTACTACGCGTTTAGTAATAAAAGGTATATTTTTTTTAGTCTAATAGTAATTGAAATAATATTTTTATCATTTGTAACATTTACGGATTAAATTAATTATAGAGATTATAAACTCTCACTATGGTTCATAGAATAAAAGTATGCGTATTTCGTATACAAATACCAGTTTAGTTAAAACCTGCATCTCTTTCTAACAATTCTCGAAGTCACCAAACAATATATCAGGACACCAATATCACTTAACACGATTTATGTTACACAATAAATAAAGTCGTAACTGAATATTTATTCGGAATTGCGAATAATTTTTATTTATTTATTTGCCGGAAAAGAAACCTTTTTTACGTGATGTGGCTTTCTTGTTTTAATAAAGGATTTCACGTTTGCTGATGCTACAGATTTTTTTATGTTTGGTAACTAACATCTTCTAGACTATATTAATATTAGAATATTATAATAATTATAAAATATTAAATAGAGGCATTATTTTACCTGTACCAAATATTTTTCACGGCTTAATTATTAACTTCTTTTTTTTTTGTTAAATGTAGAGCGAAATGAAGAAAAAACGCGACAGTCCTTATCTGGAGGTCTTCAGGAGGAAGATTAAAGATCATTTCCTTGTACAATGACATAATACTAGTATGTATATTTATATATATATGTGTATTTAAGTAAGTATATTTATGTTTTAATTTAGTTTTTTGATATTGTACACTGGATGCCTGCCCTCTATAATTGACAACTTTCTCTGTCACTCTAGGGTTTGCTGTAAGAGAACTCAGCATTGAGTTAACTCGCCTTTGTACATGTACTTTATTATCACACTGTATGTAATGTTGTTTTTGGTGTACAATAAAGAATTAAGAAAAAAATACGAACACTTCTGATATTTTTACCACCTTATTCTTGGCCTTATATACTCAACAAGGAAACCTAACATGTTAAAAGTTAGTTTAAAAAAAAAAACTGAAATAAAAGATTGCTGCAATCTATCCCATGGACTCTGCAATAATATACTAATCTTACGATATCTTAACCTCTGCTCACCCAAACCCAAACCAACAAAAAAATCATAACAACATACAAACTTACATAAACAGCCAACAAAAAAAAAAGAAAATTACATAAACGCCATACCAGTATGGTCAGCATAAACATGATAAGTGGCGGTGTCGCAATTAATTATTTTTCTTTACGTCTATAATTCACACAGAGGCGAGGCGACCGTGGCCCACATTTTGTGGCCCCAAGTGGTTATTTCGTGAACTTTGTACAGTTAGCATGTGGAGACAAAAAAGTATAACAGTAGAGGATTTTGTTTTTGTTTTCGCTGGATTTATGAGCAAAGCTTATGGCCCATTGATAGTGTAACAAAATATTCTGTCAGCAGGGAATTCGCAGTATTGCAATTTATAGTCCAAAAATATCAACATATATATATTATACTAGCTGTCCCACGCGGTTTCGCTCCCGTCAACTGGCTACCTACCAACCCTACCCTACCTACCCTAAAAACTTGAATGTTGCGTAACTTTAACCGCTTACGCAGCGGACGCAACGGAAGCTCTCAAAAGGATATTTTTTTTCTGTTTTTGCAACATTTTTCATTTATGCTTCGCTCCCATTGGTTATAGCGTGATGTTATATATCCAATAACCTTCCTCGATAAATGGACTATGCAACACAAAAATATTTTTTTAATTCTAACCAGTAGTTCCTGAGATTAGCGCGTTCAAACAAACAAACAAACTCTTCAGCTGTATAATATTAGTATATATTATATAGTATGGATTTTGTTTTACTGTATTATTAGAAAGATAACTTTAAAACCCGCAGATTACCTTAACCCTTAATAGTAAATTATATTATTTATTTTTAACAGAAATAATTACTACTTAGGTACCTACTTACTACTTCTGAAATAAACTTAATTCTCCATCCATAGTAGATGCTGGGTATTGAATTTCGTGCCCAGGGTCAAGGGTTCGATTTCCACATGAGACAAATATTTCACGAACCAACAGATTCCGACCCTGGGTGTTGTAGCATGTAAGATTCTGATTAACTAATCCATGAGACCGAAAAATTATGTTGAAAAACGTTTATATAAAAACCGGCCAAGTGCGTGTCGGACTTCACACATTTAGGGTTCCGTACTGAACCGCAAAATCAAGTTGGTTGTAAAACGAAAAATGAGAGAATTTGAAAGAAATTCTAATTTATTAATATATTGGTATGTTTTATTAAAATATATGTAATAGCAAGCATTATCAACAAATTTCAAATTCATAGGTCAATGGGAAGTAAAAAAAATCTACGAAACAAAATTTTGTAAAAATGCTTGTTGTAAAGGAGCCCTCCCATACAACAAGCATTTTTACAAAATTTTGTTGTGGTGATAATGTTTTAATAACATTTAAAAATATTTTTGACAATTTGCATGGCTTTGGGTCAACAAGATGTTACATGATGTGTTGTCTTATACTGTCAAAATTTAAAGACTGTAGCTCCAAACGTTTCGCTGTAAAACTTGTGTGACAGACGACGTACAGACAGACACGTGAGCGACAGCAATAGAGCTCTATTTAGACCCTTTGGGCACGAAACCCTAAATAGGAAGTCTCAAACTCTTTTCCGAATATAATAAATGCTAGTTCCTACTCGTACGTTATAACCGGAACTAAGAGGCCATGCATGTTCGATATGATCCGACAATATCGTGAAATTATATTTAAAACTCTAAGGTCAAAAGCTTAAGGTCAAATTCGTTAAAGTTGTGGTTTGGTTCGCGTGTTGTGAATTAGGACGCAAAGTATTATGAGGTTATGATAATAGTGTATCTTCACGACTGTTCATGAGGTAAACAAAGACCTACGTATGTTTGTATCAAAGAAAAACCGGCCAAGTGCGAGTCGGACTCGCGCACGAAGGGTTCCGTACCATTATCGCAAAAAACGGCAAATAACAGGTTTGTCGTATCCGACTTAAATATTTATTTTAATCTATTTTTTGTATTTGTGGTTAAAGCGGCAACAGAAATACATCGACTGTAAAAAATTCAACTGCCTAGCCATCACGGTTCATGAGATACAGCCTGGTGACAGACGGACAGACAGACGGACCGCGGAGTCTTAGTAATAGGGACCCGTTTTTACCCTTTGGTTACGGAACCCTAAAAAAACGATTATGACTCAAATAGTGTTAACATTGGCAAAAGAATAATTCTTAATTTTCCATCAATAATCATCCTGTTGTCACCCCTTCACACCCCTTCAAGTTTGTGTACGTATTGTAGGAAATTAATTGGATATGGAAAACTGGTTCCTCCTGTCTGTTTGATGTAAAACAACTAACTTCAATTGTCAACTGAAGCGTGCTTTGTGCTAGAGAGCCGTTACACAGAGACCTGTAGTAGCAAGCAACGCGTCATACGTCTAGATACTAAAACTACGACAAAGATCAAAATTAAATTTATCCTGTTACGAAGAACTTGCTCATGCCAGCGGCTTCGCCCGCGTCAAAAGTGTCGTCTTATCCTAAGGCAACATTATATCGGGATGAAAAGTACCTACGTGCTATTCCAGACTATCTATGTCTGTGCCAAATTTCATCCAGATCCGTTCAGCGGTTCTAGCGTGATTGAATAACAAACACCCACACACACACATCTTTCCAAACTCTTAGATTTATTATATTAGTAAGGAGTAATGAGTAGTGGTGGCCCAGTGATATCGGCAGCGACTTAGAATTTGTAGGTAGTGGGTTCGAGCCCAGGTAGGCGCTTTACTTTGTGTAAATTATTCCATCACCACTGCTCTCAAAATGGTGAAGGAAAACATCGTGAGGGTTTCCTCACGGCATGTCCTAGAACCAAAAATTCGAAGACATGTGACATCCACCAACCCGCACTGGGCCCGCGTGGTGGATTACAACCCATTCCCTCTCACTGAGAGGAGGCATGTGTCCCAGCAGTGGGAACATTAATAGGTTGATGATGTGATGTGATATTAGTAAGATTGAGAGAAGTCTTAATCATGATTAAGGTGTTCTCCTCAATAATGATTCTCCTTGAATAAAAAAGGGAAATAGAATTAAGGTTGTAGAAAAACTGACCTGAGAAAATACCATTTAATACAATCGTAATATGAATCTAGATAGAAGATCCAGCTGCGTTTCCAACGTTCCAACCACTAAAGCAAAATAATAATATGCACACTATTTTGTGATTGGTAATATATTTTTAACCCTGCAAGTAAAATGGCGTGATTACGAAAATTAAACGCATTTATAGCTAATAGGACGGTTGCACAAGAGAACAGTGCACCACGCTATGCCAGTTTTTAGTCAAGTTTTTGTTAGGTGGCCTGCACGCGACTGTGGTCAATCAATCATCATTTTTGTATATTGCAACAATATATAATTTAAATAATTCATGGTCGTGTTCGATGTTCTTTTTTTAAATTTTAAGATGTGAAGTCAAAACTTTATTTTTCTCGCGGGTTTGCTTCTGTGGCCTATTCCATAGGAACCTCGGATTTTCGCGATAAAATCACTAAATGTTTTTTTTTTTAATTGGATCAGTACTTTAACCCTCTTACTAATAAACGTGGCATAAAGGTATAACCATACATTTTCATAGGTTTATACTTGGTATAACTTTATGCCGCGTTTATTAGTAAGAGGGTAAGAGATTAACTCTAATATATCAAACTTTAAATGCCTTTTATAATATTTGTTCATTTCGAAAAGCAAATAAGCACGAGAACTACTGGATTTTTGGAATTTCGACTCACATTAAAACTGTAATAAAGTTTAAAAAGCTCTAAAAAGAAGAAGTATTTAATACTAAATTAAAGGATCGCTTTACTTAGTTATTTATCCATATCCAGCAGTTAACGATGCTGGTGCTAATGACATTAAAAAAGAAATTAATCAAGTTGGGATAGAAATAATATTATAGCAAGATTAAGGCAGTTTGTAGCATTTTACTAAATGTTTTTAAAGGAAGCCTTTTTAACAATGGAAATGGTAATTTACCCATTTACCCAACATAATTGAATAATATAAAAAAATATTAAGTAGTATTACGTCATAGCCTATTGGTATTTACCAAATTATTAGTAATTTACTAAAATGTTTTAAGGAAAGGCTTTTTCTTTATACAAATTGTAATTTCACCAAAATGTCCAACCATAATAAATAAAAAAATGTCAACCAGTCTTACGTCGCACAACATAGCCGTATTCAAACATTACATACTGACAGACGTAACCCGCTTTCCTCATATAGCACTGTTTCCGTACGGAACTTCCTCTGTTTTTCTTGTAAAGCCTCTTACCCAATACGTAATTACGATCATTCTGTTGGTTAAACGTTAATTGGCTTTTGGTTATTATTTAAAGAGAGAGCAAGGCATTACGATATCATTAATTGGTAAAATAAATAATGTTATTCTGGTAAATGCAAATCTAGATTTAGACTAAAACAATTTTAGTGCTTTTTTTTAGGGTTCCGTACCCAAAGGGTAAAAACGGGACCCTATATTACTAAGACTCCGCGATCTGTCTGTCCGTCTGTCACCAGGATGTATCTCATGAACCGTGATAGTTAGGCAGTTGAAATTTTCACAGATGATGTATTTCTGTTACCGCTATAACAACAAATACTAAAAACAGAATAAAATAAATATTTAAGTGGGGCTCCCATACAACAAACGTGATTTATTGCCGTTTTTTTGCGATAATGGTACGGAACCCTTCGTGCGCGAGTGAATCGGTCACTTAGCCGGTTTTTTTCAAATTATTACACAATAACCGATAAAATCGGTTGTAGTCATATCTTTACTACGATAATAATGGTTTAATGCCATTTTTTTCCTAAGAATCAAATATGGCAATTGATACGGCTAGGTAGGTAAGTGTATGCGTTCTCCTATAGTTGAACACAAAAGGGCTTGAAATAATATTGCTGTCATTATGTAACTGCAAAAGATTACGTTGTTGATTAAATGTCAATTTTAATAAATGTACCTAAACGGTAGGTCTTGTAGTGGTACTATTCAACTCCAAGATAGCACCAGTAGTAAAGTAGTCTTTAAAAAAAAATCTTCTTCGTTTAAAATCTTAAAAGCTAAAATGTTCTCTTCGAACTGGAACATTTGCCACAGCGACGTTTAAAGAAGTTAAAACTGCGTGAAATTGACATGACTTCGGGTTCCCAATCTCTCCGTGTTCACATCCCAGTAATTCCACATGGTAATCAATGTAAAAACTAAGGGTAGAGTGTGGTTAAGAGCAAGGAGTTGGAATAGTAGATATAAAACTCGTAATTATTCAGTGTAATATTAGCTTTGTAGCATTTTGGTTTGCTTCTGGTATTATATCGTAGAATACTTTTTAGAATAGAATAGAATACTCTTTATTATGTACACCATATAATTTACAGAAAGTATAGACGAAGAAAACATTGCACTGGGTGACACAATGGGCGGCCTTATCGCTAAAAGCGATC
Organism: Orthosia incerta; assembly: GCA_948252205.1. Taxonomy (NCBI): domain Eukaryota; kingdom Metazoa; phylum Arthropoda; class Insecta; order Lepidoptera; family Noctuidae; genus Orthosia; species Orthosia incerta. Next base: position 34,125,870 of record OX411743.1, read on the forward strand.
TTTTCAAGACAACCTTTGGATGGATTAAAAAAAAATGGAAGGAATGACAGTACTCTAGATGTACTATTTATATGTAAAAAAAAATACATACAAATATATATAAAAGACAAATATATACAGTAATAAGTATGGAACAAAAGCATAGATATCAAGAAATACAACTATTAAAGAGAGAGGTAGTGATTTTTTACCATTGTTTTAAAAATGGGCAGAGATTGAGCACGCCTTATTGACACGGGCAAAGCATTCCACAACCGCACCGCTTGAACCGTAAAAGATTTGTCGTAAAAGCTGGTGGAATGCATCGGCATCTCTAGTCTCAAGTTAGGTGAATACAAGTAGGTGAATATTAGTGGCGATAATTATCTATTTAGGGTTTACCTTTAGCTTGTTAGCCATTCACTAACCTAGGGAAAAATGTAGTGCAAGCTAGTGAGCGTTTACCTAAAATAACCATTAATAAATTTACATCAGAGGCTGTCGGACGTAAAACTCAAGGGCCTAATATTAATCAAATTAAAACTGGAAACACGAGGAGCAACGGGCGACTTGTTAGAAAATAACGACTGAAAATTGACAAGGAAGGCAATATAATTATCTATTAATATTTGTACAGACATTTTTTTCTAATGAAAAGGGTAAGCTAAACATAGACAGGTCATTCAAAAGAAAAATAGTATGGTGGACGAAAAGACGGATTGATTGTGTACGGAACGATTTGAATAAAAAGGGGGTCATTGAAAGCGTGACGGTTGTCAGAAAAGATTAGAAGAAGAAAACTGGAGTGGAGTGGTGCCGATACCAAGTACAAAGAGAGAAAGATGTTAATTTGAAAGACTAGGATGTTATGTCACCATTCTGGCAATACAGCCCTCTATCACTCAGGCCACACCCACTCCGTCAATGTTTGAGCGTGCTCCTGATTGAAGCCTGCGCAATTGTTCAGTGTGTCGACGAGCGACATCTGATCACACAGCGTTATTAGCTTGTCTACAAGGCTTAACATTCCTTTTATTGGACTGAAGAATTCATTTTAACCTACGTAGAAATAGAGCAAAACTCTTAAATGAGTCGTCTTTCTAAAGTCCAAAATGTAAGACTCGGATTGACATTTGTGATACCAAAACCTCTCGTTGTTGCAGAAAGAATGACATTTTTCAAAAGCCTTAGCAGAGAAAAGCATTAGATTCTAAACAGTGAAGATAAAGAGAATGGGTCAGAAAATGTAAAAAGTTACGAGCGCTAGAAAAATTGTTGTTATTTAGTCCTCCAGAGAAAAATATTCCACATGTTTATTTTTACACACGTTTTGTTCGTTATACAAAATCTTAAAATAGAAAAAAAGATACATTCCAACAAATTAACTTTTGAACTTTTCGGCATAAACAATCTCATCAAAGACCAAAAACAAAAAATTGGCATCCAAGAAAAAATAAGGAACTCACAAAATGATATCATTTACATAGAAAATGATACTATTGGTTGACCTTAACAAAATGTCGAGGTGAAGATGCAGTAAATGAGTCAGAAACCTTTATATAGTCAAAACATATTAGTGTAGCTATATAAGACGATTTATTATGACCAAGAATGGGTCATATTTTTTTTTTTTTTTTTTTTTTTTTTTTTGTTTGTGATGGGTTTGCTCTTGACTCTAGTCTAGGTCAAAGGTGACAGAGACAGAGTCGACGATGGAGCGAGCTTACCCAGAAGAAGCCTGTTCACTCTAACTTTGAAGAGATTCGGGTTGAATGCGTTCGGAAACACAGACGCAGGTAGTGAGTTCCACTCATTCGCTGTGCGCATTATGAAGGATGTTTGGAAGCGCTTGGTGCGTATTGGTGGAATGGCAACAAGGTAAGGATAAAAACAAAATTAGTATTGTTAAATAGGTTAGGAATCAGTTTTGGATGCTTTTAGAGACTTTGTAGCAGGATTGACTTTTGGTTTTATCGTTTAGGTTAAGCAAGATTATACTGTAAAAAGTTAATTGGTATGAATCACTGGATTTAAATAAGAAGATTCTAACTGTTGTATATTATTTAAAAGAGACTCTAGTCTAGCTTGACGTATTGAAATTCATTAGTATAGTATATGTGGCTGTTTCTTTGGAGTTATTACTAATAGGTGCATTTATTGTCACTCTACGGGTCAAGAGCCTCTTCTTCTCTTTTCAACTGTTTCTGGTGCTTTTGGTATTTTGGAGTTAATATAAGTTTTTTTTATCGCTAAAAAGGTGGAAATAGTAAAGTGTCTATTCGATAGTATAATTTTCTATAAGACTTAAATAATTTCATAATCTGTTATTATTTATTATTTTATTGCAAAATCAGTACCCCTTGATGCTGATATTTTCTGGAAAGTGTTGCGCAAAAGCACATGTTTTCGTTACTTAAAATTAACAAAATAGAGTGTTTTATTTTTTAAGTCACAAAAAATATGAAACTGCGCATTATAAAAGCGCTGCGCACATATTAATAAAAGAAAAATAAAAGCAGGATGATAACATAATTATATGGGTTTTAAAAGGCCAAAGAGTTATGGTAAAATTATGCAAAAAAAGTTATACACTAAAGGATGTCCCGCGACTTCGTGTGCTTTAAAAGTTGACTGGTTTGCCGACCGTTTTTTTATATTCCCATATGAGTGCCCAAAATGGCCGCTCCCTAGTTACGGACGGGTCATCAAAGGAATTTTTGTATTTCGAATTTCACGTTTTAATGGTTGGTAAAGGATTTTTTACTTAAGCATTATAAAGATTTGAGTGATCACAAAAATAAAAGTAAACATTTCGCGAACTCTTTTAACTATAATTTATTTGCTCAATCTTGGTACTAAATAATAATTTTGAAAAATAATATTCTGGAGAAACGAGGAAGACGTGGTCGTAAGAAAACTTTTGAGTATGCATAAGGATGCCTATAGGAGTAGAAACGATCAAAGAAACGATACAGAGGCTATGTGAAATATGATACGTATAGAAACGGGGACTTTTAAAATTAGTCATCTTAGAGAAATATGGAAGATTTACTGCCACACTCAGAGTCGTTAACGGTTACTTAAAGCTCTCCTTAGTAGAGATTTTTAGTACAAAATCTATACTAAGGAGCGCGTTAAGTAACCGTTAAATGTCTCTGAGTGCGGCAATTAGTCATGTTGAGCTAACCCCAAATACTTTGGAATAAGGGCAAGATATCATCTCATAATGGTGTTAAATATTATTGAAATAAAGACTGAACGTCATAATATTTACCTTCTAATATGCTCGTCCTTATAAGTTTTAACATTAACATCCTCGACATTCATTGACATTCTCGTCCTTACCTACTTAATCAAGTTATTGCTCAAAAATGTTGCAATTCTCTCAACTTTTATCTATTCGGTGACAATCGATATTCAATGTCAATATAATGAGGTAATGCTGTGATAATTCAGTTACCGCTATTGTGTCTTTAACCTTTTGTTTATATAATATTCGGGTATATATTAAATTGTTTGACCTAGGATTTTATCCTAGACACCAAAAATTATAAAATCACAATTGTACATCATATTTTTGTTCATAATAATGCGGGTTACTTTAAAACCGAGTGATTTTACCCAGCAAGCGACATAATGACATACCTAGGTCCACCTAGGTATGTCATTATGTACAAAAATTGGCCCATGGCCAAAAAGAGAGAAGTTTAAAGAGAGTAGCCTATGCACAGCTGTGGTACTGGACGAGCTATTAAAACATTTTCAGGCAGCTACAATGAACCTGCGAATCTGTAAGTATATCGTAATCTCCAGCCAAGAGGTCGCATAAACTTATGATTACAATGCAAGTTCAAGAGGATGCTACTGCTAAACTTTTTGTCAAAATCCTCGATTTTAGTTTTTTGGTATCTTGTTCATTTGCATTTTTTCAAAAATAAACAGATAATTAACCAATCTATCTTTTTAATTAAATTAAACAAACGATCTAGTTCTCTCATTTAGTAACGCAAGCCAAAACATATAGCAAGTGAAGTTACCCCAACTATTTGTCTTTGGGGTGTAATTAAGGCCCCTAATGTTTCTTCTTAATGAGCCATGGTATATGGTTGAATCATGGGGTTACCATTTATTTACAGGCTTGCGTCTCCCAGGACCACATCCACGTGAAAATAGAAATTTATACCGCAAGAAATTATAACTGGGATAAAAAGTACCCATACCCAATGCCTTAATCCCGGTCATGGACTACTTGTTCCCGAATTTCATACAAATACTTTCAGCCGCAGCAGGATAGTTGAAATATGGATTAAGTATAAGGAATTACTAGGAAGGATCTAGATCCATCGATGTATATTTTTTATTTGTTGGATTTAGAATTAAGCACTTTCGTGACTTAAATGAGCTGAAAGATTGTTGAACTTAATATTCAATAATTGAAAAAAAATTGTTACTTAAAGGCTAATATTGTACTTTTGAACAAACAAATAGTTTTAATCAATTCATGATAGATAATTGATGCATAGTATTGTTATTCATTGGTCACATAACTCTTTGTGTTTTTTGCAAAATTATCTCACGAATAGGAAAGATCAATATTATTACTCATGGCAAATAACGATAAAGTTATGCTGTCGATATATTTTTTTTTTGGCTTACGTTGTTAACAGTCATTAATTATTCTATTTGAATGTGTCGGTATAAAATTACGGAAATAGTTAGCAAATAAAAGAAAGTCACCCTTGGTTGACTGATAGAGAATGCCTAAAGCACTAAGTTGAAATAAAAAATAATAAATTGCAAAAAAATAAATGCCTAAACATTTTGTACCTTTTGTGCATGAAGTCTAAATAAATAAATAATACAGTTCAGCAAGATTGTTAGTGTTTTATTTTATTTTATGTTTATCAAATACCGGTGTAGAAATTTTCAGGATGTCTCAACAATAATGTATATTTCTACACATTAACACTTATTCATGGCGTTTGAATTGCCACATTGTTTTATATGTATTGAAACTTTAGTAGAATTTATATGAAAACACGACCTCACTTTGTTGTGCACACCTTTCTGATTAAACCTTTATTTCCTAAGTCACACATATCGCTATTATAGTATAGCTCGATTACTGCAAGCAATCTAAAAACCACCCTATCCTATGCAAATCGCTCCTCTCTCCCCTAATGACCTAACCCTAAGTGAGTTCTTCCGCACCTCATAATTAAAATACTAAACTAGGGACTAAGTAACGGTCTTCATACAACGATCTATGTAACTTGGTGTTTAGCTTTGTCTGAGAGGTAATGAGGTGGCACTTACAAGGGTCGGAGGATTAGCGAATAGGTAATGGGATATTCAAGTGTGTTTTGATAGCCTTGACAGTTGTAGGATTACGCTGCCAAGGGGTTGAGAGAAGGAGTTTGAGTTAAGGTTATGGAAATGCAAACTGGTTGACTGAACACATAATTGAATAGTGAGCACTGGGCTAAGGGTAAGCTAGATCTGGCCGTAGACTAGAAAGTTTCAGATTTATTGAAGGAAATGTTAATTTCAAGCACTGGTCATCAGCATTAATTATTAATCTTGCCCTCATTAAAATTTATTTGGGGTTAGGCGCATTATGTTTTCTTATTAATTATTAGAATATACTAATACATTAGTCACCATATAAGTTGAAAACTGATTATCAGTGTTGCACCTGGCCTTCGAAAGCAAATACTCTGAAAATGTCTTGAAACTAAATAATACGAAAGTTTCTAATAGCCAAGCTTTACGATAGCTACCACGCTTAAGCCGTAACAATACCCTCTTGAAACAAAAATATTCGTGATCTCTCAACAATTTACCCTAATTTGTGTTTGAAACTAAAGCCGACAATCTTTTGTCCATCTTCTACGTTGCGAAAGGCTGATAATTTAGTTCTAAGCTGTTCGTTATGACTGAGACACGACTAAGTGTAGTCGTGACGGAGCCGTGACGAAACGTGCCGCGAGTTCTGATGGAATAAAGGATTTAAGGGATGGGAAATTGAGGAAGGATTTTATCGATAATGAGATTGGTTGTCGATGGATTGGTAGTGACATCTGTGACACCATATACGAACTAAATAACAAAATCATGTATCGCGAAATCAGTTTTCGATGCGGTCTTGACAATAGACTTTGGAAACTTTGCTTTTGCCCTAAATAATGTCAAACGAAGTTCTCACTGCCACCAATTAGGAATAAAATAATAACATAAATCAAATAATAAGATTAAAGTGAAGTTGGCTCATTTATATTAATTAATTTTATTCATTCGCGTTATCAAGGTGTTTAAATGATCGTATATCTTAGAATATGTATATAGATTTATTTTAGAAAAAGGAATTGAACTTATATTTCTAGAACAGGAAGATTTATGGATTTAGTATCTAGAGAAAGCTGTTTTATTGGTTTTGAAATTTATTATCTTTTTTAATTTTTAGTATCTTGTTGGCATGACTTATCGAGTTAAATTATTAGGAGACACTATTTAACTAAATGGTGCTCATGTAAATATTAAACATTCGATAAAATTGGCCGCGAGGCCGATTGCTTAGTTTACGACGTTCTCAAGCATTAGGTCCTTTAGTGCTCTTTGATGGCGTTTATATTACCTACTTACTCATACAAAATTGTGTCTCATTGTGTCAATTAAGGTGCAAAATCAATAAACCAGTGACCTTTATTCTCTGCTATCTCAGTGGGGGGTCACACAAAACCTACAGGGCTATCGGCTACCATATTAACAGCTTGAATTAACATCGTTTCTGCATTTCATATTACTAAATTAGCATATTTTACTGCGTCATCTGTCGAAGGTTTATTTTTGTCATTCATAAGTCAATATATCGCCTTGAATGAATATCATAAAATGTAAGAATTTTAATGAAATGTATGACAACAATCGATTTGTCCATAATTTATTATAATCCTAACCTTATTTCGTAAATTGATTGACAGTCATAAAGTTCTAGTATTCGAATGCCATTTTAGTATAATTAGGTAGATTTTTAATCATGTGGAATATATTGGGGATTGTAAAATGTTTTTTTTTTTATTTTTTTGTTTTATTGTTAACACAAATTATGAAATAAATCTCTGAATGATATTATTTATACTTGATTATAATGCTTACAATATAAAACTATTTCACAATGCAGTAGTGGTTTACATAAAGCAGCTAGAAATACATACTTACGTAGCTGTTTCATAAAAAAGGAAAAAATAGAAATTTCCCCTAAATGTAGCCTTCATTTTAATAAAACTCAATTAAGCTTCGCGCTGGATAGCAATAAATACCAGTTATAAAAACCGAAAACTTTATCGATAAACTGTTTTAATGGCACTACACTGTCGTTGCTGGCGACAGGTGCATCCGAGCGGCGGTAGCGACACGGTCTATCGATATATCGATAAATTGTATTTTGATAGTGCACAGCCCTATCATTGAAAATAGACGCGGCTTTTTTATGTTAAATTTTATAATCAGATTTGTTCAAGTTATTAAGTAATTATTGAAGGATTATAACCTGTTTATTGTATGTAAGATATAGATATTCATGCACATTACATCACATCACATCATCAGCCTATTAATGCTCCCACTGCTGGGACACAGGCCTCCTCTCTGTGAGAGGGAATGGGGCGTAATCCACCACGCGGGCCCAGTGCGGGTTGGTGGATGCCACATGTGTTCGAATTTCTGGTTCTAGGACATGCCGGTTTCCACACGATGTTTCCCTTCACCGTTTTGAGAGCAGTGGTAATGAAATAATTTACACAAAGTAAAGCGCCTACCTAGGCTTGAACCTACAACTTGTAAGTAGCGGCCGATACCACTGGGCCACCACTGCTCTCTCTCTCTGATATTCATGCGGATTAAAAAAAATACCTTTTTAACCGACTGCGGCGAAGTACAAAATAAAGAAGCAATAATTAGCAAAAGCAGGGTTATGTATTTTAGCAATTAATCAAGACTAGTTCTAGATACTGATTAGTTTAAAGTTGCTTTCCGCCGTACGAAGAAGCCTCAATGTACATGAAAAGGTCACCCATCTATAAAATATGTACAACAAGAATAGATTAACCTTACAGAATCTGTAATTTAGCCGAAATACTTACACATGGAACACAATGATATAATATTGATTATAGTGTGAATAATTTATTTATACAAGTCAACCCTCTCCAGTTTGTTGTGGTCATCTGTTATGTATACCACGCGGGACGCAATGGGTTGGACCAGCATTCAATATTTATGTTAATTGATATCCCACTCTATCACCTTTGGAAAGGTCCGTTTTAGAGTTTGCCTTGGTCTTTGGAGATTTACTTTAAGTATGTCGTTAAGTAAATAATTGTATTTTATTTGTTATTTTTGTCTTACGAGTCTTTGTGGCCGATCTGACAAGAATCAGTAAGTATAAAAATTTTAAGTTTTCTATCAGTTATAGAATATTTGCAATCTTATTAGTTATTCCATAGATTACCATTACCATGTGGCCATGTGTTTTTATATTGTTATCACATTTTAATAGTAAAGTAATATTAAATTAGATTTCTTCAAAGCAATAATTTGCCATCTCTAATTTGATAAATTTTTAGAAAATCATTATCAACCTTTTAATGTGCTCACTGCTGAGACACAGGCCTACTCCCTGTTTAAAAAAAAATAAGCGGTGCTAGCTTGGATAATTTGCCTGCCCGAAAATTTTAATAACACTTTATATTACTTATTCTTCGGCGAATTATGTCGCTAGTGAATGCTAGGTCCAGTCTAAACCTTTCCCAGTCTGTGGTAACAACAGGCAACAGAGTGCGCCGACCACAGTCTGATATTCGCCAATATTTAGAAGATCCACCGCGCGGACACAGATATTGCAATCCCGGCCAGATTACATTTAAAATGAATCCCGGTATAGCGGTAAAATACCGGAAAACTACCGCTTTCAGTTGTACTGAAATGTGGGTTAAAATGTTTCGAAGTATCGGGTATTGTTTTCTGGTTTGACTGTTTTGGAATGGACTATTTATTGGCGTGTGTTAGGCTGTATAATAATAATAATATATATACGTTGAAGTTGTGGTGGGGCATGCATGCTCCAATGAATACTAGGTCGGTGCCGGTAAATTCTACTTTGCCGCAACATGCCTAGGGTGAGGGCCAGACTAAGAAAAATACAATCCACAGCGCAGCTTTGTGGCAAGCTGGTGGACAGTGGCGACCCCACGGACATGATCTCCAGGGAGAAGTCTTGTCCTCCGTCTCCGGCTTTCCTTTATTGGCCGGTCGGTGTGTACACTAACGAGGAACAGAGCCCCCACCTCTCTCTGCCTTAATTGGTGTACAATAAAATATATAATAAATAAATACATGAATATTCGTAGGCTTCTTAGAGTTATTATGCTGCTAATACCTATTTACTATTAAAACGAAAATCATTGTCACATTTTACCTAACAACCATATATCCTTTTGAAAGAAACTCCACTCGACTTACTGGCCAATGTGGGCATGACAACGAAAAAAACGAAGTCGTGGATGGTAACGTCAATGCGTGAGCCGGAGTCGAGTGAAGTAAATGGGTTAGAATATGAGTATAATTCGGTAAACCTTATGTCCTGCAAAAATATCGCATAATATGGTTTCTTTTACGTAAAAGTTTCTTCATTATAAGTTTTTTCAATAATAAAAATCTTACCTTTCAATAGCAGAACGTAGTTCTTCTTGTCTTCTCCACCTTTGGGGTACTCCCAGTCGATATCCAGACCATCGAAGTTTCTGTCGCGAAGGTATGGGATGGCGGAGTAGATGAACGTCTGACGAGCGTACCGGGTCGCGGACATTTCCTTGAACTTTTGGGTTCCGAAGGACCAGCCACCTGGAGAAGGAAAGATGGTTTTACAATCAAATTACAACTTATTTATCAGGTTGTAATCCAAAACATTGGGACTTAATTATGACTCAATATAAGTATCTAAGGCACAAATCTATTGGGCATGTTGCCGGATGACAGCAATATGGAGTAATTAAATTCGCAGTGAGCCTCAATGATTTATTAGAATTAATATTTGTTTCGGGATTTATTAGATTATTGTTGAGATTTCGATATTTCGGCACCGTTACAAGCGCCATGATCACGAGAACTGAACTCTCACAACAAAAATCTAAAAAAAAATACATAAAAAAATATACATGGTAAATATATCGTAATAAATATTAATTCTAAAGATTGTGACCATGTCAGCTTAAAAACTCAATGATTTTGTTATTTTCTTTCGTTCTCTTCATAAAAATGACCTTGGTATTAGGATGATCGACCACCAACTGATATTAAAACTTAAATGTTGTATAAATAAACATGATTTAGTTTTTAGGGTTCCGTACCCAAATGGTATAAACGGGACCCTATTACTAAGACGCCACGATCCGTCTGTCTGTCTGTCTGTCCGTCTGTCACCAGGCTGTATCTCATGAACCGTGATAGCTAGACAGCTGAAATTTTCACAGATGATGTATTTCTGTTGCCGCTATAACAACAAATACTAAAAACAGAATTAAATTAATATTTAAGTGGGGCTCCCATACAACAAACGTGATTTTTTTGCCGTGTTTTACGATAATGGTACGGAACCCTTCGTGCGCGAGTCCGACTTGCACTTGGACGGTTTTTTAATAAAATTAATCACTGTTTTCAAGTACCTATGTATAAAACCTCCTTCCACTGTTTCTTATATAAAATGTTTGCTTGGGGAGTCATTTATAAAGCAATGTTATAGCTAAAGTTTAGGTAGTAAATGTCATAAAATAAAGTTTAAATAAATAAGCCAAGTATAGTTAAAACAGAATATTATAGCACTTTTGTGTCTAATAACTGAGAATATCTAACTTTATAACAAAAGAATGGCCATATATTATGGTTTTTGATCTAACATACTCCCGAAGCTTTAGAGCTAGACCAGTGTGTGTGTATTTATATTTTTAACCACTGACGCATAAACGACGTGTGTGTGTCTGTCTGTGGCATCGTAGCTCCCGAACGGATGAAGCGAATTTTTTATTTTGGTTGAAACGTGATTTTGTCGAGAGTGTTCTTAACTATGATTGATTAAAATCGGTAGACCCGTTCAAAAGTTATCCGTATTTTATTTACTCTTTAAATCTGGTTTTATTCGCAAGATGTCATGTCATTATAAGTGATTCGGTATTTTTTACTACTAGGTATATTATATGTAGTTTAAAAAGCATGACATAAAAATAAAATTTAAAATACCCTCTAGAAAGCAAAAAAATAAGGCTTGTACTTGTGTCGAGGAACCGACAACGTTTACAGCAGTTTATTTTACTTACCTAAAGGTTCCCTGACGCGAGTACGAGGCTTATTTTTTGGTTTTTAGATATTTTTGTGTCGGGGGTTTAATAAACTTTAAATTTGTTTTTTAGTCTATTTCTATAATAAAATAATGGCAATTGGAAACAAGTCAGTCAAGTATATATCAAACAAGTCAAACGCCAAGCACTAACACAATGTCACGTAAATACATTTTGGCATTTCGAGCATCCTCTGATAGAATAACACTATGTCTAGAGTCTCAGATTCTACAAAAAAATAACTAATAAATTTTTCATATAGCTAACCAACGTTCAATACACATTATGTCAATCAGAAATTATCTCACACTAATCTATAAATTCGCACTAATTACTGGTTAACACGAGCGAATTTTCGCAACTGTATAGTGAAGTGAAACGGCAAAAAAATGGCGTGTCGATTTCTTTAAGCGCTCATAATGCATTGCACCACAGCCTGTCGTAGCTCTCATGAAAATAGGCGCGGTTTTTTGTGGACATTCCCGTGAAAATAGGTGAAAATGTCGCGCGAATGCGCTTTGTGCCGTGGGAAAGGCGCCGCGGTGTGTTCGCATGTGGCTAGTGAGGGGACTAGTTTGTCGATATCGATTTTTTTGTGTTATTTTATAACAATAAACAATACAAGTGTTTTATATTCTTCTTTTCTTATTTGTTGTCACAGATTAACTTTTTCTTTCTTTCTTTTTACATAGTGTTTAGTCATTTATTAGCAATTATTTGAGACGGTAAACATGAGTCATTCAACATATTCAACCATTTTTTATTAACGCTGTTACGCCTAATTGGAACCACAATACGTTTATGTGTAGAAATCATATCTCACACCTCAATCAGCTAAAACATTAAAGTCGTTAAGTTTACACATTTCGACTCGCCATTACAGTTAATGCGTACAAACCATAAACATTTAGCTATTAGAAAGTTGCGCTACCATAAAACCTGAGTCATAATATTATTTATAATATTGATTGCTTCAACTGGTTGATTGAATGGCTAATGATTGATTGAATCAATCGTTATGTAAGCTACCGAGTGCGTATGAAAGCGAGGTGTGTTGTATTGTTGTTTTTGTGACGTCATAAACGTACGTGTTGATATAAAAAGTTTTTGTTTGGCAGATACCTATATATAAATGGTTTCCTTTGTGATAACAACTCACTTTCGATGTCATGAAAGTATTATGTGATCAATTAATATTAACAGCCTTTATTTAACAATCATACTAACATTTATGTTTACAAGTTTAATTATCTGACACCGGTACACGAAGATGGTCTTGCTTTCCAGCACAGATATCTTTAAATAATTTGAATGAGTAAGATTACAACTTATTTATCATCGACAAGCATTTGAAAAAGATAAATGACAACTTATTATGAATCGCAATCTAGTAGCCAATTAAATTAAAGTAATTCACCACTAATTGGATCACCTTTAAATTATTATTAAATCTGTCAAATAGATGACCACGTAAACTAGAACAAACTTTGTCGATGTTTTCATTGGACATCTCAAATGGTATCGATTTGAAATCTCTCTGTCTGTCGAATGTGATTCCTCGTGTATTCTGAATCACTATTTATTCGAATGAATAATCAAAGTGTTCTTCGTAAAATATTAAAGCTTAACTCATATTTTTCATGCGAATTTCCTTTGTGGGTTCGTCTTAAAACAAATGAGCTGTGAAAATATTAAGGTTTTTTTGCCTATGAAAAATGTAAAATGTTTTTTTATTTAACTAAGTGTATGCTTTTATGTATTTCTGTTTTTTTGCGATATTGTGAACTGCCTTTACTTCATTTGTAAATCTGACATTTGGAGATCTTTGACAGCCAACAGTAGCCTGCTTTTGGGTAGACAGAAACCAGAAAATCTGTCACTAGTCTATCAGGGGGTCTTCTTCTTTTCGAGTCGATGGGAAACTCTAAATAAATTTTGGGCCCAGTAGGTGGCCACCCCGATTGCGGCGTCAGTGGCGAGCATAAGGTCTTCCAAAGTGCAGGAGTATGGGCACTTGCGACACTCTAGCATGTGTGCCATATCTTGCAAAGGGGCACCGTATCAGGGGGTATTGTATTACGTATTATTATGTTATATTAAAATGTTGAATTTGAGAAAAGGCTAGGCAGAGTGATTGGTTTTTTATTTTGCAATATCATGTTGGCAAGTTACTGGGTTGTGATGGTCAGATAAATAGGTAGCCTTTACATCTAAAATACTACTGGACGCTGAACAACATTGTTGGGCTAAAGGCGTGACAAATTATTTGTTCTTTTTAGGGTTCCGTACCCAAAGGGTAAAAACGGGACCCTATTATAAAGACTTTACGATCCGTCTGTCTGTCTGTCCGTCTGTCACCAGGCTGTGTCTCATGAACCGTGATAGCTAGACAGTTGAAATTTTCACAGATGATGTATTTCTATGGCCGCTATAACAAAAAATACTAAAAACAGAATAACATTAACATTTAAGGGGGGCATCCATACAACAAACGTGATTTTTTTGCCGTTATTTGCGATAATGGTACGGAACCCTTCGTGCGCGAGTCCGACTCGCACTTGGCCAGTTTTTAGAATATTGTGCTTCAGAGCTAATTGTATTTGTTCATGTTCTGTTACAGTTGGCAATAAATGTCTTCTTTCTTTCTTTTATTTGTCTTCGAGTGAATACTTTTTAATTCTGAATAATTATGTTAACGATATTATGAACTATAGAAGTTACATGATTAAAGTATTGTGTACGGGTCAATAGGTCAGAACAATATAATATTATAGCTTAGAATATTAGATAATTGATTTATTTTATTGGTTATTTCCGCAATAAACATAATGACTTAATATGTTTAGGAAAACTTGGTGCATTTAGTTTCATGTTTTGCATAATATATTTGGATGCATGTATAATGTTACTAGTCTATTAAAATTGATAATGATTTTACTTTATCTATCTTTTATTGTAATGTGTAAACACAGTCATAAAATACTGCAATTAGAATTAATTAATAAATAAACTTGATATTATAAAAACCATAATTATGAAACTTTCCGGAAAAGTTAGAGTGAACAGGCTTCTTCTGGGTAAGCTCGCTCCATCATAGTCTCTGTCTCTGTCACCTCTGACCTAGACTAGAGTCAAGACTCAAGAGCAAACCCAACACAAATAAAAAAAATGCTAAATTAAAATTAAATTAATATGCAGTAAAAAAAATATTCAACTGTGCTGAATGATTCGGTTGACAGTGAACTGAATCATTTCATTATCATCATAATCAACCATCATATAGCAATCCAGCACCATTTATTTAAATTTTTGACAACTCTCATCAAGCTGCTACCGTCTATCCCGAATCATTTGACAACAACTTACTGTTACTAAACTGCCCCTACAAGATCGGGCTCTATGCTTTGTTTTGATTAGCAAAAGTGAAATTACTCACAGTAAAATTAGGTGACTAACATAGTTTAATAATAGTTATTTATGCTACAAGTGCGGAAGGTAGGTGATTTCCGATGAGTGGATAAATTGACACGAGTCGAAAATCATCTTACTTACGTGTATCATATAACATTTTACTATGCATTGTAAAATGTATCTGAACAAAAAAATATATCTGAACCAAGCAATAAATTAATAATATGGCCGGCTTATTGAAGCTCGCTCAGCATATCCACACTTCCACAGATTAACTAGTTCCTCGGGCATATCTACTGCGCATGTGCAAATAGCTGTCACGTCGTAACGCAAAAAGGTACGAGCAAAATATTAATTCTGCCAAACATATTTAATGAACAACGCCTTTCATGAAGATTTTATTTTACCTTTTATATGAATGATAATCAATACTTAACTAATTTTTAAAACTTTTCTCAAATAATAAAAACTCTATGCGGCGGGCTGACGTTGGAGTTAAAAATTAAAAAAATACAGGAAAGTAAAACGCACTAGTAAAAAAAAGTGACACTTTGACATGCATTGTAAAATCACTAACGTATCAATCTTTGTAAGGTACTTGATAAATAAATAAATGATAAACTTACCAATAGCCAAAAGAGTCTTCAATTTAGGATTACCCTTCTTCAAAGCATTAATCCTGTCATACAATCCAGTCTTGCCATCCTTGGTTTCATCGTTGGACTCGAACGAGCTGAGCTTGCCCTTCTTCAGCCAGCCGAAAGCGAAGATCATGTGGGTGCAGAGATCGGGCTGGATGTCTTCGGGAGTAAACTTGCCGATTTTCGTACGGTATTGAGACCAGTTGGTGTAGTAGCAGACAATCTGGTGGAAAACAAGGGTTTGGTTTAGAACAAGCGGTTTTATACCCGGCAAACAATGAAAAAGGAGGAGATTTTTTAAGGAGACGAGATTATTTCGAATACTTTTGTTGAACGAATTATATTTATCAGTAGCGACCCGCCCCGGCTTCGCCCGTGATAAATTATAGACATAAACCTTTTTCGTTTCTCATTCTTTCTATTGGTGAAAAATGCATGAAAATCCGTGCAGTAGTTTTTGAGTTTATCGCGTACAAAAGCGGGGAGTGGGAATTCGTTTTATAATTTGTAGTGATGGGCGAGCTTATGGACGATTGAATGTCTTTTTAGGGTTCCGTACCCAAAGGGTAAAAACGGGACCCGCGGTCTCCGCGGTCCGTCTGTCTGTCTGTTTGTCATCAGGCTGTATCTCATGAACCGTGATAGCTAGACAGTTGAAATTTTTACAGATGATGTATTTCTGTTGCCGTTATAACAACAAATACTAAAAACAGAATAAAATAAATATTTAAGTGGGGCTCCCATATGGGGTGCGTGAGTCCGACTCGCACTAGGCCGGTTTTTTTTTAAATAATACCTCTAGTACCAGATCTCACTATCTTTATTGCAACCAGCTACATGGTGTTTGTTGAATTTAATAATTAAACGTGCATACATCGAAGGATTTCATGCTTAGATGGGTAACAACCTTTTTTAATGTCGGCACTGACATTTTATATTATGTAAAGTTTAAAGATCAGTATTTACGACTCATTAGTTGCAAGCTTTTATTATTCCTGGATTACTTGAAAACGTCATAAATATAGACAGAATGTTAATAAGATGAACCTTATATTATGTGTGATTATAGGTATCATGCATATCTGACGTTTATGACTCTCAACAGGATAATAGATTTATTGCGAGTTTTATTACTCATTTTGACAAGTTCCCTCCATAGAATTCTAAATGGTACCTAAACGTTTTGAATACATTTTATTATGCTAAGCGATTCGAAGAAAATTCATATCTAACTGCATTTTAAAACACACAATTATCTTCAAGGATTTAGTGCTTCTTTCGCAAACAATATTAAATGTATATTTTGAGATTTATATTCTTTAGTAAAATTTGGGTTCAGGCACTCAGTTTTATAACCCACTCCCGTCTACTGCTTAAAAATACCAACTCGTTTAACGTGAAAAGGTCCCTGAATTTTCCATTCAAATCTGAACTCTACATTTTCAAAATAAAGTTCCTTTCGTCAATAAGTTTCCTACTTTAACCATTTTCAAATTTCGAAAACCTATCTTGAAGACATTCGCGAAACGTTAAACAACTCAAACGTGAATAAACTTTGCATTATGAACTTTATTCATACAGGGATTAAAGTTCACAAATATTGAATAAAAATCTACAAGTAAGCAAATACTGATTTTGAAGGCTAACAACTTCACTTTTACGTTCGAAAAGTTCACTCATATCCGTGTTGTACTATTCTTTTACAAAATTACATTTACATGTTGAAAACTGATATTAAAGCTTCTATTCCAAGGAGTTAGGCACTAAAATCATTGAGACAGTTATCATATTAAATGAAATGGTCAGTTGGTCACTTAGACCTCGCAAGGCTCAATTCTTGGTCCGGTGTCTCTTCCTGCCATATATTATTAGAAGGCTATAAAATCTCTCGAAATCGGTAGTTGTATGTTTATTGTTGACTGTTATTTGATTTTAATGAATTTCTAAATAGATTTTAATTACGTTTTAAAAGGCTACGTGATAATTGGAGAGCATAATTAATGTCATCTACCAAGTATTAACCTTTTCTATCTAATTTATACTGATGACCACATTTAAGTATGCACGATGCATGTTGCAATAATAATTAAATCTTAAGATTTAAGAACTAATAATGGAATATTTTACTGATGGTATGATTTTCCAATCGCCATAGAAGAGTTTTCCCTCCAAATTGGGCATCCTTTCACCTTTCTTCGTGTATCGTCAAAAATTACATTTACGCAAAATAGCTCATTTCATTGAATCAATCAGAAGTAATTTTATAAAAGGGACGAAAATATTTTTTGCACTATTAATAAAGCTAAATAAAGCTTACCTTATATCCATCTTTGTCTTTATGATGATCAGTACCAACAGAGTTATCAAGGGCTGCAGAAGACTTTCTGCTGGCAATGTTAGGTCGACCACGAATCTTGGGCCTGTTCACACTGGCTGATATGACCTGGTCTGAAGACTTGGATACGCTGGATGTGACTGAAGTGGAAACTTTGCTAGGCTTGCGGAGTCTTCTGCGAACGGCTGTGGAAGAGAGAAAGGAGGTTTTAGATATTTGTTTGAAGAATTATATGTTGTTAAAATAAGTATTTTGTTTGTGTAAAAATTACATTAGAGATGTTCCGAGTAGTCGGTGACTAGTCGGTAACGCCGACTATCTGGCCACTTTCGCTGTTGGCGACTATTCGGCAAAGAGCGCTGACTATTCGGCTTCTCACTTGGGGAAATGTGATGTCGTACAGTTGATATATCAAAAACAGAAGTGAAGTTCGAAGCCTGGCATTAGAAAAATGATACGGTTAGATACTTCAAAATTGTGTAATGCCTATTCTGTATAGCAAATCGGCAAGCTGGGAATATTAGCTAAATAATAATAGAGCGTCTGAATATATGTTCTATAATCTGACGCCTGAATATTCACACATCTTCAGCTTCAAATAAAACTTTTTGTCTTCTTGATTAACAATGCGAATGAATAAAAACTGGCCAAGTGCGAGTCGGACTCGCGCACGAAGGGTTTCGTACCATTATCGCAAAAAACGGCATAAAAATGACGTTTGTTGTATGGGAGTCCCACTTAAATATTTATCTTATTCTGTTTTTAGTATTTGTTGTTATAGCGGCAACAGAAATACATAATCTGTGAAACTTTCAACTCTCTAGCTAGCACGGTTCATGAGATACAGCCTGGTGACAGACGGACAGACAGACAGATGGATCGCGGAATTTTAATAATAGGGTCCCATTTTTACCATTTGGGTACGGGACCCTAAAAAAGGCGGTTGCGACTTGCGTTCGAATCAACTGTAAACGAAGCGTTAAGGAAATGGACGAATACCCCGGCAACCATGATCGGCTTGGCTGAATAGTCGGACGACTTGTCAGCCTCTGTGCAGGAGGTGGGTTTGCATGCACATTAAAATGCGATGTAGGAAATTAAAAACTTGTATTCAAAATTATTACAGGTATTGGACCGACAGAAAGTAGACGTATTGACGGCGTGGTGTCTTGGTTTGCAATGTCGACTGTAGAGGTCGCGGGCGCCGCGCCGGAAACACGCACGGCATGAAGTTAGCGACGAATGATCCGCGCGTTTATGGGCTCACTTCACAGCGTTGTATTGTTAACAGCTTCTTTACAACCGACTAATCGGCTAGTCGGCCAAACAGGGGCGTAGCTACCGCCGTATCTGCCGTATCAATTATACGGGGCCCCCGGGCCACGGGAGCCCCCGACGTGCGTAACAAAAATTTTTACTGATAAAAAATTACCTAAGAACTTCGATGGGACATGAACGCCTGTCAGACCTGTCACTATTGTCCATAGAGGCAGAAACTTTAGAAAAACTAAAGTCATCATCAGCTAGAAATGATGTAATAAATCAGTATGCCGAAAAAAGGCAAGGAGAGTGTATATTTAATTTGAATAAGTGACAGAAGATAATTATGATGAATAAATATGTCTTTTAATTTTATGAGAACATATTTTTTTCTTTTGTGAGAAATCATTACACTGCATAAGGGCCCCCAAACAATTTTTTATACGGGGCCCCGCCAAGGCACGCTACGCCACTGCGGCCAAATGAGATGTGATACTTGGTTAATTCTTGGTCTGTATGCAGCAGTGAACCTCTTTCGACTAAAATTATCATGATGACACACTAGAACTGTTAAACCATTATCAGCATTTGTTACAAAATTTACTGGTCTAGATTCAGAGAGAGGTCAATCTAGATCTTGCAACATCCATAGACAAAGAGATAGGAATCCCATTACCCCTTAGTAAGACATCACAAGGTCTTAAATATCATAATATTAAGTTGAGTAAGACTAAATTTCAGTACCATTTAGAGTTCAACTGACCCCTTTATGTGCAAAGCGTGACACATCAAATTAGAAACATATCAACGGGCTGTCATTGCAAAAGATTATACAAAAGAGGAACAATGATATTCTAACATTATTATTATATCGTCTTGCAATATGCTTAGAAGGAATAATTGAAGTTTTAATTGAACCAATTGGTCGTTACACAACAGCTTTTTTTCCATGCTCTGTAAAGTTAGATCCGGAACTAGTGTATTTGGTTTTCCATATAACATGAAATCACGCGCTGTATTTACCAAAAGGTAAGGCAGAATTAAACCTATACAAGTACCTCTAGTACCCCCACCCCCATAGGGGGCGACCATAGAGCAACACGGACCACCGGCGGACCGTTGCTCTATGGGGGCGACTATAATATGTGACCCAGTGGTAACGGCCGCGAGATACAAGTTGTAGGTTATCAGTTCGAATCCAGGCAGGCGCTTTACTTTGTGTAAAATATTTCATCAGCACTGCTCTCAAAACGTTGAAGGAAAACTTCCTGAGGAAACCGGCATGTCCTAGAACCAAAAATTCGAAGCCATGTGGCAGCTTGTGACTATATTTTAACAGCCGCACGGGTCGATCATCAATCATGAGGTCGGTCCGTGGATGGGTGACTATCTTTACATGACGAGTTTCTTCCGT
Source organism: Orthosia incerta (assembly GCA_948252205.1). Taxonomy (NCBI): domain Eukaryota; kingdom Metazoa; phylum Arthropoda; class Insecta; order Lepidoptera; family Noctuidae; genus Orthosia; species Orthosia incerta. The sequence continues at coordinate 34,146,300 of OX411743.1, forward strand.
GCCTCGGAAAACACGTTAAGCCGTTGGTCCCGGCTGTCATTTGAAGATCTTTGACAGTCGTTACGGGTAGTCAGAAGCTTGAGATCTGACACCAGTCTTGCCAAGGGGTACCGTGTTACCCAGTTACTGGATTGTGGAGGTCCGATAGGCAGTCGCTCCATGTAAAACACTGATACTCAGCTGCATCCGTTTAGACTGGAAGCCAAACCGAACCAGAGGTTAGGGAGATGATGATGAATAGGGTCATGAACCCTATCACTGCGCGTGGCCCGACACGCACTTGGCCGGTTTTCCTATAGCTATAGTGACGCTTTCATTGATAAAATGTCACTTATCTAGACCCTCAGTACTTCTACTGATTACATTCTATAAACAAGCAATAAATTTTCCGTCTTCATATTTTCGATGTTTGGACAAGAACTGAGAAAAAAAAAAAAAAACGTTTTAAATACGAGGCTTTTGGCTAATTTGTACATATAGTGAATGCCACTCTTTATTTTGTATTGTGCGTTTAGTTTGTGCAGAATAAACAATTTTTCTTTCTTTCTTTCTTCTAACTTTACAACCTAGAATCGGTCCTTATTATTAGCCATTTCCTCAGAAATTTACTGAAGTTGTGGTTAAGTTATAAAGTAACAGACAATTTATTCCTGCCTTTTCTAGGAACTATTAGTAGTAAAAACTAAAAGGCCTCAATCTTGACATCAAAGACTTTGTGCTCGCACCTAATTTTTCCGTTCGATTTAACTTCAAAGGTAAACGCGTGGCGTTAAGTTGGCTTAGTGATATATTGAACAGTACTTACAGGGTGGGTTTAGATAAAATCTTTACGCCTTTTTTACTTTTGTGGATAGGTATAGAATAAACTATTCGTCCGTAAATGTATAAATCCTTAATGTAGGCATCAAGAGACTTGTTTAATTTTGGAGTTCCTAAGAAGTAAACAGGATTATGTAAAAAAAATATAATTCTAATTGGGTACTTAAAAATCAGTCTAATATCATAAAGTTTGTGAGTGTGTGTGCTTGTTACTTCTTCACGCTCAAACGGCTGGACAAATCTGGATGAAATTCGTCACAGAGATAAATTATAGTCAGGAATAGCACATACGATAATATGTTCCCTTGGGATAAATTTCAATATTAACGCGGGCGAAGTCGCTTACAGAAGCTAGTAATAACTAAAAAACTGTCCAAGTGCGAGTCGGACTCGCGCACGAAGGGTTCCGCACTATAATCGCAAAAAACTACGAAAAAACACGTTTGTTGTATGGGAGCCCCCCCTTAATTTATTTTATTTTAATTTAATAAATTATTTAACTAAATATTCTGTGAATATTTCAAGCGTCTATCTGTTGCCGTTATTAATATCGAGCAAAAAACGGCAAAAAAATCACGTTTGTTGTATGGGAGCCCCCCTTAAATATTAATTTTATTCTGTTTTTAGTATTTTTTGTTATAGCGGCAATAGAAATACATCATCTGTGAATATTTCAACTATCTAACTATCACGGTTCATTAGATACAGCCTGGTGACAGACGGACAGACAGACAGACAGACGGATCGTGAAGTATTAGTAATTCGGTCCCGTTTTTACCCTTTGGGTACGGAACCCTAAAAAGAGAACTCGAAATTAAATGATAAAAATATTGAAGAGACAAATCAATGCCACTAAAAATAAATCAAAGGTTACTTACATCATCGATCATAAATATTTTGTTTTATAAATTTTGCACGCAACTGAAATTGTAAAACCTATGATCCATTTAACCATAGGTAGTGGTGGTGTATATCCCTTCTGTGCAATGCATTTAAACGACAATCAAGTACCTAGATATTTTAAAACAAATAGAATTTCGAAACTAAAGGTGTTTTAGAAGCATTTTTACAAAGCCATTCTTCCAATATGTTCCGAGTAATAAACTTGCACTACACTTTGAATTCCAAACGCCCTTATGGGACACCCTGTAACTGATGGTCGCTTTCCCTACACTGGCATTTCTACCTAAACCTTTCAAATATAAAGTTGAATGTTGTGTGGCAATCAAATATATTTTTCCCACAAAAGAAACGGTTTTAATGTATGAGTTTAGCCAGGGTGTTTGTTTTTGGAACGCTAGCTTTGTTCAGGAACAGATGAAAACTTTATTTTGTATGATGTATCTAGCGGTAGGATGTATGAGTGCTATGGGATTTTCTGTTTGGATGTTACACTGTTAGTTTTAATTGTCTCTGGTATCGTGAGTGAAGGATGACGCTGAATATTTGTAGGTGTCCTACATTTTTGTGGAAGAGTTTATTCGTTTTTATTGCATAAAAAGGTAGTAATTAGAACTAGGGAAGCAGGCAGCATAGTATCCTTTATAAGAGAAATAACCAGAATTGCAAGCCATTGAGAATGGAAGTGGACTCCAAAATGGCTGGAAAACATAGAGGGCCAGATGAGGTAGATAATGATGAATTATAAAAATTATGAATTAATAACTTCACGAAATTACAATACAATTTTGATCAATCGGTAATTAACTGTTTCGTTATGCCGTGATCTACTCAATAAGAGTGATTTATAATTATGGCGACAGACGCTAAGACGCTAAGACGTGCTAGGCTTTCTAATTTAAAAATAAAGTGCTAATCTGTAAAATAACAACTTGTTTCACTCTGAGTCCACAATCCCACATATATTACCTATTTGTACTCTCATGACTAATATAGTTTTAAGATAATGTAATAAAACCGTTTTAAGAGCAGTGGTGATGAAATAATTTACTCAAAGTAAAGCGCCTGGGTTCGAACTCACGACCTACGACACGTAAGTCCGTTGCTACTGGGCCACCACTACTCTGAAAAATACCAGATGGAAAAACCCAATAACATTTAGGCCGACCCGGGAATTGAACCTAGAACCTTATTCTCAACCGTAACGTTTGCGACTAATAGACTAACAGCAGCAGGCAATTTTTATGCCGAAAAAGCCACAGTCCCTTTGTTGCCACGGAAGCAAAACCGCGTGAAAATGCTAGTATAACCATTAATTTCTCTTACTCCACATTATATAATTTCAATAAACTTCCGACCAAACACGAAAACAGATCCGCCGACGCGAACCAATTAATAAGGTCAGCTGACTCCCCCCAGTAAACAGTAAACACGAAGGGATTTGCATGAAAAACAGCACAAAACGAATTCTGTACGCGTCGGCGTTTCGAAGCGATCACGCGCGCGTTTTAGACAAATCAGACGGTAAATACGTCTGCTCTTTCATGAAATACATAAATCTAAAGAGAGAATTGTGTGGATTAGCTATTAGATTTAAATCGGTGCTTAAAGTTCCATATTTAAGTTTCGAATAGAATGGTAATTATGAAAAAAAAACGTCACAGTTGACGGAGGAGAAGACGGTGCTCTGATTCCAAGTAACATGGGCAAATGTCAGGAAGATGATGATGATGATGATGATCCAAGTTTAAGGAATGTTCTGCATGAGTAGGTTGCTAAGCTAAACCAAGCATAGGTTGCATGAAAGGCGATATAATGTAATATATGTATATATAAGTGATGTACGGTTTGACAAAAAAAAAACCAATAGGGCCACCACCGTCATCAATAACTTGGGATAAGGACAGGGCATTTAATGGCCATGAGACCGAAAAGTGGTAAATTATTGCAAGCCTTTCAAGATGCAAAAATACTATGAGGTTAAAAAATATGGCGATCGTACTTCCCTACGGAAAAAACTCTCGGATATTTAGAGTATCAGTGAAGGAACTGAATCAGTAATCTTAAGTGATGATGCATCACAAGACATGTAAATACGCTATCATACATACAATCAAGAATTTAATGTCTAAAAACCCAAAAAAAACACCTAAACCTACAACATTTGTTTACATACCTAATTACGCACATACGATTACAAACGCACTGTTTCCTTTCTTCTCTAGTTTCAAGGCACACCGGGGCAATAACATCAATTAACATCACTAATTAATATTGCTGTAGCAATATTTTGTATGGGTAGTCGTAAATTTGAATTTGCTTAGTTTTATGAGTCAATTTTCAGGGTTAATGTGTGTTGAGGGTAATAAAAATGTAGGAGAAAGGCTTTATTAAATGACTCAGTTTGATGTGAATAGGTCGTTGTGTAGGGATGGCTATAAGAAAGGCAGGCCAAAGATTGGAAAAGTTTTAGAAATTTTGAGCCAAGAATCTGAATGCTGGTCGAAACTTATACCCATCTCATGGCAGTGCACAAAAAAATAACTAGTCCGCCATCTTGGGCCGTACGCCATATAAGATTTAGAATGACGTTAATTAGCTAACCATGCATTGTCATCCAAATTAAACGTGTATGTAGAATTTCATCTTAATCGGTGGAAGATAATTGCTTTAAAATAGTTAAAAGATTTGACCCGAACACACATACATACATTGCAAGTTAAATAAAAGCAACTTCATCCGTTTGAAAAAATAAAGAATTCATAAAAAAAACATCGGTAAGATCCACCCTAAAACCAACTGCAGATAAAAAACGCGTGTTTTAGGTAAATAAATTGCCGGATTATCAGCAAAATATCTTTGGACGTGTCCAGTCAGGGCATGTCTGGACACTGCCGCATAACCATAATTTTGAGCTGGGAACAAATCGCTGGCAGGACATGGTGCATATCTAGTACCTATCTAGGCTATTGTTGTTTACCCAGCGAAATCTATGGTAGCAGATATATGACTATTTTGGCTAAATTTAAACTATGAAAATGTAAAGGCGACAGGAACTGCAGTCTTGTCTCTCAATCGCAAATCTAACAACAAAAAAAAATAAACAACATGAATCATTAGCACTATTGAATAAATTTAGAAATTCTGAGATCTCTAGTGTGTAGTGGATTGGAGAAGTGCGATGTCGTGAGCTTGAACTTTTACCTTTTGTAGGTGCCTAAGCATTATTTACGAAGATAGATTTATTAGGTACAAAGGTTTTATTACTAAGACAAGGCAGCTTAGAGGTAAGGTCTAATGTTTATAACATTTATCTAACCCAGGGACATCTTGTTTAGAGGTCAAGGGGCTGTTGTAACTATACTTTGTTTCAACGATGTAATTTAGTTTTCGGCTTGTGTTTGTTTCCAACATATCCTTTGTTTTTTTTTAAATCAATATTATAAAATACAATTTTTTTTACTAGCTTTCAACACACATGACAATGGTTTTCGATTTCACACAATGTCATTGTTGACAATCCTGTCCAGTTTTAAAAACGGGGATGGCATACTGTCTATCAGACTTATTGTAGAAAAAAAAATGGCGGAATGTTCGGAAGCCTTTCACAAAATATGCTCCTAGTTTGTCTGTTTCGGAAAAAAATATGTCTGCGTATTTAAAATTGGAATAGGGTGTAAGGTTCGTTTCAGGGAATTTCGATATGTGCCTTTATTGAGTGTTTTATTTTTATTTCATATGCTCTGTTCTCTTAGTTGAGCAAATTCTGAAAACGGCTCTTTGACTGTATTTCCATGGAATGAATGCCTTTATTTGAAAATATATTTTGATTTGTTTATTTTGTATTCTACTAGCTTCTGCCAGCGGCTTCGCCAATTTTTTATACCAAGGGAACATTATACAAAGACGAAAAGTAGCCAATGTGCTATTCCAGACTATAATATTTTAATTACCTATGTATTGTTATTGTTATGTTATGTGTAAGTGTGGAGTTTCTTGTCCATTCTTCTCCGCACATTTCCGAATGGACGGTAGAATCAATTATTATTACTTTTAAATTATTATTTTTTTGGCGTTCAAAAGTGCCGCTTAATGGCTTAATTGAATAAAGAAATTTTGATTTGATTGATATAATCTATCTATGTACCAAATTTCATCCAGATCCGTTCAGCAATTTTAGCGTGATTGAGTAATAAATATACATAAGGGGTACCGTGTTACCCAGTTACTGGGTTGTGGAGGTCAGATAGGCAGTCGCTCCATGTAAAACACTGGTGCTTAGCTGAATCCGGTAAGACTGGAAGCCGACCCCAATATAGTTGGGAAAAGGCTAGGCAGATGATGATGATGATGATGAGTTATAAATATACATCCACACACACATCCATCCAAACTTTCGTATTTATACAATTAGTATGATTTGTGGAAACCTGATCAAAAAATTCTACTGTAAAAACATGTGATAACTTAATAAAATAAATAATTAATATATCTATTTTTAGTTCAAGTGATCTTTAAATATTTCGAAAAACACTACTCTCCGTCTCTGCACTTCGGTCCTCTTGTCGTGAAGACGACATAAGACGAAGATAACACGGTAGTAAGAAAGTACAGTTGCGATTGCTTTGTCAAAATAATAACAACCAATTAGATTAGACAATAGATAAAATTCTAGACTTTCAAAATCCGTTCGAAAAAGGTTCATCATCTAAACAAATATCTAGATAACGTTAGCTTTCTTCAACATTGTCTACACTTTCTTTTCACTTTTAGAAAGTACCTATCGATATAAATATTTGTTAAATATAAAATTGGAACCGAGATCAAAGGATCCTGAAATCTCCTAAGTGTCCCTTCGGTAAAATTAATTATTTGTCTAGACAGGTATCGACAAAGAAATACTTTCAATTAACTAAATGGAAACTTTATAATTAATTCATAATCATCAGCCTTTTAACGTTACCACTCCTGGGACACAGGGTTCCTCTTTGTGAAGAGGGAATGGGCTATAATCCACCACGCGGGCCCAGTGGATGTCACAAACAAAAAAAATCTTAAAATGAATTACTTAAAGAAAACCTGATTATTCATAATAAAAATAACACGTTTTTTATACTATGTACCAATAATTTGATTGAGAGCGAACCAGATTCAAGCATGCTTCTGACATCCGACACAATTCGGGAATCGAATCCAGGCTAGATACAAGACCTCATGCTCAGCATAGCATTTGCGATCACCAGTCTAACGAGGGAGTCATTTCATTTTATATTGCACAATGCCTCTGATACCACAATAAACGTGGAAACCTACTGGACTTAAATTCGATTTTATTATTGTTAAATGTAAGATGGAAACGAAAAGAAAGAGACTTCAGTTTAACACTCGTTTAGTAAAACGTGTTAAACTGAAGTCTCTAACTCTGTAGTAACTTTATTCTAAACGAATTCGAGCATTTGTTTTGACTAATAGAATATATCTGGATGTAAGTCGGAAATATCAAGCAAAGCCTAAAATTCTCTAAGAAATACACAATGTTTCGAGAGTTACCAACTATTTTCTTAATGCCCCTTGGCAATCATCGCATTTCCGAATAGATACGAATGTTAATTTCCAGGTCCATCAATTCATTTCACACATTAATTAATTTGAATTCAGAACTAAGTATTTTATTGTTGTTTTGTTTTGATTTCCATGTGAACTATATAGAGCTGAAAAAAATATTTTCCTTTTTAACTGCAGCTGCTTTTCTCCCATTTTAAAAATAAATTACATTAAGTTAAAAGAATCATAAACAACTCTTACATACTTCCAAGTTGATTGAAAGCGTCAGGTCAGAAAGTTGTTATACTGTACTGTATTAGTCTTTGAAAGCTAAACCATCAACACTCATCCCTGGAGAGAACCTCGATAATGAATGAACTGCTTATCATTCCACCCTAGTAGGTGTTTCCGCAAGGGGCAGTGGAAAGGTTTGCAAATTGACACTACGTGAAGTTACTAGCCACCTCGTCAACATGATAGACTGTGTTTTATGCCGAATTAAATTAGAAGAGGTGTTGCACAAAATGTAAATATAATTAGCATGAATGAGAGATTGCAGCTAAATTAATTTTTTATGCAAAAATTACTTTAACATAGAAGTTTACTTAATTGTTCATATCGCATAGGGCAATCTTTTACACCCTTTGGATGGAATGAAACGTAAGGAGATAGATTCAGGGCTGCCACTGTAAATATACTCATTCATAATAATATTGTCAGCATAAAAATATGAAGCCTAATTATAATTATAGTTCAGCAACTTTGTCATTATTGCCTACATTAAATACCTCATAATGGGAATGCCGAAGCCAGTTTGCCTAGAATTGCCTATAGCAGACTAAGAATGACTTTCATGCAAGCTAAATTAATATTGTTGAGAATATATGTTAATACGTATGATTTTACTGACGCTCTTATTAACAAAGTCCGAATACCTAATCATTATGCATCTGATATCCTATCATTATAAATTGTCGCATTATTTAAATATGTGTCGGGTTTAGTCAATAGTACGGACGTAAAGTCAAATCACAAGCACGCCCCTGGCGGCAATCAAGAGCAACTACGCATTGGCGCGCTTTTTATAACCGCATGGGTAGTGGGGACAGCAGAATAGAGCAGTTGAGTACTGACAGCCGTAGAGCTAAGACGTCGTAGAATCAGTGTCGATCCGTAATATTAGTAAGCAGGATTGTAACTTGTGTCTATTTGAATAAACCCAGTGTATCGAATAACTTATGTGATTTCATTTGCACGATTATACCCACCGACCTGCCCACACACGATGTCTTAACCTAAGGGAATACCGATGGTTTACATCTATCGGCCAGCCTTAATGCGACATATGTATAATATTGGGCTAAAATAAACTTAAAATATGCAATAAATACAGCATGTACGTACAAGCAAAAATAAATAAAAAATACTAGAAAACGTGCACAAAAGTGCTAATAAGGCATCAAAAAAACGTCCGCATCGCTGTCAATTCGAAAACTGCCCAAAAGACTGGCAGCATTGCCACGTTAAATAGCAATTTGCAATTCAAATAAATTTATATTTATAACTAATCGATGTCAAACCGCAAGATCTAGCCTTTGACATTAACAACCTTACTAAATACTTCAACACAGACTTCTAACAGGTGACCACAGTCAAATAAATAAACATTTACATATATTCGACCATATCAGTTAACAGTTTTGGTACAAATTTGCATACGATGTGGCCTAGTATGCTAAACACAAGAAGGGAGGCCACGCAAAGAGCATACCTGAATAGTTTTGGGTCCTAATTTGACGGTTAAATAATTCTAGAAATTTCTATGTCCGTTTAAGTCTTCGTGGCTAACATTTTTGGTCTAGAAGTTTGATTAATGGGCTCGGGAACTCCTTCGCCGATTACTTTTTTGTAATCTTGCCTTTATCTGTCTGGTTGGTTTAGTGGATACTAGATGAGAACAGTAACTATGATATTTTACCATCATGAATTTAGTGTTTTGTTTTTTGGTCAAAACAGTCTGAAGTATTTTTTTTGGGACGTTCCCACCGCACTATTCCCAAACCATTGCAACTCCTGAAAGCCAGAATCAACAGAGGCGACTACCAGAAAAGCGCCGAGGCAATGAGGCTCGACGAAGTCCCGGAGAATGAATTCAATTATCTTAGATCCCGCAACGAAATTAATCAGAAAAGAATAACGGAGGAGAAGGAAAAAATAAAAATTTCCACTTCCCTCCATATCAAGCAGGAGACAGAAAAATAACACCAATAGGCAGAAAGTGTTGTTTACAACTGGGATAAGCCCAGTTGCACCACGGATAAAAATTAGGATTAATATTAATGGGTCCTAACATTAACAGTCAGAAGACAGACGACGGTCAGTCTGTAGTAATAATGTATCTTCCTATTTCAAGAGAGTTAAATACAACTGGCAAAATATTTTTAGGTACCTTTTTACTTTATACTACTCTTTTCGGGAAGACATGCGCAATGATGATTATTTTTAGTCCTGATAAACAGGGGCTTCAATAAAAGGGATAATTTTCCAAATTGAAATTACATCATGGTTGCCAAACTTTTGTTTCTAACTACCAACGCAAACTGACATTGATATTCGTATCATAGCGAGATCAGAATCTTCTGGGATGAATAGAACTCAAATTCAGAACGAATTGAAATTCAGTATGCAATCTGCTTACGAAATGATTTCGGAGAGGACCTCTTAATTTTGTTTTCGTTGTTGCCAAAGTCAAGCTGTTCTTAAAAATATTTTTGCATCGTGGAAGATTGAGAACCCCAATCAGCTTTTAAGTCTCCCTTTGTGTCAGTATCATCATAACATAAGACGATACTATTCGTGTCCAAGTAAATTTTAGTACTATACTAGTACTAGTAGTAGTAGTAGTAATTTACTAATAAATTAATTAACTTCAGTTAAAGACTTGACGGTGCTATTCCTGTCCTTGTTTAGGTCTTTTTTATCAACCTATATAGTTCCTCAGCTGGGCAAAATTCTCCCCCATAGAACGTTCTTTGAATTTTGTCAATTCACCAAAACCTTATACGCCTAGATCTTTAGATAGATCTTATGAATATAAAATAAATTTTGAAGTTTTAAGCAAAAATAATACCAAATAAACGAGAGATAAAAAAAGGATAAAGGTAGGTCGATGGATAATATAGATGTATGGGCGAAAAAGTGCAAAGGAGCAGTGGTGGCCCAGTGGTATCGGCCGCGACTTAGAAGTTGTAGGTCGTGGGTTCGAGCCGAGGCTGGCGCTTTACTTTGTGTAAATTATTTCATCACCACTGCTCTCAAAACGGTGAAGGAAAACATCGTGAGGAAACCGGCATGTCCTAGAACCAAAAATTTGAAGACATGTGACATCCACCAACCCGCACTGGGCCCGCGTGGTGGATTATGGCCCATTCCCTCTCACAGAGAGGAGGCCTGTGTCCCAGCAGTGGGAACATTAATAGGCTGGTGATGTGATGTGGGCGAAAAATATATGCGAAGCTGATGGTGATATGCGTTTGTGCGTTCAATGAGATGTTAAATGAACAATTACATATTAAGGTACTTACTAGTAGAATCTGATGTAGGTGCGATGACAGCGACTATCAGTAGGACTGTAACTGCCCACCGGAGCAAACTTGGTGGCCACTGTAACAAAAGAAAATTTGATTGTGAATATTTTAGTACATATTACATAAGTATGTGTGGGTGTAATATTAGGCTGAAAGATAAACAAAAATCACAAAACATACGAACAAAAATCAAGGTGATAGATGCTCTTCAGCATATGAAACGACTGAAGTGGAAGTGGGCAAGTCGCGTGGCAAGATTGACAGATGTAAGGTGGACAGAGCTAGTCACTAATTGGTTAGGCCCTAGAGGCAAGAGAGCCAGAGGCCGTCGTAAATAACAATGGATTGAAGATATTATAAAAAATGCTGGAGAAGACTGAACAAAGAAAGCGAAGACAAGGAAAATTTGGAAACTGTTGGAGGAGAGAGAGAAGAGAACTTTATGTGTTGTTAAGGCAATAAAAAAGTTTAATTTAATTTCATTCTAATTTAATGTGTGGGTGAATCTCTGCCTAACTCTTCGTGAAATGTAGGCGTTTCGTTGTTCGACAGAGAATCACAAAATTAGATTCTGGGCTGTTATTAAAAATTTCAAAACTCTATGTCCAAAATGGGTATCACACCCAGGAGTAGCGCTTGCAAGGTTACAAGGGCTACAGACCAACTACAAATTTCTATAATAAATTACAAGGCACACGATAAGATATGGCAGTTTGCCTGGACTATATCTAGAACTACTCTCAAAGATTAATTGGTATTGATATTACATTAATATTATAACCAATATTCAAGATTCAATCTAGTTTACGATGGACCTTTTGAATAATAAATTGGTTGAAATTAATGGTTTCGTAATAAATCTTTGATGAAAACGGATCCTGAGAATCATCAAGTTATCAGATTATAAAATAGAGCTAGGGTTAATTGCTTGCCCTAAATTCATATGAGGGCTTAATCTAAGTCTTTGAGGGCTAACAAAGTAAATTAAATAAAGTTTATTCAGACTTGTAGTCCGCGATTCTGTTTTTTTATAAATTTAAAGGTGAGAACTAACATCCAAAATCATTGCCAGTGTGGAGGCCTTGCAGGATATGTCCCACCTCCTTGTCGTCCGAACTTTATGCCCGACCACCTGCACCTTACGGATTTGAACGTAGTTAATGACAGAGCTGTCCGAGTAACTACATACTGGTTGGACAAAATCTGAATGGTTGAGACTATTATTTGAGTTAATCGACACGAAAGCATAAGAAGTTGATAACTTGTCAAACTCTATTTTAGAATCAGAATTTGACAAACCTGAGACTAGGCTTCTAAAAGTTTAGAGCTACTTTCGATTTAGAATTCTCAATAGGGATGTTGACTAAAAAATATTTAGTCCGTCATATAAATAAAAAAATAAAAAAACAAAATATTTTTTCTTTTGTCACGTAAACAAAAAAATACGACGATACAATGCGACTTTATACTAAAGCCCAAGCAAGCACCCACACCTGAAATTTTATACAATTTATCTTTGTCAAATAAAGCCAAAATACGAGTCAAATATTATTTGATAATCTTACTGACAGACTGAATAGAATTATCATTTTTTCTACCCAGGAAACATCCCTATTCAGAAACCAATCCTAAAATATTATGTTATAAATATTAAGTTCGAATACAAATCTATATTTTCCTTCTTAATTCTTTATTGCACACCAAAAAAAAACAACATTACATACATGTGATAATAAAGTGCATGTACAAAGGCGAGCTTAACTCAATGCTGAGTTCTCTTACAGCAAACCCTAGAGTGACAGAGAAACTTCACAATTATAGAGGGCATGCATCCAGTGTGCAATATTAAAATAACCTATGACGAATTACATTTTCTTTCAATCAACCTTACCTTGAAATGTTTCACAAAATATAAACTCTCTATAGAAACAGAAATTCATAAATATGCAAACTTAATCCTGAAGGTCAATGTTTTCCTGAATTTTCTAATATATTTCAGGAGACTTATGCCGACAGGGCTGTGACAAAAATACGTAATATTTTTACCATATCTTGTCACACTCTCCGCTTTAATATTTTCGTAAGTGGTTCGTGGCACAGGACCTATGGGACGGGTTATACTGTAAGCGATTTATAAATTTTTCTTGGCGTCAAAGTTAAATATTGTTTTCTTGATTTTTATAGGGTAGAATCTGATAAAGTCCAAAAAAAAGATGGATAGACTGTTTGAGGAGAGATATGACAGAAAAAGGATAGCGTGACAGGGGAAAGGACGGTATGGACGAAGAAAACATGTTGCGCCGACCCCAAGTAACATGAGATAAGGGCAGGAAGATGATGATGGTGATGAGGGTAAAATCTAATGGAGAAGAAGAAGACATATGGCAAACTGCGATAGACAGAATGAAAAAAGAAAAGAAGAAATTGATGCTGACCAAAAGAAGATGGGAATGCAAAAAACAGCTAGAAGATAACGTAAATTTTATTTATACTGTTTACTATTAGCCTGTATCATTCCACAGCTTATATTAATTAAATCACGATAAGCTGCAAATACAAATTCATTTTTAATGTGAAGATCTATCACAACTTCTTATGCTTGCCGGTCTATAATTTACATCCTGTGAAAAGTTGTGTGAAATGCTGCGGCTGTGAATCCACTTGTTTCTAGGGATTGGCAGCTCACTGCAAACTCGGCTAAGTGATGTACCCAAGTTTTACCATCAGGATAAATAGTGGTCAAGCGCAAGCCTATATAAAATAAAAAAAAGTTTTCGTTGAATCCACTGGCAATTTATTATTTTCTACTCGCCGCTAATCGCTCTCACAGCCACCTACCCACCACTTCAAGATTACAGTTTCAGTTGGCCGTCAACACGTCACAGCTATGAATAATGCAGCAGAGACGCGACCCCCGTTTTGAGATTATACAAGCAGTATCTACGTACGACAGACTTGTCATAGAACAGTTGCTATATAAAATATGTAAAATATTGTTAGGTCTTGTATTGATCCTGGAGTGTATTTCGATGTAAGAACTTTAAGGATTTGCATCTAGGTTTATTAGATCAATTTTAATTTTTTGTCCTGCAAGATAAAGGTTAAGTTTTCAAAAAATATTATAACTTCATCTCTACAAAATTATGCCGTATCAAGGTGTTACTTGACGCTCGTTTGGTATTCGAGTCTGCAGTATTGGCTTCAATTTGGTGTTAACAACGATCAATCGACATGGACTGACCCATTCTTCTATAAATCGAAGGCATCGGTATTCAATCTTTTGGGAAGGTAATACTCTAAGGTTTCAAAATTCTATAAAAAAACCGCTAGAATTGTCTCAATGAATATGATCAAAAGTTTTCGTTGGAAATTCTTTAAGTTGTTAGAAATAGAATGTTACATTTTAGGTCCCATATAAAAAAAGGGCTTCAATTCATAACAGTTACGTAAGAAAGCTAGCTACTGAATATGCTATCACTTTTTAGTCTTGTTGGTACCTAGTATTTAATAAAGAGATGTATCAACAACCATAACACACAATCTATGGCTGCTGGCAGATTCAATGTACCCAGAGTCACTAATTACTTTGGTGACAGAACCCTAAAAAAACGAATACCATATCTATTGAACAGTCTGCCGGCAGATATAAGGAGTGAAACTAACAAAAACAGCTTCAAAAATCGTTTAAAAATATATTGGTTTGTTCGATTGCGATCAATAACTCCACCATTGAATAGGTACCTCGGATGCATTGTTTGATCCGGTCCAGAGGTCCTTTGATACCATTGCTGGAAATATTAGTAGTATCAAAGGCTGGCAAAACCAATACAACTTTGAATAGCGTCCGTTTTAATTAATGCTTAGTACATACTGCTAATGGACATTGGACTAGTCTATTGTTCTCTTGGACAGATGCGAACGAATTTCAGTACATTTTGTAGACTTATTGTGAGGGGAACTGAAGCTGCTGAAGTTTACTGGTACAATGATGTTTTTCGACCATTGTTTGATTAAGTCTTTAAAAGTTTTGGTTGCTATAGCATTTCTTTTAAATCTTGGGTAAGGTTAAAGAAGTGTACATAGAATTTTGATTGCAGAAAGACTGTTTTAGAATCAACGAAGATCAAATTAATCAGTGCTTTTAGAGGGTTGACTGTCATCTTCTAGACTTTATATCCAATCATTGATGTTAAATTAATTTAAGAACCTTTTAATCTATACTGGGTATAAATATTTTCTTATTTTTATTGGCAATCTGTAACCAGTACCCACTGCATTTAGAAGTACCAACTAAGTCACTGATAACTGATTCTATCAACAATCAACTCAGCCTATCGCAATCTACTACTGTAAATAAGTACCTCGTAAAATGCGCCATAACACCCGGGGCTCTGCCTTCCGTATCCATCCACCTTTTTGATAATTACTTCCTGACCCGGAATCCAACAAAAAGTAATTTAATAATTTATTACCAAAAAATCTAAACTTTACAAGATGGCCCCCAAGTTCAAAACACAACTTTTCAATATTCATCAAGTCTCAGAAACTTTCCTTTATTCAATTATCCATGTTTAAGGAACTTGGAAACAGGATAAAAAGCATGTCAAATAGATTTGGAATAAAATGAGCAGACTAAGTTTCCCAAGGACTTCGGTGCTTTGGGTTCACTCTCACTGCATCCTAATTACGGTTTTTTAAATGGAGTTCATTTCCCGAACTTTGTCTTTTTATGTATGTTGTTTTTTTTTATTGGAATTGTTCATTTCCGAGTTTTATTTTGATGTCGCAGATGTGTTTGTGTTGTGCATCTTGGATGTAAGTGCTTTCTGATTTAGATTGAATTGGTAGAATTGGAGGTGGAGAACTAATTTTAGTATGTTTTTATTCAATTGAGTTACTTTGACATGTTGGATTTTACATCGCTAAAAAAAGGCTAGTATGCAGGACACATGTGGGTATGTACAAATTACAGAAGACCACCGACTATGATTCTTCTAAAAAAGATATGCAAACTAAAAGAAGTAATAGTAGAAAAAGAAGAAGTCATTGAATAAGATATACTAGGATATGAAGATCTGGAATGAACGGTCTGAAATAACCAATAGCCACAAAGCAATGATTAGTGGAAAATAGAGAAAAGGAACAATCTTTCTAGATAAATCAAATAGTTCTTAACTCCACAGCAACAACCAGATATTTTCTTTTGTTAGTTTGCTAACAAGAAATACATATTTACAAGAACAATACAGAAATTCTATATTAATAAGAGAAAAACAATGTTCCACTAAACTAATATAATTATTTATAACATTTCTTAGAAATCCGAATCCCTCAGCCAATATCATAATTGCTGTTTCCAATACAAATGTACTTACTTCGTTCGAAAGGAAAAATACTTTGTTAATACGAGAAAACTACTATTGTTTCAGACGAAAGTATTCCGATTTACATTGTACACGGAATGTATTTCTGTTTAATGGATTGAATGAGTTTAGTGGTGGAATAAATAATAAGGGAGGAAAACATGGAACAAGTATGCATCTATATTTTAAATGAGTATGTAATTTATTTGCAGTATGGGTAGTTCTTACGTCCGGTTCACCAGAGTGTAAAATTTTTAGAACACAGAAGTAATCTTTGGAATCCAACGGATCGAGATATTTACAACGACACGACCGAACTTAAGAGTACACTAGTCGAAAATTCTTCCATACAAACGTAGTCTAGGGATTATTCCACTGTTTGACGATGTACGTTCAAAATAAAATGTGATATCAATTTGTCTCATCATTATCCCTGTATGGAAGCAAAAAAGTAAAAAACGAAAATATTTGAAAGTTATGAGCGTCGAAAGTTCCACATTTCGACACTAATGTAACGAATTTTTGGGCGCGAATAAATACCATAAGAAGACGGAAAATTGCAAAACGGGCACCATACAGGGATAGATTAGTAGTTCAACAATGCATATAATTTTATTTTGAACAGATAGATTTAGTCGTTTTTTCATGATATCTTGACTGCCAAAGGTCTGTTTATAAAATTTCGCGCGCTCGGTTTCGTCCTAAATCATTATCCATTTCGCTACAAATTTGCAAAAGTGTGTATTCGTACGCGAACTAGCTTCCTACTGCTCATCATAGCATCTATCTTTTCCACACGTGTTGTCGGTTGATATAAAATGCATTTTAACCCCGCGCACAAAATAGTTCTTGCCGTCGACTAGTGAACCCTTAAGGCTCCCGCAAACAGACATTTATGGGACGATCATTCTGCAGGTAGAACCTTACAGATGAAAAATTTTGCGACATCCGTAAGATATTTTCGCATTGTGTAGGAGCATTTGTGATATCCTAAATATATCAGCTGCCTAGAGTATGGGAAATAAACAGTTAGCTCCATATAATGGGTCAAGGGAGAGATATCCCGTGTACCTTGTAATACATGATTGCTTATACTTTGGTACCTATAAAGATTCGAGAGTAGGAACAAGAATACTCTTGTCTGTAAGCGTGGTCTGGACACCTTTACTCTTAACAAGAAGATACAATATAAATGTAAATATATAGACATTTATATCACGTAGCTAAAAATTAAAATATTCCAAAAAAAAACAAGGACAACGCCCACGGCTCTTTTAATTTAAAATCACTATCGTCCCGAACAATAAGGGTGGTACTGATTACAGAAAAATTATGACAAATGAATCCGTCGTCGAGAAAATAAATTTGTGTTTAAACGTTTTGTTCGAGTTTTTTGTTAATAATTCTAGGAATATAGGTCAATTTTATTTCTGATGTAGATTGTCTTTTAATAGCGACCTTGGCTTTTCTTAAAACTTGATTAAACTGGTGTTTAACATTTAAAACAATTAGAAAAGTTGTTCTAATGTTTTCTGCTACAACTTTTGAAACTGCACAGACAAGTAGTATACAAAAATCATAATCTGCTTCTGCTTTTCTGACCAGTGCAGTTGAATACCAGCTTAGAGCACCTATCTGACCTTTTTCAAGTTATTGGGTTGTGGCAGTAGCTTCATGTAAAAATCCTATCAGCACATTTTTTTTACAAAAAACTAAAAATAACTTTCTTTTCGGTAGTCGGTGCAAAAAACGTAAAAAAAAATAGGTACTGAAGACACCGACTTCCGAAAAGAAAGTTATTTTTCGCTTTGTAGTGTTTTGTTTTAGAAGTTGGTTTAATTTTTTTGTTAAGAAGATTTTATTTTTCTCTTTTTAGTTTTGGTACCTTATATTACCATGAAAATACGCATTATTAAGGGTAACTTAAAAAATACTAGTCAAATCTTGATCAAATTTAAATGGGATCACATGAGAAGCACCAGCTTTCAAATAGAAACAGAATCATCAAAATTGGTTTTTAATTGGCGAAATAATCGCGTAGCAAACATACAAAAATATAGTCGAAATGAGACCCTGCTCCTTTTTGAAGTTGGTTGAAAATACTGGTACTCAGCTGAATGCAGTTAGACTGGAAGCCGATCCCAACAAATTTGGATAATGGTTAGACATATTGATTGACTGCCTATCTGACTATCTGACCTTCACAATCCGTTGCTTTGCATCACAATATTTACTTCCTTCTTTCTTGTAAATTACTAGTCATCAAACAAAATGATGATATTTTTATGTAAAAAAAACTCTATTCGTAAATTATAACATGTGTTTTGAACTTGATTTCCACACAAATTCTTTCTTCATCATTAAGTAAGTAAACGCATGTTCGAGAGCACATTGCAAAATGTTTGGGTTCGATGCTCCGGACAAGGCTATAGCGATTTCTTGTAGTTAAATAAATACTTAAGAAGATCTTCAAATAATAACTACCAACCTTTGCTTACGTATTGTAACCTTATCATTGGGTTGGGTATTTTTTTCTATTCAAATTCATACTCAGTACAATGATTTATTTATTTCACGCTAATAATTACTGAATCTTACAGTAACTACTCCAAGACGATGTTATACACACCTTTACTAAAACATAAAAATTAGACAAAAAAAATAATTAAAATATTTTTCAAATTTGTATGCCTCCTTCAATGCACCGCACCTTGTTTATATGATGAAATTGTTTGTAAATGTTTGTTTCATATATTATGTCAATGAGACCTCTTTTGGCCAGCTTTATTATCTACCAAAATTTCAAGCATAAACACAGTCATATCACAGCTTTATAAATATACATATTTTACTGGGATTTCTCATGAGTAATCGAATCAGAAATGAGGAGTTAACTGACATAGCCTGAAGTATCGCTCAACTTCAGAGACAGTGGACAGGATACATTTATTGCAGAATGGGTAGTTGATGGAGCCAAACGGTTATATAATCACGAACACGTACCGAAGGACGCAGCCTTGGAAAACCTCCCACTAAGTAGACTGATGACCTGGTGAGGGCTGAGGATGACTTCTGGATACAAGAAGCACAGGTCGATGTGGTGACGCTTGGAGCGGTCTATATCGTCAGTAGTGGATGACTTTCGGCTCAAATATCACTGTATTTAATCATGAACATTAGTGATCATGTAAGAAATTTCGGTAAATGTTGCTTAAGTTGGTAAACATTTTTGACCGGAGTGAGTTTCGCCAGGCATTTTTATTCACACACAAAAGCTGACGATACACATACTCAACACACAACAACTACTTATCTCGTGTACCCAGGTCATCAAATAACTTCAACACGAAATTAATTACGAATTTATCTGCGCACGGTACACGACAGTACAAATATTAGCACAAATCGTGCCCCAGCGCGTTGTAATTTATTAAAAACGTCATGCAGTACGGTGTGGTATCACAGTAACAATGAAAAATGGACAAAAATGCTTTATGTTGATACTGGATAGGTTTTACGAGAATTCTGCATCATTGGCTGTCATTTCTCTTTGGTCGGAATTGGCAGGTGAACAAAATATTATAAAAATACTGTATGAATATTAAAAATTAATTGAACGAGAAAGACGTGAGGAAAGATTTGAGTATGAATGTGTATGGCTATGAGAGTATACAAGGTATGACACCGACTCGAAAGAAAATAGCATGGATTTAGTGCATGATTCTGAACCCCCTAGTGTTGGCATTTCTCGTAGGTTACTACCTAATTTTTGAAAAACATCTGCATTTTCTAAGTGCAATCAGTTCAAAATCGTTATTCGTATTTAGCTCAATTAGAAATAAAAATGTTATAAAAAATAATTCTGGCGACGCGGTGCGGGTAGGTACCTACTAACCGGCGGCGTTGACCTCTATCGTGAACTTATGGAAATCAGCTGAAAGATAGCACTTTTGAATTTTATTGTTTTGTGAATCAATGATTTTTATAATAAATATCCAAATTAGGAAAAACTTACGAAAAATGCCAACAATAGGGGTCCAGAATCCATTGTAGTTTTTTCACGTCGGTGTCGGACACATCCGTATAAGACCGAAGCAACCATAGATGGTTTGTGTGAAAGAAGATATGTTTAGAAAGAAGATAAACTCCTGAGATGAGGACTGATAGAATAGCATGGAAGAACAAAACATGTTGCGCCGACCTCAAAAATATTTGGATAGATACAAAGGGTAAGAGATTGAATGATAATAGTATACAGGCATCAGAGCTAAATAAGAACTTCTGAACGAACCTTACAATTACGATCAAAGAAGGTATTGCTATGATTATAAAGCTTAATATAAGTATAGGATTCGTGATTGCAGATAATCATAAATACACTGGAGATCAATAAATGTAAATCTTGCACGTCTATATCAGAAAATGCATTACCTTATATAACGATCATGTTTCGACAAATAAACGTTAGGTACTGTAATAGTTTTTGATTAATTATTTTATTGCAATAACCATTTTTATATGCACACACAAAACACTTAACAGAGAAAGGAAAGAATACAGATAGAAGAGCACAAAGATACTATTTATTTCAATAGAAATTTCTTCCAGTAGAGCTGCGACAGGAAAGTTGGATGATAGACAAAGACACAGTGTGTGGAAAGATATAAGGAAACCTAAAATATATTATAATAACTTAACTAATTATAATTTACACATACACCCAATAATCATATTTAACTAAAATTGACCTTTTGATTCAATTGATTCAAATTCAAATTCAAAAGTCATTTATTCAAACTAGGCTGAGAACCAGCACTTTCCGAACGTCAAAATTACATAAGACAGTCCCCCAAAAACGCCCGCCCTTCACCACTTCCTAGTGCTTTTGCTGGGAAGAAGAAGTGGCGCAACAAACTCCCCAGCAGCACAGCTGTCTGTTCAGTTAGAAAAAAACAAAAACTTGATTCTCTTCTTGATCTTGACTTCTATTCTTGATTCTTAAGTAATATCCTCAGAAGTATGCATTTACACTGAAAGTACCTATTTAAGTAGGTTTACCCACTCGTGCCTTTACCAATAGCAAACGGAGGACATCATTCAGTAAATAAACATCTTCTTCAATTTGCTCAGCAAACTACAACTTTTTATACCTTCCAAGTACATAGCAGAATTTCGTATGAATACTGATCAGTAGCATCTAACAAAAAATATATTGACTCGCTTCTAGAGGTGGAGGTGTGTTCTTGTATTACCTTAGTTAGACCAATAAGGTCAAGATAAATACTTAGTTGAGAGTATCGCGTTCGTTTGTATATTGTGTAGAAGAACAGATAAGTGTTGATAGCAACACAGTTTTTTATTTCTAGTATTATCTATGGTAATTCGTGTTCTGTTGTAAGGAATTGACATACGTCCCTTCCTATTTCCTGTGGTCTATGACCAACAAGTATTCATGAGAGTTATAGTAAATAATTGTATCAATTTACCAGCCTAAATACAAACTACACTCCACTAACCACTTCATCATATAAAGAGCAGGGAATCACCTAGCTCAAAGTGAACGAAGTTTCAAACAATAAGTACTATGAATGTGAATAATAGATTTATTTGAAAACATTATTGAAGAGTCTAGACCAACGATTTTATAGAGATGAATGACCTGATAGAAAACCGGCCATGTGTGTGTAGGACTTCGCAAAATTAGGCTTTTGTACCAAATGTAGAATAATATTGATATTTGTTAGTTAAATATACATAATAATAAACATTATCTTCAAATTTAAAGTTCATAGGTCAATGGCAAGTTTAAAAATTCCTCGGAACAAAATTTTGTGACAGACGACACGGTCAGTCACGTGAGTGACAGCAATATGGCACCGTTTGGAGCCTTCGGATTCGGCACCTTTAATAAAAAATGTTAATAAAATCAAAAAACCCGACTGCTTAAAAAGCGAACCAAAAAGATGTAAACAAGAAGAAAATCATGCTGTGCAGTCGGAGGATACATTCGCGTGCTGGCTGACCAAAACCAGAAGTATTCTCAGACTGCACAGCAAGATTTTCTTCATTTTTACATCTTTTTGGTTCGATTTTTAAGCAGTCGGGTTTTTTGATTTTATTAACATTTTTTATTTACAACTTTTTAGTTAACTTTTTTTCGAATGACTTTAAACATATAAGTGGTATATATTTTTGTAAACACCCTTCATTTTGATACCCCACTCGATGGGTTTCGAAAAAAAAATAGCAACCCCTACAATATGGCGCCCAAAATCCGCCATGTTTCTTTTTTTTTTAACGGCACTTATCTAAGAACTTGGGCGGCCAAGACCTATCTAACGATGTCTTAAATATAAAAATCCTTCAAGTGGTTTGAAAGATACGAGGTAATAAAGAATATTACATAGATACATACAAACATACAAGATTCGCGCGAAGAACATAACCCTTTCCTTGCAGCCTGGTAAAAAGTGCTAAGTAACATGGGATGAGAATAGAAATATAATGAGGTCATAGATTGTAGATGACTTTTATTCTTAAACGTTGCTGTCCGACAGCAAAAGCAGCTTTCCACTCTTCCCGGATGAGTTAATTGGTAAAGACAAATTATTTTAGCACAGAACAGTGTTGTAATGTAGTATGCGATGAAAAGTTTAGTAGAAGCTTTGTTTTCGAGCTTACATCGCATTTTGAAGAGTAATAAAATAGGATGGTAAAATATAAGTATATCTTTTAGCTTATAGCACAAGCTAAAAGACATTATGTAAAATGTAGTCTACATTTTTACGTTAAAAGTTAACTCAGATTAATAAACTTTGCTTTAGTTTGAATATAAAGCCGACTTTCAGTTAATTCTGGAGTTTGAAATCGCTTTAGTAATCCAAATGATTGGTTCTACGAAACAATCTTTTGTGATTTGGCTACTAAGTATATTTCTTTAACATTACAAAGACCTCTTTTTCCTGTTCCGCCTTACACGGACCCGTATAAAATCCTACGAAATAAAATCAAAACCTTTCCTTATAGCTTCACAGCTGAGCCAATAGCATAACGAGGAGGTAAGCAGAAAGGGAGCCTTATGGAGTGTAAGTCAATTTAGTAAATACTTAGCAGACGATGTATCAATGTCGCTACAGTTCACTTAGAGAGCTGACAGATGGCGTTTACGTCGATAGCGATGTACTGAATGCAATCTACGTGAGATTGATCGTGGAGAAAAACGAATTATTTAAAGACTTCATTCGGTATCCAATGTGCACCTACCTTATCGTGATTTACTTTAAATATTGCACCTACCACTATGTACCTCTGCAGCACACAAAAGGTCGACTGGTAGAAAATGCCTATGGCATTAAGTCCACCTCTGTACGTTTGTGTGCTTGAAGTTTTAAATAAATAACTAATAGTTTATTTGATTAGAGTAAAAAGGCACTATAAGCATGTTTTTATGAAAATATTTATGAAAGACGACTAGTTTTTTTACATAGGTATGTTATTTTATAATAGGACTAGCTGTTGCCCGCGGCTTCGCTCCCGTGGACCACCCCACAGGACCCATTTTCAGGATTCAAAAATAGCCTATGTTACTCAGGAACAATGTAGCTTTCTATTGGTGAAAGAATTTTTCAAATCGGTGCAGTAGTTTTGGAGCCTATTCAGTACAAACAAACAAAAAATCTTTCCTCTTTATAATATAAGTATAGATAAAAAGTAAGATGTGGAGTCTGTTGTGGTGGCTGCTGCTATGGATGCTGCTGTCCTTGCATCACGATCTACACCTTTTGTACAAAGATTTGTCAGTGGCATAGAGTTGCGCCTGTCAGCGGAGACATGCCATGGCGTATTCGTCGAAAATAGTGCAATTGACGCATTCAATGTTAGTGTCTTCGAAGCCACTTCGATGCCGTTTTGTGGAAATAATAAAATAAATAAACGTTATAGTGAACTATTCCTGTTAGTAAAACCATTTTAGTAGGTAATCGGCTCAGTACTTCCAAATAGTGCCTCCCTAAAAACGAATAAACGTTTTAGAGATTTAATTTACACAATTCAAACCATGAAATGCTGAAAAACAATCAAAATAGTTCAATGAACTTTCCGGATAAAAACGTATAATGAATAAGTCCCAAAAAAACCTTGCACCCAAAATCGAAAAAGGGCTTTATTGCCACCATAGGATAAACCTCTTTTAATGCCTTATCACCACCGTTAACCTACATTTTTCAGCTGTAGACTATTTCAGCACTACAAAAAATGGTACAATCTTTACCGCAATATTTAGGCAAACGTTCCGAAATGGTACTTTTGTGGTACTTGTCCCTCTATTTACCCTGTTCGGATAAAGATTATCGTTTTATGGAAGAGCCTTTATAGTGCCTTTGAGAACCCGATGGTAAATATAAATAGCCCACAAGTAGTTTTAAGAGCGTTTCTAGTAAGGGAAATTGGAAAACAGACCCTTCCTGGTACGCATAAAAATTGTAGCTATAAGAGCGAAGAAGACTGTCATACTAGAGAAAAACAGTTATTTAGTATAGAATAGAATAGAAATACTCTTTATTATGTACACCATATCAGTTACAGAAAGTATAGACGAAGAAAATTATTACACTGGGTGACACAATGGGCGGCCTTATCGCTAAAAGCGATGTTTTCAAGACAACCTTTGGATGGATTTTAAAAATAGAAGGAGAGACAGTACTGTAGGTAGTCTTTGGTGTACTATTTATATATAAAATAAATACATACATATAAATATATTATATACACAAATATGTACAGTAATAAGTATGGAACAAAAGCATACAAATCAAGAAATACAACTATTAAAGAGAGAGGTAGTGATTCTTTACCATAGTTTTAAAAATGGGCAGAGATTGAGCTAAATTGATTAACTAAATTGAAAAGTTATAAAGTAAATTGGCACTTGGACTGTGTGGATAGCACTTAAAAGAACAACATAGTATCTGATACCAAGAAACCCCTACCACACTGCTGTTAAAAATGTTTACATACATTAGTAGATTTATTCATTTTCTAAAGAAACATTTGATCTCAATATTAATAAAATGTTTTCATGTTAATGTTAGAAAACACGAAATTGTTGGTTAGCGTTAGTTAATGTTAGTAAACGCAAAATTGTTAGTTAGCTCTTAGCGTTCGAGTCATCCAGTTATAGCGCTTTATTTAACAAAAAATAAAAGCCAATCCAATGAGAAAATCTTCTTTCATTTTCATGTAGACGCCTCGTTATGTAAATCCAAACTGCGAGCCGATGTCATGTTTTCAAATATTATAAATGTTTGAAAACATTTTCTACCAGTGTAGAAGCACTCAAAACATCTAACAATTCCTAACAGAATGTAACAATTCTTAACATAATTATATTAGTAACTGTATTAGTGTTAGAAAATGTTTGTAAACATTTTAACAGCCACGTTAAACATAAGGCAGCTGACAGATTTTCAGATTTCTGACTACCCGTTACTACTACCAAAGATTTACAAATACAAGCCGGGACCAACGGCTTAGGCCACCAGAAATAAGCGTTCATTAATCGATCATTAAAATTAATAATATTTTTTGAGTACTTTTGTAATTCACATTCAATTACTCCTAAGTGTTTATTTAGGTGAAGTTTTGTCATTACTTAAATACCAAAGTGTCTATATTAATATAATTTGTATGTAAGTGGGTATAACCCTATCCGCGATACTATAAACAAATCCGATGATGTTATCACCAAAGAATAGGTCAAATTTTTGTGACATGATGTAACACTAAAACTAAGGAATTATGTCAGCCTTCCACGTACCAATATATTATGTACCTATACAATGAAAATAATATCTGGTTTTACTAATAATAGAGGTATTAAATTTCCACCAGCAGCAGTTATGCGTACTAGAGCCTAGGTTTATTTTGAAGAGCTTCAAGTGGCAAAGTCCCTTGGAAATTTACATCTTATTATAAACATAGAACTCTGAAATAAAAGTTCCTCAGACGGGGCAGTGGCAGACCTCAAAGAAGATCGTGGGATGACTAAGAGGTCTTTATAAGGATTTGATAAGAATTTGTGCGGAACTGGAAAAGATGGTAGGAGGCCTTTGTATTACAAGCTAGCTATAATAATGATACTAGATAAGCAACTACATGGAGAAAACAAAAATAGAGGGATTCAAACAAAGACAAATTTTGCGGCCAACTAAATGTACCTAACAAACAAAGTCTAACAAAAGAACTACCAACGATCTTCTCAATTATCTTAACTCAAACTCTGACTACTTAGCCAAGGAAATACCAGCCCGCCAACTGGCTACTAAATTAAAACAAGTAACAATTAGCAAGTTAGTAGTTCGCACAGTGTAGTGTATCAGTATTACTATTGTGGCACGCACGCAAGGTCGAATGAAAGGAAAAGGCGCTGCCTGCAAAAACTTTGTACAGAGTAGTTGAGGACAGAGGCAGCAAGTTTTTTTTTGTTTGAATTCTGATGGTACGTTGTTGTCTAGGTGTGGGCTGGCGGAAATTTGGTATGTAAGAACTTGTTATAGGTAAGTTCGATACAGAGCTATTTAATTTGTTTTAATATGTCTATTTTAGTTATTGTTTGTTGAGGAGAGAGTGCACCTGTGTTGGCGCTTACACTTGTCCACTATAATATTTCCTGCGTCGATGTCTATTCTCCGCTAAGATTGGCCATTATGGCTAAAATTCGTTCATGGAGAAGTAGAATCTGAAGCTTGGTGCAATGCAGGAATTTTACCTTTAGAATAATGCAAGACTCGCAATTAAAACACCAATTTAAATTAAAAATGGATTAAAGGTCACGTAGCAAAATAAACGAAAAAATAATGGGCAGCTTGAAATAATCAGAAATTAATATAAGTCTGCGGAACTTTTGTAAGTAATTATTTGAACTGACAGTTCTTATTGTTACCCGGAACCAGCAACATATGTGCGTCATTTCAAGAGAAGTTGTAATATAATAAGAGATAATCATATAGTTTTCACAAGATATTAAATTAAGAGTTTACTGACGAAAATTAATCTTAGATTCCTCTCACTCTCTAAAGAACATACGTTGCATCATATACTTGTACTTTAGATGTAATGAATTGTATCAATTTATCACAACTAATTTTGTGAGTGAAAATAAAATCCATCTGGAAGCGACAAGCGTTTAATAAACATGTTTATACCACTTAAAAATTACAGCATCAATAAAATCAGTGACTAACAACCATGAACTCCGAACAAATCACTTTCCCCAGGAAATGCGTACAATAGCCTATAAATCTGCGCCTCTCATCTGGTGGGCGTATCCAGTTATTTTGTCAGATTACCTCTTTACGGCCTACCAGTGATTGTGTCATTTTATTAGGCCATTATATAATGTTGAACTTTTGATTGTTCAGAGCTATTGTATAATGCCTTCTATGGTAATGACGCTTTGAAATATGCTGTGAATCGGTCATAAATAAAGATAGCTGTCATAATCCGAGCCTTCACAATTGGGAGTTAAGTTTTATGTCGTATTATTTAGAAAGTGGCAGTGCACTAGAAACTAAATTAAACGGCATGCACAATATGTTGATTAATTTAATATTGAAGCAAAATTTCCAGGTATCGCTCAATTATTTTTATCAGGATTTGGTTAGTATTTGGCTCTCGAAATATGTAGTGTCCTTGGGCAGACAACGTAACATGCTAACAATGAAAAAGATTATCAAAAACCTAAAATGTTTGGGATGGCCACATGAACTTTCAGTAGCGTTATGTACCACACATTTTGGAATTTTTACAATAGTTATCGCTGAGATAATGTATTTATATACCTTTTTTATGTACCTTCCCTTTATGATGACACAAGTCTTCCAACTTCAAGC
Source organism: Orthosia incerta (assembly GCA_948252205.1). Classification (NCBI taxonomy): domain Eukaryota; kingdom Metazoa; phylum Arthropoda; class Insecta; order Lepidoptera; family Noctuidae; genus Orthosia; species Orthosia incerta. Next base: position 34,174,401 of record OX411743.1, read on the forward strand.
ATAAGAAAATAATTATTACACATTTTTGAACTATAGTTTCAAATAATAAATCTTGCAACCTCTGTCTTTCACTACTCTGTGTCTGGTCTGCCAGTAAGGTTACAAGCTGTATCTTAGATAAGCCTTTTTGTAAAAATTATAACAAGTAAATCTTGTGGCATGCGATACGGTCGTTTCTGTATTGGTTACTTAACTTTCTGTTTTAGTAACTGTTAGAATTTTGTTAATTGTAGAAGTTTTATCTTCGTGTGGAACATTCTTAGGGTACCTACAGATATTACTCTAAGCTTTCTTATAGATCAATCTTTTTCTGAAAGCTCAGAAAGATTCAGATATTTTGTGTTGTTTTTATGTCAAATTATGTTCTAAACATTAAAACAATACTTAATCATTCAAATTGACCTTAAATCCGGAAACCAAGGTTAAAAATACAAGGTTCTTAAAATGTCTTTAGCTATTTTTTTAGTTAATTTTTATCCAAAAAGATTAGTAAAAAGTTTCTTGTTTTACTAGGATTGGCTTTTACGGTGACCTTTAAAAGTTTTGGCTACAATAAGACCTTTAATTCATACCATGACAAAAGAAAAACCCTCGATAACCGTAGGTAACTATCAACTTAATGATTCGTGGTCCGATCGATTTGAAGGACACGACTTGGAATATAGAGCTATGAATTACAAATAGGTGCTGTTTTAAATAATTCTCTTTAACTATGAATATCTGATACCCCAAGGGGATTAACGATGCATAACCAAACCTACAAACGTATCACAGTGTTGCATCCGACCTAGAAACGTCTCGAGTATTTGTTACATATATAATTGGCACTTATATTTTTTTTAAGAATACAAAGGCTTGTTGGTACGATATGGCCAACTGGGCCCCGCTTGAAAATAATTATTTCAAGATAAAACTAATGTTTTATAAGAACCTCTATTACATTACCAACAGTGCTTAAGTGGAGACGATATTCTTCTTTTTCAGTATCTATATATAACAGCTATTGACTAAGAACTGAATATAAGGCTACCAGCAGAACTTTGGTGTGCCATTTCGTAAGTTGAGCTACTTATAATAAAACCAGTAACTCAATGCGGGTTATACCACTACATGGCAATGCCCTCTTCTTATACCGAGAAGGTAGAGAATTAACAACACTACTCAACACGCCTGCTCAAGGCGAGTTATTATTAATAAGTTCAACTTTTGCTCACGTGTTTTACTTCACCGATGTAAACGTTGTCTTCGAAAACGCATAACGCACGCCAGTTACTATTACGGCGCATCTGGTCTTTTTGAAGAACATCACCAAAAAATCCGTGTATGTCCTTCTCGTCCTCTCCCGGCTTTTCCACTCATGTCTGTCTTGTAAGTATCTTTTGTTAGTCACCTTTTTATAGTCACAAGTGTTTTTAGAGTACCCCAGACGATATTTTATGATGATTCGTGACTATTACAATTAATTTTACACTGCCCCAACCTTGACAACTACAAACTACACTAGATTGATATGTCTCGGAAAACTTAAGGTCTAAATCATTACCCCATTTATATAGAGGTAATAATAATTATCACATTATGGTCATTGACCTTGCTTTCCATATGTTCATGTGTATGTACGTTTATGTGTATGTAATTATTTATTATGTGAGCTAATGTTGTGCAGAAAAAAAATATTGAGATTATTGTGTTCTTAGAATTGAAGAATATAAGGTATTATAGAGATTATAGAGAAATACCTTACCGGCAGAAACCCATGAACATTGGTTTCTGCCGGTACACAGCACAACACAGCTTTGGAATACTAGGATACTAAGGTAGGCCCACTCTAGACCAATGCAGCGGAGTATCAAAGTTCAAAAATTTTTGTTCATTCTAGTTGAAAAATATTAAGATCTTAAGGCCTCTCCATTACCTGTTCCTAAGACATGTACATCATCAAGACGTAAAAGAATACAAATGACTGAATTAGCCTATTACAGCTAGTTGGTAACAGACAGGTTGACATCTTTCTTCGGAGATGTTTCTAATTACCATCGATATTATGACACGGAGCTATGAAACCTGTTTGTAATTACAACACTAGTTTGTATCGGTAGTCGGCAGGTCACTGGTGTGATGTTTAGTGATGGCTAATATGTTTTTAATTTCAATATTATATTCCATAGAGTAACCATTCATTTCTTTCCATAGAATATAGACGATGACATGACAGAATACCCACTTTTCTAGTTTTGTTTACATCCTATATGTTGTAGGCTGGGCACATATTGACACCATCCGGGCGGCACAAATTCAGAGTCAAATTCTGCAATTGAAAAATTACAACTGTGATAACCTAATAAGACTTTTCCCAACCCAGGCATTGAACCCAGGACTTAATACTTAACAGTAAATAAAGAAAGAAAGGGAAAATATTTATTTGTGACCCGCACAGGCGACACGAGATAAGCAAAACACAAACAATAATAAAAAATAAAAATAAATTACCCCGTGCGAGACCAAAAAGGCTCCTATCTCAGCGTGTGCAACGATATTAAAAATAAAATACCTCTGTATCAGTAGCAATTGGGGCTAGCAGACCAACGTGACAACTCCATCACTCTATCTCTCCATCAGTGTGTCTGTAACTTACAATCTAAGTGACAGTTTACACATCTTACCTGCTAAACGCAACAGCACTTACATTCATTTTTCAAATCGTACTTTAAATAGAGACATTATACACTCATACACCGTTCCGCTGTAAAGCTGTAAGACTTGCTGCAAGCGATATAACAGGGTGTTGTAATGTTACTATCGAGCTCAAAGATAGCACGTTTGGCAATACTAGCCGCTCTAGAATTCCAGTTAGAGTTATTCGTTTAGTTATTAATTTTAGTATAGTTTTATGTTTAGTTTACGACGTCTATGCTTTGTTGAATTTTCGTCATGGTTTAATCTTAAGCAAGAAACACCTCCAGATGTAGAATAATGGGTTGGTGTTGTTTAACCACACAAGTGGTGTTTTGTCAATTTTTAGATCGAATAGTGTTAATTTTCAGCCTTTTATGATCTTTGATTTTTGTTTGTTTAATTGATTGCACACATTAACGGATGGAGAAATGATGAATTGTGTGAGAATTAATGGCATGAAAGAAAAATGAGTTAATGATAGCGTGTTATTTGACGCGGGATTTTAAATAAAACATGTTGAACCAACCCTAAATAACATTGGAAAAGTACTGGAAGATGTTGATCATACACAGCAAAAGACTTTAATAAAATTAATTAGAACCTTAATCACTAAAGATGAAGTATTCCGGCGAATTATGGTTAACGAATTCCGGAAAACAAAGCAATCTGGCTTCAACATCAACTTTAACCATCTTAAGAATCAACTTTCTTTTCTTATAGCACAACCCGTTAAAACGTTCCCTCGTTTTGCAACATTTTTCATTTCCAAATCCAGAACGGTAATCAAAAACACATTTAATTCTGAAAACTTCCGCCAAGAATTTTTCCAACGCTTGGAATAAATTCTGGCCGAAATTTAACAGTGGGCAAAAAAATGTGGTCGTCGAATTTTCATCAGTGCAGAGTTGCAGAGCTTTTGCAGTGCAACATTAGGTCGAATGCCGCGACAAATAAATATCCAATGATACTTTTTGCTGGACTCTACAGCTTGAAATTGTCATAGGTAGTGATGGGGTCTCGATGTTTTATTTATTGTCGATAATTCGTTTTACACAGCATTTTTTAAGTACCTTGTCTTGGAACTCTTGGATAAGGCAAAAACTACTGCAGAATATGTAACGTTGTTTAAGAATTAGTTACCCACATATAACCTCAAGGTTATTTTTTGCATGTCAAAATAATCGTCAGAACTGAACTAGATTTTAAACTAAGTATTTCAGACCGTCACAAAGTTTCATTAAAATATCAACTATGCCATTGTAAGGCCGTTTTTAGTTTATTCAGAATCTAGATAATTTTTTTCACACTTAAAAATCTAGATGATAGTAGACTTGTCTAAATCGTAGCTTATCTCAAAATTTCACAATAAAAATCGCACAAGGCTTGCAAAATAAAAAAAATATAAATAAATTCATTTTGTATTTTTATCATTCAATGACAGCTAATGTCTTGGTGAAGGTTAATGGCAGATAAAATAAAGAAATAATGAATTTGATTTCTTATCTATGCAGTGTGATACTCATAGTAATTGCTAAAGCACTTATTGTAGTTTTTACTTAATACTTATAATAGCTTTGAATGTTGTTTTGTTAATTATGGTGTAGTTAGCATTCTTGGCTCATTTAGGGCATGGGTTTTCATAAATATATCATGCGATACTCCTTGGGATTTGAAATACACTGTCTTTCCTAATAAGTACTGTTGCATAAAATAGAATGACCCCGTGGAAGCAGCAATTTTAGTGTTGATAGAGTTAGACATTACATCAACGTTTTAACTACATATTACATAGGTGGTATCAAGTCTTAGAAATTATTTCTAAATGATACCATCTTTAGCACACACTATACAAAGTACTTATTAGTAGCGCAAGATTGCTTAACAATTTTGTTTTATATTTGTCAATTTTTTGCGTCAATTCCGGTGGAATTAATTTATCTTTTTTAATCATCAAAATAATATCGAATTTATCGATATAACTTTTATTATCACTATCGACATTCTCCCAACACTAATAGCACATTTGGCCAAAAGGCTTTGCGGAACACTGCGGGGTTGCTAATTCAAAATGTACTGTCTATGAAACATTCAGTAGGTGCTCTAATGACTGCACTATTTTGTGTAGCCTGGCCATTTCTGCTTGAAATGGAGACGAAGATGATTTCGTTAGTGTTTTGGAAGGAAATGAAGTTGTAATTGAAGAATTTGCTAGAGGTTTTCTCAAGGCTAGATTATCAATCTTTTTGGGTTTTGAATGATTATCGAATATGAATTCTTTCTACTCTTTAATGGACCGGGAGAGGCAACGTTTGAAGGTGTATCGCACGGTAGACCGATGAACTGGGGACCTCGAGAGTCTGCTGGAGGCGCAGGATCAGTCAAAATTACGATGTTCGGGTAATCGACATTTTTCTGCTGAATTGCTGATCAAGAACTGATAGTTATGATTCCAACAATAACCCAGTTTACGGAAATATTTAAGTTTTTAAAACATCCAGTTTTTCACAATTAGTTCAAGCATTACGACAGACATAACGTGGCACTTTGTGGTATACTTTAATAACTTCACAATAAAATGGTCAATAAGCCTCAGAAATACTGTGAAAATTATCTTTAAAACATGGCAGTAGGTTACTAAAACACTTACGCAAATAAAATGCACATCAGCACGCCATACAAGCGCAGTAATTAATAGCAAATTGTATGATTACCGCATTAATTCATCTCCACCCAGTAAACTCGCCGATTTCACGCCATGACAGGTTTTTCTTCCACAAGCATGATTTAAATCGTTTTAATGAACACTCCAACAAATTGCCACAAGATAAGCATCAGGCATTTCTCTTTCGTTGCCATAAAACATAAAAACGGATGCAGCAATTAAAATACGAGTTTCCAATTAAATGTGAAATTCTCCATTTTGCTAATAAACATCTGTAAAAGGTAGGTATTTGAAATATTTACTTAGAAATTGACAAGTATTACAATTGTAGTAAGTAGAGCGTGGTGGATTCCGACACGCAGGAGACGGCGCACTGTGGTCCAAATCGTGAGCGGATGTTGACAAAAACATTTTTTTCAACTAATTCTTGTGGTCACCTTTTTTATTCAGAATCCATTTGTGTAGTGGTTCTTTTTTCTGTGAAGTTTGTTACGCGTTAACAGTTATATTGGTCTTTTTTACTTTTTTCTGAAAAGCGTGTTCACGATGATTTGATTTTTAGGGCAGAAGTATACCTAATAAATTGTGGATTGTAGTTATTTTTGTATAGTTGTAAATGCGTCACGATTATGGTTTACTTTCGTAATAAAGAGGCGGCTTCAAATACCGCTTGGACTCATACAATGTGAATATAGTTTGTAATCAAAACAGGTCTAATACGAATTCATAACCAGCAGACAGTTTTTTTTTCTAATAAGTCTAAGTACAGAAAAAAATCGCATTAAAACATTTTTTTTTTACTGCAATATTGTTTTGACATCCAATTTGTGTACTGATAGTAAATTGTTTATTTATATGACTAAATATGACTGTGTCTTTGACATTTTAATTTGTTTATGTTTTATTGACTTCTGTTTAATTATTTTTGCTTCTTACATTATTAATTGTATTATTTGACATCTAAAAATCAATTAAAATATGTTTTTGTTTTAATTAATTGATAATTTACTATTTGAAATCAAAATGTATTATTGGACATGTCATTTTTAAGGTTAATTTATTATTTGACATCTTATTTTTAATGATAATTTATTATTTGACATCTAATTTTTAATGACATTTTATTTGTGTTTTAATTGATTGACAATTTATTTTTGCATCTATTGTTTTCTAATAATGGTTCTTTTTATGATTTGGTATCTAATAATTTAATGTTGATTCACTGTTATTTTTCATTGGAAATGTGCTAATGATATTTGTACGCTTCACGGCAAAACATAGAGAATCTACGTAATATAATAACTCACACACCATGTACTACCTATGTTTACAAATAAAGATTCTGATTCTGAATGTGAGGCTAAAACCAATCTAACGTCAATCATCATGTTTCGATGTTTCAAATTAGGTTGATATAAATCAAACTTATCGCTTATTCCTATAACTTGGACCGGATTATGTGCCGTCAAGTGTAGTTATTAACTCAATCGAATGTATGCAAGAGGCAGTCGTTTCCATAATGTTCCGTTGTCTTACTTTTACCATATTTTTCTGTGCTTCTGATAATCTACTGTCGTATTTTGTTTTTAGCTGTTGCCTTCGTTTTTCTGTCTACTGATTTAATTTTACTTTTACGAGTGGTAGGTCTGTCTCCAAGAATCTTTGATACGTATTTTTCTTTTGCTTATTAATATTAAAAAGGTGTTCTGTTCAACCTTTTAAGAGATAAAACAAAAATAAAGACTTTACTAACGAATTTGTTTACGAAAAACCACCTTATTTTTTATTATTTTTCCAGAGAAGATGCCTAAATTGATCACCATACCGCGAACATCCGACCATTATACTTTGTTTACGATTCTGAAATAAGACACAAGGGCTCACTGATATCCCTACTTTTTTTCTTCCGAACCGTTTGTAATACAATTTCATTACTCGGAAAAGTATCCGAATTTCGGTAATACGACCTTTTTGCCCTCATGTGTGCTACTTTTTACGCACTGTGCTTTAATGCTCTCGGTTGCGTAATTTGTTTTAAATGGTTTAGAGAAGATAAGGGACTGACTGATGTTATTTGGTTTCTTTCATCTTGGGAATGTACTAGTAAATTAAAATATTTTATCAGGTATGAAATAAATAAAAAAAAAAAAATTGTTTCACACCTTATAATGATAAATGTAGATTGATTCTTTTCTTTGTTGTAGATTTCTTTTTTTAGTGTACAATGAAGTATATTCTATTCTATTCCATTCTGTTGATTTCGATTATTTTCTTGAATATTTTTTTTTTCGAAGAGCCATAGTCGTTGAAACAATTTCACCGAAAGCTCAAAATGTATTTATTCGTTTAGTAAGTAAAACTAGAACGATTTCAGCCGTTAAAATATCAGCCCTCGCAATATTCTAGTCTTTTCTCACAAGACTGAATATTCAACACTCAAAAATTCCCCAGGCAAAATTATTCACATCGGATCGGGCAGACTTGGGCAAAAATTTTGCCTTTTTATTGCTTTACTAGCGCAACCGGGGGAATTGAGTCACAGACTGTGAAAGTACACCCTTTCCGCTAAAAATTCGGGCATTTCTAAACTTTCAGACCACGTCCTGGGCATTAATCTGTGCCATTCAGCCGAAGGCTTTCAGGAGCCAATTTTCAGCAGTCACTTTCGTGTATTTTGCGTATATTTCTTACAGTAAAATGCCTTTTTTATTCAATTTCTGTTATGACAAGCCATTTGTTTGGTAGACAGTATATTGGGTGTTACATTTTATTTCTTTTTATAAGAAAAGTTTTGGAAACAATATCTTTTAGATTGATGAATGTTGCAAGTTATTTTGTGTTAGGTACGCAAAAATGCGTGATGTAATTTTGACATTATAAATGAATAAAGTTGCAGAGATTCCAAGACAGTGAAAACCATTTGAAGAAACCGGTTCAACTTCGGTATTTCACTAATTTGATTGTTTTATACGTTTGTTTAATTGGTTTACTCATAACCAGCGTGCGTGTATGACTAGATGTATGAACATAGATCCGTAGTTTCCGCCTACACACATGGAAAAAGGCATGAAATTATAAATGTATTTATAAGACAAGCATTAATAAAACTCAATATATTAACACTTCTAAAGATTCATTTAAAAGCATTAACGACTTGCATTTAATAAAATCAAATCAAATTAAGCATCCGTATTGCACAAGGTATCTTACAGGCATAACTGCGTGCATTCACTGCACTTTTTATTACCAGGTCAATCTAATACCTTTCTAAAGTCAAATATACCATCTACCTTCTCGCTGCGATTGCGTCTACGTCTATTTCAGATAAAATAAACTAGTTGCTAGCACTAGTAAAAACTATGGTCCCTCAAAACCCCTCCAACTCAGTATCTTGAGCCTGTAGAAAAGTTTTCTGCGAGCCACAAACTGCCATGGCCCACCTGAAAATCTCTTAGACGGGACGTTCTTATAAGCCTGAGCCGAAGGCAATAAGGACATTTTATAGGATTCTGGCCACCAGGCATCCCGATTCTTACCTACTAAGAATTGATATGATGAGCTCACTGTTAACAGACCACGAAACCAAAAAGGTTGTAGGTACAACCTATTTAGATGAAGGTAGTAATAAGTGTCTTTTATTCACTTATTTGCACTATACATTGTCTGTCCGTCAGTCTGTCCGGAACTACTTTATAAATTATGTATGAAAGAGACAAACAATACATTAACCAGGTTCATGAAACGCAGTTTCACGTAACAGTATCGCACAAAGTGTCGATTGCAGTCATGTTCCGGCAGCGACCAGTGTCTGTGTACATTTGGCAATATATTCGCAACGCCAATTTATCGGTTGCGGTAACCTACTGATTGGTTGTGCGCTGTTTTGCTACTGATGTTGGGTTTTATGGCAATCCAATATCAGTCCTGAACTACTCAATAATATCGTTACAAGAATTTGTTTCGGTTACAGAAATAATAATTCGTTTCATAGAGATCGAAACTTTATAAACAACACATCCATCCAAACTTTTTCCTCAGGAACCGTGCATTAATTCGTAATTTCGAACTTTTTATTAGCTTACTAGCTGTCCCCCGCGGCTTCACTCCCGTCAACTGGCTAGCTACCTACCTACCAGGTGGTAGGGAATGTAGGTTGATCGGTAGGGCAGGTGAGTAGGTTGCCCTACCCTATCCTACATAACCTAGCGTACCTACCTACCTACCAATTTGTTAAACTATTTATTTGAATAAGAAATACGAATGTAACCAACTGTTGTTTCTACCGGCGATCTAATTAAATTTTAGAACACAAAAGCTGCTATTGTGACTTTATAACTATGATAGATTTATATTCTCTCGCAATCTTTTTTGTAGGTAATAATGAGTACTTTAATCATGTAGTACATAATTTTTATGTATCATTAATAGTTTTCTCAGTGCACGCCAAATAATGAATTTTTAAGGCAAAATTTTGATACCTTGGGTTACATTATTGCAATTTTCATAAGGATTTCATTTTTTTTTGAAAATTGTTTACAGCTTATGTTACTTGGGAATAATTTAGCTTGCCATAGATGGAACAATTTTTAAAATCGGTCTAGAAGTTTCGGAGCCTATTCGGTACAAACAAACAAACAAAAAAATCTTTCCTCTTTAATATCCTCGCCTATCCTCTTTTTAAATATTGATATAGATGGCACTCAGCCGCATCCGGTGAATGCGAAACGTACAGGACATATCAGTGTGGCGACATATATTTATGCTTATGTCCAGCAGTGGATGTCTTTCGGCTGAAGTGATGATGATTATGACTCAGCAATAATGTAACTTTCTGTAAAAGAATATTGGTAATCGGTCAATAGATACTTCCAGTCTTCTCTTTCTTCTACAAACCAACAGTTTACCTCTTAATAATATCTGTCTAGATAACCTATCATACACAACTTTTAGACAATTCAACAAAATCTACAAAAGCATTATGACTGCAACTGCATAACAATTTCACATTACCAAAACTACTTAAACTTTTAGTACACCACCAAAATGTCGACTGCAGTCTTCAAAAGCAGCTTAATATTAAAACTAACAGAAAACTAAAATGGCTGCTATTTGGAGAAACGAAACGACAAACAATCGTCTTCAACACTGAACTATTTGCGGAAGAAATTTCAGAAGCAACATTGTTTCTACAAAGACGGTATTCTCACAGCGTTTTCGTTTTCCCAAGGTAATCTGAGGTTCAGATTCATAGTAATTTGGTTTGTTTGTTCTGTTATCCAACCTGTTACTCGGATGGTGTTACTGAAAGTAAAAGTGGTGCAAATTTGGTGTTGTGTAATGTTTTGGTTGACTCTGTGGGCTTATTTATAGATTTGTAATATTTTAGTTAGATTGCAAAGTGTCTTACTGTGTTAAGGATTGTCAGAAAGATATATGGAATTTAAATGTGATGTATCAACGTCACATGGTCTATCCCTTTTCATTTGGCTAGTTAGTAATCGCTATGGCTGATAGAATCTAAAGCAGAGCGTAAAATACTATGCCATAAAAATACTGAACTTGTATAATTCTTTATTGTACACAAAAATGATATACAACATAGAATGATTATAATTTTGATAAACAAAGGTGGACTTTACTCAAAGTAGAGTTTTCTACCAGCAAAACTTAGAGTGATAGAGAGTTTAGAAAAGAAAGAAGAGAAGTAGATTAGTCTACAATAAAAAAAAGTTATAATGCTGTTATAAAGTTGTACGCATAGTCAATCCTAATGACAGAAATAAGCCATGTCGAGCAGAATTATAAGCTCATCAGATGACTAAAAAACATTCAGACGAATTGAAGTCCTGGGATCGATTCCCGGGAGCGGAAATTGTTATTGGGTTTTTCCATCTGGTCTAATTTCTCAGTAGCCAAATAGAGTCTGGATTTTCACCTGGTTGATTGCAATAGGCTCTCGAAGCACCTGTGCTCAACCCTCGTCATCAATGAAACCGAAGATCATCCTTTTTTTTTGTAATCTATAGGCTCGCGTTTGACCACTATCTCGCCTGATGTTAAGCGATGACGTGGTCTACGGTGAAGCACGCTTGCCTAAATGAAACCTATTCACTCTTGACTTAAAGACCCCAAGGTTGTAGCTATCAGGGAACAAAGACCCCGGAAGGGAATGCCACACTTAGCTGTGCGCACAATGAAAGTATTAGCAAAACGATTTTGCGTATGGGAGGGATGTCCACCATGTACCGATGGCGCATGGCCGTACGTCTTGTAGTCCGATGATGGAAAGGGCTAGGCGGAATCAAATTGTGCAGTTCCGTCGCACATTCCCCGAAATGTAACCGATAAAAAACCGACAGGCTGGCAACTCGGCGTCGATGTTCGAGGCTCTGGAGCTTTGAGGCGACCAGTGCATCGTTGCCCATTCAAACCTTGTATCTTAGCTGCTGGGTAAACTTAAATTGTAATGTCAACTTGTAAATCAAGCTTGATAACAATATTGGATGTCAACCCACAATCAAGTTAACAGCCGTTATCCGACACATAATTATGGAAACGTATTTGGTGCAGCAGCCGCAATACCGCGTCTCCATTAATCTATACTAATATTATAAAGAGGAAAGATTTTTTTGTTTGTTTGTACCGAATAGGCTCCGAAACTACTGGACCGATTTAAAAAATTATTTCACCAATAGAAGGCTACATTCTACATTCCTGAGTTACATAGGCTATTTTTTTATCCCGAAAACAGTTCCTGTGGGGTGGTCCACAGGAGCGAAGCCGCGGCTAACAAAAGCTAGTCACATGTCCAATACGATACTTTTCCGTAAAAAGAACCAAAGGAACTAATTCTTTACAGTCCACAATTTGTTTAAATTCTTCACGTGTACAAAAGAGAGCTTAGTTCAGAACTCGAATCTCTTGCATCAAACCTCATTGTAATAGAGATATTTTTATGGTTGGTTTTTTGTCAAAGTTATCTACAGTTCTTAAACCAATATGATAATATGCACATATTGTTCTTACCTGTCTTTCTTCATTTTACCGATATAATTATTTCTATACAAATCTACAAAATCCCCCTATATTCCAAAACATTACAGAAACAGAGCCTTTGCATAACCCGCTCCCGTTGAACTAAAATTAATACAATTTCAAAACATAACCCGCTCAGCAAACGGTCGAAATAGCACCACATCTGTCACAAGTTTACGCAACAAGCAATGCAGCCATAGCGTGGCAAATGTCAGAAGCGGACCAGCAGTTGTCAAACCAGAAGTTCCGTTGCACACGCAGCTTATGGCCCCAGTTTGACAGTCTATGTTGATCTTGTTTTGATCGTAACTGTGTTTCTAGCTGTATTGTTTGTGGATGAAAAAATGGTTGGACTTTCTTTTTTTTTATTAATGGTTTGTTTGAAGTAGGTTTCTTGGTTTCTTAGTATTAATTTGCGATATATGTAGTAGATTTAAAATGTATCTTACTATAGTGCTATAAATGCAAAAGCTTGGATGGATGTGTGTTTGTTTTATTCAATCACGCTAAAATGGCTGAACGGATCTGGATGAAATTTGGCAGAGAGATAGATGGAATAGCACATAGACTACTTTTAATCACGGTATAATGGTCCTTCGGGATTAGAAAACAATTTTCACGCGGGCGAAGCCGCTGGCAGAAGCTAGTAATGTTTATGCCACCACCAATAATGTTGGACAAGCGCTTATTTAGTTTTATGATTTAACATCAACTTTCGTGATTTTTAGGGTTCCATAGCCAAATGGCAAAAAACGGAACCCTTATAGATTCGTCATGTCTGTCTTTCTGTCTGTTTATCTGTCCGTCCGTATGTCACAGCCACTTTTTTTCCGAAACTATAAGAACTATGCTGTTGAAACTTGGTACTTTCTGTGAACCGCATTAAGATTTTCACACAGAAATAGAAATAAAAAAATTTGGGGTTCCCCATACTTAGAACTGAAACTCAAAAAATGTTTTGCATCGAACCCATACGTGTGGGGTATGTATGATAGGACTTCAAACATGATATTTATGTTTCGAATAACATTTTTTTCTAAACTGAACAGTTTGCGCGAGAGACACTTCCAAAGTGGTAAAATGTGTGTCCCACCCCCTGTAACTTCTAAAATAAGAGAATGATAAAACTAAAAAAAAATATGATGTACATTACCATGTAAACTTCTACCGATAATTGGCTTTAACGAGATCTGGTAAGTAGTTTTTTCTTAATACGTCATAAATCGTAAACCGCAATATACCATGTATGGAACCCTTCATGCGCGAGTCCGACCGACATGCACTTGGCTGGTTTTTATTATGAACTATAGGTAGTTATTTTATAGTAAAGTAAATCAAATAGTTAAATAACCATATTGGTAAACTTATTACCAAAACAATCGATACAAGGAGAATAATTAAAAAACAGTGACTAACAAGGTTCTATCGAATATAAGACATAGTTTTACACGTGTTGTAACCGAATTCAAGTTTGTAACATCTACAAGTTTCCTTGTTTTTAACCACAAAACCACATCACGCTTATAAGATCTATTAATCAATATATGTTTTAACTTAAAAATATGATAAAATCTATAATGGTGATATCAGCACACCCTTTTCCGTTGGCACGTTTGTTCAAATTCTAACTAATTCCAATAGCAACTGGTTTGAAAGCCTACGCCTACATGATAAATTATTCTTCGTATCCAACTTCCGCGTTTTAATATTTATGACATATAATTATTTCTAAGTTTGTGGCTGATCAATTTGAATTCACGTTTTATCAGAAACTGAGAAGGTTATGTCAATCATCAGATGTTGGATTTTGGATTTATGGGTGATTTATGCTAAAATTGCAATCGGAGTATCATTATCATCAGCCTTTTTTTTAATGTACCTACTGCTGGAACTCAGGCCTCCTCTCTATGAGAGGGAATGGGCCGTAATCCACCACGCGAGCTCAGTGCGGGTTGGTAGTTATCACATGTCTTCGAATTTTCCTTTCTAGAACAAAATCAAACTCAAAAACAAAATCAAAATCAAACTCTCTATCATCTCAAGATGTGATGATAGAGAGCAGTGGTGATGAAATGATTTACATAAAGTAAAGCGACTGTCTGGCGCCTTGCAACCCTCGACCAACATCTTGTAAGTCGCAGCCGATACCACTGGGCCTCCACTACTCGGAGTATACAATGGAAGATATAGTGATGAAGTTTCTATAAGCTCAAATCCGTGGGTGCTTATGGAGAAGTTATAATCCAGTTTATTTTTAAATTTTGGTCTTATTATCACATCACGCCTGTAACTATACCCTGAAAGCTTAGGCAGAGATGCATCCCCTGTCCCATGTAATATAGGGCCAACCCAACATTTGATCTAATAGATACTGTAAGGAGGCGTCTCAAGTGGAGGCGATCTCCTTGCATTATAAAGCTGGCATGTTTTGGAAGAGTACTTAATCATAATTAGAACGCTATATTGTTAATATTTAAAGATATTTTTGTTTAATTTTTCTGGTAATTTCTATAAGAGCTGCCTTATGCAAAGCACATAATGAAATATACAAAATATATATTGTTGTGATATACAATAAAGAATATAGTAAATTAATATAATTGAGTTTAAGATAATTTTCTCTTTAATTTGATCACCGGCAGCTAAGACCGTCACAGATCTACCTATTATTTTATTATGTTGTCATCGACACCAATTAATCTCTTAACTAGGAACGTTTTCGAAAAATCAATTCGGTTTTTCTTATTTACTTAGGGATTTTCTTTAAACTCACACGAAAAACGTAAAGTTTATTATACTTTCAAGTTATCTAAATAATTATGTTAAACTTAACATAGGACTGGTTAACATTTACCATATTGATACGGGGAAACTTAACGACACTAACAAAATGCTCGAAGATAAACTATAACCTGCAACACTTAGTCTCAAGAAACACAGATAATTTTGGATAAATCCATCTTAATTGCTAACTAAATCAACACAGTATGAGTTAATCAAGAGATAAAATGTTTGATAAAATGGCTGACATTACCGGAATCTGCATCGCCATCTCGACCTGAATACATGGAGTGCCTGGGTCCTATGACTAATGTTGTGATTCCGTGGAGGTTCCATGTAGTTACTTATGTAAGTGAAGTATGTTTGCTTACCTGGAAAAAGAGAAAATTGATAATTAATATAATATGTTCGTTGCGTATAAGCATTAAATATAATTTAATCATCATTAACATCAACATCATTATTTTTATGTTTTGCATCACAAGTGTTTCGGGATCCTGATGTCTGAATTCGTTGTTGCAACTATTAACAGAATTAGTATTTTTACTATAAATGTTCAGCTTTTAGCCCTAAATATAAAATTTTATGATTTTGTAGAATTTTTTAAACTTTTGCAAAATCATAAAATGTTTTCTTTTTCGTTGCTCCCTTTTACAACATTTATATAAAAGAAACACACTGTATAAAATCATTCGATAAAATATAAATACGGAATCAATTTAAGCAACATAAAGACGACACCAAATCACATTTGAACACATTACTTTAACGCCTGCTACCCACATATACACCATTTTCTAACAAGATACCAAACACTTTGACATTATCCGTAGTTAATTTAAAATAGACTATATCCGTAATTGGTCAATAGATCGAATAATATTATGGTCACATCTGACTCACTCCCGGTAACCTTGATCGTGAGGCATTTTGCAATATATCGAAATGACGTCAACCTATCTAATAATATCGTTAATTTTGTCTCTAGCTGATAGGATGTTTTGATTTGGGAGGAAGTCACAACCAATAACCATAAGAGAAAAAAATGGGAATGGACCAATCTAGTAGTGGACAGACATCACTTGATTTGAATATATAACGAAGATGAAAGAAAGAAAAATAATTATTTTTATTAATATTTCTTTCGTATTGCCAAAATTTTATATATTATCGTCCAACTAAACTTCCAGTTAGATAAAGATAATATCATAGTGAATACACATTAGCATCCAAAATTATTGATGTTGATATACTGTTCATGTTGATATCCAGCAACATGTTGCATTCCATTATGATAATTTCGAAGAGTTAATAGAGTATTTCTAGCGTTAGTTAGTTAGTACCTAAAGACTTACCAACACTTGCTAACCCTAAATATTCTACGTCATATGCTCCGCTCTCTCAACTCTCAAATTGACAGTTCTCAGTTGTTGTTAATTGTTTTTTTAGATTCTTTTTTCTGTTTTCATGACGATTGTAGTTAAGGAAAGTTTCCTTCAAACGTATTTTAAATAAAAACCTAGGTTCCATGAACATGTAAACAATTGTCATTAGTAAGTACCAGATAATTATTATCATAGGTAAAACATTAAGGTGTACACTAATTAATCTATCAATCACCTTCCAGGAAAGGAACCTTTGCCATAATACCAGCAATTACAATTTACGCAAAAACAACCTAATTACTACTAATAAAGAAGTCAATAGGTAATTAAATATATAACAGTCTATTATTCGAGCTACCGGCTCGCGCCATAACAGTTTTCCTACTTACATTAATTAATTAGAAATTCAATTTACATCATTCCGACAGAACATTGAAGCTTCAAAACATAAGGATCCCATTACTAAAGGCCAAAAATTACCATATTAACATTTAAAATCACAAAAACGACTGTTACCTTCAAATCATTCTAGATTCCGCGAGATATGACGGCAAAATTAATTTGGTAATCTAAATTCATGTTTTTAGTAACCCATTCAGGACAAAACTTTATTTTCAGAATCATACGACTGAAATTCAAACAACACCGTCTTAATACTTTCAAAGTAATAACAAATTTAGTATTGTAATCTAGCTAATGGAATTTGATACTTAATTGCTGTAAGATAAAGTCTCAGTTGATAGTAATGCTAAAGTGGTTGATGTTTCCGGTAGAAACAATAGTGAAGGATATTGTCCAGCCTGTAAGATCGGAAGTGATATGAGTATCTTCACGGCTCGTTGATTTGGATTGGTAAGGACAGCTTTTGATTTATTTCTTGGGAACTCTATTAAGGAAATAATAAAGGTGTTTCCATGTTTTCGGCTAAATTGAGGTTGGGATTTGCTTTAACAGTGTCAACAAAGTTATTGGTTTCAACATTGTCATCAGTCTTGATGTCACCATCACCAACTTTGTTGTATGCATCGATTCACGACTAGAAGGGATTATTTCATAAAGTAGCATAACCTAGTTTTGCAAAAGATCGTCAAATTGTCCATAACTGGAACTACCGAAACTCCTGCGTTGGATCTTAAAACCAATTCCGAAGAAACAATAAAACTGTTTGCATCTCTAAGCTCTAAGACTCCGAAGAAAACAAACAAATATTTTGGTGACTGAACTTTTATAAGTTTACCTATATTTACTTCACGGAGATGAGTTGTTTTCCAATCTTTCTCCCAACCATAATCTTCAATAAACAAGGAAACATTTTACAATGTAGGTATTATGTCATATTTTGTTTACTATCCTTTATTTACTACTGTATCTTCAGACCGATTCCCTATTATCCTATGTTATCCGTTCCGGGCCACAGAAAAATAATCTCGAAGTAATGTCAAAGGAACCGAATGTTGGCCCAAAGGGGTCGGGGTCAATAAACTCTCGAAGGTCTCTGTAAGGTCTCGTTTGGAGCCTTTGAGCCTTTAAGACGGTTTTGATTTGACGATTTTATGGATCGAAAGGCAGTCGTTAGGTTAAGCGAGGAAGTGGGTCAAAGGCGAATTTCTGAAGAGAAGGATTGGAAAAGTTTCTCGAGGCTTTGGACTTCACAGAAAAATTGCAAGATTGAATTCACAAGATTCTCAAGGAACAGAAAATATAGGTATTGGTTTCCTAGACAATTGGTAACTGGCTACTAGCACATATCCCCCATGTTAACTTATTCAGCATCTTTCGGCATATATTGTTGTGAATAGATCCTAAGCTCTAATTAGTCTTCTTAAATAAAACTCATTTTAAACGACTTGAAACTATCATTCTCATTACCATCTATGGCATGACTGTATTCTTTATCATTATCACCATCTCCTACTAATAAATGATCGTCATCATCATCTTTTTAGCTGAGATTCTAAACTATGTCAGATCGTATAGCACTCGTCTCGTGAACAGAGAACAAGCCAAACTGTCCGGCATAACGTATAAGTTGGACTTTTTATGTTCACTCCTTAACTCACCGGAAAGAAATTGAATGGAGCCTTGTTGTGGAAATTTTAAAATTAAGTTCTGACACGGAGTGACTTGCTTTTTGAATGATTGTCTCTTATTTTGTCTCGTTACGGCTGTTAACATTGCTGGATGAGTAAGGATCTCACAGTTCTCATATACGTTAAATGAGTTATAGTATAAGTGGGTTCTCTTTTCTGTTGACTTTTTTTTTAATGCAGAACCTCCAATTTCATTTATATATTTTTGAGCATGCTCTTTTTAGTCAAAGATATTTCATCTTTTAGTAGAGTGAAGTGTTTTTTCTGGTACCCTTCTTTGCAATTAGGTTTCTTAATCAATCCAATCTTTACTGAAATGGATTTTTCAAGGCCTTCATATAGTCGCCATTGTTCAAGTTTAATTGAACAAAGCATGGAAATAAGATAAATAAGTTTAGATTTCTAAATCGTTGGTATCCTTGATGACTCATAAAATATAAAAAAACTTCCGTGGCCGTTAAAGCTTCAAGATAATAATTATAGATATTAGTTTTATTTATCACCACATATTCCTTTTTTCTAAATAGGACACCGGATCCATAACAGAGTTATTAATTACGCCAATTTTTTCACATGTCGTTGTGAATTTTGGTAAGTACCTTATTTTTTATAACTGCTCAAAATCCTCCTGGTAATATTAAATTTCTGTTAGTAAAACTTAAAAAGTTACTTTGACTGAAATTAATTCGTGAGTTTTGTATATAAATCTGTCTGATATGATTTGCATTATACGAAAGTAAATCAATTCTTAACCAACTAAGCCCGTTACTCCCCTCGCTCGTTGGCTTCAATTCAGAAGAACAATAGCCTACGTTTCTAAAAACAAATAAATCTATGCCTACACAATTAAAAAAAGTAGCCCTATCATATAAAAATTCAAATTTCTCTCAGTAGAGAAACTCTTTGGTAGTAAAATGAATTCCAATTCCTTAGTGAAATGGCTTGGACTAGTTTTCTTCGACTTTCTATAACAATTGATCTAATCGTTGTGGGAAATGCAAACCAGTATTGCCAACCTCGGTGTAAGCTTTACCTGCTTCTTCATTGGATTGTATGACTATGTTGGTTTTCCATTATTTTATTACGGTTCTTTAAATAATAATCATTTTGTTACCCGCTGTTTGTAACAATTCACAATCACTATTACTTAGACTCGGCGCATCATGTCATCTTCTTCATCATGGTTCTTCAATAAGTATATTGGATACTCTGCGCAATATAACTCTTTTTCATTCTCTTGGTATTTGTTGTACTGTAAATCTTGTTCTCATTTTTCTTCATATTTTAATTATTCAAATAATGTTTTAAATATAGCCACGCCAGAATAAGTTAAAACCTTGACAATATTGGTAAACTGTATAATTTGGCCAATGGCCTCATCAGCTGCTACATCATCATTTATATTTTCACGTTCTTCTGCAATAAAGTAACTTTTAACAAACATTTAGACACAATTGATTAATACATTTTAGTCATTGTAAATTCTTTTGTACACAAATCAGTGTTAAATCCACTCATCCGCAACACTAGACTTGATTATAAACATTAACTTTCGTCCATCAATACCTAGTTCTTTCACAACTGTGTGGTAATGTTACCATCAAGACACAAGAATATATATTATACATCGGAAAAAGTTACTTAGGTACATGTACTTTTACCATCAGATTTAACTATATGTTATCCTTTTTAAGAGAAAATGCCTATACAACGTGACCATCAGCAATCACTATTGTCAAAAGTTTGATACGTTTGAAAGTCACATTTCAGAAGCTCTTGTCAATCACATACATTTAGGACAATCGTTACCACTGATAAAATGTCACTGTCTCTACTGTCCAATTCTATTGTCTATCCATCTATCTCGAACCGTGGTCATCGTGCTCACCAGCGAGCATTAAAAACAACAAGTCAAAAAACCGTTACGATCGTTATGTCCTTGAAATCTAAACCACTTTCTTTTTTATTTAAATCTTCTCTGTGTCAGTGTGTCAGCATATATTTCTATATATAGCTGTGTCGAATAAATATTTTGTTTCCATGGAATTAGCGAGTAAATATTAGCTACTTATAAAGCCTTGAATCGAGTTTATCTAACGTCTAAGGTCGATATCCGTTAGTTTAGAACCTTGTTTATTTTAGTACTTCCTTCTTACAAATTCTAGATAAATTTATTGCTAAGAGAACGAGCTCTATTTTGTACAACATTATAGTTTGATTGAAAACGATCTGTATTTTATTCTCAATGCACGATGTCGCATAGTATGTCTGTTATTTTAAAATTATCCACATTCGTGAAACTTAAACTTACAAATAATTTTTAAGAAACAGGCCAATTAATTTTATAGTTCTTTAGTTTTCTTAGGGTAATTGCTCGTATAATTTATGTACAAGTATTTCACTGGTAGTCGTTTTTGGTTATCTGCGAGCTCCTTTTACCCCAAGTGATTAAGTATCCCAAATTAATAGGGCTACAATTATTTTTCTTACCATTAAACAAGACACTGTGAGTCTTCAATCGAAGACTTACAAAAGGTGTACCGTAAAAGCTTTAAATTAAAATGAAGTTTGAAAATTTCAAAGGTAACAGGAGTCCCAGTTAATCAAATACTTAGAAAACGATATTCTTTAGTGTACCCGATATTTGATGGGCCCTTCATTAGGCAGATGAGAAAGTAAAGACAGAAGTTTTGTATGAAAAAGACTTGAATTTTCATTACGGTAATGTTGTTAAGGCTTCCGTGCATCTTCGTTGAGTGTTTTTCCATGAAAAGACAAAGTTGAAACGAGGAACACATAAGTTTTTGATTTAGAAGGAAAAGAGATCCATCACAATAATTGTTTTGCCAAGCACAATGTTTTTAGCAAAAAAAAAATGGTTAATTGTAGGATGAATGTGGTCTTTAATAAGTTTTGAGTAACCATTGTTGCTTACATTACTGGAATACACTACTTGAAGATTCTACTGATGTTGATGATAACATCGGTGTATTTTATTAAAAACATTTTGCTGATATTGACAAACCCTGTTAAAGAAGTTCGTTTTTAAAATAAACCAGTTTATATCAGAGTAGCTAAAGCTCAAAGCAGCAGGTTTTTTAACTACACAAACTTTTGCATAAGATTTTGTGGCAAACAGAAGTGTTAGTTTTAGACAACAAACGTTAACAAATCGTAAGAATTCCTCATAAGCACAGTGATTACGGCACAGCACAAAACCAACAGCAACATGGACAGCCAACCTGAACTGTTTGCAAATAGCAAAGACCCATGTACTTTGCTTAACCATGATGTAATAGGTAAACGGCATACTTTACAATGATAAATTATGTATATTTTGATAAATTGGCAAAAAATTACGTAAGGCGTGTACGATACAAAGGTTTTGTCGGCAATGGAAAATCACCGGGAAGAGAAGAAGGCTATGGGCCTGTACTTAGCAATGGGAAAACATTAAAACTAGATGAAGGCAGTGTTTCCTAGTTGAATGCTCTAGGAAGAAATACAGAAACAAAATTAAAGGTCAAAGTCTATTTTAAAGCCCATACAAATACAATAGTCAGATCATAACATTAGAACCATGTAGGTAGGTCCGTGTCTGAGGTGGTATTTTGGATAAACCACTATAAAAAACCAGTAGAACCCTCGAGACAGTGCAAACATGCGTCAGTTATCATGTAGCTCAACTCACTACTTGAAGGAGCCCAAACAGTAAATACTGCTATCACCTGAGAACCTTGCTTAACGTCATGATGTAATAGGCAACCGGCATACTTTACAACATGTCATATAGTTATATAAGTAGGGTCGGTACTCTGTCAATATATAAATGACACACTTTTGTTTCAATTAGACTATTAACAATGCTTATGTAATTAACTGGCTGTGTTGGGGTCAGTGTACTTGGTGGTACCAGTTTAAAAGCACACAATTGGGGGGGGGGATAAATTTATTACATCTCGAAAACTGGGACTCCTAAGCTTTGTTGATTTCCACTACATCTCATCCGTGTTTTTTGTCTCTTGAAAAATGGACACTGTGAACTTTAAATCGAGCTTTAGGACTTTTAGCCGATTGGGTGCTAGAAAAACTGACTGAACAATTGTGTCAAAATTAAAGCTACTTTTTTAAAAGTAAATAATTAATAAATTATTATTTAAAACATCTTTTTTTAAAACAAGATTTTTTCGTATTCTTTTCAGCAAACCCTTTCATTTGATACTCATATCATGGCAGTGCACAAGAAATAACTAGCCCGCCATCTTGGGTCGTCCGCCATATCGAATTTAGAATGACGTCACCTTAGCTTATCATGCATTGTCATCCAAACTAAACGTGAACGCAAAATTTCATCTTAATCGGTGGAGGATAACTGCTTCATAATTCAGTAGCAACATTTGACCCAAACACACTTGCATACGTACATACAAACAAATAAAAGCTTGTAAAAAAAGAAACCCTGAAAGAGAAACAGTTTGAGAAAGTTTCTTTTGTCTGGGGTTTTCCTCCTAGGACCAATAACTCTCTCTAAACACTAACATTTACTATATATCCCTTTAACCGAAAATCAAGATAGGCTCAGACTTTATCTTCTGCAATTATCTCCCTAACGCCTGAAGGTAGACTTCCGACCAAAGCAACTCCATCGACACTATCGCTGGATTAATACCCCTTAAATTTTTATAGTGCATTATCATCATTATCATTTCGACCGAATGACATCCACTACTGAAAATAGGCCTCCCCAAGTATCGCCACATTGACCGATCCCGTGCAGCTCACATCCAGTGTATGCCCACAACTTTAACTAGAGGCTTAAGACAAGTGATTTACTGTCAGCTATTGGAACGATGTTAACAATGTATGGGATTATGAAGCACTATCGAAATATCACATCGTCAATCCCTTATATTTTGACATTTCGATTATCGCCATCGCTGACATTGAATGACACTCGTCTAGAGCCTCAGGACATCTGACCGCCTAGTGGGAGGCCTTCCTACGAAACTTCTTCCGGTTCGCGGCTTTTCGGCTCCATCGACCATCCGTTCTGCGGGTAATGTTTTTTTTTTTATTATCTATAGGCTTGCGCTTGACCACTATCTCACCTGATGGTAAGCGATGGTGTGGTCGACGGTGAAGCACGCTTGCCTAGAAAAAATCCATTCACTCTTGACTTATACCCACTGTCTCGTAAGTTTTGCAATTCTACGTGCTACGTCGGTAACTGTGTTTCTCCAGCAGATTTCTGATCACACAAGAAAACTTCGACCATAGGCCTCTCCATTGTCCTTTAGGTGACTTGAAGCCTTCGGTTGAGGCCCATTGTGACATGAAATCTCAGCTCCGTAAGTCATCACTGGCACACACTGGTCATAGACTTACATCTTGAGACACTGTGGTATATTAGACGTGAAGACACCACGCAACTTCCCAATATTAATGCTTACTATTGTAACTACCGTTCTATCGTTACGTTTTTGTCGCTGTGTAGTGACGGTGGAGCCACTCTGCTCCGAAGTCTACCATAAAGGTAATTAAGTCAACTGTTTAATCAAAAAGTCGGATGAAGTTCGCTTAATTAGCTGTAATTCGGGGGTAATTTGCTCCTTGATGGTACAACATAATTAATAGCCAGATGACGTTAGAGCGTGTTGAAGCTTCGGGTGTACCAAGGAGGATGTCCTTTTAATTTTAAACAGTTTGTCAAGGTTTTTAAGAGTGTCATCGACTTCCTTTTTGTGTTCGAAGAAAGTGTAATTGTTTTTTTTGAAGCAGTGTTTTTATGTAATGTCCCGGTATTGGCTAGACACCTAGGCGTCGCTGTAAACATAAGTTTGGGAAACCTGATAGAGGATGTATCATAAGATTAAATAATTACTTAGGAAACGGATAATATCTTAAACAACGATGTGGGGTATATACCAGAAAAAAAATATTTACAAGATTTTTTTTTAAATGTATTTTGCGTTGCGTTATTTTTAGACGAAACGTAAGAAAGTCCGCACACATGCAAAACAATACAAAAACAACAAACGCCCTGGTTTTTCCGTGTTACAAACCTGCATATTTATTTACTAGAAAAGTTAGCATAAATCTGCAAAAACTAAAAACATCGTGCAATGGCCAATAGCTCATCTTCTCAAGTAGGGCAACGTTTCTGAGAAAGGTGAAACCGAATGCTCTCTGTGCACACAAGAGAAAGTATTCTACTGAACCAGGCCACCGTTTGTTATCTTTGTTTTCGTAAAATTAACCTTAATTTCATTTTAATAGGTTTGCATATGCATAAATTGCCTGCTTTTTGTATTTAAAATGCAAGAGATCAAGTTACGGTGGTTACGAAACTAATATAGGATTTACCAGTGTAAGTGGAGACGTAATGAAAAAAAAATTGTTTGTATGACTGCAATTTATGGGTACACTTACAGAATATGCGAATGTGCTTTATGAGTTAAGTTTTGCAGCTTGTGGGGCAAGTTGAACGTGTGAAATGAGAAGGAAAAATTAAATTTGAAGCCAAGCAACAAATTCAAAGTTTATTTTTGAAATTTTTTTTCCTTAACAGATTTCACGACCTTTGAAATACCTAAAACTATAGTTTGGTTCAAAAATATTTATATTAATCAGTCAATGACTTTTATATGGTCAGATTTACCCCTATAATGTAAGTCATATCCTCCAACCGACTCAATTACTTTGACAGTTATAGCTAATTTATCCTTCTAACCCAAACCCTTGACAAATGTTATTAATCGTGGGTTTTTTCTACTGGGTCAATTGACGAGGAGGAAATTTCCTTCAAAAGGACTTAAAATATAGATCATATGCCAGGCCAGAAAAATAAGTTTATTTATTGTGTAGGATAGGAAATCCAAAATCAAATTATTAACATTACTTAAATAATGCTAAACACTTTCGCCACAAATTACATACCTATTATTACATCATTTACTAACATTTATACCTATTAGATAATCACCCACCATTGTGTTGTGAATAAATTAATATTTCAGTCATAATCGCTATTATAACACTTATCGCCTACGCAATAAAAACTAATACGGTAGCAAAATATTTTTTTCCAAACTTAAATGCAGTCCGGAAAATGTTTTCAAGTGAATTTGAACTTTATTAACTGGTGTTTAAAGTGTTGGACTATTTTTCAGATAGTGTGTGTTCTGCTTGAGTATAGCAACCTATTGGTCAACGTATAGGTTACCATTTATGGGCGGTACACACTAAACACAATGTGCAATGTCCGTTGTATGGCGCAATGTGCGTTCGCCTTTATATTTTTCTTTTCTAGGATTATGACCACAATACTTCTAAGTATTGTGGTCAGTAAAATTGGGATATCTTAATTTGAACACGTTGTAAGAATTTAATATTTTGACTATAAAATTTCACATAACAAAAAAATTATGTTTAACTTACCAAATTTTCGCGTATTATAAAAGCGTGCCTTTTTAGCCATATAACTTCTAAATTAGTCTTAGTATACCTAATTTAGAAGTTATAGAAAAAAAAACCATTGAAATTTAATTTGTAGCAGCTAGATAAAAACAAAACATCTATGTACTTACTAGCAAGATATATATAGCCTGGTCTAGAAGCTAATACAAAAGCACAAAAAATACGCAAAGGTCACAGAGATAATGACTTAATCAATATTTATAACCCATAATCTATCCACATCACTAAAAAAGTAATACTATAATACCTTAATGCTACTAATTAGGTAATTAAATACATACTTATGAAGAAGCATCATATTATTATGTTCCTACTTTATGTACAAGAAGTCAACATTGTATGATGCAAATTGTATGTAACACTACCTACTCTTCAAACCTTAATAGAAAAGCTTAGCGGAAAGCGAGTTCAGGAAATGCAGTACTGAGCAATAAATAAGGTGTAATGACAGGTAAGCTACCTGTTCATAATATTCTTAGTATCCTTGATAACGTGAAATTGTATTTGTTTGTCCTACTTTCTCGCTATAGAATCATAAGCAAGAATATTACGGTTATAATAGAAAAGGCAAACAAAACATTAGCACTAGTCAAAGGATAATAATAAACTATAAAATGTTAAGGAGTCTTTAATTCAAGAGTGAATAGATAACTTTTAGAGAAGCGTGCTCCATTACCGACCATATCATTGCTTACCATCAGGTAAGATAGTGGTGAAACGCGAGACTACCAATCATATAAAAAAATGTGTTTCACTGCAAGAAGGTGTGGTGTCTACTTACCCGATCCTTAATAATAACTTATTTAAAAGTGTTACTGGACATACCTGGAAAGAGAAAGAAACAAATCATTAGAACAACTTTTTAATAATCGGCATATGAAACAATTTAATAAATTAGAATTTAAAAAAGTTACTCTGAAAATAAAGTTTGTAGAATATACCCTAATTTTGTATTAGGATGATTATATTCTACTAAAAAATTAGGATATAGCTAGTAGTTGATATAGAGCACAAAAAACATTTGAAATTCCAATCAAAAGAATAGGTGCTTCTAAAGTTGGATGCAATATGTTTGTTTACATTGACAATGACAGAATGAGCATAGCTACTTTAAATTTTATATTAATTCCTAAACTGGGTTAAAACTCACTTGTTTTTCTTGACCCCTTAGCAACTGACTGTTAAATGTTTGGTAACCATTTGTTACAATTTATTATTAGTTTAGTCACGATTCTTTTTTTTGTAAACTAGTTGTTGACCGTGATATTGTCTGCTGTGCGGATGGTATTGTGTCATATTTTTAGAAACATCATTGTCTAGCTAAACAGCTGTAAAACATCATTGAGACCATTGATGATCGTAACGACTGGGTGTAAGGTCCTGGGTTCAGTCCCCAAAGTGCATTCAGTGAAGTGTTACTGGAGATTCCAAATGAGAATATATTTCTTTCTTTAGTATTTAATGTGTGCGCCTTAGATATTCAAAATTCGCCGGGCTTCTACGCAAATATTCCAAATGAAACAACCCAATCACAATGTTCTAGACATGGGATTTGAACCCAGAAGTCCCATAATCTCTTACTCAACAGCAACTACAGCCAGATAAATAGGAACATAGAATACTCCTTATTTTATGTGTACACCATTGATTACAAAATGATGAAAATTACACAGGCTGCCACAATGGGCAATCGGTACCTGCACGTATTTTGACCACACTGTGTCACCATCGGCTTCCAGACCTAATCGAAGGTTGCTTAAACTCAACATTATTCAAGACATGAACTGCAGTGATAATTGTAACCAATGGTAGAGCGTAACGGCTCAATCAGTAACGGATATGATGCAAATGTAGAGGTCAGTCTGTAAGCTTTTGAAGGTAATATTATGTAGAGTATGTTGGTGTAAATACTACATACTTACATAATTATATTTGGCAGAGTGCGTTATTTGTTCTTGACAAAAAAAACTGTAGTATACGAAAGTGCAGAAGTTGGCGGAACGTGGGGGACCAAATTAATAACAAAAGGTCCACACTAGTCCATGTACCAAATCAGCTGGAAGTCATGGGGGGGAGCTTTTAAGAGAAGATAATACAGGCTGACAGAGAGCAGTAAATAAGTATAGCTACGAAAGAGCAATACAGCCTTAATAAGTAGACTTATTGTCTTGAAGTTTTAAAGTGTTTATTATGAGCAAAGCCTGCAATTCTGACAATCCAGTAACTGGGTTTTGTTAACTCGTCACTCAGTTACTGGGTTGTGTAGGTCAGATTGCTGTCGCTTAATTTAAAATACTTGTATTGAGCTGCTTCTGGTTAGACTGAGAATCAACCACAAGACACAGCTAAGAAAAGGCGAGACATGATGAGACCTTACGAGAAAATGCTTACTAACTTGTGAATACACATATGTATACCAGCCTGTTAAAGGTAAGGAATATTCTTCTAACCAATATAATTGCGGAAATGTTACACCTATCCTCGGGAAGTCCGTAAAAAGTTAATGTATGTGAGAAATAGTAAAACTAGTAATAATTTGGACTGTCAGCGGATATGGAGCAAGCAGTGAGGTCGATGTAACGTGCTGAAGGTAAATCGTTTTATGAAGGTGAAAACTAATAACTTGGAGTGAGTATTTAGTACTTGTTACTTTATGAATTTATTTCGTATTTAGATACAAAAATAGCTCAAGATTGTCAACATCTGCCTAGCCTTTTCGTAACTAAATAAATATATTGAGGTCGACTTACTGTATACTGACCATATCCAATAAAATAACAGTATTTCATATGGAACGACTGTTTATCTGACTTATCATCATTATCAGCCTTTTAATGTTTCCACTACTGGGAAACAGGCCTCCTCTCTATGAGAGAGGGAATGGGCCTTAATAGGCCACGCGGGCCCAGTGCGGTTTGGTGGATGTCACATGTCTTTGAATTTTTGATTAAAGAACATTAACATTACGTTTCCTCACCGTTCTTAGAGCAGTGGTGATGAAATAATTTACACAAAGTAAAGCACCTGCCTGGGTTCAAACTGACGACCTACGGGGCCGTTACTTCTGGGCCAACACTGCTCCATCTGTCCTATACATTCCAATTATTTGCTAATACCATATCCATAAATACTTTTGGAAAAAATAAAATAAAAAGTTACATCTTTTTTTTTTACGTTTTCTTTAGACAAAAGTTCACAGGTTAATATAATTTTATCCACATAAACAACTGCCATTTATGGTTGTTTTTTATCATTATAAGAATACAAATATTTATTTTGGAAAGATATTGCAGTGATGATATTATATTGTGTTTTAAGAAATACTAAAACACCTTTTTGTAAAAGAGATGTGTAACTTTTTTAGTGTACAATAAAGTATATTCTATTTTATTGTTTTATTAAGATTTTGAAACGACCCATCAAGATATTATGGAATCTCATCAGTCAAGGAACTGTATAATAGGTTTTCATTATTTAGTTATTTTCGGGTTAATAATTATCCTACCGTATAATTATAAAATTCTGTGTAATCTCTATATCATCATCAAGCAACTATTCAAATCCTTCCTCACGACCTTTCCTTGCTTCTAAAACAGAATTCTTCTCACAACACAAGTTTTCTTGGTATCGATAAATTAACCATAGATTTGGACGTACCAAACTAAGTCAATGTTTAGTTAATACTCGCTTAGCTGAGGTAATTTTTATTTTTTTTATTTAAATGCTTACCTACACAGCTTCGCTTACATCGTTTTCGGTATGCACAAAAGTACGAAAAGTTACCTCAGTTATCACTCTAGAGAAGTAGTACCTAGTTTTATCAACCAAAGCGTCGCGACAGTAATTTTAAAATGTATGGAATTGCAAACACTATGGAATCCCTAACATTTTGGCATTTTTGAATGACATTTTGTGTAGAGCCTCTGGTCTGCAAACGGCTTTAAAGATGGACGTGACACAAGGCTCCCACAGGGCTTGCGTAAGCGGCACACGTCAAAACGGTCGTTCTGCTTACAAATTACAGTTGCGCCACACACAAACAATCGGTTTTGTCGGACGTCGGTATGAGTCCTAATAAATTCTGGGCACTAGATTGATGGGTTGTTATCCTGTCTGTTGGTACAGTCAAGTATGGTAACAATTTTATATTTACAATATTATATTTCGGTACAAAACTTAAGTGGGCAGGGCACATTGCTAGCAGAAAAGAATGTTCGATGGGGCCAAAAGTTATGTAGTGGCGACCGCGTATTGCAAAACGCACCATTGGAAGGACTTCCACTTGGTGGACTGATGACCTGCATCCGAAGTGCGTAAGTGAATTCGGATATGAATAGAATATGTCAAGGCTCAGCTGGCTGCTAAAAAGCTGGGGATCCTTGAAAAGGTGAGAGGGTACTTCACGCCTGGACAGCTGCTCAGCTTGTATCAAGCGCAAGTTCGATCATGCATGGAGTACTGTTCTCATCGCTGGAACGGATCTGCCAAATACCAGCTTGATGCACTAGAGTCGATCGTAAAGCGGGCCAAGAGGCTCATCGGCGATGAGGCTCTGGTTAAGTCAAAGCTCCAGAGCCTTGAACATCGTCGCCGAGTTGCCAGCTTGTCGGTTTTTTATCGATTACATTTCGGGGAGTGTGCGATGGAATTGCATAACCTAATTCCGCCCAGCCCGTTTCATCATCGGACTACCAGACGTACGGCGATGCGCCACCGGTACATGGTGGACATCCCACCCATACGCACTAAACGTTTTGAGAATACTTTTATTATGCGTACAGCTAAGGAGTGGAATTCCCTGCCAGAGTCTGTGTTTCCCGATAGCTACAATCTAGGAGTCTTTAAGTCAAGAGTGAATAGGTTACTTCTAGGCAAGCGTGCTCCATCATCGACCACATCATCGCTTACCATCAGGTGAAATAGTGGTCAAGCGCGAGCCTATATCAGATTTAAAAAAAAATGACAAATTCTCTTTTTCCTAATGGTATTGCCAAAAATTATTGGACTCTTTCGAAAAGAGTATCTTCACCAATGAAAGCGTCCAATAATTTGTGAAGCGTGGCAATGTGCGAAGTCCGACATGCACTTGGCCAGTTTTTATCTTATAAATATCACTGTAACAAAACAACGTAATAACTACAATAAGACAACGTTGTGGTTTAAAAGAAGATGTAGTGACTAAAATTGAAAAGAGTATGTTAAGATGGTTTGGCCATGTTGAGAGGATGAATGATAGGCGACTAACGAAAGGTATTTACAAGGCAGACGTGAATGGAAACGCCGGGAGGGGACGCCCTAGGAAGACATATATAGACCTTATAGGTGATGTTCTTCAGAAAGGCAAGGTGCGCAGTACTCATAACCGGCGTGTGTGTATGACAAGATGTATGAATGTGAGTGAAGCAAAAGAAGTATGTAAGGATCGTAGCAGGTGGCGTTCTGTAGTTTCTGCCTACCCCCATGGGAAAAAGGCGTGAGTTTATGTATGTATGTGTGTAAATATCACTGTGACGTGTGGTTGACCGTACTAAGAACACCAGTATTAGTACAAGATCGAAGATAGTAACAATCACGTAGAAACATGTATCTAATGAAACCGTTTTGGATACAATGACTTTTCTTGGAACTTGAGCGTTTGGTACGCCAGACTGTATATGCCTGAAGTGTCTACAATGATCCAGGAAGTTACACTTGAAAGCTTTGAATCATTCAAACGTAGAAATGGCATTGTCTTAACTATCACATCTAGAAAAAGTTTTATTCTACCAGAAATAATAAAAAAGTCTAAAATATTCGTACATTTCGATAGCATATATTGTCAATCCTATA
The DNA here is from genome assembly GCA_948252205.1 of Orthosia incerta. Taxonomy (NCBI): domain Eukaryota; kingdom Metazoa; phylum Arthropoda; class Insecta; order Lepidoptera; family Noctuidae; genus Orthosia; species Orthosia incerta. The sequence goes on from OX411743.1 coordinate 34,206,335, forward strand.
TATTTTTGACTTATTAACAATTTTATCACAGAATACAGACTGTCACTTTATCAAGGCATTTTTTTTTTAAATATATTTTTGATTATCGTTTCTGCCGCAGTATCCTATCTCGATCTGAAAACAACATGGCACCGGAGAAAGTCAACTATGCATAATCTAGATCCAATCCATTATATAACAAATTTCACCCTCTCTGCCAAGAACGTGATAAGTAAATAATAATATTTCATTGCATTTACTTATGCAGTGACCTTTAGAAGTATGAACTTTGGCCCAGCACTTTAAGACTGGACGGACGAGATTCAAGATGGTGCGGGCATGTGAGAAGAGAAGGGAAATATATGAAGAGGTGATGTTATTAAATGTTACTTTAACACGTTAATGTTAAATATACGTATACGTGATCATCATTATATCTTATCCTATGAAACTTTGGAAATGGACAATTTTATTGAATTGGCGAAGTAAACCATTGTAAGGGAACTGCCATAGACTGCAAAGATAAATTCATAGACCTTTGTGACGGCCCAAACTCCCATTGGATCCACGTGGTGGGTCATTACTCGCCCTCTTACAGAGAAAAGGTTTGAGTTTGTATCCCAGGAGTACAAATATTATAGTATGAATATGTAGGTTCTTTAATGGGATATGCGGTCAATTGAATTTGTTATAAATACCATGTTTTATATGTGACTGATAATTAAAGTAAGATTTTAACAGACACGGCGACATTTCTACTTCTCTACGTCTCTTTTTAGGACTCTTACTTATAGGGCAGAATTTTGTTTCTTTTTATTTTGTGGAAACACAATGCCATGCAGACTTCAACTAACTTGATGCATCGGCACATTTTTGACATTCACATCATCATCACATCATCAGCCTATTAATGTTCCCACTGCTGGGACACAGGCCTCCTCTCTGTGAGAGGGAATGGGCCGTAATCCACCGCGCGGGCCCAGTGCGGGTTGGTGGAAGTCACATGTCTTCGAATTTTCGGTTCTAGGACATGCCGGTGTCCTCACGATGTTTTCCTTCACCGTTTTGAGAGCAAAGGTGATGAAATAATTTACACAAAGTAAAGCGCCTGCCTGGGCTCGAACCCACGACCTACAACTTGTAAGTCACGGCCGATACCACTGGGCCACCACTGCTCCTTATTTTTGACATTGTTGTAAATATATCTCTTTTTCATGGTATTCTACTCAATTAAACTATAAAAAATTTAATCTGTCTAATCTTACATACGTAAAACGTCAACAAACACAAGCAATGACATTAAAAATTGTAACACAAAGTGACAAACTAACGTACTGTGTCCTTACTAAGACCCGACGGCCTTGTACAAGCGTGTGCAAGCTTTCAACACAGCGTTACTCAACGGCCACCAGTGTACCAAGACTTCTTCAAGTGTAGTAGTTACTCTCTGGCATGGATTAACTTAAAATGGTGGTAGCTACCAGCTTAAACTGAGCTCGGCTCGTAGTGAATTTGGAGCAGTTGGACGTGTCAATATTTGTGGTCATGTTTTTTGATGAATAAGATAAAAAAACATTGTTGCTAATAATTTTATTAACATGTGGTTTTTGTTATTTATGTTTGGCATATAAATAACGGCTGTTTTAAGGATTCCTTCCAATAAAAATCTAGACAACGACAACGCCTACAAGTCTTACAGACTGCATGTAGGAAACCAGCTAAGTATCCTAGCCAATTCTTGGTTTTTATTAAGAAACGAAAAAAAATATCATGCTTAAATCTACTATAAATTCAGAAATCTTAATGGCAGTCTAAATAATTGTAATTTAAAATTCGATCCATTAGTGTCGTCTCAACTTTTATCATAGTTTCCATTTTTTACCTTGCAATCATATATGTAAAACTGTTGTTAATTCTTGACCTATCTACAACAGCCCCTTACCCCTAACTAACGTTTCTGTTTAATAAAACCAGTTTGTCATATTCTAGAACAATCTTTTTCTTTTAGAACAACGCAGACTGATAACTTAACGAATGACTGGTCATATCAATACAGCTCAACTTATACTAGTCGTGATCGGCCAGTTTCGTTCACAGCAAGAAGTTTGGTATTTTAGCAGCGATTGAATAAATCTTGTTGCGTCATTGTTTTGACGCTGAAGGAAATTATTAAGTTTAGCTGCTTATTATTTTAAATGTTGATTTATTGTGAAAATAATTATTGTTTATGATATTATGGAGTCTTAAATATAGTGGTAGTTGAAGGGTTTAGTTGAGCAATGTTTAATTGCAAAGAGATATCAAAAAAGATTTTGAATTATTAGGCTTTTAAGGTGAAATGTGAATCAAATTTCAAGTTATGAAAGAGACAGTTGGATTGTGTTTGTAAAATCCAAAAACAACTCTGCGACAGACAAACAAAAAGTAATTTTATGAAGGTTTCGATTTAATTTTTAGGTCAAATCCCTAAAATAAATGGACCTCCTAAATCATTTTGAAATAAATAAATAAAAAAATATAAATAAAAAATGGGAAGACAATCATTGTTTATCTGGATGACGTTGGCACAGGAGTGTGACGATTGGCACGAGAGAAGAGAAGCTTATGCCCAGCAGTGGCTTAAGTCGGGTCGTGGTTGAGGATGATGATAAAGTTCCAAGTATAGCAGAAATCCTGCTTCCTTTCAAGGTTGTTAGATTGCGAAATGAAACAGCATAGATAAATTTTAACTGATTAATGACTACAAATGTGGTTAACAAACAATCATTATAATAAATACTCAGAGACATTAAAATAAAATTTCTCAATATATAACGAAGTACATTCATAAATAAATAAAACAGCGTTTTTGTAAGAAAAGTCAGGGCCGTTTGACAGTCATGATACAAAGCTATTCAATATCAATGATAGATAGAATAAAATGCAATTAATATATTTAGCAATATGTCAGTTGATGTTTTAAGATCTAATAATATTGAATCATTATTTAATATATAACCTGTATATAATTAGAACTCTATATTATTAAATATTATTGTGAATCACCTATTTTATATGTTATTAATAAATTTGTGCGTAATTGTAATAAGCATAATAAGTTAGAACGTAATATTGTTGTTTCACCAATCGATATAGCCATTGTCGTTCAAAAAGAAAAAACAATCATCATAAAGGCTGAAATAAATATATATTTATTTAAAAAGAACTTGAACAACGACAATGTTCCTTATTTAAAATCCAGGAACATACATTATAGAAAACTAGTACTGGTCGTTAACGTTACGCAGAAAGGAGCCATTAACTCGTACGCACGCTAGTTGCAGGCGCGAACTAATGTTAGCTAAACTTTCGCCAAGTTCAAGTCATACTTTCACGAGTTCAACAGGGTTAATATTGCGGGCCGTACCTACTGCTTTTTTGTTGTTTATTGTTTTTGCTGTCGGTACCTACGGAGTAAGTTTCACGGAGTTTGTTACTGTTTTTGAATCTAAATTTTGAATCAATTTTATAAAGATATGTAGTAAGATTTTTGATACCATTTATAAGTAACTAGAAATCCTCAATTAGGAAAAAAATATGTACAAACCCAAAGAAAGAATAACACGCTAGTTCACTGTGTGTTAACATTTTCATATCATTTTTCTACTATGGCTTTTTGTAAGAAACTAATTTTGTTAAGATGTGTAAGCTGTTGTTTTAGTTCTTCATATTATGTTTGTAAAATGGAATCATTGGAACTCCTGACCCCGATTACGGAAATTAGTATATTTATAGAAAGCTATAGATAATGATAGGTTACCTAAAAGGTAAAATGCACGATTCTTGTGGGTTCAGGCGCAGGAACTATGTCTCAGGAAAAAGCTACTGATTTATCAATGCAATCATATGTCGCCACTTCAACATAGTAAATTAAATTAAAAATATTTCGAATGACGTTTTGAGTTAATCTAACATCTCGTTTAAGACATTTATCATAATTGATTTATCTTAACTCAAAGTCTTGCTTAATGTTTGGTATCCTTTCACTACTTATAGAAAATGATCTTTTCTGATCTTTTGAACTACCTTCTTGCAACTGCACCTTATCTAGAGGCACTGGAAATACTTAGCTTTGACCTGCAATTATGTTAGAAGCGATATGCAGTATCTTTGATTAGGTAATTAAATGCATAATTAATTTCAAGTACTGTTTTTTGCCAGCGATGATTGGTAAGATCGTATTAATACATACTATTATAGATGTGAAAGTCTGGTATAAAATCAGCTTTACAACAAATACTTAAAACTTTTGCCATATCAACAAACAAAATGTACTTAATCACTTCATAATAATGGCGATCAATCACTGTTCAACAAAAACATAAATAACATAAGTATACTTTCTTTATAAAGACCCGACAGACAAAACAATTCCAAACTACCAATTCAAAAAACTGCAATTGCAATTATACACGCGCTGCGTTCGTCCTATTTTTCATTTAGAAAAAAGACGGCTTCTTCTACGTCACATAGGCGTATAAGGAAACCAGACTGTCAATGCGTGCCTGCGACTTTTACCACGGCACCCGCACCTATTGTCATGTAATAGATACGTAATGAGTTACGCGACAGTTCTGTGGCGTAAAAAATGTTAGGGGGTCAGGTAAGATGATTTTGTTATCTTTACGCACGTCAATATACGCGGAGATGGTTACAAAGACTCTTCCGCTGTATAGGAGTTCAGTATTAGTTTCGTAGTTTTATTTTGAATGAAGGACACCAGTCTTGCCTAGAAGGATCATGTTACCCAATTATTGGGTTGTGGAGGTAAGATAGGCAGTCACTTCATGTAAAATCACTGGTACCCAGCTGAATCCAGTTGTACTCGAAGCTAACCTCAACATAGTTGGCAAAGTAGATGATGATGATTTTGAATGAAGGAAATGTTTACTTTTAAGAAATATGTGGAAGTAATTAAATAATTTAAGGAAGTTATTGAATTGATTGTTTCCTATGCTATCAAATTGATTGATTGGATTTACGAAACATACTTACCTACATGGAAACCAATAATTAGTCATAAATAACTGTAATACACATATTATATAAACTAAAACCTAATTAATAGTATTTCATAATTTTGATCGGTATTTCAGATATTATAAGATGAAGGTGCTAAGTGTCAAATCAATTCACGATACTCGTTGCCCCAAGACATCATTTAAACATGCTCAGACATACTCAGACACTTTTGACATCGGTCGGCTGAATCTCTAAGATATTTATATTTTGAACAGACATTGTCAGTACATCACAATTTTAACAAGCTATCATAATGTAAATGAAAATGACAAAAAAAACATAAGTTTGAAGAGAAGGCCAAATATTTGCCAAGCTTTTGTAAGTATTGTCATTTGCAGGCACGTAGCTTTAATTATCTAAAGCATTTCAATCTCTTATGTGCTTTTAAAACAGGCCACAGTTCAATGGATAGCCGTCGTCTTTGAAACTTTAGAACTTTATAGACAGTCTCAAATCAATGTTACTATTATACTTTTGCAATAAGTCATTGAGACACACTCCAAACGGTTTCACTATCTCCGCTTGATCTCAAGACGTCACTTATATATAGCTCTACTCATATTATTTATTCAAGATCAATTTTAGCGCTTTTGAAATACATTTCAAACGTTCTAGAATATACATCGACTTTGTTTGATTTTCATGTCGTATTTTAAACTAGAAGAAGTCAAGTATGGACCTGCATTCTCTGAGATCTGCTTAAATATTCTACTCCCTAACTATTTAAAGTAAATGATCCAATACATTGATCTATGATTATATAAATTTGTAAATATTGAGCAAGAACCATCCTCAATCATCTTGATCACCAATTAACATTTGCATTTGTGGCTACCAAAAACCCACGATCAGTCATTAAATACATCACAAAGAATTCATCATAGTTATGTTCACCATATTTGATATCAAATAGTAGTCAGACTAGTTTAATTAATTTGGCACAAGCAAGATTGGAGCTTGGTTTAATATTAGAAACATGTGATAGAAACCATAATAGAATAAACTTAAGACGTAGTAGTTCCACGTAATTAATAATTAGTGACCAGTCTACTTTTTCTTTATTAACTTGCTTTTCCTGTCTTATGTCGTGTTTATTAGCTTTTTTGTATCGATATTAATTAATATCTCCTCCCCTTCGCAAGCAAAAATATTAACTAGTGATCATTTACTTTTTTTTTAGTGAACCTCCGCAACTTTACGAGCAAAATATTGAAATGAAATTTTGTCATGTTTTTTTTTTTGTCTGGATATTGTTTGTATTTGTTGTATGATTTAATGCAGAAAAATGAGGCACGTCTAAGAAAAGTTTTGAGTATCAACATATTGTAGCGTATCAACATGGTATCAACGGTTATGTGAGTAGGAAGACCAAAGAAGCAATGTACTGTTTAAAGGATTATATTGCTAGAAACTGAGCTGACAACTAATAGAGAAAATAATAATCTACAAACCCCAAATAAATTGGGATACAGGTAGAAATGATGACCACGGATTTTTTTCTTAAAACTCAACTAGATAATAGTAATATCCTGTTATAGACATGAAGTATGACACCTTAAAATATGCAAAAACAAAAATCTTTAAACTATAGCTGACAGATCTAAATCAAGAACTACTAATTTAAACGAAACAGGTTTAACTGACGTAATAAACAATGTTGCACAGTCTGTCAATATCTGGTCCATTGCTAACCAGTTTCCGAATTGTCCGAATACCCGGTAGTTTTCGAGACTAATAGCTCACGACTAAAAACCAATAATTACTGGAATATTACACAATTAAAACAATATAATCAAAGGAAATTGACAGAGGCATAACTAAATTGGTAATGCAATTATCAAAATTGAATCACGAAGTTATTTGCAAACAGTTATTTGTTATATAACGGCTATTACTAACCGCAAAATGTTACTTAACAGGTGGTGCAGCATTTTTGTGTTTTGTTATATTTTTGTATTGAGACAGTACCATAATTTGTTGTAAAAAGAAAACGATTCGGCCTATATACTAAAAATATCAAATTCTTTCATTCATTCAGACAAACAGTGCTCGAGGGTTTCTTATATAGCAAAAGTGAGCACTATAAACGGATATTTTAAAATTCATACCTGAAAGGTGTCAAATAGGAAATAAAATTTTGAATTTATTCATATTCGTCATTTTTATAAATGGAAAATTCTAATATAGGAAAATTGTCTAAGAACGAAGCCAAATATAAAAGTATAGCTGTATTAAAATTCTTTTTTTGTTAAACAAAAATCGTTTTATGATATATAATTTTAGACAGATAATAAAAATTTGAAAAAGGTTATTCTCAGACAAAAAAACTTGTTCTCTTGTATTCGGTGTCAAGCACCTTTTCACACATTCATTATTCTTAATACTCTGTTCCGTAGGTATTGCTAATTTAATCTTTAAGGATTATAGTAAAAATTACATCATTTAAAGTTCTCAAATGTGTTCTACTTTAACAATTTAAAGCTTTTTACATAACATTACAATCAAGAATGTTTTAGCTCATCAAATAAAAAAAACTTTTTTTACACTGTTTTTGTGTTAAAATATGTTATTTTTTATTTGTATATGCTATGTTATGTTATGTCTGTAAAAATCAGCATCCCTTTAACTAGCTGTCCTCGAGATTAAAATGTAAATTTCCGTCTACATCGTACATTTTACGATGGGAACTCTGACATTTTGCAATCAACGGTAGCCATGTGAGCAATTTGAATAAATAAGCGATACAAAGATTGTCTAACCGGCAAACACCTTAGTTAAACAAAGATCAAGTTGCTTTGATAACGTCATTAGGGTCTACCGCTTTAATATTTTCATTAAGATGAGATTTTTTGGTCTTGTAAGTTCTACAAGCTTTAGTTTTGATTTCAAGCCATAATTTATTTTGTAGTCTGTTTTTTTTTTAATATTGCATATTTATTTAGGCCTTTGCTTCATATTATCTTCTTTTTACCCTCATTTCTTGTAACCATCACGCTATCACTGACTCCTTTTTCTTATATTTAATTCCTCACACAATCCATTCAACTTGTTTTTGGTCTCACTCTTTTCTTCCAGCCATTCTTCTTCAGCAGAAAATTCAGAAAATTTATTAAATTGATGACAATTAATAAATTTTCAAAACAGAATTATCAAATATTTCTCGTTATTCAGTGCCTTACTGACTTGTAAAATTAGAAAGCCTTTCGGTACTAGCTTTTGTTATGTCCTTTACAAGTCAAGCTTGGTCTCTATCGAATGAAATACTGTTTCACAGAATACGTGATTCCACAGGCAGTTGCATCATGGCCATTTTCAATAGAATATTAGCTTCCATCAAAACCCTTCCAACTACTATCACGAAACACGGACATGAGACAGCGTCGTCTCATACAACAGAAACCATACATCCCAATTTTATCCGAACATCATAAAAGACAGTCGCTATACGACAAAGTGACAACGGCGGTGAAACATAGAGACAAAAGTGTGACAACGGCGGTGAAACATAGAGACAAAAGTGTGACAACGCATTTTCATAGAAATGCTGTACAGCAATTTTAAAAACACGTTGTCGCGTTGTTGCGTTGTATCTGTCTCCGAGAGCCCTAACAAGAATCTTGATAGAAATCAAATAAATACGAACATTTTGTAACCAACTTGGTTACCGTGACATTTGGCATACATGGACATTTATAATTTCTGTTGAAAAACTACTAAACTTATCAACAATGGAAATCTAACTTTATTTTGTTAGTGATAAAGTTGAGATTTAATGCTTGAGTTGACGCTTGGATGCAAACGAGTTTTGACGAAATGTTATGCTTATGTGAGAAGTGGGAGTTATTATGCCAATTGGAAAAAAAAGTATTGGTAGCTTAAAGGTTCCTTATTTTGTACTATTATACTATTGGCTTCGTATACAATTACTTATCTCATGTAAAAATTTATTTCTGATATCGTTGCTTTTGTAGTCTACATATCTAAAAGAGCAAGCAATTATCCATTGAAAAGGTTCATTTTGGCTTAAGTTTTTTCATTCTGTTTTTATGTGATAATGAATATGTTCTTATACCTGAATTATATCTGTTGTTTATTAATCTTTGATGCATATACTATCAGTTTATGTTTTCCCAATCAACAAACCAGACAGGAATGTAGACCCAATCACGATTCACAATCAAATTTAAAGGTTTTTTTCTTCGATATTTATCAAAGAGGTTAACATACGGAAGGTGGAACCAATCATCTTTGAGGGTCGGAGTGATTATCACCAAACCAACCGTTAATAAAACGGTTATTAAAAATGGTTATTGTATTAACTAATAACCCTGTTCTTGACACGGTCTAGACTAGCATCGTTATGGTGTTATATTATATTACTTAATAACATTTGATATTGCATACACTACACTGCATGAGGCAATCAAAGTATTTTTAGTTAACACTTTATAAAGTTTTAGGTCGCGAACAATGATTCACCGAGTGACCTTTAAATTTTAAAACTAATAAACGAATTATGTCTGGTTGCTATGTTGTTAAGAAGTGATGAATTTGACTTATCATTTGATATTGAAATGATGCCAAACATGGTCGTGCAAAAATTAGTTTAAGGAAAAATAACAAGAGAAGCTATTAAAAGAAGCTATACAAGTTACAGCCTTAACGGCTGGTTCAATATAATAGGAATTAAGACAGATATTCAGAAATTCACATAGGTACAGAAATTAAAAACCAAAAGGTTAAATTGTATCTACCATTGTTTCTCTCATATACCATAGTTGGTCATTTAAACAACATGATATACCAAATTGCGTTAAATAAACCTTTACGCCTGTAAAAGAAAGTTTAGTAAAATGAATAAGAACTAAAGTACATATTGTTGTGATGCTACTCTTACAGCTCTCATTTTTGAAGCCAGGAACAAACGAGAGGATGATTAATTTATTGTGCAAACGAACAGTGACCGTACAAACTATTGTAACACAGACAAATAGCAGAATATTAACTTGTTGATTTTTTGTATCATCATAGCAATCATGGCATACGTTTTAGTATTAGTTGAAATTCATTAGAAGACAAAGATTTTACATTTGGCGATACCTTTGGTAAGAAAACATAATTAAGTGACCCATTGCCAAATTTGAAAAATTATTTGGAACGATTTCTGATAGATATTTACAAAAAAAATCTAGAGACCCTAACTAGTCAAAGTGTTGTTTCTGTAACAGGAAATACTTTTATAATTTCTTTCTTTCTTTCTATGTAAAGGTATAAAGGCTTAAAGTGCACGAAACTGAAATATCAAGTAATCAATCAACAAACATTTTGAATTCATTGCAATCGTTATAGCTGATAAAATATTATGAATACGTCCAGAGCCCCAAAACATAATCTTCTTATATCTACAAGACTATTCTCATCGCATAATCGCAACACTTAATACTGAACAACCAGCGCAAGTTGCAGGCATGCGCTTGCACACTGTAATAACGCCTTTCCTGGTTCCGTATCAATAACATGCGCACCGTCTATGGTTATGTAAGTACCTTCATCAGACTGACAGCTGGACCGTACATCGTGGATGGATTGCTGTTTCCTAGGTAGTTTTAATTGCTCTGTGAGTTTTATAGTTTTTTTGTAATTACGTATTGAGAAATATTTGTTTGTTATTCTATCAATTCCGGATCAACAAAAGTATTGTCAATCACTTACGGGGCTGCCTCAATTTCATATGTAATTGCAATAATTTGACCGATTTTTCAATTTTATAATTATCAATCACATGATTTTATTATATTTGTGATAGCTGATTAAACACTGTTCCCAGACTGTTGACATCACGTTCTAAATATTAGTTGATTAGACCATCATCGGCAAAGTTGTATGTATTTAACAGATAAATTTAATCGTATCGATAATTTATGAAAAAACGTAAATCAATTGTGTGTTATTTCTATGTGGTATTTTAATTAAACTGAAGGTTTCAGAGTTGTTGAACTTCTGAATAAAATCCTGTCTTACTTCTTGCCTCATTTGCATTTAACAATAAAAATAACAGCTTAAAATTGAGCGTGGCGTAATCAGATTAAGCGCTCCAGTGAACGCACCAATCAATGTTTTTAAACAGGAAATATTTTCATTTTCAACGTCTTTCGGGAATTCATGAAAAACAGGGTGTTCGAAGTCAGACCATTAATAAATGCACTCGAAATAATAGTGATCGACTACCGTAAAGGCTTTTTGAGGAAAATTCTAATGTTGGATTCTGCACAACATATTTTTTTAAATATTGCATGCCAAAAACTGTCAGAGAAAAAGTACAACCGTATCTCTCGATGGGATCGGCTCAATTATTATGATAATAATCTCAGAATATGGTGACTTCAAATAAAACCGTTTGCTTTTATTGCATTCCCTGATCACCGTAAAAGTAATCGAAAAAAGAAAATACTTATCCTAAATTATTTTTAATACACCATCGATAGCTTTTCGAAAAACAAAAGAAATGCCAACTCCAGCGAACTGATCCTCCAAATCCTAAGGGGATCATGGGTCCTCCAAAATTCAACATAACGGGGATTCGACTTGAAATTCATTGGTAACAATTCAAACTCCACGATAGTCCCGCGATTCCAAGATAATCCCGGGGGGATGGGAACGTGTTTGATGGGGATTCCAATAAGTGGGCCAATGTTTTTTAAACGTCCTTTTGATCAAATGGCTTTGTCTTTTTCTGCACTACGATTAGCTATATAGTTATACGTACAGATATATTATGTAGATTTTGGTTACGAATCGTCACGGGTTTAGCCTTTTTAATGCCCATCTTAATAATAGTCTGAAAACATTTAAAAACTTGGAAGCACACTTTAAATAGTATAAACTTCGATCAAACAGCTCTCTAAAATTCTTTCTATTTCAAGGTATTTTAATATATATACAAAAAATTATGGTGGAGTAATGAGTATGTGGGTTTTTAAGTTAAAATAATGCGTATATATGTGTCTTTCTACTTCGATTACCTGTGCGTTCACAATATTATAATAGGTGTAGATAAAAGCAGTGATGAAAGCTACGTATAAATAGGTTATACCAAAGACTAATGTAATGTAATTTCATTACGTTATTAAAATGGAATAGACCTATTCCATTATATTGGCCTAAATATGCTGCAATAATATTATGGTAATAAAAATAATTATTGGATGTCTCGTTTACCCAATAAAGCATAATCATTCAAGGACCGCTTCAATTAGCTAATGATCAAAGGTGATCTTCTTATTAATATACATCAAAGTTGAAATTTCGATAAACATAATATTAAGCAAAAGAGGAGCTCGTGCCTAAATAATAACAGCCGCACGGGTCGATCATCAAGGTTAAGCAACACTTGACGAGGTCGGTCCGTGGATGGGTGACCATTTCAACATACCGAGTTTCCTCCGTGCCTCGGAAAGCACGTTTAGCCGTTGGTCCCGGCTGTTATTTGAAGATCTTTGATAGATTGAGATCTGACACCAGTCTTGCCAAGGGGTACCGTGTTACCCAGTTACTGGGTTGTGGAGGTCAGATAGGCAGTCGCTCCATGTAAAACACTGGTACTAAGCCGACCCCAATATAGTTGGGAAAAGGCTAGGCAGGTTGATTGATAATATTAAGCAAAAGATTTGAAGATCGCATTTGAAGAGAAGAGGACCACAACTGGAGTGCTTGCTGCCTATTTTAATCCTGATCAGCCCACTCTTGACCTCGGTCTAGCCTGATAGTAGGCGATGGATCAGGTATAAAATGGAGTGAGCCCAGGAGATGTTGAAAGCTGACGGGTAAAGATCACAGATGCTGGCAGAGAGTGCGGACACTTTTGCAGTGAGCTTAATAAATTACAATTCAATAGTGTTTGTAAATAGTTTAATTGAAATTAATTATCTGATTTTGAGTTTTTGAGTTTGACATATGGAGAAGTGTTTATTCGATTTGACATTTACAACCTAATTATTAGATAAAACGAAAACTATTCTGCTGACGGCCTTGTCAAACATTTAGTTTTTTCGTCTAAATACACTTAACAACCACGAATGCATGCTTACCTATCATACATTTTTGTATCGCAGTTCATCAGCCTACCCTCTAACCACGACGGCTTGAACATAACAAGTATATGGCACATAATAATCAGGTAGGTTCGTTTTCACCACGGTGCACGCTTGGCCAGGCACGCCGACGAAGCGTTGAGCTCATTTATGACGTGTATTATTAGATAGTGTGTGTTTATCGGGAATGGAGGTAGTTTTTACTTGGTTTTCCTTTGTGTCAAGGAGGCGAGGAAAAATTACGGTTTATCTTTGTTCTTCTTCGTAGTATCCATGATTCCAAATTAAATATACTTTGACCAGAATTCAGCCACGTTCGTCAGTGTCAGTGTCAGCGTTGTACTCGAAAAAGTCTTTTTTATTCCAATCTATGATTATGGTCTCATAGTTACATCGATATTCGATAAAATCTACCAACACGAAATTCAACTTTTTTTTTAATTTTTTTTTTATTTGTAATGGGTTTGCTCTTGACTCTAGTCTAGGTCATAGGTGACAGAGACAGAGTCTACGATGGAGTGAGCTTACCCAGAAGAAGCCTGTTCACTCTAACTTTGAAGAGATTCGGGTTGAATGCGTTCGGAAACACAGACGCAGGCAGTGAGTTCCACTCATTCGCTGTGCGCATTATAAAGGATGTTTGGAAGCGCTTGGTTCGAATTGGTGGAATGGCAACAAGGTAAGGATGATAACTTGCAGTGCGTCTAACTGATTTCCATACTCCACTATCTATCTTCAAAAAAACTCGTTATAATGTGAGTTCCTTACCAGCTACTATCTCGCATTTATTTGTCCAAACTGCAATTGCATATAAGCGATTCCATGATTCTACTAAATATTTTTAGATAGCAGAGCCAATTTTCAGTACAAACCAAATACGTTTCGTTCCTTTTGCAAACAGTGCTGTAACCTTTTTTAAAGCTCACAAAAGTCCGGGACGAAATACAGAATTTTTAACACAATTTTGTGACTGTGGCGTAGAATCTCAAAACCACGCACCGAACTTGCACGTTGAGCTGAAATTATTCTCGCAAAAAATATTTAAAAAAAACACCGGGTCGCTTGCGTGGTTTTTCAAAATCTACTTTGGCAACTGGCCACCTATTAATCATGCTGTTCTTGTTTAAATCAAATGGGTTACTGATAAAACGTTTATCATTCTCTATCTTGCACTTGTCTAAAGTTATTTGGGGTTCGCAAGCAACATGATGTCTTCTTTCATCATCATCTTAGTAGCCAGTGGTCACCCATTTCTAGTCTGATTATCTTTGAAATAGTCCAGTCCATCGGTCCCTTGTTCTCTCCCTCCTTTGCACCATACACATTCGTGCATGATTAAAAGAGGTGGGTAAAACTATAACACTCGTTACCATTCGCATGATATTTTCAGATTAATATTTATAGTTTGTGTTGTGTCTTTAGACGAACAGCCATATTCTTCACTGCAAACCCTTTGATAGATAAGGAGCTACAAATCAAGTAGTTTATATTGCTATTGAAACAACGGTTTCTCAAAAACAATCGATACATCACGTCGTTCGAATAAACGAGCTGTAACACACGATATCAATTGATACACACATCCCCGTATCAGTAGCACAATGCAGTCGGACGCAACTGTTGGCTAACAGTTGTTACGGACTCGTTACGCAATCGTGTTGAAACTGTACAGTAAGGACTGGGTGAAAGGGATGACGGGACTCGGAAGTGGGGTAAAGAATAGGCATAGACTATAGAGTAATGAAAGAGGCTATATACCTATAGGAAGACAAAGGGCATGAGGTTGCTACAGAGCTTAAATCGAATTATCAGTTGGTAGTAGAAGCAATTGGTTTACTATAGATGGAAATTGTTGAAAAGAGCAAGAATGAACACAATTTATTATTCGAAATAAGAATTTAGGATTGCTGTTGCATATCGACATACATATTCAAAAAACTCAGAAATAATCATACTTAGTTATGATTACTTCTAAGGTCGTTTGGCGCCTGGTTTTTTACTAGCTTAATTTTGATTGGCAGATATATAAAATATGATAACTGAAATATTAACAAGGAAAATATTAAAATTAAGTTCTATTCCTCTCTCCTAGACACTGACCGTATCTAGAATGTGGCTGTGCCCGACCGGATCCATAACTGTTTCTGTAACTTATAAGATGCAATGAATTTAATTTTAATTTTAATCAATATAAACAGTTCTTTAGTCATTGCACACCCTGTGCTACACTCTGACCGTTCTAAGCCCAAATCGATAACTACGGCTACCAAATCTTGCGTAAAAGCTCTTCAAACTAAACCTTAGTTTTGTAACTTCAAATAACAATATTTTCACAACCTTATCTCACGATTCCCTCAATATCAATAAAGTTACAAAATCAATTAAACCAAAAACATTTAGTCGATACAATTTAGCCGAGCTTTACAATAAAGTGCCTTTCTAAGCTGGCAACCTGATAGCCATTGCACCATGCTATGCCATAACGGTAAGTTGCGTAGACCACGACGCGGCACAGTTCTAAATAGAAATGTCACTGTAATCTTAGATGTGTGATGTGACAATTTGCTGTTAATCTGTTGTGGATTATGGATGTTGATTGATGCTATCTGAGTTGGGAATTGGGCAATGATTAAGGCAAGTTCAGTTAATGTTGGGTGCGGATTGTTTTTAGAAATTGTGTATCTGCCTCTAGGTTGTTGACGTCGGTCAGGAATTCTGAATATTACCAGGAAGCTGAATAAGACGAGCTAGATAGATTGTAAAAAGTGAGAAATTGTGTAGTATTAGAAATAGGTACATTCTTTTACCATTTACTTATTGTCTGTATAAAATATTTTTTTATAAAAAAGATTAGACACGTTTGGTGGAATTACCAAGTTAAAAAAACGTTTCATTTTCATCATATTCGAATTTGAAATAAAAAAACTCTCTTACCTCGTGAGTGCTGATTGTAAAACATGCTAATAAGTAAAATATCTAAATTTAAATAACAAGAAATCCGGTTACCAACTCAGGTGACAAAGTTCGCTCAGGTCATAAAAGTTCGAACAAAATAAATTCAGACAGACACAGCCCACAGAAAAGTTTGGAAACAAAGAAAGTTCGTTCTTGAACTAGTTGTTTTAACTGAATATGCATAAGTTATGCAAAAAGATTCTTAATGCCTTCATTAAAAATTGTAATCAGTTAGCAAACCAAATTACGTTGGACGCGAGCTGAGTGCTATTACAAATGTCATATGGAATTTTTTGCGACCTTTATTTTTATGTTCTCACTCGTTTCCTCAAACGGGTTGTCTGTTGCTTTCAGTATGTCAGGTTCAAATTACTAACAATGCTCGCCAAAATCGTTTCAAATATTCCTCTTCGATATATATAAAAAAATAAACCTTCCAAGAATCGAGCCGATCATGTATCAAAATAATATAACATATTGAAATATTGTCTTGAAGAGGATTCAATTTGAGAATCTGAAGTAAGATCAACACCTTAATAAACGATTCACGAAGTAAATACACAGACACGACTCTAATTAACTAATTAATATTTTAATTAGAGAATCAAATATTTATGAATTTGCATACCTCATTAGTTTACATTTACAATTAATTATAACAGTGTCTCTGCTAATGTTCTATAACATCAAAACTGTGTTATTCAAATATATAATTTTGAATTGATTTTAGATACTTTGAATTGTTGAATTTATTCTGTAAATGAAGTGTGCTTAAAGTAAGCCATCATGCCACTTAACCTTAAGCTAGTCGCGTCAAAATAAGGATTGACATTTTAGTTCAAGCTCTATAATCACTTTAGTTTCCACAGTCAGATCTAAGCAGAATAGCAAAACTGTTTCATTTAGGCTTCACAAAGTTTGGAACTTTCCTAATTGATAATTTAATTCAAATATTGGTTAAATTAATTTTATATTAACGATCGATATTGTGTTGTGTAACAGTTATTATGTGGATCGCGATATTCCTATGAAAACTACAGAGGTCTACGTTTCAAACAAATAATTACAGTTTATCGTAATTAGAATGGCGGTGCGTGTATCAATTATTTAGATGAATGCAAATTCGTTATCAATTGCAGGAAATAATTAAAGGTTTTTGATTATAATTAAGCATCATTATTTCGTGTGTACTTGTTTGTTTGTTTTGTGTTGGATGTTAGAAAATAAAGCTAGTGTAGTATTAGTAATTTGGAAAATTTTAGTTTTAGTGTTTGCTTTCTTTTCATTCAGAGCACATCT
Organism: Orthosia incerta; assembly: GCA_948252205.1. Lineage (NCBI taxonomy): Eukaryota > Metazoa > Arthropoda > Insecta > Lepidoptera > Noctuidae > Orthosia > Orthosia incerta. Next base: position 34,223,719 of record OX411743.1, read on the forward strand.
GTCTTAGATTATTTTTTGTCGATAAACTTAGGCACTCATCATCATCATCATTTCAGCCAAAATATGTCCACAACTGGATATAGGCCTTCTCCAAGCGTCACCACACTGATCGGTCTGAACTTAGGCACTCAAAGAACCGTAATTATATATTCAGGTTTTACAGCAATTTTAATTCTGAAATCATCATTATTTTGTCTTTAATCAAATTTACTTGGAGTCGGCGCAAAATTTCTTCTTCAAACATACTTTTCAATCATTATTATTCATCATATCAGAAGTAACCCTCTTTTAATTCTCCTTTGATTCTTTTCTATTTCTCTTGAAAGATAACTAATCTTTTCAAAAAGAAGAAGTATTATAATTTATTATAGTCATAGCTAATTATTTCTTTACATAAACCGACGTTCGACATCACAATTTACCTATTAAGTAATAACCCTACTGACATAATATCAAGTCCATGTCTAAAGTACCGCTATAACCCAATTCCCTGTATTCCGACCAACTCGCGCGCAGTAAGATTAATGTTATCATCTATCTTCGCTGCGTCCATACTCTACTAATATAGACCAACATCTTAGAAACTGTAACCATTGCTGGACTTGTATGGAATAGGTCCCTCAAAGCGGATAATAAAAGAGCAATGGATACAATGCATGAGCCAATATGTGAGGGCAACGTAACAGTAAATAAAGTAGAAATGTCTCCAGATACAGTAAATTCTAGTTAGTGCAATATATCGTCGGCTGGAACTTGAATTGAATTTGGTATTTTGTCTGAGATTTTGATTGGCGATTTGTGTACAGATATTGATTTGGTGGTAATATTTGTGAATACTCATATAAGTAAATAATGTAGTTTGAGGTAAAAAATATTTTCTTTTTTTTCCTCAATGCATCCTCTTTCGTATTTCAGAGCTTACAACTCATATCTTTTGTAAGTAAAATAAAAAGCTGCGCCTCAAACTTTCTCATCGTTTTTCCTTCTCAAACAAATGCTTTCTATCTTCCTAACACTGGCATCATAATAGCACGTACGAAAAAAACTAAATCAACGTTGCACACACGAGCGCCGCGGTACGAATGCGCCGATTTCTACAAGACCACTGTTCACTTTCACTGAGAGAAACTGAGTCTTTTTGTTCATTGTCAGCGCTACAACGCTTACCGATTTCGAATAGCGTACCGCAAAGGATTTCGAATTCGAATTTAGAGCAGAATAAGGCGCTCGATTTGAATTTGGAGAGGAGGGAAATTCGAATTAGGAATTTGTTGTGTGTTTGTGTGGTTTTGAAATTAGAACACACGGTAGATTTTGGAAAGGTTTGAGTTCAAATAAGGTCAGTTTTTCGTTTTCGAATTGAGAACAGAATTTGAGCTTTGGTATTACAGAATTTCTTAATTTTGATACTTGCAAAGATTATAAAAGAATAAGCTCAAAGGTTGTGTGTAATAAATGAGTCGCAAATTGTGACATTTCTTGTTTTTATGCAAAAAGATATTTACTCAAACAGGTCTAAAAGTTCTTGGACCTTGTTATTTATTTTCGTAAAGTTTAAGGTGATTTAAAATAAAGTGGACGTTGAAGGCGAAGCATAAATGTAAATCGTTGTTTTTTACTACAAAAAGATGGAAAGTATCGTTAATTTTGCAAAACAGCAACTTATTTTTTAGGATTATTTGCGATATATGCAAATAAGTCGTATAGCAGCTATAAAACTTAAGAATAAAAATATTAATAATAAATAATAATAATAATAATAATTTATTTTCAAAAAACTTAAAACTACTTTACAATGGCAATGTGGCAAAAATTTCAATTTGGGTAAAGAGATTAGCGTCTGTAGCCGAACTAGGCATAGCCTGTATTTCGGCTATCAGCACAATAATATATTGATTATCTATATAACATAAATTATTGCTATATTAGTAGCCTAACAGCAGAAAACTTTCTAAGAACTTTCTATTTTCATAAAAACAATACAATTATTACATAAATTCATTCTAAGATTTTTGCCGATAAAATAAAGTTGCTTACCATTTTTCCGGGTTCCCACGAAAATCACAATACAAGAATTAAATTAGAAAACCAAGTATCCGCACAACACAATACCGCACTCAGTACAGTCGGGCACAAAACACGTGCCAAATAAAAAAATGAAACACAATTTTTTTTTGTTCGTTCACTTTGCTATATATAAACTAGATTCGTTTAGACAAATTTATATAAAAATCGTTTGATATAGAGACATGTCTGTCCTGTCGTCTGTCCGAGTTGAGAGACAGTCGTGGACTGACCGTGCGACGGAAAGTCTTGCGTTTCGTGGTTCTTGAGTATTCAGAGGTGCGTTTGCGCCGATATGCGGACCTAACTGTCTTGAAGCTTTGTCTTGAATTTTGATTGGTATAAAAACGAGAGTGCTTTTTCAATGCATATTTTTATTATAGTTCGGTTTTTATTGTGGTGAGCGTATATTTTTATGGTGTACGATTGTTTTCTCTTTTAGGGTGGGCAGTATTTTAGAGAATATAAATTCTTATAAAAAAATTAATGCAGAATTACCTACTTAAATTATGAAGAAGGATTTCTTTGTTAATTTAGTTATTATTACTCTATTACAATTTATTTGGGTAGACGAACACTAACCTCAGTTCACAAAATAACTTAATGACCTTACAAGCATTATGCAAAATGTTATTATTATTTTGTTAGTTATTTTTTTATTCTAAATCGTTTAGTTATTATTTCAAATACTGTGCCTTTAGTACTATCGGTTAAACGTAATTTTATAATGTGGGTTTTTGAGCAGCATAGACTTGTGTTTTCTTCCTTTTTCTTATATTGAATTAAAAACATAATGTGTTTTCTTAATGCCCGTATCAACACACAGACAATTTATTATTACCTAACGAATATGATAATGTTACAAATAGTAAAATTATGATAATGAAATAGGCAACTCCGCAAGGTACCCATTTGAAGGTCGGAATGTCAAAGCGACGGATATTATTTCTAAATTAACTAAGTGCAAAAACCCAACAAACTTTTTGGAAATAGAAGTTGAATTAATGCCACAAAACAAGAACAGCACAATATTTAATAAGAAAATATTATTTTAATTTTATTATGTGTCCGTTTGTCTGTCTTAATCTAATATGGTGAGAACTACGAGATTTTGTGGCAGTAATTTCAAACCAACAGTGCTTAAAAATGGTAAGCTTCTGAGGTTAGTGACATAAAAAAAATCCTTTATCCAGATTGAGTGAGATCTAAATAGTTTTGAAAAGACAATGCAAGTGCCACTCCATGATAATAAACGCATTGTACTAATAACTTGGTACTCGGTTATTAGTCTTCTCTCAAAGTATCAAGATCACAAACACTGAATTCCACACGTTTTTGTCAAAGTAAAAATCAGTTCGGTTCCTTTCACCCCTTGCGTTCGCACTGTGAGTGCGAAAGAGACAAAAAATATCACATTCAAGACACGACCGCGACACTCCATTAGTTCTGTCAAATTACTTATTAGCAATTGTAATTTAAATCGGCGTAACTAAACATTTTAGTAAGACAGGACTAAATGCAGACAAGGGTATGATGCATGGCTGCATTTTGCTTAGTGGTTGCGAGAGCAGTTGACAAGCGGTAGGTCCTATTCCAGGTCTACCTAGCATTTACCCAATTATGTAGGGGTTAGCTTCTAGTCTAACTGGAGGCAGCTGAGTACCAGTATTTTATAAGAACCGACTGCCAATCTGACCAACAAAACCCAGTAACTGGGTAATACGATAAGTACCCCTTAGCAAGACTGGTGTCAGATTGCCTGAATAGAGTAGTTGACAAAAAAATATATATTTAGTCAGTTTGATAACCTAAAAATATTTGGACACGTATTTTATCTTTTGCCACGTAAACAAAAAAGTACGACGATACAGTGCGTTGAAATATCGTGTGACGTCACAGTGAGCTACACTTTACACTAACAAAGTGACGTCTTAAGTCCCCACTCCTGAACTTTGATGAGCTTTGTTAATTTTGATTTATTTGATAAAGCAAAAAATACGGGTCCAATATTATTTGGTGAATAGAATTACAGGTATATTGTAGGAACTACATTGTAACCAATGGTTAATGAACCCTGCCTCCCATTTTAGTTATCCTTTTTCTACCCATGAGACATCCCTATTCTGACAATCCGTACCGACTATCAAAGATCTACAAATGACAGTCGGGACCAATGGCTTAACGAGGCACGGAGTAATCTCGGTCTGTAATGAATGGTCACCCATCCACTGACCGACCTTGGTTAGCATTGCTTAACCTAGAACATCGACCCGTGCGGTTGTTGTAACCAAAAACTCCTCCAATACAAAACATTTTAGAGCCGATTTCATCAATGAAACTAATCGCGATAAGTTCAACTAAACTCAGTTTATTCAAACACAGCGTTCTGATTGGTTGAGACCGCTGAGAAACTACCAATCAAACGCTGTATTTGCATAAACTGAGTAGTAACATGGCTGCATTCCTATTTAATTTTGGTTTAGTGGTTGCAAGATCAGTTGCTAAGTGGATGTCCTGAAGGTTTTCTTTCCCTGGTTGGGTTTTGCTGTGAGGTATTTTTTAAAGGATTGAGATTGGAATTGAATTGAATTGATTCATGAGAACGTAAAGGAGAACCACTCCTGGTGAGTTACAAAAGTTCAGCAGATAGTATTGTTTAAGATTAATAACTACCTTACTTATCCTGAAATAAAATTAAATGATCAGGAAAATTAATAATGCTTTGCACTATTACAGATGGATTTCCAAATTAAATGCTTTAAGTTAAAATACACAATAAGATAATGTTACACGGGTTTCACCAGATTCCGAATTAAGAATTTGAAGTTTTGAACTCACAAATTACCTACAGCTTAACAAGTCCGTAATTCCAAATTCTCAATTAAGAAACTGCAGATCATAAATCGATTACAGTGCTTACCTAAGCTCTCTAGATTTAAAACGGTACCTAAGCAAGCATATTTTATATATCTTACCTATGAGATAAGTAGGAGAGAGGAGCTCGTGGCTAAATAATAACAGCCACACGGGTCGATCATCAAGGTTAAGCAACGCTTGACGAGGTCGGACCGTGGATGGGTGACCATTCCAACATACCGAGTTTCCTCCGTGCCTCGGAAAGCAAGTTAAGCCGTTGGTCCCGGCTGTTATTTGAAGATCTTTGACAGTCGTTACGGGTTGTCAGAAGCTTGAGATCTGACACGTCTTGCCAAGAGGTACCGTGTTACCTAATTACTGGGTTGTAGAGGTCAGATAGGCAGTCGCTCAATGTAAAACACTGGTACTCAGCTGAATCTGGTAAGACTGGAAGCCGTCCCCAATATAGTTGGGAAAAGGCTAGGCAGATGATGATGACCTATGAGTTAAGTACCTACTAAAGCTTACAGATTACAACAATACCTGGGATACTAAAATATCTACAGTTTATAGGTACCTAATCCTTAAGTTACTAAAGTAAACTTAACGTCAGCTTAACTTTACTTTTACAGTATTACGATGACTATTACTAATTATCTTGGTTGATTCTCTTAAGCTGATAAGTTTACAGATAATGTGGCAAAATATACTTTATTGGCCACTATGTCCTTACGAAGTAATTGCCAGTATGAAAATGAAACGTTTTTTGTCTAACACTGTTATTTATTTATTTATTTATTTATGTACACACAAAACACTTTAAAGAGAAAGTACATATCAAGATAGAATAGCACAAAGGTGCTGCTTATTTCTAAAGAAATTTCTGCCAGCAGACCTACGACAGGAAAATTAAAAAAGAAACATAGACACAGTGTGTATAAGTAAAAGGAAAGATAATAAAAATAAACTAATCCAAATATAATATATAAAATTACTATAAGTACCTCAACAATATTATATATATAAAAAATATACATAACTACTATAAAATTAATAAATGCCTATAATATATAAGATCACGGGATAGAAGAAAGATAGTGTTCTATGACTTGTTTTTTAAATATAGCGATAGTTTTAGCATCACGGATCTTAGGTGGCAGCGAGTTCCAGTCGTACTGCATGAACAGAGAAGGAGTGGGAATAGAAACGAGAAATATGGGTATTATTATGGGATGGGAAATTGAGATGGAATTTTAGGCGCGATCTACACAGGTCGTTAGCAGGGCGGGTAAATGAAAAACGGTCGCGCAGGTAGCCAGGGTATGAAAAAGGATGTTGAACAGGAGACATAATATGCGAGTGTTCCTGCGAAGACGGATAGGGAGCCTTTTGAGATCCTTGCAGAACTGAGAGACATGATCGTATTTCCTAAAACCAAAAACAAAACGAATACACAGATTTTGCAAGCGCTCAAGCTTATTTAAGAGCTCCTCAGTAGCATCCAGATAGCAGGCATCGGCGTAGTCTATGATCGGCTGAATTAAGGTTTGGGCTAGATAAATTTTAGTTTGCAATGGCAGGCAACTTTGAAGAGTTTTTAAAGAGTGGTAGGAGAAATGCACCTTACGACTAACTTCATTTACTTGCGCTCGCCAAGTAAGATTGCTATCAATTAAGACACCGAGATTTTTTGCCGTATCGGTGTAAGCAATGGTCGAGCCATCAAGTCACGATTCATGTCATTAATCGCTGAGTCCGCGTCTGCTTACTTGTTACTGTCCCTCTGCTAGGGACAATCTTCACTCAAGTCCATAAGCAGCCCTCATGGTATGCATTCATATCGTTTCACCACCATTTTATGAACCAGTATCGACGGCGCGTTCCTTCTTCAGGAACCTATTGCATAGAGACTCTTTCCAAACAGTCACTGTGCGTGAAGCTGACGCGACCTGCCACAACCATTATCGTTTGAGCCTTTAAAAACTACGTTAACTTTTTTATTAAATTTGTGAGTAGCACAGGAAAAAAAAAGGACAATATATAGGGTAGATGGAAGAGCTAATATCTACCACTATTTACAAGTAAACATCAGTAATTTACAGGTAGATAGATTACTATTCTCTATTAGTTCCAATCTCAAGAAGAAAGTAGTGACAGATTGCCAACACCTAGATTCTGTCAGATTGCCAGCATAAAGCGACACCTAAACACTAATGCTAATCTGTTTCCTTGGAATTAAACGCCAATTTCCTTGTAAAAATCATGGAAATGAGGGTATTAACGCATTGGCAGACAACCAAAAGTATAATGTGTTTTGCAATGAAACAATCGATCAATGCTGTCATGAGTGAAAGTATTATTTCCTATAATGCTGGCGACTGACGGACCATATGTGGCTACCGGATATATGTCTTGAAGACTAGTAATTACTTTGTGTTTGGTTTTAGGCGAAGAATGGCCTACGGTCTCTACGAAGTCTTTTATTAAACAGTACTATCAATATGCCAGTCAGTCACTTTACTTACTCTGTAAAAATCTCACCGCGTAAACTTTGGAATTAGTGAGTTGTCAATCCATTTGATGCAAGGGATTAATAGTTTACTTCAGCGTCACTTCACTTCGTCCTCAGGTTTTTACAGAATAAGAAAGAGTTTCCAACTTCAAATATTTAATTCAAACATCAGTAATTTTTTTTTTAGTTTACAACCAACGTTTCGTATAATATTTACTCCACAAAAGTTTTATTTTATAAACACTCGCTTTACAAACATTTATTTGGCAAATGCTTCTGTTTATAAATGTTTCGGATGATATTTAATTTATACATTTTTCATTTAATATTTAGATTACTTCGGAAAAGTCACGTTTATATTAAATATCATTTTACAATAGTTTTTCTAAACCAGTGACAAAGTGATCATTGTAGCGTTGTGAGGATTCTCAACTGGAAATATTCGAGTGATACTAAAAATCACATTTAGTAGCTTTACACGATTGATAGCCACATCACTAAAAACGTGGAACAACACTAATTTTCTGGGACGCTATCGCTCGGTCGTTGCATTTCCGCTGGCAAATTTGACAATAGCTACCTCCTGATCCTCAGGACTATTTGTGTCCCGATCTAGGGTGAGTTCCACATTAGTTAAGTTATTGTACCTGATTATCTGTGCTAGATAACCAATATCGATTCCATCACCTATTTATTGTCTGATTTGGCGCTGTCATTGTTGGACGCGTGGCTAAGGGTTATCCACGACATATGAGATTGTAATGAGTATGTATTTCTACTGCATCGTGGTGTGCCTCAGTGTTTTATTGTAAGTGATCACGTTTACTTTATGTTAATAAATGCTAGCGTGTTCATACTTAACCTAATTTTGCATCTGTCAATGTGCTTGCTATGTTTGCAAGTTTCTTACCTGTAAACCGCTGCGATGTGCTGAGCTTTCACCTACAATGCTTCCCACACCGTTCCTTGGCTTAAAAAGGGGAAGAAGCTGGTGCAACGCATGCGGCTTGCTGCTAATTGCACCGCATCTAGCATGCGCACCCAATGGTGCTTTCAGGGCTCTCTTCGTACGGGTTGAGGACTGGACCCCTTGCCTACTGCTGCACGCTACTCTTTTCCTGCTGGCTACCTACGCACGCTGCCCAGGTCTTGGCCTGCCTAATTGCGGCCTACCGCCACGCTAGCCGGTGCCTGCGCAACCCGAGCAACTACAGTGCCGGCGGCCTATCGCTGAGCCTGTGCTGACAGACTTCCGCGTCTGCCACGTGCTGCCAAGGGATGGTACCCTCCTTATGTATTAACCGTGTGTTGGTTATCGGTTCATAACTAAAATGATTATACTTACCCGCGACCTAGCTGTAGCTGTAGTTTTCTAATTAAATGTATTAACTTGTCCAGCTGTTTTCTTTGCATATACCTACTTACCTAACAGTTAGCGGCCTGCGCAAGCTTACCCTGCGCAGACCTAGCCGTTACATCATAACGGTATTGTTTTGTATAATTTTATTGAACTTCTGCCTCTTCTCCGGCGCTGCGGGTGTGTGTGCAATAAAAAACTGAAAAAACCTTTACTTTCGGCAGTCGGTGTCATAAAAACGACGAAACAAGAACACCGACTTCCGAAATTGAATTTATTTTTCACTTTGTAGTGTTTTTGTAAAACGTTTATTTTTTGTATAAAACGGTATTTTTGTATTAATCAAGATTTCAGATATTTCTTTGTAAAAAAATTAAAACAAGCATGCCCACAATGTTAGAAGTTATTAGCGTATGCAGAATAGAACACGACGAACTATTTATACTTATAATTAATAATTATAATATATATAATATTATAAAGAGGAAAGACTTTTTTGTTTGTTTGTTTGTACCAAATAGGCTCCGAAACTACTGGGCCGATTTAAAAAAAATCTTTCACAAATAGAAAGCTACATTATTCCTGAGTGACATTGGCTATTTTTTATCCCAAAAACGGGTCCTGTGGGGTGGTCCTCGGGAGCGAAGCCGCGGGGAACAGCTAGTATAAAATAATGACACTGAATTCCGTGGTTGTTAGTACCTTGTTGTTGTTCTTAGGTGAACCAGCTTTCTTGTAATGCATTTTCGTTTTACAAATAATTGAATTACAAACTGAAATAGTCTAAACGCGTAAAGGAGCAAGCAGAAGCCTGAAGCAGGTCCGGTCAGTGTAGTGACGCCTGGGACAATCCAGTTGTGGATGTATTTAGGCTTCGTGAGGAAAAATGGACTAATAGCTAGTTAGTATAAGTTTGTGTTCCATTGATGTAATTGCTGCAAGGCACAGGCGAGGGTAAAAAAGTAAAATAATGATGACGATGTTCCTCATTTATTTCTTACATTTTTGGCTCAGTAATGCTAACAGTACACGCCGATAAGAGAGTCTGCAAGTTGCAATCTTTGATTATCCAAAAAATATTAATTATTTTTTTACATGTTTTAATGTCCATTTTAACTGGAAAATCTGTACAAAAAAATCACAGCCCCACTGCAGTGCAGACGTCTTCAAATGTGTACGTATTAAAATCCCTAAATTTCATGTTAACTATGACTAAAACACCGACATCCAAAACAACGACATTCAAAATACCGAAAGTTTTAAATAAAGTTTTAAATCTGAAAAAGTTTTGATTTGATTTTATTATTTATTTAAATGCCGATAGCCGTTATATCGAAACATAAAACCCCAAAGGGACGAAATCCCGAATGTATGAAATACCGATGAATGAAATCCCAAAGAGCGGCGACGTAGTTAGTAGTAAAATCCAAGTAAAAACACAATTGTTATTTTAAAAAAAATATAATTAGAAAATGGTGAAAAAGCCGGCAGGGAGCCGACGTCAAGCTGTCATCACTGCAACTATAGCGAGGACACGGCCCAACAGACCATCGAGCTGTGCCCAGCCTGAGCGGAGCAGCGGAATGCCCTAGTTGCCGAAGTGAGAGTCTCTCGCTTCCGTCCATAATCAAATCTATGGTTGGAAGCGAAATATCATGGCAAGCAATGGCTGCCTTGCCATGATCTGCCGCCGAAGAGATGATTGCAATGAAAAAGGCTGCAGAAAGGGAGTGGGACATGTTCCTCCACTCTGCCAATACGCGTCCGACGGACGGGGCGCAGGAGGAGGGCTGATAATGCCCTCTTCCATCCATTGCTGATAAGCCGACGACTTAGTGGCCAATAAGTAGGTTGCGGTGCCATATGGGCGCCATCGCAACTGAGGCGGGCCGCGATGTGGTATGGATGGCATCGCGGCTGAGGGTTAGAGGCCGCGGCGGGACAAGAGTGCCGGTATTACGGTGTACCGCTCACCTACCCTCCGTGGCTTGCACGGGGTCGCCACCGTCTGATGGCGGACGCGGTGCTGCCGCAGGGGAGTAGGAGAGTCGGTATAGCGTTGGCCGCTCTCCCTATCCCCTGCGGCCGAAAAGCGATAGGTGGCGGGGCCACTGTCCTGACCCGTCACAGGGGGACCAAGGGTGCCATACACGAGGTCGTCTGGCGCCCATGTGCTGGTTTGGTCCCTAGGGTGGTCACGGCGTACAGTGTGTTCTGTTGCGCCGGTGATGGGGGTAAACCCCAGAGGAGGGTCCGGAGACGGACAGCCGCGGCGGGTTCGCGTTGAGTTCTGACGCGTGCCCGTGTTCCCGCCATAAGCGGCACAGGAGGACTCCGTGGAGTTTTAGTGGGTTGGAGTCCCACATAACTACGCTATCTCCACGTGGTAGCGTAGTATGCATGAGCAATTCACCAAGCAAAAAAATAATAAAAATAACTGTGACCAACTTGAAAACTCCTTTTCTGTCATTGTCTTAGAGATTTTTGGCTTTAGGATGTAATTTCGGGATTTTGAACTTCGGGGTATGGATCATCGGGATTTTAAGCTTTCGGGCAAATGTACTATCGGGATTTAAAACTTTCGAACAAAACAATCATTCGGCGTTTAATTTTTCGGGATTTCCTCCATAGGTATTTTAAAATACAAATCACATCACACATCACATCATCACCCTATTAATGTTCCCACTGCTGGGACACAGGCCTCCTCTCTGTGAGAGGGAATGGGCCACAATCCACCACCCGGGCCCAGTGCGGGTTGGTGGATGTCACATGTCTTCAAATTTTTGGTTCTAGGACATGCCGGTTTCCTCACGATGTTTTCCTTCACCGATTTGAGAGCAGTGGTGATGAAATAATTAACACAAAGTAAATCACCTGCCTGGGCTCGAACCCACGACCATCTACTTGTAAGTCGCAGCCGATACCACTGGGCCACCACTGCTTTAAAATACGGTATTTTATATTTCGGTATTGTAATACGTACCCCTTCAAATAAAGAAACAAAACGAAGAAGAATAAGAATACGAAGTTTTTATTTGTATAGAATGTAGGTATTACAATAAGATGTTAACAAAAGTTCAAGAGTCCTTGTACATTCTGCCTTTCGGCATACAAACATTTATGGGTAGACACCGGTTCATACATAAGACATTGCAGGTTATCAGCTCAGAAAAAAATACGAAAATATGTTCCTATATACTATCACAAATCATCATTCAAAAAATCGGATATAGAATAGTAAAATTTTTGTAACAATAAGTCAGTTAGTCGTTTTTTGAATATTCTAAATGGTTGTTCTTTTATGACTTCAGGTAACTTATTGTATATCTTTGGCGCCATACACATAACGCTTTTCTTTAACAGTGTGGTGTTATAGCTCCCTGTGTGCAATAAATTTTTATACTGAGATCTCATACAATTTGTCCTCTTTCGTATCTCACATAACGATGGAAACAGATGCGGGTTGCTTTTCACAAAAATGGCTATTTCTAGAATGTACAAACATGGGAAGGTTAGTAATTTATGTAATTTGAAAATAGGAACACAGCTGTCCGTAACCTGTAAGTTAAAAATTGACCTAACGCATCGTTTTTGGGCTTTGAAAATGTTTTCTCTTTCACTACTATTACCCCAGAATATGATGCCAAACCTCAACGTAGAAATAACTAGGCCATGGTAAGCAACAAGGACTGTATTGGTATTGACTTTTTTAGATAGATTGTATAACATATAGGCGTAAGTACTTAACTTTTTACAAATATATTCAGCTTGAGGTTTCCATGTTAATTGATTGTCAATTAATATTCCCAAAAATTTAGCTACCTTAACATTTTCAATCTCATGACCATCATAATTGACGTTTAAGTCTTTGGGATTAATTCGTTGGTAAAAATGCATGATATTAGTTTTTAGTATATTTATTTTTAAATTATTGTAATTAAGCCAGTTTACTATAGATTTAAGAGTGTTGTTAATATCATTTTCATAGTTTTCTTTACTTGTGCATTTAACTAGTGCTGTACTGTCGTCGGCAAACAATATGATTGGATGGTCTATTTGAAGTGGAAGGTCGTTGATATAAATTAAGAATAAAGGCGGCCCGAGAACGCTTCCTTGAGGAACGCCATATTTGATGTTTCTATAAGATGATCTGAATTTTATTTCACGTTTTGTATTTAAACAAATATCAGAAATTTCAGTATATTGCATACGACCAGTAAGATAGGATTTAATTAAATTTAATGCATTTCCTCGAATTCCGTAAGCTTGAAGTTTGTTTATAAGTGTCTCATGATCTACGTAGTCAAAGGCCTTTGTCATATCCGTGAAAATGGCGCAAACTGGTGTTTTATTATCTACGTTCACCATTACAGTTTTTAATAAATCGAATATAGCCATATTGATGTTTTTATCTTTACGGAAACCTTTTTGTTCGTCACAAAGTAGGTTAAATTTTGCCAAAAAATTGTAAATTTGTTCATATATAATTTTTTCTATTACTTTAGAGAACACAGGAATAAGAGCAATGGGTCTGTAATTTGACATATTTTCTTTATCGTTTTTTTTATGAAGAGGTTTCACAATTACTGTTTTGAGACTCTTAGGAAATACCCCGGAAGATATACTTGCATTAATAATATGACTTAAAGGACCAGAAATCACATTAGAAACGAATTTTATGACTTTAGTGCAAATGCCGTCGTAACCAAAGCTCTTTTTATTTTTCAATGATCTTATTACCCTTGATACGTCTTGCGGTACAACTGGGGACATAAAAAACGAATTTGGATTATGATCTATTTCCTTTACACGATGAGAAGCAGGTTTCGGTGAATCCGAGACTTGATCGACGAAAAAATCATTAAATGATTCAGCTACCTATATCTTTAGGGTTAGTTATTATGACATCATGATTAATTATCTTAGAGATTGGTTCATTAATATTATTATTGTTGTTTATTATATGCCAGGCTGTGTTTGATTTATTTTTCGAGTTTAAAAGTAAGTGGTTGTTTTGAGCTTTTTGAGTTAATTTGACGATTTTTTTAAATTTTCTGGAATAATTACGAAATTTTTGTTTATTTTCCTCTGTAGGTTTTATTCGTTGCTGCCACAGTAGAAAGCGCTGTCTTTTACTGCATATACGAATACCCCGTGATATCCATTTAATTGATTTTCCAAATTTAACAGTTGTGTACTTTATGGGGAAGCACAGATTGTATAGTAAAAGAAACAAATCCAAGAACATATCATATGCTAAGTTTGGGTCTTCGCTATTATATACTTCTGAAAAAGTTAATGATAGCAGATGGTTTTTAAATTTGAGTAGATTTTCACCCGAAATATCTCGTGTACTTTTACGCCAAGATTGTATCTGAAGTGATTTATTAACTTTGATTTTTAGAATTTGCGCTGTGTGATCAGACAATGCTAAGTCTATTGAAGCACCCACCATTATTTGTCTCTGCATCACCCGAAGGTTGACTGGTACATAATGCATTAAATAAAACGAAAATTCATCATCTCGTTTGCTCAGAGTCTTGTTTGACGGTTTTATATTACATATCACGGCGTTCCCTAACGATCTCTTCGCTGTTTTTCAACAGGTATAAATAATCACTTGACATTTCTACCAGAACGTGTACCTAAACATTGCAAAAGGAAGACATAATGAGGTTAAAACGAAAGTTCGAGTCACGGTGATTAGTGTTGTTTTCTCAAGTGTTTACAGCGTTATGTTCCACTCACGATCTTACCTCTTAAAAGGTAATGAGAATAACCATTGGATTAGGGATGCAAGGAAGGGCATTTTAGCGGAGGTGCGGAGGCAGATGCGGATGCATTAGAACGATTTTTTAATTTTTTTATTGATATTCTCTCGTTTGGCCGCTCTCTCTTTTTTTTATTCATAGGATCTCAAATCTCACCTGGTGGTAAAAGATTATTCGGTCGAAGATAGAACCCGCTTGCCTAGTATCCTTTTTATTGTTGTTTTCACTCGTAACTTAAATACTTCCAGGTTGTAGCTATCTGGATTTCAGCAGAAATCCCGAAATTCCGGAGGCGATGGTGGCAAAATTCCATTACAACCCTGATTTTTACCTTTAACATCTGTATAGCGATGGGAAATATTTTATTACCAACATTATGTTAGTTTCTTAGAGAAAGTGTAAAGCCTGTTCAAATTGGCAATTAATCTTTATGGGTTGGTCATGCTTGATAATGGCAAATTAATGATTATTATGGGAAATAATGCATACTTCTGTGCAGGTAATTGATTTCGTTGGTTTGATTGTTATATATTGGACATAGGTAATCTGATAATTTCTTAGGAACCGACTTTCCAAAAAGGAGGAGGTTATATGCTCGACTCGACTTTACGTTTGTATATTTTGTATATTTTCACGGGTTTCTCCGTCAAAATTGTAAACAAACTTTGTTTTTTTTTTGTATGAATGAATATGTTTTCAAATTAGTCCCATTTTAATCTGATGAAAAACTTTGGAGATATACAACAGAACTCTTCAAGAAATGACGGCAAATCTCTCGGGATTGCTTCAATCGCATGTCTGTTTATTGTTTATACCATTTCATGACATAACATCACGCCAGTACGCTCTAAAGGGGTACGCAGATGTGTACAGTTCAACTTTTTACTATCACGGTTTAAAGTGCAGTCATAACATGTTCGGTCGTCGTCGGATAATGCGTAAGACCCGACCCGTCACAGGGGGAGCTCCGGCGTGCCATGACTGCGGCGCGGTGGAGGATAATGCCCAGTCTTGTCTGAGCTGCGCCGCAGTCTAGTCTCGGTAGTGGGCCTGGATCCCTCGCTTCCTGGCGTGGGTAGCGCCATGCTGGAAGGCGACGGGTCTGGCAGCGGTCGCCTCCTTTTGCGAGGGTGGTAAATCGCAAAAGGAGGCGAAGGTGGTGATACGCGGGCGACAGGTGCGGGGGCCCCTTCGCCCGCATTGCACATCATCACCCGCGGGAGGGAATGGCCGAGCACTCGCGGTCATTCCCAGGCCCCTCCGTTGAGAGGGGCATGAGGGGCCCGCTGTGAGAGAGCGGGCAATCGTCGACGGGGGACTGGAGGTAAAGGCTCTGCCGGTTTCCCAGTCCTCCTCCACTAAGACGATGCGGGAGTGCCGTTGGGTTTTTTAGTGGGTATACCGGAAACCTGCCAACTTACTCCCGTATATTGCTATAGAGCGCGGTAGATAACCATTTAGTTAGTTTGATTAGGATGAGGTATTTAACTTCGCCAAAAATAAGTGTACAATGGCCTAGCGGTTAACACTGCTAGCTAAACCACGATAAGTCTGGTTTAAATCCCGTAACACATATTTTTCTTATTTTTTTTATCTATACACATTTGATACATTTTTAAATACTATTCATATCTTAAAAATAATCAAATTATTATTATCATTATTGAATACACTCAATTTATGAATATGAATATCTTTTTCTTAATTTAAATTGAAAGCATAAATATTAATAAAGATTTAAATCCTTTTTAATGTAATGTCATAAATGATCGAAAAATATTAAATACCGTAGCATAATAATTTTACTATCCTTTTAATAATATTATGTTCGTCGCTGCATTCATTACTTTTTATTATGACCTAATGTATTCATTTGTTACGAAGATTTGCGCTTAAGTGTTTAGTTAATTGGGTCTTGAGTTTTGCATTTGAATGAAGGTAGAACTTTTTATTTTATTCGGTGAAATCACCGAAGATATTGCAACAATATGATTTGCTTGAAGAAATACTTAGTACGACATTGTTGGTTGGTGAACTTTAATCAGAGTTTTCGAGGTATTTTAATAGCGGTGTTTATTTGAATATCATAATGCAAGCATAATGAAGTTTTATGGTGAAATAATATGTTAATAATGGTTTTTTATCAACTAGGCGTTTTGCTAGTGAATTCGATAACTACGTCATTGCGTGCTGTTTGCCACCCACTCCATACCGAAGGAAAGCAGAGAGACTTCGTTTAGTATTTAAAAAAAAATATCACTAGCTGTTGCCCGCGGCTTCGCTCCCGTGGACCACCCCACAGGACCCATTTTCGGGATTAAAATATAGCCTATGTCACTCAGGAATAATGTAGCTTTCTATTGATGAAAGAATTTTTCAAATCGGTCCAGTAGTTTCGGAGCCTATTCGGTACAAACAAACAAAAAAATCTTTCCTCTTTATAATATTAGTATAGACTAGCTGTGCCCACGGCTTCGCTCCCGTCATCTGTCTGCCAACCCTACTTACCTACCTACCATTTTTGTTTCTATAATCTTTTTCGCGGAGAATCTTAACACCGCCATTCTGAAAATGACTTCAAATGCACAACGCCATCTATCGAATATCGAGTTTAACTATCCGCGTATCTGAATTGCGTGTGTTGTGATAATTTTACTTCTTGAACACTTTAAATTCATCTAACTTTTGATAGAGGGAACCGATTGCGATGAAACGAAAACTAAGTAATTCTTCAAGTTACACACGGCACGATTTTTTTATGTATAAAAGTTATTAACGTTGGTTTCGTACATTTCACGTGATGCGTGCACAAATAAACAGACAAAATTTCAAAAATTCCGGGAATTGGTTCTGTTGGTTATCCTTGAACACCCTGGCTATTTCTTTTGGAAATATTTTCGATGTACAATACAAAAATTACTTTTCTACAGATTTATTATATGTATTGATGATTAGTATAGATATAATGATATGGATTAATATTTTGTTTTGTTTGTTTTACAATGACGAGACACTGCATTGAATTTCTTTATTTTATTCTATGGTGCTTACAAACTAAAATAGTGTTTGAAATCTTTTAACTTGGACCACCGCCTTATCTCGGGCATGTGTTGAATTTCTTTCTTTTCTAGTCGAAAACGAATCATTTGTTTTTCTTTTACCCTCACTGGAATAATACTTCTAAAATATTTGCATATTGTTGTAATGTAGAAACAATTGAAGCAGTGGTGGCGCAGTGGTATCAGCCGAGACTTACAAGTTGTAGGTCGTGGGTTCGAGCCCAGGCAGGCGGTTTACTTTGTGTAAATTATTTCATCACCACTGCTCTCAAAACGGAACCAAAAATACGAAGACATGTGACATCCACCAACCCGCACTGAGGCCGCGTGGTGGATTACGGCCCATTCCCTCTTACAGAGAGGAGGCATGTGTCCCAGCAGTGGAAACATTAATAGGCTGATGATGATGATGAAGTGACAATTTGTCTTAATGTGAATAAAGGTATTTAAACTGATCTAAGAAATATTTTTTTATGTAGAAAAAGTTTTGATTGTATTACAATATTATTATTTGCTACTATTAAATTGATTGTTTTAACTATTAAGGGTATTCTATGTAAACATCATTGTATCATATTATTTAAATCAATGGTTGGTTGGTTTTAAAACCTGGCAATAGTAAATATTTAGCATTGTATTGTTGAGGTTAAACTTCAATCCTCTTTTCCTAGAGAAAACAAATAATTAACCTATAGCCTCAATAATAATAGTTACTATCTTTCTTTTTTATCTGCCTACTATTTAAATTAGTGTTAATAATATTTATTAAATCAATCTATTACTTTATTTTCAACATGTTTTTTTTTTAATGGTTGGGTATGAACAATATTAACAAAGGTTGCATCAAAAACTTTTGTTTTTATTTTATACCTTTTCTAAGATGCATACCTTTCGCGTAACTTACTAGTCATTATTTGTTACCATGGGTATAGGATATAAAAAATACAAAAACAAACTTCGTGCAGCCGAGGTTTGAACTGGCGTCTACTAGGATCCCGCTTTGAAGTGGCACTCTCTAACAAATCTGCCACGAGTTACTATAACTACTATGACGAATTTTAGACTTAGTTTTGAACCGGCTCGACACGGACTTTTGTAGTTATATCTAAGTGAAACGAGTAAGAATATATTTTTATCTTTGTGTGGGGTTAACACGCCCCTTCACCTCCTAGTTAGACTGTATGACGTCTTATTGTTTGCGTTAAAACATCACGCACACACACATAACCGTATAAGTAACTACAAACATTGAGATATGACTGCACTTTAGACGCCCTAATACTATAATTTCATCGTTATGTTCAAGTTTCATGATATTCGGGTAATCTATTCTGGCATTGTAGGTACCTTACTAAAGAACTTGCCTCTTAAGTACCACAACTAAAAGGTGAAAAACAAAAAAAAAATACAACCAACTTCCAATAAAAATACTACAAAGTGAAAAATAACTTCTTTTTCGGAAGTCGATGTCAAAAAACGAAGAAAAGTGTATTAAAAAACTTTTTTGCCGCTGGAACCATGTCGGTTCCAGGGGCAAAAAATGGAGTGCCTTCATAGATTGATAGGGAAGACTAATATGTGATTTCTAGAATGTTATGTGAGCGGTGTATTTTTTTATACATACGCCCGTAATGTTTTGAGAAAACACGATATTTAGGGCAAAGCCCACGAGGCTAACCTTTAGCCAGGAGTGGAACAATACATATTGTTTAAAGAATAGACTCCTACAACGAAATAGTCTCCAAAAGCCTTTCTAATATTGTACGTCCTCTTTCATCCTCTAATAAGCGTAAAAGTCTACGTATAATACACATACGGTTCTGCTATTCGCCACATACCTAATGGTAATCTACCATTACTAATTGAAATCAATAACCGAACTTACGAAAGTGGGTCAGACCGCGAAATATAGTCTTGAGCACTGCCGGAACATATTAGGGTCAGGTAACACAGTGTTTGGTGATTGAATATACGCAGTTTTGTTTATGTAACACTGTGTTAAGTTTTTGCGTTAATAAACATAATATGCAGGTTGGGCCAAAAATCGTGGCTCAAACGAAACAGGGCGATATTTGGGGCTATTTGCAGTAGGCCATAAAGTACTAAAATTTTTTCAATCCCCTTCCGGCTACCAACGGGACAGCTCGCAATTATGCGAGCTGTCCCGCTGGTGAGTAGGTATTAACCTACTCACCCTATAATCTCACTGCTGGGAGACATGCCTCCTCTCTGTGAGAAGGAGTGGGCAGTGATCCACTATGCGGGCCCAATGCGAGTTGGTGGATGTCACATGTCTTCAAATTTTTGGTTCTAGGACATTTATTTATTTAATACTTCATGCAAGCACAAGTACAGAGGCGGACTTAATTGCCTTAGGTATTTTCTACCAGTCGACCTTTGGGTGATGGAGAGATAAACAGTGGTAGGTGCAATATTGAAAATTATATCGATTATTTAAATATACCTATAAACTATAAATAAAATGTAATTATACCATATTTATTCAAAATAATATACTATATACATATATACTTAAACATTAGTAGTAATAGATAAATAATTGAAAAACCATTAGCGCTGTCCACAGAGAAATAGACTGAACAAAGAAGGAACGGTGAATGAAGTCAGTGCGGTGAGTGGGACATTGAAGAAGGCGGTTATGTGATGCCCGTAGATTTTTACTGTGGTTGGCGCAAATGTATTGAAAATAAGGGGCCAGATAACTAGGGAAATTGGAAGAGTCGACAAATGAGAACAAGGTAGTTAGTGCCCTATGCTCTCTGCGCTGGCGTATGGGCAACCACTTTAGAAGTGATCGATGCGCAGAGACATGATCATATTTACGCAAATTGAAAACAAATTGAATACAGTAATTTAGGAGACGGTCAAGTTTGTAGAGAAGATCTGCATTCAGGTCGTAGTAGCACACATCACCATAATCGATGATAGGAAAAAATTAAGGTCTGCACAAGCATTGACTTCGTGTTGATGGGACATGCCGGTTTTCTCACGATGTTTTCCTTTACTGTTTTTAAAGCAGTAATTATGAAATAATTTACACAAAGTAAAGCCTGCCTGGGTTTGAACCCACGACCTACGGCACGTAATTCGGGACCGTCGTTACGACTGGGCTGATCTATTTTTAAGCACTGAGCTTAGTTTGTAAGATTCATTTATTCATTTTTTTTTTCCTTATTTTTTTTCATTTTCATTAATTCTTGCTTTCATTTCGTTTTAAGCTACGTGAAATTAACGCTAGCTAATTTGGACAGTTATGGGAAAACAAGGATGATACCCAGTCACCTTATATAATTGCCTTAAATTACTTCAATATCCATTTTTTTACATGAGGGTGAACACATGTACGTAGCAAAGGTTTGTGTTACATATACACAATCATTCGTCCCTGAATCAAATAGCCGAGGAAACTTTTTTTCTTGTATGTTTTTCTTCCCGTAATCTGCAGAAAAAAAAGGTCAGAGAGGTGTCGTCATCCTAAGCTGATTTGAATCCCATAGCCCATTTATTTATAAAGAAAACTTGTTTACCCTCCATTTGGGATTGTTAACAGTCTTACCAATCGAAGCAGTTTGAGGAAAGATCAAAATAATTATGACTACCAATAACTTAAATGACTAAAGATCAAAAACTACTCTTAAACATACATACATCGCTTACCATCAGGTGGAACAGTAGTGAAGCGTGAGAACATTAAAAACAAAACAATAATTATTGTTGGAATCCTGAATCACTCAGAAACATAGATTTTTTAAATAATAACACTTTTCAGTATTTCAGCCTTATATAAAAGCTTTTTAACCAATTCAATTTGTTTCCGTCATCATAAGCTAACTTGAATATGATTGTTTGCGCGAGAATTCTCGCTTATCCTCTATCTTGGATCAAAATAAAACAAAACTTTTAAGGAAAGGTCAAAGTGAACATACTCTGAATCACCAAAACTACGGCAACATCTTTGCATTATCCGTTTTTATACCCCTCATTAATATTCATTATAATAAAAGTCTGTTTTCCCAAGTTTATAAAAAAGGAAGAATTCTAAAAAAAAACTTAAATAAATTTTTGCTTCATATACTGGACATTTTTTATTTTATTTAAACTCGAATTATCATCGTCCTGTCCTTGTCCCATGTTACCTACTTGGTGTCTGCGCAACACGTTTTCATCTTCCATTCACTCCTGTCAATCAGTCATTCGTTTTGATTTTATATCATTCATGAATACCTTAAATCAGTGACCCTAGTCTTTTCCTAATTTATTTATTTATTTGGAACAAAAAAATGTATACAATTTCATTAATTGTGTACGGAAATGGCCGCATTAGTGAGACTGTGTCGCAGCCATTAACGCCCACCTCCAGAAGGGAGAAGACAACGTTCCAACACTATTTTGAAGAAAATAAATATCAACAACAATTTATTAACATTAAAAATCAATCAATAATAATTAAAATCAAAATTACACTAATAATACAAATTAAATCAAATACTTATTAAGAATTAAAATAACAAAAAAAAAACAAATAAAACATAATAAAAATAGAATTACAAATTAAAATTCATTTTTTTTATTTAAAATCAAAATCAAGCACAACACTTAGAGAACAAAAATATTAGATTATAAGTCATTCATTAAAAATTAAACTAAAACGCAAACAATTAAAAAAAAGAACTTAGACAATAAATTCAAATTTATTTATTGCTCAACACTCCAGATGTCAGGTGAATGCGCAGTCAACCGTGTTCCACCAATTTAGGCAAGCAAAATTATAATTACAATAATAATTAAAATAATACAATGTTACAAATTAAATTAAAATTACAATTTGAACGTATATGTCATAAAATAAAAAATCTAAAACGTAAACGTATTCAATGTCATAAATTTAAAAATGGTATAAAATGTCATAAAATTAAAACGCATCCAATGTCACAACTTGCAACGCTTACAATTTACATAAATTAAAGAAATCAAATGTATGCTATGTCATAAATAAAATTTAAACGTATACAATGTCATAAATTAATATTGATATGTAATGTCAGGTTATACAAATGTCTTAGTAATTAACAAAATAGTAAGTAAACAAATCGGACCCAAGTATCCATCCCAATCACACCACTTATATCACTTATACAGATAAACTGTCTGACAGGTACTCATGTCTTGTGTAGCATGTCTTTTCTAACAATAAATTATTCAAGTGTTTTCTAAATATATTGATGTCATTAATATTTAACAAAGAATTTGGTAGTTTATTATAAATTTGTGGTGCCATTCCTGTGAAGTTTTTATGAAACACTGCTTTTAGCCAATGTGTTTGTTGTCTGTGATCTGCAAACCCTCTAAATGCGGCTTTTACGAGACACGTCGAAATGCCTTTATATGGTTCTGGACCCACAAAGTCATTTGCTGAGCCCTCTTGCTAGTTCATCTGCCACTTCGTTACTTTTTTTTGTTGTGCCTAGGGACCCACATCAGTCTTATTCTGTTATGGTTCCTCATACTTAAAATCCATTAGTATTTACTTCGACAAAAATCTATTTAATAGCCACACAAAAAACCTCAGACAGTTAATTGCAATGTTGCCAACTGCATGTGTGCAATAATATAACATTAGTGAACAGGAACAGGTTCTACCAACAATGTCTAATTTGATCTAACTGTAACGGTATCGAGAGAGACATGTTACGAGACTATTAACAAACATACCGTTACTGCAATTAGTGTATGTAATTGATTTTGCACTTCTGCATAGGGATATAAATAATTGAGTTATAATTTTCGTAGATATATCTGAACTAAATTATAAAGAGTTGTAAATGTTTGTTTGTTCGTTGGATGTACCTACTGTTCCAATCACAAAAATTAAAGAAAGAAAAACATTTATTTGACAAAAAGAGGCACACATAAACAAAATAGTACAACAAATAAAATTAAAACCCCCAGACACGATATCTTGCGCAAATACCCCGATTCAAGCAGTAAAACGCCCATATCTTTTAAACGGCTTAACCGATTTTCATCAAACATAGCTTAGAAGCCCTATAATGTCCCATTTTTACCAAAAATCTACATCCAAATCTAATTATCCATTTAGGAGCTATAATGCCATAGTGAGCTGTGAGATACACAAACACACAAGTACACATGTCAAGCTTAGAACACCTAAAGGCCTTTTTCTGTCGGGGGTTAAAATAGGACAAAAACAAGATTTAAAAAAAACCCCGAGGCTTATCAATCCATGTTTTTTTAAATTACACTGACAATTATCGATCGAAGCGTGTCTACTACAAGTTAAATCCATCGAAACACGTTATTATAACAAGATAATAATATCTTGCGATAATACCGCTGATTCATAGAGTAAAATGCATATAACATTTGAACGCCTAAACCGATTTTCATCAAACATAGCTATAAACACGGTTCATCCGTTTAAGAACTATGATGCTACAGACAGATACACAAAAACATAAATACACACCGTCGGGGGTTACCAAGTGCCAATCTTTAGAAATACCGTAGTGTGTGCCTAACGGCATCACCAAAAAGGTTTCGAAATGCATGATTTCTATGGGATAGGCAACAAGAGCAATGGCGTGGGAAATAAAAAAAATTGGAGATATTGTTATTTTCGAAACCCACACAAGCAATGCCTGAAACATAAAAATATACAAATCATGGGCCTTTGCCCAGCAGTGGGATGCAGGTTGACAGTAATTAGGAACATTTAATTTATTATTGTTTATAATTTAGGTATTTCAGTAAATGCTTTGAGACTGGCCAACTAGTTTTAGACGCAAATTGAGCTCTTTACAGTAATTGGTCGAAATTCAATAGTAAATCTTACCACAACCGCATTCCAGATGCAGTCAAATCAACTTTGTCTTTCGCATTCCTCTGCTGGATTATAGGTCTCTACCAAATTGCGCCAAAACAGTTGGTTCCCCGCCTTTTTCATTTAGCCTGTCTTGAGGCTCAAGACAAAGTGTCCATCAGCGATAGCAACGCTCGAAATGCCAAAATGAAAGAGATTCATTACGGGCCATTACGATAGTGCTTGTTAATTTTGAATTGTTTGACATGTATCCGCTCGCTTCATCGCGATGCTTTTTAACCGACTTCTCAAAAAGGAAGAGGTTCTATGTTCGACTTTATGTATGTTTTTTTTTTCTATGTTCACCGATATCTCCGTCAATTGTGGACCGATTTTGAAAATTCTTTTTTGTTTGAACAAGTATGTTCCAAAATTAGTCCTATTTTAATTTGGTGAAGATCTGATGAAGAATTCCAAAGATATTTAACAGAACTCTTCAATAAATAACGGCAAATCTCTCGGGATTGCTGCAATCGCATGTCTGTTTATTGTTTATACCATTTCATAAAATAACATCACGCCAGTACACTCTTAAAGGGTACGCAGATCTCTCATTTCACCGGTTATGTTCAAGTTTCATGATATTCGTGAAATCTATTCTATGACAGATTGCTAGTACAAAACAACTTGCCTATTAGGTAGGTACCACTAAAAAGTGAAAAATAAAAAATAATTTTTGCAAAAAAATACTACCGACTGCCAAATAAATAACTACAAAGTGAAAAAATACTTTTTTATTGGAAGTCGGTGTCTTTCGTAGGTACCTTTTTTGCGTTATGGACACCGACATCAGTTCAGTTCTTTGTTTGGAAGTCTGAAGTATTTTTTTGCAAAAATGTTTTTGTTGATAGAATGTTAGTAGTCTAGAGCCTCTTAACGATAATTTATATCCGTGGTGCTAGGTGATTGGGCTTATCTCAGTTGTAAACGATCCTTTGTGCTTATTTGGCCATGTTTGATCAGTCTCCTGCTTGATATGGAGGGAAGTGGATATTTATTTTTCCCTACTCCTCCGTTATTCTTTTCTGATTAATTTCGTTGTGGAATCCAAGACAGACAAATTCATTCGCCGGGACTTCGTTGGGCTTCATTGCCGAGCTTTTCTGGTGGTCGTCACTGTTGATTCTGGCTTCCAGGAGTTGCAATGGTTTGGTAATAGTGCGGTGGGATTGTCCCAAAAAAAGTGTAGTGTCTCTGGCTGCCTCAAAAAGGTCGTCGGTTCATCTACCGACGACCGTCGGTGGACATGCCATACTAAACCTGCCGATCTACATCCATTATGTATCTCCATTTTGAGTATCTACCAGAATAAGTGTATTGTATACCATAACAGTTATAATGATATAGCTTAATATTCTCTTTGTATACTATAATACATAAACATAACTCGTTGTCTGTACTGTCGCTATCAACATAGTCTCTCAAATCATTATAAAATCTATTATTTCTTGCCGATCTCTTTTTCAAGGATCATTTTTATTTATCTCTAAATTACGTTTCAAAATCATAGAATGCATTCCAGACGTATCATTATACACAATTTATGCGTATTATCATTGCAGTCACTGATGAAACACTCAAAATTCTGTCAAATTACCGATCTTACGATTTTAATGATTAACGTATCGAGACACAATCCTTAAACAAGAATCGAGTATTTGCTCAACTATGTTATACTCAAAACCAGGTGACAGAACTCCTACTTGCGCCACGTCTCTTTGAAGACGAAGCAAATCAAGAGGTCTTAGAGACTGGACGTAAAACAACCAGTCCAAAGACCCGTTGGATCTTTAAAAATGTAAAGAGTAAGGGGTCTTGTTATCTGGTGTTGTAAAACTACTTTCACTCAGTACATTTTGCAACTGACCTTATTGTGAAGTTACTGAGCAGATTGTGACAATTATATCAGTGCAATGCATTCAGGAAGCGTTGCTAAGTGTATCACATATTAAAATGCTGACGATAATATTTAAATGAGGTGAGGATATTAAAAAAGTTTGGTGGTTCTTGCGAAAGGGTTCTTGATACAACGCCCATTATAACTGACTTCTAAAAAGGAGGAGGTTCTACGTTCGACTGTATATAATTTTGTATGACACAAGTTTCAATCCTGCTCTATTTAATTAAAGAAAGGGTCATCTTGTGTTTGGATTTCAATAAATTGTCACCATTCTTGAAAGATGGTTATGAGGCTTATCAACAGAAAATATACTTTTGCATTACTATTGAACTCCCTCTCACAGAGAGGAGGCCTGTGTCCCAGCAGTGGGAACATTAATAGGCTGATGATGATGATGATGATGATGATGATTGTACTTGAGAAACCGTCTTCCATATAATCTTTCATCCTCGCTCCTCCTACCATTATTTTTCTTGCCAACTATTATCCCTATTTAACCCCTTCAGAGGTAATAATATATTTATGGAACTTTTGTGCAAAATTCCTTATTTTTGTGTTTCTTTTTTGTTGATTTTAAGATTTTTAGTAATTGGGAGTTGAGGGGTCCATCTCAGCTTAACCCTTCGGGGGAGACAGGTGTTATGTAATATGAGATTTTCACTTATGTAATAATCTCTACAAGTAAAATTTTAAAATTTTATTATACTCCGACATATTTTTATTTAATGCTATGAAATTTATAATAATCCACAATCTATTGAACACGTAATTATGTCACAATATCTTGCGAAAATCACCCCGATACAAACAGTAAAACGCTCAAAACAAAAGAAGGACTGAACCGATAGCAAACATAGCTAAGGACACTCTCGATAAAGTCACCTTGCAAACAAAAACAAACTTAATCAAAATCGGTTCATCCGTTTAGGAGCTATGATGCCACTGACAAACACACAGATACACAGCAACACAGGTCAAACAACACTAACACCCCTTTTTTTCCATCGTAGGTTAAAAAGAGTGCGTTGAGTCTTAGTGCATTTTACCACTACTGTTTTCTGATTTTCACCTGCTCAAAAAAGAAAATACACAACAGTTCTTCTGTTTACCATTCCGTAAAGGTCTTTTAAGAAAACTGATGGGTTTGGATGATGGCCAAAAGCTCTGTTGGACCATGAATAGGATTATCATTTAAAATATGGTGGGTTTTAAATTTAAGGGTCAAATAAATATTTTCTACTCATTGCATTTTAGGAACTTTACTATTTTCTGTAATCTGTACATTATTTGGCGTGCGCTGAGAAAACTATTAATGATAGATAAAAAATACTAAGTAGGTAGGTAGGGTTGGGTAGGTAGGGTAGGTAGGGTAGGTAGGGTAGGCAAGGTAGGCAGGGTAGGCAGGGTAGGCAGTGTAGGCAGGATAGGCAGGGCATGCAGGGCATGCAGGGCATGCAGGGTAGGCAGGGTAGGCAGGGTAGGCAGGATAGGCAGGGCAGGCAGGGTAGGCAGGATAGGCAGAATAGGCAGGGCAGGCAGGGTAGGCAGGGTAGGCAGGGTAGACAGTGTAGGCAGGGTAGTCAGGGTAGCGCGTTGACGGGAGCGAAGCCCCGGGGGTCACCTAGTGAACTAATATTTTACGAATATTTTCTAACCTTGGGGATATTGTAGCTCAGTAAGAACTGTCGATATTGCATGAACCAACCGAGTATGGTAATTACACAAATAGATTTACATTACATACTTTTGGGTCGTCAGTTTGATTTCGGTCGGTTCTATTTATGAAAATCAACGTTATGGCTCTGTCTCGCACGCGAGCCCCAGGATTATGCTGAGCGATGGCCGTTTTGCGCGGTTGTGAGACATACTTTCCATATTTGAACTTAAGTTTTCTTTTTTTAATGATATGAGTCATACACGGCGTAAATAAATTCCATTTTTTCTTTCTTTCAAAAACATAATGTAACAAATGGTTTTCTCTTCATCTTAGTTGTGTCAACGTCTCATTTATTACAATAACACTATTTACAGCTACTTTCAAACGATATATTACTGTCAAGCACTTGTGTACAGTGAGACAGTCAGTGCTTATTAAGAAAGTGAGAAATTTTACACGACTTAAAACAGAAAGGTGGAACCCTAAAATTGTATGCGCAAGATGCCACAGGTGTAAAAGTCTTTGAACCAAAAACGGGCACACCTGTTTCTTAAACGTTTATGTAACAAGATTTAAATGTGAACTTCAATGGATTTTAAATACGTAATAATATGATGTTTGAGAACGAAGAAACTGTGTCACAAAACAAGATCATATTTGCTTGCGATGTTTCTTTCGATGGAACATTTTTAACAGAGTTGATATTTGATAAAAAAAAAATTGTGTTAAATTTTAATGTTGTTGGTGAACAGAAAATTTTAGCATTGCCTATTTCTGAGGAAGATTTAGGCTGGGTTTCTCAACGCTAAACTATCGCAAAATTAATGTGACTAATTGTGAAGCACGCGTTATCTGCTGTGATTGGTTGGATGATTTTTTAACAGCATATAACCGGTGATTATTCGTTGATTACGTTAACAGCCCGATAACCGAGTGTTGAGAAACCAATCTTCATCATCAACTTAGGTATAAATTAAGAAAAAAAATATTTTATTAGTCGGATCGGAGCAGTGGTGGCCAAGTGGTAACGGCCCCGTCTAACGTGTCTTAGGTCGTGGGTTCGAACCCAGGCAGGCGCGCATTACTTTAAATAATGTTGTCACCACTGTTCTGAAAACATCGTGACGAAACTATATCAGCATTTCCTAGAACCAAAAATTCGAAGACGTGTGACATCCACCAACCCATGACACACACACTTTATCCCAGCAGTGGAAACGATAAAAGGCTGATAATGATGATGATTATATATATTGAATACATTTTAAGTTATAAAAGTTTATTTTCCAAATAAAAGAACTCAGCATTGAGTTAAGCTCACTTTTGTATATGTACTTGATGGGTGAGCTGAGTGGTGCCGATCCATGCGTCATGTACCTGAACGGGCGCCATTAGTTGGGATTTGTCATAACTTAGCTGCCTCGGTTTTTTATTATATATTTTTTTAAATTGTTTGTTACTCCAGATGCTTTTACGTGCACGTCTTTTTACATCATTCTCACGCATATGTATTTTTCCAACAAGAATGATGTAACCAAAAACTTGTAATTAAAACTGATGTAAAAGAGTGTCCTAGAGGAGAGTTTCTTGCAAATTCTTCTCCATTGAGACCTACTGACGCTTGCGAATTTGCAACTAGAGTGAACTTTTTTTTTTT
Source organism: Orthosia incerta (assembly GCA_948252205.1). Lineage (NCBI taxonomy): Eukaryota > Metazoa > Arthropoda > Insecta > Lepidoptera > Noctuidae > Orthosia > Orthosia incerta. Next base: position 34,253,456 of record OX411743.1, read on the forward strand.
TAGAAAAAGTTTTTTTTTTTTAAAGTACTTAAGGTTTATTTGAAATAAACTATTTGATTTTGAATTTCACCTGCCCCGTCTTTGCACGTGAGTAATTTAAAAAAAAAACCATGCGAAGCCGGGGTGGGTCGTTAGTTATTATCTAAATAAACCTTCCGTGAACACCGTATTAAATAATCGGTTGCGTAGTTTAGAAGGAGTTAGCGGATATACAGACAGACGCGGAAAGTGACCTTGTATTATATAACTACTATATGTATCTAGTATCAATTACACTGTATTAAATGTTGTTTTTGGAGTACTACATAGAATCAAGAAAAAAATTAAAACAGTGGTTTTGGGGAAGCCCAAGCCTATTTGTGGTCGTTTTCTGATTTAAAATAGAATATAATCTATACTTACATAATAAGATATGATAATAATAATTTGATTTGTGGTGATGATAATCTAATCTCATCATCTAGCTAGCCTTTTCCCAACTATATTGGGGTCGGCTTCCAGTCTTACCGGATTCAGCTAAGTACCAGTGTTTTTACATGGAGCGACTGCCTATCTGACCTCCACAACCCAGTAACTGGGTAACACGGTACCTCTTGGCAAGACTGGTGTCAGATCTCAAGCTTCTGACTACTCGTAACGACTGTCAAAGGATCTTCAATTGACAGCCGGGACCAACGGCTTAACGTGCTTTCCGAGGCACGGAGGAAACTCGGTATTTTGAAATGGTCACCCATCCACGGACCGACCTCGTCAAACGTTGCTTAACCTTGATGATCGACCCGTGCGGCTGTTATTATTTAGCCACGAGCTCCTCGATGATAATCTTGTCTAAAATTAGAAAAATAATGATTAGATTTGTGATGATGATAACTCAAGTCTAGAATTTGAAATGCAATCCCACATTCGCCTTGATCCAACACTAGATGCACCGAAGACTAGTATAAGTAGCAAAATATTTAAATCATAACGCTGAATGCAGTCGACATTTACAACTTGGTTGCCACTGAGTTGGCAGTTCACCTTGAGTTGTTAACGACATATAGGTAAAAACATTTCGATGAAGGCTGATAAATTATAATAGAAATAATTGGAGGTTTGTAGAGCAATGAATTGTAGATTTTGCTATATGTGTGTTATTATTGTATTGTTTCCAATACAATATTTTTTCTAACAAGCCTGCAGTGTTTCAAAAAGAAATCTTATGAAGAGATTGGCTTTAAGTACTCTGATCTAATATTTTCGGTCGATATCCAAAACAAAAAATTAATATAGTCTTTGTATTTGCTAATAAAGCAGTGTATTGTATGATTTTACTGTTTAGTTATTTTGTGTGGTTACTTTCTTATGAGACTTTCAGAGTTTGGCAGCATTAAAAAAAAATGTCTTCCAGTAACATCTATCTGATTGGTACAATTTGTAACGAAAAATAAATTGTAGTTCTAAAAACTGAAAAACACGTTTTAATGGTAAATTGAACTAAAAAGTCGCTAATCCTGAAGATCTTGGTAAGGCTAATGGGACAAACAATTTAAACGCGCACGGTAGAGTCAACTTTTATTACTTGTAAATTTTAATTTTTGTTTTACTTTCAAAAGTACTTTGACTTTGACTAAATTATTGCATTGTCATCGGTCCTTGATAGGTGTGCAAAGTTTCAAATCAATCCGACGTTTTGAAGTGGGTGAAAATCACGTTCAAAGATTCCGTTACATTGATACATAGCTAACAACGTGATCTGAGTTGCTATAGTGAAAATCAGAAGGATACTTGGAAGGACAAGTAAAATAAATAAAAAAACCGCCGCACTTTTATTTCATGCTTTTTAAACTACATAATTTATCTAGTAACAGTCACACTTCGGTCGACTATCTATCGAGTACGATATCATGCGAAAATCCCCTAATTCAAACAGTAAAACGCTCATAACTTTTGAACGGCTGAACCGATTTTCATCTAACATAGCTAAAACTATTCTCGATAAAGTCATTCAGTCAGGCTTTTCAAACAAAAAAACTTTTAATTAAAATGTCAAACATTTTTTGTTAATTTATTTTTGTTCACTCTGAAATCCCTTCTCAAAAATACCTTGCTCTTAAATCCTGCAATATATATCATAGACATGACAGCCTTGTATCCTGTCAGTAAAGAAAGGAATAAAACACATAGTTAATACAGCAAAGCGATAAAAAAATAATGAAATAAAAAAAAGTGGTAGCCTTAAAAATAACATAGTGTATACTTCACGGCAATACGTCTTCTGTCATGTCATAGACTAATGCTGGGCATGTAGACAACAAGAAATCGTTGCACCACAAATTGGAAATGCATCCACCATCTATCAATCTATCTTAGAGCGGTCTATTTTTGACAGTTGACTATGCTGGGGCTTTCTTTTAGAGAAGGCTGCAAAAAAAATTATCGTTGATGTATTGGTCTTTCCTAATTATTTTACGAAAGTCAGGCTTTGTATATGTTTACCCTTTCATGTAAAGGGCTGATATTTCAAGATAGGGGGCTGATTATATATGTAGTCGAACACTATATCATACCTACTTACAAAGGGAAGTCCAAAAGTTCGTGGCAGATGTATTTTAAGGAAAACAATCCGCGGACTTTTGAAGCTCTCCTCGTACATACTCACCGGACATAAAATAAGTCTAATTGGGAAGGTCATAGAAGAACAAAAATCTAAAACGTGCATGGTCTACAATAAAATTCATTAAGTGTGTTTCGCTTCAAGGAATTCAATATGCATAAAATTGTATTTTAAACAAGATATTGAAGGACGTCTATCTTTATTAAATTCAAGTTATTTTAAAACGTGTTAAACACGTGTTTTTAATACGTTTTTTTACAATCTATTTTGTTCTATATGAGACGGAAAATATTTTCATATCTCTAATTTTTACTCAACTGCCAAAGAAGGATACCTAATATTTTTCCAAAACGGAATCATGATACGGCACCTCGTAATACGCCCCGTACCATGACGTATTAAAACAATCATGGTTTGACTGTGAAAAAGGGAAAGATATATACAATTCATGTACATCTGTCCCTTATGCACACCGGAAATATCCTTGCTCTATGAGCTTATGATTACCCCTCTAATCTGAATTTTGCGACACTAATATTCATCATCATCTGCCTAGCCTTTTCCCAACTATATTGGGGTCGGCTTCCAGTCTTACCGGATTCAGCTAAGTACCAGTGTTTTACATGGAGCGACTGCCTATCTGACCTCCACAACCCAGAAACTGGGTAACACGGTACCCCTTGGCAAGACTGGTGTCAGATCTCAAGCTTCTGACTACCCGTAACGACTGTCAAAGATCTTCAAATGACAGCCGGGACCAACGGCTTAACGTGCTTTCCGAGGCACGGAGGAAACTCGGTATTTTGAAAAGGTCACCCATCCACGGACCCGTGCGGCTGTTATTATTTAGCCACGAGCTCCTGCGACACTAATATTATTAATACCAAAACACTCTGCATTGTCGTCAAAACATCGAATGATTCACCAAAAGAAATTAGTGCCAATCATATTTTAGTGTTATTTCACCGAAGCCCAGTGAAAGTCCGTTCACCAGTGATTCATGTAGGTATCAAGTGACCTTTAAAACAGGTGTAGTTCCTTCCTGAATCTTGCTCTTTAGCAAACTCGTTTACTACTTGTATGTAGATTTTTATGAGTCTTGTATGTGGTAAGCGAAACGTTAATAGTCCATGTGGTATGAACAGTTATGTTACGTGGCTTATTGGATTATAGTTATTACTGTAATTAAAAGCACCTAGCATACGCTTTTGATAGAAATAAGCAAACAAATTCCGAAAGTCAACGTATTTTCCCCAATACTACTATTTATTTTCCGTACTATTGGGTCATGCTAAGAGCCCACACCAGTACTGCATTTCCTATCTTCCAATGTAGTAATTACGGTAATTATTGTCCATTGACTCAATCATTGGGCCATTTCTACTAAATGTTAACGTTTTAAGGCAGCTGAATCACTATCATGATTGAGAGCAGTGGTGGCCCAGTGGTATTGGCCGCGACTTACAAGTTGTAGGTCTTGGGTTTGAGCCCAGGCAGGCGCTTTACTTTGTGTAAATTATTTCATCACCACTGCTCTCAAAACGGTGAAGGAAAACATCGTGAGGAAACCGGCATGTCCTAGAACCAATAATTCGAAGACATGTGACATCCACCAACACGCACTGGGCCCGCGTGGTGGATAACGGCCCATTCCCTCTCACAGAGAGGAGGCCTGTGTCCCAGCAGTGGGAACATTAATAGGCTGATGATGTGTGTGATGTGAACCACTATCACTACATATTATAAAACAAGGTCCCCGGCGGGTTTATCTGTCTGTTCGCAATAAACTCAAAAACTACTGAACGGATTTTTCACCAATAGACAGAGTGATTCATGAGGAAGGTTTAGGTGTCTTATTTGTTTAAGTTTTGTGTATTCCCGACACTGACGCGAGTGCAGCCGCTGCCAAAAACTAATGATATATAAAACTGGTTATCATAGCCACAAAATTAAAGAAAAAAATCCTTGAAAAGGGTAGGAAACGAATCTGTAGTAGATCTGGTTAGATGTGATAGGCAGCGGTGACCACAATATGTCATCAGGAGGTTCGCAGGTTTGCTTGCTTGTTTTCAAACTACGGCAAGTATGAAAAAATTGGCCAAGTGCGTGACGGACTTCCCACATTTAGGGTTCCGTACCAAACCACAAAACCAAGTTAGGTTCAATCGAAAAAAATTGAGAATTTCAAAGAAAAATCTGATCGATCAATAAATCGGTATTTTTTTGTAAAATTCAAAATTGGTAATTGGCACCAAATTTGAGGCTCATAGGTCAATGGGCAGTTAAAAATTTCTTCGAAACAAAATTTTGTAATAAAACGCTGTTTCGCCGAATTTTTTTATTTTTTTTTTATTCCTTTGTTTTCCAATGTTTTTTAAACAAAAAACACAGGCTTTACTCTACTCAACGAGCGCTAAATAATGATACCCCATTCGATGAGGAAGGTCGTTTTTTTTTCGCGCCCTTTTTTGCTGTATGGGAGCCACCCAAAAAAAAATATTATTATGTTTTTTGACAATTTGTATGGCTTTGGGTTAACAAGATGCTTTTTGGGACAATTTGAAGACTGTAGCTCAAACGTTTTGGCTGTAACACCTGTGTGACAGACGACGGACATGCAGACGGATACGCGAATGACAGGGCTCAGTTTGGACCCTTCTGGTACGGAACCCTAAAAACACCTGTATACATTAATTGATAATTAAATAAAGTTTTAAATCGGTCCTATAAATTCAATTACCAGGGTTTATTTTTAGTAGCTCACTATTTCCTTTGCAGTTCAACTGGCAACAGCGACCGTCTCAATTATTTCCCACATAAAACAGTCTACAGTAGTTAGCCATTTGATCAACGTCGGTATTACCCACGCTCCACGCTACCACCGACCGGTGAGGCTTTCACGGCGAACCGGTACACTTAGCTTATTGGTACACTTCCTGCACTAAATGCCGACCCATATCCGCCTACATACAGCATTGGTAGAACTGGTCAAATAACATTGCATGGCAGTTTAGATTTTTTGGTTGTGTTAAGATTCAAGTTTCGAATTGTCACAATTGTTATTTAGTTCACCCCAAATTGCTAGATGGCGATATACATTTTTGTCAGTCCACTGAATGGTGGTTTTTGGATTCTCAGTGGTGTTATGTCGCTCCGTTCTGAACTCGACGTTTTCTTTAGTGCAAACCATAATTATGTCTTGAAGGCTCTTAAATTCTTCTTTAATTTTCTTAACATAAATTACCAAGTTTTCGCGAGTCAATCTGTACAAATGCCCAAACAGACCTTTTTTGTCATAACTTTCTGAAGACAAAAATGACATGATGGGCTTTTAACTAAGGTTCATTAACAGCTCGGAAGTTGATGATATATATAGTCCTGATTCTATTACTGGGTTGGGCAAATTGTTATTGAGTTCTTCCATCTGGAATGGTGCAGAGCAGTGTTGGCCCAGTGGTAACGGCCGCAACTTACAAGTAGTAGGTCGTGGGTTCGAATCCAGACAGGCACTTTACTTTGTGTAAATTATGTCATCACCACTGACCAACCACAAAAATTCAAAGACATGTGACATTCACCAACCTGCACTGGACCCGCGTGATTGCGTGTTGGATTACGGCCCATACCCTCTCACAGAAAGGAGGCCTGTGACAGTGGGTATATTAAAAAGCTGATGATGATGATGATCTGGAATGCCTTAGTGATGCCTAATGCCTAATGTAATGATTGACTCTGGTTGATGCAATAGACTCGCTCCTAAATTAGGTTTAATTATTTTTTAATTGGACTTTAGAAAAACTGTTAAATTGTTGGTATTCTAATTCTGCTTACTCATTTGGGGAACAATGTTTTTTGCCAATTAAAATTCCAACTAAAATCTTTTTATATATGTAGGAGGAAGGTATATGTAGTCGAAGGGATATGATTAATAATCAGGAACAAAGAAATATCGCTTGTAAACTTATTAATTCAGTTTTGTTTAATTGGCAACATTTAGCCTACGATTCAATCTCAGTTCGATTTTATTCGATTGACAACACTTTGTTTTGCTTATGTCAAAATACTCGATTTGGATTGGATGTTATAAGCGGTAATTTGCCGGATGAGTTCTTGAGCCAATAAAAAGCAGGGGTGTCTATTCAAGACACCCTGAGCGAGTTTCAACCGCCATGTTTTGTCGTGAAGTTAGAGAAGAAAGGAACGCGCGGGCGCGCGTTTGCGAAATTGAAAGTTTGAATAAGAATTGTGAGGAAAATAGTGGAGAGGTGGCCTAAAGTGGCGTGTATAAACTGGAAAGTGTGTTTTGTTGAGAGAAGCGAGACGATAGGTGGCCGAATTCGCTGCTTTGATAAGATTGGAACAAGGACTATCTCCAAAAAGGCATAAGTACCTGCTTTGTGCATGCATACCTACGAAAGCCCACAAGATCGAGTGTTTATCCAAGATAGCCTTCCTATTTGCGACATCAGAAGTCCGGGATCAGTGCAAGCACAAAGCGATAATGGAGAATGGACCAAATGAGACGAGTAATGGCTGGCGCGCTCTCTTTGGTGCGCAAGAAAATGGCATGGAAGTAGCTAGAGCTACCTACTTATAGAGACGTTTCGCAACTCGTCGGCTACTAGCGACAGGAATTCATGTTGCCCGAATTCAACCGTATAGTGTGGCCTATACTAGACAATGTGCGAAGTCGGGCTGCAGATAATGTTGATGATGACATCGATGCCCAATCCTGACTAGATACTGAGGAAACGCAACTGTGGTGGTGATGTTCAGGGAAGTATAAACTTAAGTATTCTGATAATAATAAGTACCTACCTAATGTCTTATGAAGTTTAGCCGCAATATTGTTAGTTTTTCTTGGTGTAAAGTGGCTAAAATTTAAAATAAAATTCTATTTTCGTTATGATGCTAAATGAAACTCAGTCAGTTTCATACCGTCAGCGGAGTTCGCAAGAGATTAAGACGACTTGTGCAAATACAATGCAAGATAGCAAACATCCTAAGCTACAGCTTGATTTAGCAAAACATCATTATGATTATGCTTGTGGAACACTTATTCATAGACATGAATTTTTCAGCCGTTCGCACAACATGCAACAGATAACAGGGACGTCTGAGCCCTTAAACATGGCTGTGGATACCACAAGACCTGTTGTGACCAGCTGCGTGTGGTGAAACAAGTGCGGAGCTCGGGTTCCAATTCAAGAGGCAACACACAAACTGCAACCTACAGTGCTATGAATAAGGAAATTTTGCGGTGTTATACATGCCGCTGCGGTGATCAATCAATTTGATATTTTCTGAAAGCAGCTAGGAGTCTGGACAAGTGCATGGTCAGTGACAAAATTTTGCTTTTGTGCCTGGTGTACTAAGCGCTGCTGCCTGACCTTCCCGTGAGTACAGGCTTAAAGGTATGTGACTTTGATCTGCATTCAACTATCTGTGCATCGGCATACATTTGTGGCAGCCGAAGTATGTATTGGGTTTGCAAGTACCTATCTTATCTTATGGAGGGGCCGAGAAATAACTCGGGACACTTCGACCCATTGGGATCTAATGTGGTTTGGAAGTACCTAAGTTTTATAATTAATTGTTGTTTTCATTGCAATTTATAACTATTGCATTATTTTATTTCATGGAAATGTGTAAGGTAAGTTACATGAAAAGAGTAGAAAATTCAAACAGCGCCATCTATGTAATGGTATTGATACTGTGTTTCTTTCAATAATCATAGAAATTAGTTTCGGGACCCCATTTTGCCATAATATGCTGCTTGGAGGAACTTATTGAATAGGTGCATGAATTTTTTTTTATGATCAATTTAAAAACGAACATATTATTTTTACATAAACAGAATGAGAAGTTGGTGCATGTCACGCCATCTATTTAAATCTATGTTGTGTTCGAGCTTTGAAATATTTTGCTACAAGTATTTTAATCGTTATGTTCACCAACAAAACAAACAACGAAACGATTTTCGCAATATTATCTTTATAATGTACCCGGAGCATTGAAACGTGAGTACAAAACGCAAAGAAATCAAATTTCACTATGTTATGTTGCATGATGTTAGAACAATATACGGTTTTGTGACCACTAGTGCTGTCACAAGCGTACAAACAGATTATTAAATAGGTTGTTAGTTTGCTGAAAATCGAGAAGTGAAGATATTAGCAATCCGTTTTTTTTTTACATGTTTGAACACTAGCAATTTCACTAGCATGCATTATTTTTTTGTTATCAATAGGTGTCACTTCAGATTTCCCGTAAATATTACTACCACTGAGGTTGTTGTTGATTTGATCACCAAGGGAATTTGTGAATATGCTTTTCTTTGAAATTAACTTACATTCTAACTATTCGCGTTGGTATTTTTTAATGCAAGTGTGAATACAGTTACGGAACGCAAAAAGAAAAATCGTAATAATAGCCGATCTTTAAACATCTTTGGCGGATCAGGGTTGTTTTCACAATTAAATTAAAGTATCAGGTATAAGGGAAAGATATTTGTTTACGTTGAAATCACTTAAGTTTGTGTAATACAATAAATTATTCTTAAATAATATTTTGGTTCATATCATGACAGCAAAATCTAATCTCGATTTTGTAGGGTGAAATATCGATTCGCTGAATCGATTCAGTACTAAATATCGGTTGGAAAATTGTTTATATTTTTTTTGTGCTTTAAATCGATTCGTTGATTAATCGATAACAGATCGCCATCCCTTGCCCATCTCTATCAGAGAGTGACATTAAGTGTCAACATTGAAAAAAGTTTGACGAAACAAAACAAATAGCTTGTGATATGATTTTTAACTTATAAGTTACTAGTTATAGACTAGATTATGAATAAATCGATACAAGGTGTGAGTCAATGTGAGGATTAAACTTTTGCTTTGTTCCAAAGACTTGCGATAACTTTCAGTTAAGAGTTATATTGTGATCAAGATTATTTTCAAACCGGTGTTTAAGTTTAGTGAAATAGTTTGTTTTTCGACTCGATTTGCAATCATACAACCCGAAAATATCACGAGGATTAACGTGACTATAGCCTAGAGAGTTGGCGTTTAGTTTTGTTGCTACCAACGGTTGAATAAAGGTAAAGTTAATGTCTGTAGTTGTTATATATCGCATTGTAGAGAACTAACCAAATAATAACATGTCATTCTAACGATACCTACAAAAAATAATGATTTAAATTGACTACGGCGAATGAAAAGTGCAACTAGACATTTAGATGGTGTCTAGAAGACGTATTCAGGTATTAGAGAGAGCCAATAACTGTTGAAGTCGTGGCTGAAGATGAGATAGATGTTCAATTGGCAACATTTTATTTTACATAGAACAGTTTCTCAGTTTCGTGGGTCAGAGAGATGACGGAGTCAAGAGTTGATTCGGCGATTAAGTTGAAAGTGCATTCTGTGTAGCGAATGTATTTACTAAGTTATTTTGGATTGTGGACACTTGGGTTTTATTTGATTTACTTGGTACAGGAGTCATTTTTTTGGAGGAAACTAGGAATAGTTTTCTTGTTCTGTGTTGTTCAACGATACTTGGCCTCGGTAACCTTGAACATTGTTCAAAAGTTTTAATAATTGTAACATTTCTTTAAAATAATGGTGTGAATTTGTGAATTGTGTGATTGTGTGGTGTCATGTAGGAAGTCTAGTACCTACCTAACTTGAATAATAAATGTGGAATTTAAAGTATACTGTCAGTAATGGTTGTGGTGTACTAACTTGTTGAATGTTCTGTGCTGGTCATTGTGAACATACCTAACGTAATTTTGTGTTATTTGCTATCTGACCAAGTTGGATAAGATAATTTTAACACAGATGTAAAGTCGGTGACATGCGGTGCATGATTTCATTTTCTTTTTATTTTGCAAAATTGGTAATGTTTGATGTTGGTAGTTATTATACCTATCGCACTGAGGGTTTGGTATGAAATCATGAACAGATAATAGAGTTCTTGAATATGCTTTTGGCTGGGTAAGAAATCCTGAATGTGAGGTTGCCGTTGTATTTAGTACTGAGAATAAAGGTTGAAATAACAAATTTTGTTATGGTTTATAGGTGCTGTTTATGGTTATTAGAGTTCTGAATGGTGGCAACTATGTGTTGAATTAAAGGCTTTGTTTGGTTCATGATGAGTTAGAGGAAAGGTGAAAGATCAAGTACCCATTGACGTAACTGAATGTACTATGTTGAAGACTGATTCAAATCAATCTAGCAATGGTGAGGTCGGTGTGTACGGTCAAAGGACTGACTGTACGGTGAGGTGTGTACGGTCAAAGGACTGACTGTACGGTGATGAGTAGTCACTGCGGTGACTGCTGTAACCGAGAAGGGTTACGAGGTGTGAGTGGTCAAAGATGACTGCTGTAACCAAGGAGGGTTACGAGGTGAGTGGTCAAAGATGACTGCTGTAACCGAGGTGGGTTACGAGGCCTGGTCATGATGACTATGGTTGCAGGATGGTCACAGGGTTGGCCATCAGGAGCCACAGCGATTGCTGTGGGACCAAGAAACATTGCTGGATATGTGTGGGGGGGAGCCTAGTCCCTCTGGGGCTTCGGTGACCTGTTGTGTGTCTGGGGGAGCCTGGTCCCTCTGGGGCCTCGGTGACCTGTTGTTTAGTGTATGTGGTATGGGTATCTGGCAGTCTTGTTGCTTTGAGAGGACCGGTTGTCTGGGGGAGCCTGGTCCCTCTGGGGCTTCGGTGACCTGTTGTCTGGGGGGAGCCTAGTCCCTCTGGGGCTTCGGTGACCTGTTGTGTGTCTGGGGAAGCCTGGTCCCTCTGGGGCCTCGGTGACCTGTTGTTTGGTGTATGTGGCATGGTATGTTGTGTTGGGCGTTTGGGTGGTTTCTGGCACACTTAGTGCTTCGAGACCGAATGGACGTCTGTTGGGAACCTGGTACCTCTGGTGCTTCGGTAACCGTTTAGAATGTGGTAATATGGTTGTCTAAACGGTGAGGTGGCTGTTTCAATAGTACGAAGATGGTTGTGTACGGTGTACGGTGTGGAGACCTAGATTTACATGGAGAAAACAAATGAACAGTGTGAAAGCTATGAGAATTCCGTTTTCATGAGTAAAAGAAGTACTTGATTTTTGTTATAAGCTGGTAATATAGGGTGTTGATTGAAGGTTTCACGTAGAAGGAAGATGTCACGACCACGTTATTTTTTTTATTTGGTCAGGAGCGGCCGAACTTAACCTATTACTTATTTTTTTATTGTTGTTCTGTCTCTCTCTCTGTTTTTTTTATTAAAATTGAGTAACGATTTCTCTCGTCGCTCAAACGTGGGGCCGTTTGTCTGTCAGGTTGGCCGTGTAGGAGGAAGGTATATGTAGTCGAAGGGATATGATTAATAATCAGGAACAAAGAAATATCGCTTGTAAACTTATTAATTCAGTTTTGTTTAATTGGCAACATTTAGCCTACGATTCAATCTCAGTTCGATTTTATTCGATTGACAACACTTTGTTTTGCTTATGTCAAAATACTCGATTTGGATTGGATGTTATAAGCGGTAATTTGCCGGATGAGTTCTTGAGCCAATAAAAAGCAGGGGTGTCTATTCAAGACACCCTGAGCGAGTTTCAACCGCCATGTTTTGTCGTGAAGTTAGAGAAGAAAGGAACGCGCGGGCGCGCGTTTGCGAAATTGAAAGTTTGAATAAGAATTGTGAGGAAAATAGTGGAGAGGTGGCCTAAAGTGGCGTGTATAAACTGGAAAGTGTGTTTTGTTGAGAGAAGCGAGACGATAGGTGGCCGAATTCGCTGCTTTGATAAGATTGGAACAAGGACTATCTCCAAAAAGGCATAAGTACCTGCTTTGTGCATGCATACCTACGAAAGCCCACAAGATCGAGTGTTTATCCAAGATAGCCTTCCTATTTGCGACATATAAATGTTTTTGCTTACCGTGCATTGCCAACCAAACCAAACGTATTTGCAAAATTTCAGCTCAGACGGTTGGAGTTGGATATAACTGTTTAGTAATCAGTTGCAAGTCTTCACCCAAACATACTAACAAAGAAACAAGGTAAGTCATATATAAGCTTGAAACAAGTAATATTTTAACTGAAAACACATTTTTCTATCGAACACGTAATTATGACAAGATATCTTGCGAAAATATCCCGATTCCAACATTAAAACGCACAAAACTTTTGAACGGTTGAACAGATTTTCATCAAACAGACTTTCGATAAAGTTACCTTTAAAAAAAACTAGATCAATGGTTTCATCCGTTTAGGAGCTATGATGCCACAGATAGATACACAAATACACAAACACACGTCAAATTTATATCACCCCTCTTTTTTCGTTGGAGATTAAAAAGAGGTTCGTCATCACGATGTTTAAATGTTAGTTATGATAAACGTTTCAATGGGAATTATTTTTTTAAATCACTGGATCATTCATCCGAATTACCAAACCATAAGTTAGCTTTTATCAACAGAGGTTTCTGACGCATTATACTGCAAAAGATTAATAGCAATAATAAGGAACTTATCATCTATACGTACAGTAAAAAGCTGCTGACAATGCAACACATACACTCAAAGTCTTTGTATGTTTGTCCGTGACTAGACTTTTTGTGTGCGCGACCTTGCTTTGCTTGTCCGAGCGCAAGAATGTCAGATCAAATCTGTATTACAGTCGTCTTATTGTACATACTAATTATGTCTTTGATTCGATAGGCAACATTACGCCTATACTCCTAGAAGGATTAAGCAGAGGTGTGCAGTACAGCCACATTTCTAGTTATGTATACTTAAGTCCCGAGTAAGAGACAGAGCTTTTTGCCATGCATTTGGATCCAATCAAGACTCCGGGCTACTATTTAAAATTCCTTTGTACAAAATCAATAACACTATCAGCCCTGTTTTAAAAAAAGGAGATAGTGACCTACCATCACCGCGTCCGCCAACAAATGGGTGGCGAACCCATCCAGGCCCCGCGAAGGTAGGGAGAACGACGCACTGCAATACGCACTCCTCTCCCACCGCGGCCTCCAACCCTCAGCCACGATCACGTATGGGACCCGCCTCAGTTGCGATGTCCCCTCTGTTAATAAGTGGCACCGCAACAAACTTGTTGGCCGCTACGTCGTCGGCTTAATCGGCAAAAGTCCTATCTTGGGTTCCTCTTCGCTTCACCGTGGGTGATCAAACCATGACTACCTACTGAGCCCCCCCGCCTCGACAACACGGGCACCCACCGGTGAGGAACACTATCCGCCCTGGGGATTGAACCCAGGGCCGTGCTCTAACGTCATGCTTGCGAATAGACTAAACCAACGAAGCATAGTCATAGGCTATATTTTTCTAGATTTCAGTAATGTTGGGCTGTATCTATGACAAAATAAATTTAAAATACACCCCGACACTTTTTTTTTATGCTTCATAATTTATCTAGAAGTTGATACGCTTCGATCGACAAACTATTAACACGTAAAATTATGACACACTAACTTGGTAAAACACACCAATACAAACACTAAAGCGCCCATAACTTAAGAATGGCTGAACCGATTTTTATGAAACATAACTAGGAGCATATCATATCAAAAATATTTTTTTTGTGTCCCTCCTGTAAACGTAAATTGGGTATGTTTTTATTTTTCTCATCTATTCTATGGTATGGGGTATCGTTCATAGGCCATTCAAAAGTATTACAGGTTTGTGTAATAGTACATTGTTATCCTAGGGGTGAAAGTAACTTATTTAGTCCCGAGACGGGGTTTGGCGCCCGGAACGAAGTGAGGGCGCCCATAGTTCGAGGGACTAAATAAGTCTTTAACCCGAGGTAAACACTGTGCTTTTCATTACAAATACAAGGAAATAAAAATAAAAACATGAATTAGCTAAAGAAAAAATGATTGCAGCTTGCCCGCCTATTTTGTTTGTTTTTTTTTCTGTGGCCGGCCTGCTATTCAGCCATTATTTTTTATTTTCATCATTGAAAAAATGGTAAATATTTTGCCCAAATCTAAGTTATTTTAAAGAAATTGTTGAAACTAAATTATAATAAAGTTATTTAAAAAATATATATTCTTTAGTCAATACTTAACTTTAAGTTATTTCAATTTTACTTCGTGGTTATATAGAAAGTTGGAACATGGTTCAATAGATAATGTGAAAAGGAACTAGTTTTTTTTTTTAATAATTTGACAGCTGTCAGTTGAAAGTGATTCTCCCTAGGGCTGAAAAGTATTACTTTCAACCCGCTCCTCAGGCAACTTAAGACCTACTTTCAGAGTATGAGTAATGAAAATCGTTTTTCGATTCAGGGATCCGTTTGCGTAAAATTAAGCTTTGAATTGCTAATTTTTAGGTCAAGTGTCCTCCCCCCTCCATGCCAACTAAATGGTTGGTTTTGGATATGTGAAAAAATTCAAAGCAGTAGTGGATAATTATAACGAAATTAATAGGAAAACTATCACAGCTAAGTAGGCTTTATAAGTTTACGAGTAATAGTCGACCAACTTATAAAATGTTCTTAGAAAAGTATTTCTTTTTCGTTTCGTTAGGGCAATGTTCAGTGCTCACATTGTTTATGAACAGTATTTTATCTAATTATGTTGGTTATAGCTGTTTGTACGGAACCCAAATTGTGTCATACACGCACTATGGTTATGAAAACAAAAGGAGAGGATGCCAGATATAAGAAGAGAAGAGATAAGTCGGTTAAATTCCATCGACCTCGTCCTCTACGTTTCTTTCTATTTCGCTGGTACAGTTTTGAGACTTTGGTAGGAGAAAAATAGAAGGTCTATGTCGCAACAGACTGGTAATAGTTACTATTATTTGGTAGAGTCTGGCAAACGAAAGTAGACACTCGAATTATTTGCAAACTTTTTATATGGCAATGCCATACTAATGTCAACCCCAATTTTCCGTATGACGCTAATAAGTTGATACTTTGTTTTAATTCGTAATCATTATTTATCTTTTTGTAAAAACATTTTCTCTATTTAATAATTTAAAAAGTTTCATTATTAATGTAGAAAACAATGATTCCTGTGACTCTTATGAATCTTTTCACATGGATTTCTTAGATTCAGATTCAGATTTCGATTGATAGTGAATATACCAAAATTATATAGAATACTGTTGCTTTTTTTATTCAGATTGATATATGTAAAGAATTACCTACCTAAATGTATTTAGGTAGGTATTATAGTATTTTTATTCAGACAAGTAATGGTTGTAATAAGTAGCGTAAGCGTATCACTACTGTAAGCGTCAATGAAGTAATGCATTTTATTGTCCATGGTTGCCTGTTACTAATTATGAAATTGCATAGTCGTGCATCTGTGCATAAATAATGTCTTTGATTGATACTTAATCCCTGGACAAGTTTTGGGTGATGTTAACATACCAGACTTAAAAAACAGAAGTAAGAAGCAGGATACTATAAAGTCAAAGTCAAAGTTAAATATATTTATTTCAACTAGGACATTAAGGTTACACTAGTCGATTTTTTTTCCAAACGAACATAGTCTAGGGATTATTCCACATGTTGACGATGTACGTTCAAAATAAAAAGTGATATCAATTTGTCTCATTATTATCTAGCCCTGTATGGAAGCGAAAAAGTAAAAAAGAAAATGTTTGAAAGTTATGAGCGTCAGAAGTTCCACATTTCGACACTAATTTTAACGCATTTTTGGGCGCAAATAAATGCCATAAGAAGACGGAAAATTGCAAAACGGCCTCCATACAGGGATAAATTAGTAGTTAAACAATGCATATAATTTTATTTTGTACAGATAGATTTAGTCTTTTTTTCATGATATCTAGACTGCCAAAGGTCTGTTTATAAAAATTCGCGCGCTCGGTTTCGTCCTAAATCATTATACATTTCGCTACAAATTTGCAAAAGTGTGTATTCGTACGCGAACTAGCTTCCTACTGCTCATCACAGCAATTATCTCTTCCGCACGTGTTTTCGGTTGATATGAAATGCATTTTTAACCCCGCGCACAAAATAGTTCGTGCCGTCGACTAGTGTACCCTTAAGCGGCACTTTTGAACGTTAACAATTAAAATTTACAAGTAATAACAATTAATTCTACCCCTAGTCCATTCGGAAATGTAGCTTGTTATGGAGAAGAACCGACAAGAACTCCATACTTACGAGTACTCTTTTAAAAAATAAGGGTTTTACAATATTTTCATAAGTAAATACATTAATAAATTCATATAAGTAAGGACGATGCACCCAGAATAGCACTGCACACTATACTACGTATAACTATAAAGTATTAAAAGTACTCACACATGTGATAGACAAGTTTTTGATGACGTGAATAACGCACTATCAATGGTCACAGATTGGTTCACAACAAATAATCTTGTTCTTAATGCCAAGAAGACTAAATGCATAAAGTTCGCTTTGCCCAATGTTAGAAATCTGGGTCCCAACATTGTGCTCGGCAATGAGAAGCTCGAAACTGTTGATTCAGCTGTGTTTCTGGGTATAACAGTAGACTCAAAAATTCAATGGGGGCCACATATATCAAGCCTAGCGGGTAGGCTTAGCTCGGCCGCCTTCGCCGTCAGAAAGGTTAGACAATACACTGACGTTGATACAGCAAGGTTGGTCTACTTTAGTTATTTTCACAGTATCATGTCCTACGGTATTCTACTGTGGGGCAGAGCCGCTGATATTCAAAATATATTTGTGCTTCAAAAACGAGCTGTTCGTGCCATTTACCAATTAGGTGCGCGTGTTTCTCTAAGAGATTTTTTTAAAGAGATTGGTATTCTCACAGCGGCTTCACAGTACATATTCGCCAACATTTTATATATTAGGCAGAACATTCATTTGTACAGTAACAATAGTGATATTCACAACTTTAACACCAGAAATAAGGACAAATTACGAGCTCCCTTTCATCGACTTCATAAGGTGCATAGTTCATTCGTTGGGGTTGGTATAACTTTTTACAACAAGTTACCGTCTTCTTTTCTAGATTTGCCATTTAACGCATTTAAAGCAAAGGTAAAAGCTAATCTCTGTTCTAAGGCATACTATTCTATTAATGATTATTTAGATGATAAGCATAGTTGGTCGCTGTGTTGAACTCAAGACAATGTTCGTGTTCTTTTACCAAAATTAGCTTGCTGTCAGGTTAAATATTATTATTTTTTAATTTCGTTTTTATGTGTATTTTTTAAATTTTATTTTTTGGTAAGACTGTCGTAGGTATCGTTTACTGTTATTGTCAGAGCTGATGAGGATTGCTACTATCTTTGCATTATATAGAGTTAATCTTTCTAGTATTATATAGCAGCATAGCCAGCATTGTGTGAGTACCATGTACTTCAGAGCTATCATTGTCTAGATACCTACGTCTTCTATTGACTTGAATGACTCCGGTGGTTGAGAGTATGTCATGCCCACTCAAATGTCTCGCCGATGGTGGCGCGTGTGTCGGATCATTTAGCTCCCTTCAAAATGGTTGAGCTGAATGGTGCTGATACATGTGTCATGTTCGTGAACGGGCGCTGTCGGTTGGGACTGGTCATCTCTTAGCTGCCATGGTTTATTTTAATTGATTCTAATTTTATTTCTGAATTGTCTTTTTATATTTACTATGGACACTTTTAACTTGCTACATCGTTCTCACATAATGTGTAATCTCAACATGAATGATGTAACAAATGATTTGTAATAATTACCTAATTGAAAAAGAGTGTCCATGGAGTTTCTTGCCCGTTCTTCTCCATAGAGATCTACGCCTTGGAATGGGCATCTACGGTACTTTCACAGTTATTATGTCTTGTGACTGGGACTGTAGCACCATAATTTTTGTAATATTTTATTTTGTCTTTTGACAATTCAAAAGTGCCTGTAACTGGCCTACTTGAAATAAAGTGCTTTGACTTTGACTTTGACTTTGACTTTGATGTGTAGTTATATAATACTATAAAAACATTAACATTAACATCCAAAGGGGTTATGACCGATCCCAACTGATGGCGCCCGTTCAAGAACATGACGCATGAATAGGCACCACTCAGCTCAACCATCATGAAGGGAACCAAATGATCCAACACATGTGCCACCATCAGAGACATCTGAGAGAGCATGACACACTCAACTGCCAGGGCACACAAAAATCGACACATGGGTACAGTAATTGGTAGATTTACATTTGGATACATAGTAATCACACATGTGCTGTGCAGTTATAATAATACTAAAATAAATTGAGTTTACATAATATACAAATATATTCATGCAACGGGCATACTTACAATGTGCCTTATCAGAAAGCTTACAGTCACTCAAAGGGCAATGGAGAGGGCTATGCTCGGAGTTTCCTTGCGTGATCGAATCAGAAATGTAGAGATCCGAACCAGGGTTACCGACATAGCCCGAAGAATTGCCAAACTTAAGTGGCAGTGGGCAGGGCACATTGCTCGCAAAACGGATGGCCGATGGTGCAGAAAGGTTCTGGAGTGGCGACCGCGAACCGGAAGACGCTGCGTTGGAAGGCCTCCCACCAGGTGGACCAATGACCTGGTGAAGGTTGCGGCGATCCGCTGGTTGCGAGACGCACGGGACCGGTCAATGTGGTGACGCTTGGGGGAGGCCTATGTCCAACAGTGGACGTCTTTCGGCTGATATGATGATGATGATGATGATGAAATATATTCATACAGTCTTCAGCAGGTTCAACAATACATCAAAACAATAATGTTCTGCATATCACTTGTTTTTGCGCCCTAGTGGATGTGGAGCAGGACTAGCATTGAGACAAGCATTTTTATCAGTGATGTAATCTCCCAACTTATAATATGCCATAGTGTGCGTTTAAGACAAGTTTTAAATTTCGTCTCATTCAGTTCTAGAATGTGGGGAGGAATATTATAGTAACATTTTTTACTGTACCCCATGAAAGATGAGGCTACTTTAGCCAGTCTGAAATCTGGTTGAACTAATTGGTCCCTATTTCTAGTAATCTCATGGCTAAGTAACAGTAGCACAGGTCGAACGAAGGTTAAGCTACACTTGCCGAGGTTAATCTGTGGATATTTGAGCATCCATTTTGTACTGAGACACCTCAACCACCAATAGCACTGTACTGTAGACATCTGGAAATTACATCCATGATCACTTTTGATCAGATCAGATCTCTGGCAGGAGTAACTTTATCGGTTACCAGAAACCCGTCATTCTGAATCAGAGGCACGACAGTGTTATCCAGTAACTATTTTGTGGAGTTATGTGGGTCAGCTAGGCAGTCGCTCCGTGTCTATTACTGGTATTCAGCTGTCTTGTTAGACTGGAAGCCGACCCTACAACATAGTTTTAAGATTACTTCTTTAAGTAAACACTAGCTTCTACCAGCGGCCTCGCTCGCGTGAAAATTATCCCAAAAGATTATATTCCCGGGATAAAAAGTCATACTTA
Source organism: Orthosia incerta (assembly GCA_948252205.1). Classification (NCBI taxonomy): domain Eukaryota; kingdom Metazoa; phylum Arthropoda; class Insecta; order Lepidoptera; family Noctuidae; genus Orthosia; species Orthosia incerta. The sequence goes on from OX411743.1 coordinate 34,273,492, forward strand.
TTATAATTCGTAATAATAAAAATTTCATCCAGATCCCTTCAGCTGTTTGAGCGTGAAGAAGTAACAAACATACAAACTCACAAAGTTTCGCCTTTATAATATTAGTGTGATGATTTTATACTGACTGTACATGTGTGTGTGTACTGTGTGTATGTGTGTGTGATGATGTGATGATTTTGTGCTGACTGTACATAGCAGAGCATGCAGATTGCTGCAGTACATTATTGGCCTTAAAGTTGGCAAAAGGCGAAACAGCTGATGGTTCTCACATTCTAGAATGCAGCAAGCTTCAAGCAATTATTACACAGCCAAACCACAAAGGTAACAGCAAAGTCATCTCATGACTCAGGGGGGCGGTCCATGGTCAGTTCCCAGCCAGCCAAGTCACACCAAGCCCTTTCCTCGGTCCTGTGGACTGATGATCAGACCCAACCACTCCCGAGGTCTGTGCGTCAGTACCTCCACGGCTGGATCAGGGCTGCAGACATCGCATTGGGCAGATGGGGTGCTAAGGTCACTATTTTTGAGGTAAATGATATTTTTTATAGAGCATTGGTGGCCCAGTGGTATCGGCCGCGTCTTACAAGTTGTAGGTCGTGGGTTCGAGCCCAGGCAGGCGCTTTACTTTGGGTAAATTATTTCATCACCACTGCTCTCAAAACGGTGAAGGAAAACATCGTGAGGAAACCGGCATGTCCTAGAACCAAAAATTCGAAGACATGTGACATCCACTGGGCCCGCGTGGTGGATTACGGCCCATTCCCTCTCACAGAGAGGAGGCCTGTGTCCCAGCAGTGGGAACATTAATAGGCTGATGATGATGATGATGATATTTTTTTTAAGCACTCACAACTCACAAGTTGGTGTGTATTTATGATCTGGCTCCTTACTTTGACGTGTTAAAATTACCATGGTTCCACTGTGAGAGAGGGACAGAGCTATACAAAACAAATAGTTTTCATACGTCATGGTAAGGCCACAGATGGTTATCGTTAACAAAGCAAAAGGACTATGTATATAGGGATTGTAGCAGGTGGTTTCTGCCTACCCCAATGGGCAAATGATGGGAGTTGTGTGTATGGTCTTTTGGAGCATCGCTTCTATGACCTTACCACGAGTAAATAAAAAACTGACTACCAAAAATAAACCGGAACCGATTAACATTGTTCCGAAATCTTCAAGGTAACTGCCATGAGTTGATTGAATGTAATAAATCAATGTCAATAATTTCACATTGATATTTGAGAACACCGTGACGTACGGTTTTTTGCTAGAAAAGATCTGCAGTGCTAGTATGTAAAACTCACACTGGAACCACAGGTTAAATGAAGTGAGCAGTCAATGTGGCCTAAAAAACCTTAGCATCGGGGTGGTTTAACAGCTCAATTCATCTATGTATATATTCCAGACTGTTCATACGGTTTTCTTATGCCAATCCACCAATACGCATTGACCCGCGTGGTGGATTACGGCCCATTTCCTCTCACAGAAGGAAGGCCTGTGTCCCAGCAAAAGGATGTAGATGATGATGATTTGGGGTTCTAGAGAAAGGGTCGATCTATTAGCTATAAATATTGTCGGCTACCTTAACTGTGTGGCCATGTGACTTTCCTGTAGCTGTAGCTGGAGTTATGAACATAAATGTGGATTGATGGAGAGGGAGGTGACGGCCAAAGAAAAGATGGATGGACTGTGTGAGGAGTGATATGAAAGGAAAGGGAGTCAGTGATAGCGTGACGATGGACAAGACGGTATGGAAGAAGAAAACGTGTTGCGCCGACCCCAAGCAACATGGGACAAGGGCAGGAAGATGATGATGACTTTCCTGTAGCTGTAGTGATCGCCTACTACAACGTAGAAGTTTTTGACAATCGTTTCAAAGACACTTCTGCTTTTGATTGATTTGATTTTAATACATTTTTATCGATGAGAATGTAGCGTATTTTGTATCTTGGAAGCAACATCCTGCAGACTGACTGATATTGCAATTAAGGTTATTAAAAATATTAATTGAATTACAGGAAAACGACCATATGACCATCGCAGACACACAGCTGTGTCACGCTCAAGTCCTGTTCAGATCCTCCTTCTGCAGAAAGGTTTTGTCTGCTTGTTACTTGCTGGAGCGAGTTGAGTTTATCGTAAGTACATTTAAGTATAAATAATTACAGCCGCACGGCTATACTGAGTATGCTAGCCAGACCCGACGGACGACGGACCAAATGAGATACAAAGTGCAGCAAATTGAGTCTGACTGTCATTTGTTTATCTACAGCAGCCGCACGGGGAGATCTTCAAGGTAAAGCAACGCTTGCTGAAGTCGTTTCTTGGATGGGTGACCATCTTAACATACCGAGATTCTTCCGTGTTTCGCAAAGCATGTTGACGTACCACGTTGGCTATCATTTGAAGATATTTAACAGTTGTTACAGATAGTCGGAAACCAGAAAATCAGACACTAGTCTTAACTAAGAGATGTTTCACAGTTATTGGTTTGTGGAGGTCAGATAGGCAGTCGCTTCATGTAAAACACTGGTACTCATCTGCATCTGGTTATACTGGAAGCCCACCTCAACATACACAGTTGGCCACATTTAAGAATATTCGTCATTTTTGCAGGTGGAACATCAATGGGAATCATTTACGTGTGTATTTGGACCGGAGGGCTGGCGAGCAAAGTGCCATATCTACTCGCCTGGCCTCAAAGCAGGAGGTGGAGCGCAGCATAAACCTACGATGTCTAAGAACGGTGAGAATGATAAATATTTATTTTGCGGATTTTTATCAGGTATTGCTCAGCAGCTGCTCGATTTTAAGCATGTAGATGACTATTAGCCATCTATATACTTATGTACTACGCACTAGATTTGGTGATGTTTCAACTCACTCTGTTCTACTGAACTGTACTGCAATCCGTACATCTTACTTTAAAATATGTTGAACGAAACGCGTATGCTCCATGAATGTTATGGCTCTTACGACGTTTTGATCGCGAGTAAACTAAGCTCTTTAAGTGATCTAGCGCTGCATTTTTTAATAGTTTGATTAGTCAACATAAATATTTGAGCGCTGCAGCGAACTTCAGTCTTAATTCACCAGCATCTGAACAATTTTTTTTCATGAATGTTCTTGTCTATCGGTAGAATGTAGGTATGTCAATGATTCTAGCCTTTTCCCCTCTCTAACATGACTTTGAGCATGTATATTGTAGATCCCAAATAACTATGCATGATCCTGAAATGCGTTAATGATCCCAAGGTTGACGGGGTCCATATAAATGTGTTATAAAAAATTAAACGTCTTTTTTTGTGAGCCTGATCTTTCCCAGTCCTGGACAAAATTAAACATTATTTCTTTTCTATTATAGTTTTCTTGTTTGCGCTGTAGAATAAAATCGTCCATTTATACTGAAGACGCGGCGCGGCGTCGATAAACGATATCGCGCACGTATTTTTAACCGACTTTCGAAAAAGGAGGAGGTTCTATGTTCGACTTCTTGTATGTTTTTTTATGTATGTTCACCGATATCTCCGTCAATTGTGGACCGATTTTGAAAATTCTTTTTTTTTTTGAAAGAGTATGTTTAATGAGATAAGATATGAAAAAAATCAAAGATATACAACGGAACTCTTCAATAAATAACCGCAAATCTCTCGGGACTGCTGCAATCGCATACCTGTTTATTGTTTATATCATTTCATAACATAACATCACGCTAGTACGCTCCTGAGGGGTAAGCAGATCTCTCATTTGATCGTTTTTGTTCAAGTTTCTCGATATTCAGGTAATCTATTCTGGCGTTATAGGAAACTTACTTAACAACTTGCCTATTAGGTAGGTACAACTAAAAAGTGAAAAATAAAAAACTTTTTTACAAAAAAATACTACCGACTTCTAAATAAGAAAACTACAAAGTGAAAAATAACATTATTTATGGAAGTCGGTGTCCATAACGCAAAAAATGGTACCTACGAAAGACACCGACTTCCATAAATAATGTTATTTGTCACTTTGTAGTTTTCTTATTTAGAAGTCGGTAGTATTTTTTAGTAAATAAGTTTTTTCTAAGAAAATTTCAAGTGCAAATCGGTCCAACTACATCGCATTGCATCCATATGAACGTACTTGCAATTTTGCTTGGTAAAAATCCCTTGTCGATCTACACTATAATAATATTATTTAAAATATTTATAGAGGAATGATTTGATTGTTTGTAAAATTGTTTGTCTATACTAATAATATTATAAAGAGAAAAGATTTTTTTGTTTGTTTGTACCGAATAAGCTACGAAACTACTGGACCGATTTAAAAGATTCTTTCATGAATAGAAAGCTACATTATTCCTGAGTGACATAGCTATTTTTTATCCCGAAAACGGGTTCTGTGGGGTGGTCCACTGGAGTGAAGCCGCGGGGAACAGCTAGTAATAGATAAACTCAAAAATTACTTAACCAATTTAAAAAATTCTTTCATATATGGAAAGTTTCATACCAAAGTACATCGACCCCAAGTTGCCAGCCTGTCGATTTTTTAACCGTTACAATCTCGAATTGTAACGGTTAAAAAAAAGTGTGCGATGGAACTGCACAATTTGATTCCGCCTAGCCCTTTCCATCATCAGACTACAAGACGTACGGCAATGAGCTCATCGGTACATGGTGGACATCCCACCCAAGTGCACAGCTCTGGCAAGTCTTTGTTTCCCGATAGCTTCAACCTAGAGTATTTAAGTCAAGAATGAATAGGTTACTTCTAGGCAAACGTGCTTCACCATCGACCACATCATCGCTTATCATCAGGCGAGATAGTGGTCAAACGCGAGCCTAAAAAAATAATTAAAAAACTTACATAATTCCTGAATGACATAGGCTGCTTTTTATCATGAAATAAAACAACAGGTTCTGTGGGGAGGGCCCCGTGAGCAAAGCCGCGGGTACAGAGCTAGTGAGATATAAATCGAATCACGTCTAGCCGTCACGCGTCACGAAGGTCGCTTTATCATTAGGCCTAGCAATGAGAAAGGGATTCGTCGGAAAAGTGTTTCCTATTCGCTGAATATGGTATCGTTTGCTTAAGGAAACGATTATAACGCTCTACTTTAAAAGTCGTTTGAAGCAATCGCTGGTTATCGGAAGGAAACGATCTAGAGAATTTACCTCTAAGCTGTCAAATGGAGAAATTAATCAGGAAATTTATAAATGCATATTTTGTATTATTATCTAAAAATGGATAACTTTTACCTTCCATGTTTAGTTTGGTTTTGTGAAAAATCTAAATATGAGAAATACTGAATAAAGTTAGCAAAAAACTTGGCAAAAAGTTATTTTTCTCTTTTTAGTTTTGGTACCTTATTTACAATGAAAATACGTATTGTTAAGGATAACTCAAAAACTACTCGTCAGATCTTAATCAAATTTAAACGGGACCACATGAGAATCAACAGCTTTAAAAAAAAAAGGATAATCAAAATCGGTTCTCCTAATAAAAAGTTTTGAGGTAAACATAAAAAGAATACAGTCGAATTGAGAACCTGCTCCTGTTTGAAGTCGGTTAGTAAGAAGTAGCAAACGATTTAAAATAAGTACCAGCTTTTGGCATTTGTATTTCTGAACCTCGCTTCCCAAAAAGTATTTACTAGCTTACAAGCATCGCAAAAACGTAAAAAATTGTAGATCTAAAAACTAAAAAACACGCTTTAATGGTAAAATTAACTAAAAAGTCGCTAATCCTGAAGATCCTGGTTAGGATAATGGGACAAACTATTTAAATTATTGCATTGTCATCGGTCCTTGATAAGTGTGCAAATTTTCAAATCAATCTGACGTTTTGAATGGGGTGAAAATCACGTTCAAAGATTCCATTACATTGACACATAGATACATACATACCAAGCTAATAAAAGCGTATTAAAAAGATGAAATCTGAATCCAAATAAATTAGAATTAGTGTATGAGGATAAAGATAATGATGATGTTTGGGCAAATGACGTTATACATAGCTTTTTAAAGTGACTAATTTAACGTATTACTTAAAATTAAAGGATCTGATTCACCATGATTCAACCAATTGTTGATTCATTAAAGAATTTCCTGTAAGTAATTCTACTTATGTTTCTTTTGTTATTTTTCGTAATATAAAACATCATGACTGTATGCCCGAAGAGAAAAAGGTAATTTACTGAAAAATATTTTTTTGTCCATCAGGTAGATTCAAAAAAAATATTGGACACGTATTTTTCTTTTGACACGTTAACATAAAGTGACGACGAAATAATACGTTAAAATATCGAGAAACATCACGCCGCTAGTACACTTTTGACGTCACAAGCCCCCACTCCTGAACTTTGATGCGCTTTAACATATTGATTTTTTATTGTTATGGTAAAGCAAAAAATACGTGTCCAATATTATTTGATAGTCTCACTGACGGAATAAATAGAATTATCATTATTCTAACCAGGAAGCATCCCTATTATTCTAGAAGTAATAAATCTATAGAACACCCACATTTTCTAACTTGCGGTTATTGCCAACGTAAAGGTCCGTTTATATCTACAGACACTGAGCGTGCCAGACACGTGCCGTGGCAGACACCGACAGACACCGTTTATTTACATCTAAGCGTGCCAGACACGTGCCAGGGCAGACAGCGTGCCGTGTCAGAAATTGACAGACACGATGTCAGCGTCGGGCCCGCTCTATCAGTTTATGAACAGCTTTCACAATCTTCAGACAATTCTCTGTGGAAGATTCAAGGTCCGTTTTGTCCGTCCGTTCGAGGGTTTTTTTTTTTTCTTTTTCTTATACGCTAGCTACAAGGTTCAGTACACGTTGGATATTAATAAATAAATATGAGTGAATCCAGTGGTGACAGTCTGCTAGTTAACACCGGAAGAATTGAAGCAAAATGTAAACAATGCAAGTAGCGAAAAATATCTAAAAGCTTATGATATTTTTTGCGTTTTTTCATTTTTTTAATGTAATAACTTGATGTTGGTAAATAGTAAATGAATCATTATAACAAGAATCGAATAAACAAAATGTCTGCCCGGTTGGTAGCTACAGACACGTACAGACGTGAACCGTACAGACAAAATATTCTTTCCGCGAATACTGGCCGTGCACGGCCCGTGTCTGTTGGTGTCTGCGCGGCCGTGTAACGGTAGATATAAATACTTTAATAGACATTGTATAAAAGAATATTATTTTGTCTACCACGGCACGTGTCTGGCACGCTCAGTGTCTGTAGATATAAACGGACCTTAATAGGGAGCGAGCCCATTGCCATCAACCGGGCACAAACCACTATTCTACTGAGAAACTATACTTGAGAATAAATGAAGAAATGCCAGATGTAAAATTTAGGTGCTTTGCAAAAGGCAACTAGCTGTTTAAATACAGCTCAATGGAACTGCCACACGTAGCAACTCGAGTTGCAAGTGCCGGTGATCGACTACAGATTTCAGTTGCTGCAATCGATGACTAAGTTAGTAGCAACTGTCGAATTTGTATCGCGAATAATTTGCCGTTGTTGACGCCATCGACGTCTAATAAAATGAGAACAAGTTCTGCTTCTTCGATATCCATAATAACACTCTACGAAGCGTAGATTGAGCAACTCAGCTATCAAAGTTGCTCACATATGGCCATAAAATCGCGGAAACCGTAAGCCGGGCTATTTAGTTGTAGCAACTTGCAACTTTTAAAGGAAACACTGAAAAAGGTGATAAACTAAAGTTGCTCCATTTGCAAAGTGCCTTAATTAGATACACCTTGGTTCACCAATGAATCTATTTCAGGACCTCATCTTAAGAAGTCGCTTTTGTGGCTACTAGACTAACGAAGTTATATTTAAGAAACATGTTATAAAAGGCGACCCTAATGCCTATTCTCTTTATAACTTTTATACCCACAGGATGCTACCTAGTTCACCTGTTCTACCTGGGAGCCTGGCGTTGCGTGTGGGTCAATGACCAGGTAGATACTTCTGGTCCACCCCTGCTACCATTCTCTCCTCTCCTGACACATCCTCCTGCTAAGCCTGGTTCGACCAGGGTACCTCCAGCTGTCACTGCCGATGTCATTTATCTGTGGCCTTTGCTGATCACTAAGGTAAATTGCCTTTTATTTTGAAGATATTTAAAATTTGGATAAAAATGCGCAGGTACTTGGAACGTCCCTCAACTAGATGGACCAACGACTTTATAAATGACAAGTCGAACTAGACGCAAAAGAACCGGTTGCTGTGGAAGCGATTTTGAAGAGAAGGTAGTCAAGCAGTGGTCTACCAGTCGCTAAGTGGCGTCAAAGAATTGTGTAGATGTAGCTGTACCTATCCATTACCGGGCAAAATAGACTGTCTAAATTATTGCTATCACGGCAGAACTTGGATAAGACGGGCACAAGCAATCAGGTCCTATGTCCAGCAGCAGTGTGAGATATTTGTGATGATGATAATGCACTGGAACCTGTACCACTGTGCTGTCAAGATACTCTGGCGTTCGACTCTTGCTATTGGAGCACGAGGTGAATGCCGCGCGGGTAGTCGTCGGTAGTGGGGGCGAAGGGCACAGTTATTTTGGCCGAGTATTACTTCTCTATAGGATCTATCTCTTAAGTGTAGCAAGAGTCTATAGGTAAAAGCCATTACTTTCCATCAACATTTTATTTGGTAACCTAGAACGTAAAAATAAACCCTAAAACAAAATTGCTAGTACCTAATTGGAGTTACATAAAACTAACCTGAATAACTTGGCATCGACACCCGGAAATGAAACCAAAAATAATGGCTGTCGGTAATTTAATTATAACATCCGTGATCGACTTGTCCATTTATATAAATTTCTTAGAATTTACACGGTGGTAATATACGGAGTAAAATCGATGCCGAGACCTAATTACTTTGAAATGTCAATATCTTGTTTGCACATTTTATAGTAATGTCCAATGCAGTATCCGGTGTTGTCTTCGTAGAATACGGCATCTTCCCATCCGTGAGTAATCTAGTGATGTAGCTGATTACTCAGAAATCAGAGCTTACACTATCTAGGTATAGGAACAAAAAAACTTAAGGCCACCAGCGTTTTGTGGGCTGATGGTATTGTTGCTGATTGAAGATATAATTAGATATATTATCGCTTATAATTAGCTTTATTATGGGTCAAGATTAGTATATTGCTATAACTCTTAAAGTAATCATATCTTTAGTCACCTTCAACAATATTCACGGATATACAAAGGGACTTATTTTGTCCAAGCACAAGAAAATGTTGTGAAAGATATATGCAAATATTTCATTTATTGTATTGAATCAACAAAGAAAATGAGAGCCTTTCTAGCACAAGAGAATCAGTAATTGAGCTATCGTTATTTTATAATGTTATAAACATTTTGTTGTAGTGAGAGATGAAAGAAGTCATTTTACAGAAATCATCAACTTCATCCACGTCCCAAATTCGCCCGCTACATAGCATAAACCTCTCTTACCTTGTGCTTGCCTGTGCCAGCGTCATCCAGATTCTAACCTCAATTGGCAACTATGTCGCTAGCCCATCCCGTTAGCAAAAGTGTTTCTGCCAAGTAATTGCCTTGACTTGATGTTATTCAAAAACCGACCAAGTGCGTGTCGGACTTCACACATCTAGTATACCGTAAGAAACCGCAAAGTCAATTTCGTTGTAATAGGAAAAATAAGGGGATTAATCTATTTATTGGTATTTGTTAGTAAAATATAAACATTATCACCAAATTTAAAGGTCCATAGGTCAATGGAAGTTAAAAATTCTTCAACGAAAATTTTTTCGCGAGCTGGCTGACCGAAACCAGATGTATCCTCCGACTGCACTGTAAGTTTTTCATCTTGTTTACATCCTTTTAGTTCGCTTTTTAAGCAGACGGGCTTTTTAATTTTATTAACTTTTTTTATTTACAACTTTTTTTTCGAATGACTTTAAACATATTATTCTTTATTACCTCCTATCTTTAATAATTTAATTTAGTGATTACGAAAATATATACAAGTTATATGTTTAATGTCTTTCGAAAAAAAAAAGTTGTAAATATAAAAACGGCTGACCAAAACCAGATGTATCCTCCGACTGCACAGCAAGATTTTCCTCTTGTTTACATATTTTTAGTTCGCTTTTGAAGCAGTCGGGTTTTTTGATTTTATTAAGTTTTTTTATTACATATATGCAACTCGATAGATGAGAATGCCTCTATATACACTTAGATACAAGTTATTCCAAACCCCATTCGGCAGTTTTGCTAACATTGCTCACTGATCAAAGTATTGTCAACCTCTACCCCATTCCTTTACATGTACAGTCAATAACACCAACATAAACAAAGCTTCAAACGTTTTACACATTCCTCGCTCATCTCCCAACGGGACCCAGAGCAGTAACCGCTGGTTTATTGCAAAATAAATTGGAGATTTATACTCGTTTACCACAACCGTTGGCGAAGTAATCGAGCTCTGTGGTTCCGCAGAATTCCTAATGAGAAAGTGTTCAGATGGCGACAGCACAGCTAAATTACTTGATGCTTGTAAATTGGGTTATTTTCTTAGTGGTACAGCAAATTATGTAAAGTTGAGGAGCTTGTTTGGTCTGAAATATTGGATAATTTTTTCTTGTTGTGGTGGCTGAAAGTAGGCCGTGTCCTTCTTTTTTTAGATAATAGGTATCTTATTTGATCTGTGATCTAACCTCCTTACATAAGCCAGTTTTAGCACCTGCGTACTTAGCCTTCTGAATTGTCGCGACTGTTTCTCCGTTGACCGGAAATTTGACAGACAATCACCACTTTGAAACTGATCTAACCGTTACCTGAAGCAAACTTTATGGTTTATTCCCCATTCATTACACAACAAACTTTAAACTACCTCAAATTCAAAACTGTGCCCTAAACAAACTAGCGCCTACAACAATAAACATTCGTATCACGCGAACAACTAATTGCTAATCAAAATCTAACAGGCACTCCTCAAGCTGGCAGCTCCTGACATGAATTCTGATGAAGAATATACCGAGGATGCGGAGGACGAACCAATGTGCCATTTTGATATCGTACATGCTTTAACTGGGAGCGTGAATATTTGCTACCCTGTAACCGAATGTAAGAAAATAAAAGGGTTCTTAAAAAACCATACTAATTCATACTAATATTAATTATAAATACGAAAGAACTCTGTCTATCTATTACCTTTTCACGTTTAAAATGCTGAACCGATTTGGATGAAATTTTCTCTAAAAATAGTTAGAGACCCTGGGAAGGACATTAAGATAGTTTTTATCTTTGATGTCATTTTAAGGGGGTTGGAAGTGGGGTCGAATTTTATAGTGTCAACCATATTTTCTCAAGAACTAATGCTCCGCAGATGAAGTAGCGGAAAAATCTAAATAATAATAAACAAGTATAATTAATACTAAATAATAATAATGTCCATGTGTGCAGTGTGAAATTAGCTGCGTGAAAATACATTTTCAACTCATCTGCAGTAGAACTATTGCGACGGAAAATGTCAACCGTTCTAGTTTATATGTTTAAAAGCAGTTTTATTACCCGACTACGGCGAAGCCAAAAGGAAAGGTTTTGATTTTAGCAGTCTACGTATGTATTTATGTTTGTATATACGAATGTTCCTCAGTAGCGCCTAAACTATTCATCTGATTTTGATGAATAAGGTGTCAATACATTTGTTCGATTGTCGAGAAGACGTATGGGTTGCTTGAAATAAACGTCCAAACTTCACTTAAACTCTTTATTTTAAAATACGGACCTCAAGCACAGTATCACTTTCGGCCATCTTAATTTGCAGTGATTTCACAAAGCTGTGATTCTCACAGGGTTGCCAGTTAAAAAAGGGTGACTAGCTTATAATTTAATTATTACTTTTCAACACCCTCCACCACCCAAAAAGGCAATTAGACTTAAAACCAAACCAATGTTGAAACAATACAATATATTTAGACTTACATATCTACCCTTAAATGAAACATTCTCAAAATAAAACTGTATATCTACAATAATAATCGAAATAACCGTGTGCCAAATTAAAAACTTAAAATTAATATAGTTGCATTAAGAGCATTTTTACATGGTGATACGGATAAGACATTCCTAGTTAAGTACGTATACTTAACTAGGAATGTCTTATATCAAAGCATTAACATAGGCTTCTAAATTCAACATTAATTTCAACTTTACCTCAAATAAAACTTAGTAGGTATTAAATCAAGTAAAATATGTTTATTTATTTAACAATAGCAGTTAATATACATTGTCAGCATTACAATATAATCCATTCAATCATCTTGAAACATAACTAACTTATTAGAATTATAATTAATTTATCAACTAAAGATGAAATTAAATTTTAAACCGAGGAGCATTTACACATTGACAGATAGAGATCTAAACACTATGTTTCTTTGAAGAAACTGTTTTTTTTTTGTAATCCTATTCTGTAAATAAAATTATCAATTAACATATTAGAAAATTGGTCAGAGTTGCTCGACACCAGTGATTCCTGAAAACAGATAAATTTAGTAATTTTATGTTATACTTACTAGGCATCCGAACCACCCTCCCACGCCGAGTTGTTTTCTCTTCTGGCATATCTGTTTTATTATGTTCAGCTTCTTGAAGTTCTTCTATCTCTTCAGTAGTCTTTTCATTCATGGAAGGTATAGAATTATTAGTAGACTGACCTGTTAATTCTTGATTATTGTTTTGTAGTTGACTGCTCACTTCCTCGCTAGATACTTCCAGCGGATACAGCCTCTGGAACGGCCGAACCTTGTAACCTAAGGAAGTACTTACTTTCGCCGTTCTATTTAATCCATCCCTCCCAACATAGATTTCTGTTACCACTCCCAATGGCCACTTTACCCTCTTCTCTTCAGTTTCTATTAGAACAACATCTCCAATATTTAATTTAGTCTGCTTCTCTTTTCCTCTTTGCACTAAAGCTGTCAAATATTCTGCCTTAAATCTTTGTTTGAAATCTTCTCTTAATTTTAACAAATATTTGGGCCTTGCGTTTAATGTACTTGCATCTGCAGCATCTAGATCTGTTACATCATTGTGAGGAATACTTTGAATAAAGCATGATGGTGTAAACGGTTCGAGGTGGGTGTTCTTGTCATCTTGTACATAAGTCAGTGGACGCTGGTTCATTACTAATAATAAAAATTAGTAATATTTGGTTTAGTTAAGTTACTAACAATAGTGTTTAAGTGAAAACCTGTTACTAACAATTTATGGATCTCATAGTTGTCCGAAATAAAATGTTTTTGATTTTTTTGATTTGATTACTGCTTCACATTCACACAATATAGTTTCTAGTTCATCATATTCCACACGTGACTGTCCTAAAATTCTTCTTAAAAGGTCTTTCATAATACGGATGAGACGCTCAAAAAATCCACCCCACCAGGCAGCCATTGGAGCATTCATCTTCCAATTGATTTGTTCAATTGTTGAGCGTTTTTGTACTTCTTCCCAATCTATTTCTGCCAATCTTTTCTTAGCACCAACAAAGTTTGTACCGTTATCACATATTAGTAATTTAATTCGTCCTCTTCTCGCTATAAATTTCCTTAGTGTAAGCATAAAAGCTTGCGTCGAGAGAGATCTTGTAAGTTCTAGATGTACACAGCGATATACTGCACAAGTGTATCATACTACCCATGCCTGTTCTCCATTTCTAAGAAACAGCGGTCCTGATAGATCAACTCCACTAACCTGGAATGGGATTGTGCATTGTATTCTATCACTTGGCAGCGGTGCAGTAGGGACTTGTACTGGTTTAGATCTAAATCTAGTACATACTGTACATGAAGCTATAACTGATTTTGCAAGGCGCCTTATTCCAATAATCCAAAATCTAGTTCTTATGTCTGCTGTGAGTTGGTTAGCACCTGCATGTTTTAGCTTTCTGTGTCTCTGTTTAACTAACCTGCGTACAATAATATTCTTTCCCGGGAGAAGAACTGGAAACTTCGTCGACTCAGGCAAAACTGAGAGTAAAAGTTTTGATTTTACTCTTATCACACTTTCGTTATCAATGTATGTATTAATGTCTCTTTTCTGTTCTTTAAGATATTCTTCTTCTGCTCCTTGAATTAATTTGATTATCTTTTTCTCTGCATTTTCATATTCGTCCTTTGTTATGTCCTTTTCTGTTCTCTTATTTTCTCTTGTGTAGCTCTCAGTATCCATGCCAGTACTCTTACTACCTTTGTGTGTTTTGAAAAATAACAAAGCATTTCTATACCTTCTTTCATAGTTAGGCTATTACTGCATGTTGTTTTAGTTTTCTTTAGCTCTTTGCATGCTTCTGTTTCATCAATTCTTATTGAAGATTTAGGCCATTCCTCAGGACCAAAACGTAGCCACACCGGTCCTTCCCACCAGCGTAAAATCAACAGTTGTTCAGCATTACAGCCTCTTGAAGCCACATCTGCCCAATTTAGGTTTCCCGGAATGTGATACTATACATGGCTCGTTGTCATGAGGGACTTTAACGCGAAACTGGGCAAACGAAACGAGGATGGACTGCAAGTGGGTCAATTTGGAGCTGAACGTCGGAACCCCCGGGGTCACCTATTGGCCAGTTTTATGAAGAAGGAGGGACTCTATATGATGAACTCCTTCCTCAGAAAGCGGGAGCACAGGAAGTAGACCTGGCAAAGCCCCGATGATGAAACTAAAAACGAGATCGACTTCATCATGTCAACCAAGAATCAAATGTTCAATGATGTCTCTGTGATCAATTCGGTGAAAAGCGGGAGCGATTACCGCATGGTGAGAGGCACGTTGAATATTAATATCAAGCTTGAAAGGTCTCGACTGATGAAGTCAACTCTCCATACAGCACAGATCCAGATCCAAAAGAGCTTTCCCGAGAGCTTTCAGCTCGAACTCGAGAATAGTTTCGAGTGCCTAGGGAGCTCCGTGGACGAATATAGCGATAGGTTCGTGGAAGTCGTCTATACGGTTGGGTCTAAGTTTTTCAAAATCCGCCGTACAGATATAAACAAAAAGCTCTCCGATCCTAATCTTAAGCTCATGAAGGAGAGACTTAAGATGATTTTGCAGTTTTCAGACTAAAAGTTGAAATACTATTCATCTAAATAGACGGATCTCAATTCCTTGAAAAGCGATCTCCACTGCTTTAATATCGAGCGTATTAAAGATGCGTTTGAGCGATATAAGGTCTTTGCAAGAGATCTGATTATTGGGCAGAGCCAGCTCACAAAACTGAAGGCTGAAGATTGCAGGATCTTATCCGCTAAACCGGAGCTTCTGAGAGAGATCGCGAGGTTCTATGAACACGTCAACCAGTAAACTCGTCGTGAATTTAGCAAAATACCCTAGAGCTTTTTTTGGGCAATCCCACCGCACTATTCCCAAACCACTGCAACTCCTGAAAGCGATGAGGCAATGAAGCTCCGGAAGACGTTCCAGGTGGACCGATGACCTGGTGAAGGTTGCAGGAATTCGCTGGTTGCGGGACGCACGGGACCGGTCAATGTGGCGACGCTTGGGGGAGGCCTATGTCCAGCAGTGGACGTCTTTCGGCTGATATGATGATGATGATGAATGAAGCTCAACGAAGTCCCGGCGAATGAATTTAACTGTCTTGGATCCCGCAACAAAATTAATCAGAAAAGAATAACGGAGGAGTAGGAAAAAGTACAAATTTACACTTTCCTCCATATCAAGCAGGAGACAGAACAAACAAGGCACAAAGGGTTGTTTACAACTGGGATAAGCCGGATAAAAATTAGCATTAATATTAATGGGTGCTACATTGCGAGCTGCTATATTTGTTTCCAATAATAGGTATGGCAAAAACGCTTGAACGCACGGAAATTTGTTCTAGTTTCCACAAGGTCTGTATAGTAAACAACTCCTGATGCAGCCTGTACATTATCATCATCAATACATATAATAAATCTATAGAAAAGTAATTTTTGTACATCGAAAAAAATTCCAGAAAAAATAGCCAGGGTGTTAAAGGATAACCAACAGAACCCATTTCCAGCATTTTGGATTTTTTGTCTGTTTATTTGTGCACGCATCACGTGAAATGTACAAAACCAATGTGGATAACTTTTATACATAAAAATTATGCGTAACTTGAAGAATTAAGTACTTAGTTTTTGGTTCATCGCAATCGGTTCACTCTATCAAAAGTTAGATGAATTTAGAGTGTTCAAGAAGTAAAATTATCACAACACACGCAATCCAGATACTCGGACAGTTGAACTCGATTTCCGATAGATGGCGTTGTGCATTTGAAGTCAATTTCTGAATGGCGGTGTTAAGATTCTCCGCGAAAGAATGATGACCCTAGAAAAAAAAATGGTAGGTAGGTAAGTAGGGTAGGCAGGGATGTATATAGGGTAGGATTGTCAGACAGATGACGGGAGCGAAGCCGCGGGCACAGCTAGTTCAACATAAAATTGCATTAATTCTGCCAAAGAATACTCCCATAAGATATGATGTGCTGATTGTATATATTCGCAGTCAGATGTAGAACACTGACATAAAGGTGAGGCAACGAGCTTGAAGGAAAATAATTTACTTTACCTAGTGCTAGATTGACCCGAAACTATACTTAACTATACCGAAGACATTCCGGACGTCAGCCTGTACGAGATTAGGATGGCCCTTAAACAGCTTAAGAACAACAAGGCACCGGGTGATGACGGAATTATAGCCGAACTACTAAAGGTGGGTGGAAAACCAATACTTAAGGCCCTTCAGAAGCTGTTTGATTCCGTCATACTCGAGGGGTTCCGTACTTGGTAAATTGCGGTTTACGATTTATGACGTATTAAAAAATAACTACTTACTAGATCTCGTTCAAACCAATTTTCGGTGGAAGTTTACATGGTAGTGTACATCACACATTTTTTTTAGTTTTATCATTCTCTTATTTAAGAAGTTACAGGGGGGGTGGACACACGTTTTACCACTTCAGAAGAGCCTCTCGCGCAAACTATTCAGTTTAGAAAATAATGATAAGAAACCTCAATATCATTTTTGTTGACCTATCCATGATATGGGCATGGGTTTGATGAAAAAAAAATCGAGTTCCAGTTCTAAGTACGGGAAAACCACAAATTATTTTTTTTTTTTTTTTGATAATCTTAATGCGGTTCACAGAATACATCTACTTACCAAGTTTCAACAGCATAGTTCTTATAGTTTCGGAATGGGAAAGTGGCTGTGACATACGGACGGACAGACAGATATGACGAATCCATAAGGGTTCCGTTTTTTGCCATTGGCTACGGAACCCTAAAAACGTGTTTTCTACGTTATTATGTATTAAGTATATATCTTTGTAATTTAAAGCCTTTTTTTCTTTTTTTGCTTAGAGAAATGCTCATGCTTACTGCACTACCACGGGGAGATAGTGCAGTTATGTGGGACTCTAACCCACTAAAACTCCACGGTGTCCTCCAGTGCCGCTTATGGCGGGAACACGGGCACGCGTTAGTACTCACCGCGAACCCGCCGCGGCTGTCCGTCACCGGACCCTCCTCGGGGGAGTACCCCCCATCACCGGCGTACCAGAACACACTGTACGCCGTGACCACCCCAGGGACCAATTCAGCACATGGGTGCCAGGCGACCCCGTGTATGGCACCCTTGGTCCCACTGTGACGGGTCGAGGTCAATGGCCCCGACACCTACCATTTTGCGGCCGCCACTTACCATTATCAGCTGCGATATCGTATGGGACCTGGGAATCTCCATAAGACATCGCGGCCCGCCTCAGTTGCGATGTCGCCTGTTACCAAGTGGCACCGCAACCTACTAGTTGGCCGCTTCGTCGTCGGCTTAATCGGCAAAGGCCCTGACGAGCGGCCCCTCCTCGGGTTCCTCTTCGCTTCACCGTGGGTGACCAAGCCACGGTTACTGAGGCCCCCCGCCTCGACAAAGCGGGAACCCACCGGGGGGGTTGTAATTTAAAGCTTGGGAGGTGATTTTTAATTAAGTTAAAGTTCTTTAATAATACACACGAATGCACTCCTTACTGCCTACTATGGTACAGCAGAATCCCACCTACGATATGGAATAATATTTTGGGGTAATTCAACCGAAATAGAAACAGCTTTTAAGGCTCAAAAAAGATGCATACGTTCGATGTTTAAGCTTTAAACTACCGATAATTGCATGACATACTTTAAACAGTACAAAATACTGACACTACCATGTTTGTACATACTAGAAGTAGCTGTGTTTGTAAATTTGAACCCAAGTCGTTTTAAACGTCTTGCTTATGTTGTTTCACGTAATAGACGCGACAATACCCTACTGTGTCACCAGTCCGCTAAGACAGCACTAATGCGCAAAAGTGTTTACTGCATGGCTCCGGTCATATATGATAAAATACCGAAAAGTTGGCAAGAATCGCCGCTATCGTTATTTAAAAAAAGGCTTCGAAGCTTTCTGACAGTCAAAGCATATTATAGCGTAACAGAATTCATAAGTGAAAAAAAAATTGAAACTTGCTGTTAATAATGTTAAAAAATAAGAATCATGCTTGGTTTTTGTTTTTCTTTGTTTTGTCTGTTAAAGTTTAGTAGATTAGCTTATAATTTTGTAATTTTTGCATGCCTATTGGTAAAATATGGCTGGACCTATTCCCTATATTACCATTGTACTGTACCCATATTTGCAAAATAAAATATCTTTATCTTTAATATGTATTTATTAGATTCACCAGTTTTAGTCCGTCAACAATAATGGAAATCTTTTACGTGCTTTTAACAGCATGCTATGCAAATAGACAATTCCATGATTGGTCGTCATTCATGTTATTTACCCGTAATTTGTTTGTTAGTTAAAACTTTTAACAATCCAACTAAGCAAAATAAGCGTATTTTAAGTATCAGAGCTAATTCAGTGATACTGCTGCACTGAAACAAGTGCACTTTGTCACAATATAGCAGAAACAAATTAATGCTGGTATTTTCGGTCGCAATAATAGTACCTACATAATTTTAGGAACATGCCTTATAAGTTGTGCACAATAATTAATACAATAATATTATTATAAACTAGCTTTCTCTGCGGCTTCGCTTTTGTTGCCCATTCAATAGCAACTGCCTTTTCCGAAATAAAAATTTTCCTGATACATTGAGCTGTGTAAGAATTTTCGTAATCGATTAAAATTTACCAGCACCCAAGCCAAGTTGACAATCTATAATCGATAACTGTAGTAGAAAACGAATCAATGTATGGGAATGACACACACATCTGAACGTTAAGTCACGTGGTCAGATCAAACAAATAGAAGGCGTTAACTTGGCTGGGCTTAGTTAACTTGGCTACTACTTACACACACTAAAACCATAAAAATATATGTACCTTTTTAGGGTTCCGAAGTCAACAAGGAACCCTTATAGTTTCGCTCTGTCCGTCTGTCCGTCCGCAGCTTAGCTCAGAGAATCTAAGTACTAGAAACCTATAATTTGGCATGGATATACATATTAATAATTCCGACTAAGTGGTAAAATAAAATAATGAAAAATATTTTTTTTGGGGTTCCTCCTATAGATGTAAAGTGGGGATTTTTTTTTCTCGTCTGTCCCATGGTGTGGGATATCGTTGAATAGGTCATTCAAAAATATTATGGTCTTTTAATACCATTTTTCGATTCAGAGATCCGTTAGCGTAAAACAAATCTTTAAATTGCAAATTTATGTTACAGTCAGGGGTTCCCCCCCCCTCTTGTCAGGGAAATGGTTGCTCTTGGCTTTGTGAAAATAATCAAGTAGGCTTTACAAGTTTACGAGTAACAGTCGACCAACTTATAAAATGTACTTGGAACAGTAAAAATTTAGTACAAATGCCATTGAAAATTACTTAAATGACGTTGTTAGCTGTGTAAAACAGATAGTAAATATATGCTTATGAACCATGCAAAAATATACAAAAATAAAATCATAGCATCCTTAATAATAATTATTTCTAAATTAATAATGTTTAAGCTCTAATAACGCATAGGTGTGGCCGGAGTCGTTGGTGGTACCGGTCCGTAGTCCACACGGCGTATGCACGCGAGGTGTCTATTTTGTGTTAGGGCAGAAGTATTTTCGAGGTTTTGTAATCTAAAGTCAAATTAGATTCCTTTTCCAAGCAAATTACTTATTTTCTTTTGTCGATATCCATCTATAAAGTCAATATTTGATCCGAATACATCACTAATTGAGTAGCGTAAAACTATCCAGAACGAAATAGTGAATACCGCAGATTAGAGGTGAATACATACGAATTTTTTCAAATTCCGATAGATAAATAAACAAGTAGCGTGCGCGCAAGGATCCGGGAACGAACCATACCATTCCCCGTGGCTCTAACGCGCGCTCGTATTGGCTTCTTTCGCAATTCGCACCCGCGGTGGTACTCAAGTAGATAATATTTTTCTAACTTCAGTTGCGAAGTTGGATTTTATAACTCCTTCTTCAGTTACCAGTTAATCCTTGTTAAGTTTAAGTCAAGAGTGAATAGGTTACTTCTAGGTCAGTGTGCTTCACCATATACTATATCATCGCTTAATATCAGGCGAGATAGTGCCTAAACGCGAGCATATTGATAAAAAATACATCGTATGTGGCCCGTTTTTAGACGTTGTGTGTCGCTGAAACCGTTTTAATGTTCACGTAACAACAACAAAATCCTCATTCATCCGCATTATTATGCAACTACGGAACCCTATTACTGCGCGTGGCCCGACACGCACTTGGCCGGTTTTTTTTATAATATTAGTACTAGCCTCACAAACTTTAGCTCTTTATTATAATACTAGCTGCCCCACGCGGCTTCGCTCCCGTTACTGGCTACCTACCCTGCCTACAATTTTTTATGTATCATCAGTAATTTTCTCAGCGCACGCCAAAGAATGAATTTTATAGACAACATTTTCTACCTTGGGTTACATTATGGCAATTTTCATAAGGATTTCTAATTTTTTGATTTTTTTATAGTCTGTAACACTCAGGAATAATGTAGCTTTCTACTGGTGAACGAATTTGCAAAATCGGTTTAGAAGATTCAGAGAT